>JASUUJ010000327.1:0-747350 GCA_030449895.1 Citrus mangshanensis | reverse complement strand
GTTACGTATTGCTGACCATGGTAGCTTGATTAACAGAAGATAATAACTATTTGGAAGGAAATCCGGGTGCTGACTAGGCTACTACAAGTGACACGTATGAAAAAGTCATCAAGAAGAAACTCAGCTTGCTGGGCTGCCAGATAGAGGGTAACTCAACAAGGCTAGAGAAGAACCTCTGAAGAAAATGGAAGTTCTTGTCATAGTGTATCAAAATAAAGGATATTATCAAGACTCAGATTTAGTAGTTGAACTTTACATGGAATATTAGCATGCCATCAGGAACCAGAATAAAGATCTTCCTTTCGGCTAGAAGGGGGAGAAAATCCAATAAGGGTGAAGATTCCCTGAGCAGAGCAATAAGGGTAAAGACACCTCAGTTACCCTCTATTGCTCACACTAAACAAGGAGTAATGTTAGAGTTTTATTGGTATTCTAAAATATTAATTTCCTACATTTCGTGAAATGAGAGCAATTTATTTATATTTAATTTGAAATTAGTCATGTGTTTACTCTATTATAATTAGAGTTAAATAAGTTAGATCTATATGTGATTTGGATTATTCAAAATTAAATTGATGACACACATAGATGACTAATTCAAATTAAATAAGAAAAGTAGGTGACTAATTCAAATTCAATTAGGAAAACGATTATAGAAGGTTTCATACAAAGGAGACATACAAAGTCTTAAGGCACAAAAATTACCTCTCCTTCTATCTCGTATTTTCTTCATAAAATTTCTTTTTGCTTCTCTATAGTGTTGAAGTGCAACTTCACGATAATATTGGCTATATCCTGAGATCAAACTGCCTTTGTTTGTCTTTCTGCATCACGATATCGAATCTGAGGCATGGAATTTGGTCTTGTTGATGGTGTCATTGTACGACTTGACTTTTTGATATTTATTTTTTCTTTCCAAACTACTGAAGCAAATATTAATATGAATAGTATTGAATGAGCATTATCGATAAACAATATCTATGAATAGTAATATGAATAGTGATGTGATTTATATTTTGGACTTTGAAGGAAGCAATATTGATCATATTTCCAACAGTCTTAAGGCCAAATTCAAGGGGCTTTGATGATTGCTTGAAATAAGGCATGCAAACCTATTACTTATGATCTTTATTACCAAAGTTCTTGCATAGCTTTATGCTAAATAAAGGGTTATTTCAAATTTTGTAATAACTAATATAAGTTGAGTTTTTAAATATGAAATTTTATATGCATATACTAGGCATCCAAATGAGCTTTGAAACTTGTTTTAACAAAATCAGATAAGAATTTAATTTATAATGATTTTTTTGAACTCAAGTCTGTTACACTGAAATTTGTGGTTTCTTCATAACACATGAGTTGTAAACATTTTGCTAAACCTATTCCAAAATTAAGAAATTTGGAGAATTGTTTCCTAGAAATGTCTAGTTTCATGATTTTACAATTAAAAGGCTAAATTGTTTTGAATTTTTGAATTCAGTGAGGTCAGAATAAAAACTGTTTGACAGGTTTCTTAAAGTCCAAGAGAAAAATTGTTTTCAACTTTATTTTAAATGGAGTCAAGCTGTGACAAATTTATAATTGAGAACTCTATATGTCATCATACTCTATGTAAACTTGAGATTTTCTGACAAATGACTAATTTATTAAAAATTCAAAGACTTATAAAAAAACAGATAAAAATAATTATTGCTATTATCATATTCCTAGAATCTAATATGTATACATGGCAAATATAAGGAAAGAAATCATGGAGTAGTGAGCCCTATCAAGAAGTGAGATAATTGACAAATAATCCTTGAGAGTTGGCTTTAATAGCCGCAAGATTTGTGTGATACCGTTGTTGTTTTACATCCCCCCTCAAGCTAGCGTGTGGCAGAGGTTGACGGCCTAGCTTGAGGCAAAACTCAGTGAACAAATGTTTCGATAGAGCCGTAGTGAAAAAAATCGGCAATTTGCAGCCGTGAATATCCCTTGTGTACATAATGACTAAACACTATCCATCCCACTTAATTGCTTTCCATACCTGTCCACCAACTATAAAATCATCTTACTCAGCTGAGCGGCGTCTCCCCACTCTTATCAGACTCCTCGCATGTGACTGAAATCAGGCATTTCATATACTCCGTTGACGATCCCTCTTTCCGAGCAGTGAACACCCATGCACAACGCACATGCACTTCTCCACTTGATAGATTCATCACCCGCCATCCGATTGGATCGATAATAATCCAACTGAACGTCAAGCTCTCTTCGAGTTTACTACACGTGTCGTCGATGAGGGGACCACCGAATCAACTAAGTCAACTCTAAACGGCTGCGAGAAGTCAAATGGTTTAATGTTCGTAACCTTGCTGTTTATATGCTTGGTCAATATCAACGGCTGAGATTAGTTCTCCATTTGCAACATTGTCCGGGATAGTGAAGGAGTCGGAGAAGAAGCAGCATGGACCGTTGATGACGAACGATGAGATGACGTGGAGCAGACGTGGAGTGTTAGTGGGGGTCCACATGGAGTGGTGAATGTATGTCCAGAGAGTTTCGTCGGCGGTGATGGGGGAGTTGAGTTGAGAGGAGGCGCAGGAGAGGGAGGCCAAGGTGGCGCCGTCTAAACGAGTTAAGATATGTGTTTTAGTGACATCAGAATGGACGGCGGAGATTGAGCCGGCGGAGGCCAATGAAGGAGAAGGCATATCTTTTTTTTTTACTTTATTTGTTATTTTTAAATATGGTTTAGGATTTAGAGCTTGTAGTTTATAGACAGATTATATTGCCTTTGCGGCTCGAGGAATATAAGTCAACCTTGTACTCGTCAACGTTAATTATTTTGTCAACAATTAATTGGTTCCAAAGGCGTGCTTGGTCTACTTTGACTTCAATTGTATGTGAATAAATGGAAAAATTTAAGATTAATGTGGCCATGTGGGATTATTTTTACGGCATCATTGAGGATGTTTTTGTTGGCTAGTTAACTAAAAAGCGAACAAATTGGTTTTTATATAAAGAAAAAATTTTGGGGTTGATTTTTTTTTTCGACTTAATGAATTAAATGATTTAATTTTAATCAATTAAGTTATTAAATCTGTTTATTTTTTAACTTAATAAAAATTTTTAATCATTAAGTTATTAAGTTGTTAAACCAATTTTTTTTTAGTTTTTTGCTTAATCTAAAAAGTTTGAATAATATCATTAAAAAATATGTTTCAAAATATCCCTTTCTAATTAATCATTTTTCACCCTTATCTTAATAAAATTTAATAATCAGCATTATTACTCATCTCCATAATTTTTCATATTGTGGTGGTAAATTATTATTATATTTATCTTTTTATTTTCTTCAAATTAGTATTATTTATTTTCATAATTTTTTATAAATATTTTTCATATAAAAGCATTATAAACTAAAATAAAATTAATTTAACATATATTAATTCATAATATAAAGGGTTGTATTCAATTGAACATGATTTATATTATGATAATATATTATTTTATTTAAGTTCTTTGAGATGTTTATAATTTGTTTAACATTTATAATTTGTAAGAGTATAATTATAAAAATATTAATTTTTTTGAATTAAAAATACAAATAACATAATATTTATTCTTAACAATTAAAAAAACTTATCATTCAAATTCAGATATTTAATTATACTCAAAATTCACATTAATTTAGATATATTCAGATTTTAGAAGCCCCTTAAATTCGCAAACTCCTATAAAAATTAATGGGGCTCGGCCGCACGAACCTGAGCCCAAGGAGTTCGTTTCCCGTAACCTCTTAACTTGTTGGCTAGTAAACTCACGTGTAGGGGACACACCTCCCAGTCTCCCACCCCTAGTTAGAAGACGCGTCTGCTACGTGTATGTGTGCGGGTTTGGACCAAATTAAATATGTTAAACGTTAATTGGTTAAATGGATATTAAAAAATCTTCAAAATAAGGTGACGATTCGTATAAATGTATTATAGTTTTTAAATTACAACTACCGTTAAAAAATTATTAAATAAAAATTAATAATATATAATAAATATATTTTTAATTAAAAATTTTGACAAAAATAATCAAAATTTTATATATTTTTTTTCAAATCAATTTACTTTTTAAGCGACAGTAAATGTAGTATCTTTTACGCTATGCTTACTAAACTTGGATATAGTTCAAGGCCTAACTCAAAATCACGTTGGATATATATACTATCTAGAGTATCATATACTTCATTGTTCATAGCCATCAATTTCCTCCACAATTATTTTTTAAAAAAGGTTCTCCATTTGCAAAAAAATTATGAACATTTATTGGAATTTTATAGGGCATCTCTCGTTCTCTTCGTTTTCTTTCCATTAGTCAATTAAATGTTTTAAACACGTGTATTATGGTGATGAAATCTATCTCTATTAAGAAAATGTAATATGTGGTCCCATCTAATTAAAGTTATTATCTATTAATTAAAGTCATTAAGAAAATAATTTGCCCCAAAAAAAAGTTATTAAGAAATAATATTTGGTGCATCTAAACCGATTTGAGGAGAGTTCAACTAATAGGTGGGTTTTTTTATCTAAACGAAATATATATTGGAGACATGTTAGTCCTAGAATCAAGGAGTTGATGGCTGATCATAAAAGTTATATAAACTGTCATTTTGAGCAAAATTGAAGGAAAATAAAATAAAATAAACGCAAACAAACGTATCCCCCTAAGATACTGCGAATGGGCTTCGAGTTCACTACTGTTGACTGGCAGGTTGGGACACTACGTAACTCTTCCAAAACTGGCCATATTGAATAATGAAATTCAACCCATTATCAAATGGATTTTAACGTGTGGCCCGTTAACAATATCTGACCCGATAAGATTACATCCGACAATTTTTTTTATCATTCACTTTCATATCATATTAATCAGTCGTATGAACTTTTCCCACGTCTAGTTGAATAATGCAACTTATTTGAACCACAGTTCAAAAGGTTAGCAGTTGAGCTTACAGGTGGACATACGGTTTGATTCTTCTTGAGCCGAACCAAAATATGTTCGGTTCAGCTCAAAATCGAATCGAGAAATCAATTGGTATTTCAGTTTAAAATAAAAAAAATAATATATAGTGATTATCTAGTGCAGTCACATTCTTTTTTTTTTTTTTTTTATACGGGCATTCTTTTAAACTATACGGTTTAATAGAGTTAGATTTTTTTTTTGTGAATTGGATAGAGTTAGATTTTAATATTATTAAATTACATGACTTTATACTGCATTAAAAAATAACTCTATTAAGAGCATGTTTGCATTAAAAAAAAATGAGTGCATTGGCACCTGAGAATGATTATATATATGTGTGTGTGTGTGTGTGTGTGTAGCTAAGAAATCCTAGATCTCAACTCATACCTGTCTCTAAAAAAACAAAAAGACACATCTCTTGTCTAAAAAGCACCACAGCCCACCAACGGCCGTTATTCCCTTTCATTTCCACCATTTGACTTGCAGCCATCATGTTGGCCATTAACAACTACTTTGTTATGACTCCACAATGTAGAACTCACTCCTAAAATTCAATTTGTAACAAATTGTATCAGAGCAGTTCTGTAACATATGTGAATTTCAAAATGAAAATGAGGCGGTTAAGGATTTTATAAGTAAAAGAATAAGCTGGAAACAGGGTAAAAACATGCACGTGTGAGAGAGAGTGAAGGGAAGCTGCCAAACCGACCCAACTACAGACCCAAAAACCGGACCCGGAACCCGCGACCTTGACTCGACCATATCTTCCATTTTCCGCCACCGTTTCGGCCGAGCTTGGTACCAATCTGAAGCTTAGAAGCCGACCGTCATTCCCCTGCCATCCTCACTGCCGAAAACCAACCGGAACGCTGGTGATCGAAGCTTGAACCTGCGACTGTTTCACTTTACTCCGCCGGGATTTTCGTCGGTTTTGGGTGACACCACCGGTTGGATCTTGTTCCCCACGACTCCCTCTTCCATTTCCGACCATCCATAGGCACCGAGAGTCACTGTTTTGCTGCCGGTCGATTGTTGGAATTCACGGCTGCCGAGCTCGATTCCGGCGCCGTTGCCGCGCGTTGGAGCTCACCGCCGGTACCATTGAACTCAGCGTGATTGGAACTTTCAGATTTGAGCTTCCTAGCCAGCGTTGACCAAATTCCGGTGACCGTTGACCGGCAAGGGCATTTTGGTAATTTCACACTATGAGGGCAATTTTGTAATTTCTGAGCCTGTGGATATTTTAGTAATTCCTAGAATTGAGGATTGGGTGTAATTACGATTCCGAGGGTAATTCGGTGATTTACGATTTCAGAGTATGTTAATGATTTACGGACTCAAGGGCATTTTAGTAATTTTATGGACACGAGAGTTTTCAATTATGGATAGATGTTCGTTTCGAGTTTATTGCATAAATTTAGTCGTAATTCCAATTTACGGAAAATAATTATGTCGCTTTCTTGATTTAGGAGGAATGGCCCGCTGACGGGATTTAAAACCGATAACACCGTCACTGTGAGTGAAATATACAAAACCTATTTTTATAGTTAATTATGATAGTAAAGCATGTTTGCGAAATAAGTATTTTAAATGTTCTGATTTAATGATTTCTCGAAATGTTTGGTTAATGATTTTGCGTATCGATTTTGAATAAAGCATGATAGTATTTTAAAGATAAGAAAAGTGGATTCAAATGTGGTATGATTTAAAATATAGTTAAGAGGTATGTGAATATGAGTAGAATGATTGTTTTTGAAATCATTAGACACCTTCCCTCCGTGATACAGATGAGAGGCCTGGGTCTGAACACACATAGAGGCTTTGGGCCATGTGTTTGGGCGCTGATTTTGGGCGCATATGCATGCGGTATGATGAGTACAGATATACTGATATGAGATACTGTTTAGATACAAATAATACATATGATGATGAGATATGTGTTTTGGGCTCCTGAGTACACACATAGGCGTTGGGCCGTGTGCTTTTGTCCTTTGGGGACTAGATTATGCATGCACGAATATGATGAGATATGAGATGATATTTCCCTGCCTATTCGTAGCTCCGGCGTGACATTAGATAGTACGCCATTGCCCATCCGCTGAGGTTCGGATATGACGAGATTATTTCCGGGTACTTATTTGATGATGATTTTTAGATTTGTGAATTCTATATGATATTGTGATATGATTTATTACTGGTTTCTCGCTTATGGTTTAATGAAATCATGTTTGGAAATGGTATGATTATTTCTTTTAAAGTAAGAATTAATTTTCAAAACTACTACCCACTCACTGATCTCACTGAGTTTTAAACTCATCCCGTGTTTATTATATTTTTCCCCTCACCAGAGGTTTGCACACAGACCCAAAGAATCAAATATATTTTGAGTCTTGGCCACGTGATGGTGTTAGAAGATATATATGTTTTTGTTAGGACATCTTGGTCATCTTGTTCTTTTGGGATTGTATACTTTTGTTATATTATTCTTTTGGGATTAAAAATAAATTGAGATATTAATATTAGTTATAATATTATCTTTTGAGACTCTAGAGATATAAAACTCAGCATTTTGGTTGAGGATGTTGAGCACTGGAATTTGTTGTATATTGAATTGTATTGGGAGTACTATATTCATATATGTAGATTGGGAGTGTTATATATATAAAGGAGACTCTGCCGAATTTTCGGCAGAATCTTTATGAATAGAATTATTATCAAGTCCGTTTTGATGAGACTAGATAGACTCGCCTGGGGGGATTCGGGGCGGGTCGTTTCAAGTTCGGTCCTCTGAAGTTGGCACTTACCACAATGGTCCTGGATTATTGAGCTTGGGTGTGTCACCTACTCAGGGTGTGTGAAAGGCCTTGGAAGTTGGTTTTAACAGTGGGTGGAATGTTATGATCACATATCAACTAGGTATAACACTAGCTGGTAGTTTATTAACCCTAAGGCACTCTCATCTTACAAGCTAGCTCTTGAGAGTGAGTTTTACATTGTGGGTTTGTAACATACTTGCCATGTCTCAGAGATTTCATAGTCACTCATTCTCAAATAAGTAGAGGATATATTTCAACATTTAAAAAAAAAAAATTTTCAACCTCTAGTTCCAAAAGCCCAAAATTTGAGTTTTTTCTAGTAGAGGCAAAATATCTTATTTAGTCTTCATAGAACTACTAAAAGAAAACAACAACAAAATTTTTTATAAGTGTTTATAAGATTAAATAAGCACTTATTACCACTAGATAAGTTATGTTAAACAAGCACTAACAGATTGAAAAGTACAAATGAAAGTTGGTTTGACTTGAAATAACTGAATAATCTTTTTATTCATGTCTTTTAATCAAGTACAACTGAAACAAATTTATTTATTAAATCCCAAAGCAACAAGAAAAAAACTAATTCCTTCCAAAGACTTTGTCTAACTTAATAGCTCTTGACTCACTGGACTCAAATTCAACTCATGGACTCATAATTGAAAATACAATAAGAAATTGAAAATAAATAAACAAAAGATCTGTAACAATTCCTCTCCCTCTTAAGAAACAACATTGTCCTCAAGGCTATAAGTAGGGAATTCATTTTCAATACTAGTGGCAACAATGGTTGTTCAGTTATAATTTGCATTTCTTATTGAAACAAACTTGATCATAAATAATTTTTTGAAACGATGTCCAAGACCAAACTGTTCGTTACACTTGAAGGGTATTAGGACGGAACTGTTTTGATCTTCAAGAAGTTTAAATAGCCCTTAAGAGAGATTACCAGCTTCATACTAGCAAGCTGATCCGATGGCCAAATCAAGCTAATGCATCCGCCTTGATTGAATTGTGTAACCCACTAATAAAACAATTGACTTGATGATTTTGATGAAGGTGTCCTACCTTGCTAATAATCTCCCAAATTAAGTATGATATTCATTGACCCAGCCTGTCTTAATTTGATTAACTCCCAAAGAAATCTTGGAAATTCATAGCTCCATGCCTTTAGTTCAAGTCATCTTGAAATTCTTAACAAGTAATCACTTAATCCTCTTGCTTACGTAGCATCATCTTCGAGATGAAAACAATGCTAGTGCCAGCTGATCTTCTTCTGCTATATGGTTAAAGTTAAAAAATTGCGCCACTTTGTGGAACCAACTCATCGTGTCTTCTTCTCTTTTGAGGCAAGATAATTCAATTTTGACGAGTCGAAAAGCGTATTGTGAGCCATTCTGGTTTGCACCATGAACATTGCAAGATCATATTGTTTGATTCTAAAATGGTGCCCTTGAATTTTCCCCTTCTCGATCATGTTGCATGTTGGTTCGTGTGGTAAGCTGTAAAGAGAGTTCATTGAGTCTCTTTAAGATCTATTGCTGACCTACAATGAGTAAGTTAACATCATTCTCCAACTTCTCCACTCGCGAATCCATGCCCTTGCTTTGATACCATTGTGACACATAATAAGGATTGGTTCTTTTATTTTTGTTAGAACTTAGGATGAAGGAAATTTAAGATAAGAGTTTAATAGAGGAACCTTGGCCTCAACAATACAAGTTGGTTTGATTTGAAATAACTGAATAACCTTTTTATTCATGTCTTTCATGGATTATATAACTGTCAATTACAATTGAAACTAAATTATTGATCAAATCCTCAAGAAATAGGAAAAAAAACTAATTCTTCCCACAAGACTTGGTGCAACTTAACAATCATTGACTCACTAGACTCAAATTCAACTCACGGACTCATAATTAAAAATATTATAAGACACTGAAGATAAATAAACAAAAGACCTATAACAAAAACCCAAACTCAAATTTGTATTTCTTTATTTTCTTCTACTTTCTATTACTTTTTGACAACTATAACTACATTCTTTATTCCATATCTTTTTTTTTTTAATTCTGGAGAACTGTAAGCACAATGGTGTGTAAATTCTAATGTTATGAGTGTCAATGTGCAAGTATACACAACAAGTAATATAATGATGAGTATTCAAGACCGTATCCACAAGGATTGATGTTATCAGATTTGCTACAACAATTCTGACAGTGCAGTTTAGATTAAATTAAAATAAAATAATTAAAGAAACTAATAAACTAACTAAATTAAAAATGTAATAAAAGAAATCTTATATCAAACACGAAGTGCAATCAATAAGAAATGAGTAGTTGTGTGATTAAACTCACTTAATGGTTTTGACTATTTTTCTAATTAAGAACCTGTTGTTACAACATTTATTACAGCACTGGGCAGAATCTCTCATGCATCCTCAGTTGTCGCCTGTTGGATATCTTATATTTATATGCAACCTAACAGTGATCAATTGTTATGCTAACATTAGATATAGCATTATGTGTTCTAGATTCCAATTACCTTACATGGTAAATCCTTATATCTAGTTTTTCACTAATATTAGATAAAGCATGACCCTATTCAAATCGAGATTTAACTCAACTTGAGAAACCCAATCTAAAACCAAGTATTGTCTTAATTTGTTCCACTAAGTTAGACCTTTTTTTGGCTCCTTCTTATCTAGTATCCGCTAATGGGTGAACAACCGAAATAGGAAATTAAAATAAATACAATTAAGATAAATTGCTGCAGAAAATGCAGAACAACACACATATGTCAGTCAAACATCCATTAAGATCGTTTATCACTTAACCACAATCAAATTCAGTTCATGATTTGCGAAAGAAAAATAAGTAAAAGAGTTTTAGTCATCAAATATATCTCCATGAATAAATAGGAAACAAGAAAAGAATAAGAAGGACTGATTTTCAATGGATCTCTGCATTTTCTCCTCTGGTGCAGCCTTAATCTCTCTCTTGAATTCTATTTTTCTTTTGTTTCTTTGTGGTTTTTTCCCCTTGGGTAAGGCTCTCTTTTTCTTTACATGTGTGCTCTTTTTATAACTTAGAATTAGGGCAACTAGAAGTCTAGGGTGCGTATCTTCCATTTTAGGAAACTCCAGATCACAATTTTCTCGCGCGAAATCTTTTCTATCAATACTTCAGAATTGCTACAGCAACGATGCTACGGCAACAGTGCTATAGCAATGGCTTCAGCACCTGCACTGTTCCATACTTGTTTCAATTCTTCTATAACTATGTTCTTTCCTTATCTTGACAAGTCTATTGCAGTAATATTCCTCCCTTGAAATTTGATATTCTGGTCACCTACAATTATGCATACGATCTAAGCACACAAATTATTCTAAAACAACGCAATTTATTAAAAATATACTAAAATGGATATTCATGCAAAATATAACTAAAATGCAATAAAAACATATAATTTACTCTCTAAGTAATCTTGATTTAAGTCTAAAAGTGTCATGATAACTCTCATTTCATAGAGTTATCACACAACATTTAAAATTTATCTTTTTTCAAATTATATCGACTACATCAACATGTTCTTGTTGGTCTTGTAAAAGTAATTCTAAAAGAGAATTGTTTTCATATTAGAAATCACTTATAACTAAAAGTCACTGAGATAAAGGAGTTTCTAAGAACTCTCAATGTCTTAAACTTAAATTATGGATCATATGAAATATGTATAATAAGGTCTGTTTATAGGTTGTTGATGTATGTTCATAAAACCTTTTTATACGTATATGACTTTTAAATTATAAGAGAAGTTGTTATTTCTTGAGAATTAGTTATGTCCCTTAAACAACTAGTTATATTTTATTTAATTGTATTAGTTTACTTTAAGAGTCATATCCCTTATTAATAATTATGTTTGTTAAACATTATATATAAATATTTACTAATAACGTTCATCAGCTCCCACTTGGACATACTTGTTAATTAGACATATGTAAAACTTCCTTTATTACTTGCCCAATGATAACTTATTAAATTTCCTTGGATCCTCTCTCAAAAAAAATTTCCTTGGATCCAATTCATCGTTATTATTTTGGACTATGTAATTTTAAGATCATGGACAACCACTAAGATATACTTTACTCTTAATTGATTTATATTATCCATTATTTATATGCCAATTCCGACCAAAAAATATTTTAATTAACTAAAATGATATATTTTTTAGTTTAATTTTTTTGGCATCCCCAAGAATTTTTAAACTAGAATTATGTTAGTAGTATCACATTCTAATTCCTTACTTGATTTAAAAGAACTAGCAAAATAAATTTCCACAGAGTTTGTGAAATTCTCATCCTGAATGTCTTCCTTAATGATTGACTTAATGATGTCAATCTCCTCATTCTCACTATCACCATCTTCTTTGTCGTGAGGTCATTTACACATGTTGAACATATTCAATTCCAACGTTATGTTGCCGAAAGATAAATTTATTACTCCATTCCAGCAATTAATAAAAGAATTAGCTGTAACTAAAAATGATCGACCTAATATAATAGGAATTTGCTTGCATTCATTAGCAATTGGTTTCATTTATAAAACAATGAAATCTATAGGATATATGAATTTATCGACTTGGACTAATGCATCTTCAATTTTTTTTTTTGGGTACCCTATCAACCGATTGGCAAGTAAAAAAGTGGTAGAGGTTGTTTTAACTCACTGAGATTGAGTTGTCAATACACTGAGTAAGAAAGCAAATTAACACTAACACCAAGATCAATTTTATGATCCTCAATAATGCAAGAAATAATTAGACAACCAAGATTCTTGCATTTCAAAGCCTTATTGGTTGATAGAATGTAACTTTTTTGTTCTGTTAGAAAAGCTTTCTTTTGCACCATATGTTTTCTTTTCACAGTCTACAGATCTTTCAGAAATTTAGCATAAGAAGGAACTTGTTTAATGACGTCTAGAAAAGGAATGTTGACATTCCCTTGTTTAAAGATTTCATAAATTTATGGATCGTGGTTTGATTTCTTTGGTTTGATTAATGCTTAAGGAAATGGGGATACAAGAGAAGAGTTGGTTATTTATTTGTGAGTTAAAGATTCGATAGACTCTTCCCTATTCTTTAAAATTGAATCCTTACTAATTTCACGAGGGTCTAAAATGTGTTTTTTGACAACTTTACCATCACGAAGGGTTATAACCAATTTGACTTAGCTCATATTTTAGTTTCTATATTACCCATTTGAGGATGTTGTTGACTCTTGGGTTTTAATTTAGATTGAGTAGGAAACTTATCTTTTTCATGCATAGTGAGGGCTGATGTAAGTTTAGAGATAGTTTCTATCCAATTGGTCAAGGTTTGCATGGTTTCATTATTAATCGACTCTTGTTTTTCAATGAATGAATGCAATATATCTTGTAGAGTTTTTCTTGGAGGTGGGAAATGTGGTGGGTAATTCTGGGAGTTCTGAAAAATTTTGACGTGAAGGAACTAGTTCTGAAGGTTATGCATAATTGTCATTTCTCCAACTAAAATTTAAGTGGTTTCTTCAACCAAAGTTGTAAGTTTAAAAGCATGGATTGAGATTTGACTTTTTGAAATTGTCGACGACATTTACCTATTCCTGCAAACTTTCTCTCAGAGCTAGCAAGGCTGGACAATTCTGCATAGAATGGTCAATATCATCACAAATATAACATGAAATATCTTGAACAAACTTTACGTGATCATTTTTTTTTACTCTAATGCTTCAACTTTTCTAGCTAAGGATGCAAATTTGGCTTGAAGGTCATGGTCTTCCCTAAGGTTGTATATGCCTACACTAGATGGAGATGACTTGAGTTTACTCGATGACTCATACAAACCCACTGTGTCCCAGTATTGTGCATTCTCTGCTATATAGTCAAGGTAATTTAATGTAGCTTTAGGGCTTTTGTCTCTAAACTCACCATTACACATCATTTTAATGACTTGCCCTACTTTGGGATGTTAATCCCTTGTAGAAATAAGACAAGGGAAAATATCCACCGTCCACCTATTTTTTACACCATTTTAAAAAATACACAATTCCTTCATTTTTTGGCTGGACTCCACCTAAAGTTACATTTTTTTTCACTTTTCCACTTCCGTTTGGAATCCGTTAAGAAAACTAACGGAAACTTAAAAAAATGACTATTTTACCCCCAAAATGAAAATTATAATTTCACCCTAAAAATGACAAAAATAATAAGATTTAATGATAAATATCATTATTGGTACGTTAATGAAGTACAAAAAAATCTTAACTATTAGAGATTATAACTCAATGAATAATAAAATTTTACTTATCTTAAATTCAATTAATGGTTTGTGAGATTGGGCTATTTTTAATACTACTGTTATAATTTAGCATTCTAATTACCGACATATTTTAAAAAAAAAACTTGCATTTGATGGTTGTGGAATTAATGTCTTTATTGACCGATGGGAAAAATTATTAGATTTAATCTGATTATTTTTTATAATTTTTAAGGTGAAATTGTAATTTTTGTTTTAGGGGTAAAATGGTCATTTTTTTAAGTTTCTGTTAGTTTTCTTAACGGATTCCAAACGGAAGTGGAAAAGTGAAAAAAAATGTAACTTTAGGTGAATTCCAGCCAAAAAATGAAGGAATTGTGTATTTTTTAAAATGGTGTAAAAAACGGGTGGACGGTGGATATTTTCCCATAAGACAATAACCTCTATATTTCAAAACCGTGGTATGGGCAAATGTTAAGTAGCTCTTTGTACCTATCCCAACATTGGTAAAGAGTTTCACCCGGGTTTTGAGTGAAGGTGATGATTTTTCTTTTAAAATAATTTGTTCTATGGGATGGAAAGAATTTTTTCAAAAATTGTGCTTGCATGTCATCCTAAGTTCTAATAGATCCTGACCTAAGATTTTATAGCCAAGTTTTAGCTTTTTTTTTAATAAGAAAGGGAAAAACTTAAGTCTGATTATGTTCATGCTACAATTTTGATCAGTAGAGGTGTTACAAACTTCCTCGGATTCTCTCAAATACATGTATGAATTTTCAAACTCAAAACCATGAAAAGTAGGTAGAAGCTGAATGATATCAGGTTTGAAATTAAAATGAGATGCGTAAGGAGGAAAAACTATTCATGATGGTGACCCTGTTCTAGTAGGATATATGAAATCTCTAAGTGTTGTAGGCTGTTAATAAAGGTTTTGTAAGGTTTAGTTATCTCCGTGCTCTGAAAAGTTATCAGCTCCGATATCGGCCATGTTTAAGGGTGGTGAAGGTGATTTCTTAATTAATATGTCACTATCTGGACTAGACCAATCTCGCATGCTGACACGACTCAAAAGTGTATTACTCTCAAGTATAAGAGTGTCTAGTTATAATATAACCCGGTGAGACCGGGGTCAAACTACATGGAGTTTTAAATCTAGTAAAACTAAGAAAATTAATTGTGGGGAAAAGAAATTATTTGAAATCAATTTAAAAATAAGCTAAGGTTTATGATCCACTCTCTGTATTTAAACTATAATTTTAATACTCTCTCATTTATATTTTGCCTCACTTTTACCAATTAATTATTATATCATTTAATTCTATGTGTATAGATAAATATAGAATAAAGTACCTAATGTGCCACACTATATTAATGTGTCGACATTATGTCAAAATACCATAAAATCTAGTGAGATTTATAAATTAATATGATATCAAAATAATTAGAAAAGAATTAAATAAACTTAAAAACTTATTTGAGAAAATAATAATAATTAATAGTTTGAAACATTGAGCTTCACCCTTCACCTCAGCTTAATAAAATTAGCTACTCATATTGAAAGAAAACACAATACTCTTTTTATTTGATAAACTTTTTGAAATATATTACAAAGAAAATTGATATAAATGGAAACAAGAAAAGAAACAAAGAAATAAAGAAATTCTTCAGCTGCACTCTATTCTCTCTCGGCTTAAGCTCTCAAAAAATAGCTCTCCCCCCTTTCAATTCCAATTCCATTTTTATTCCTGAAAAATATTTACAAGATAAAAATTAACAAATTACGAATTAATTTAACATAAAATATATTTGGGGAGTATTAAAATAATTTAGAAATAATGAACGCATTAATTGACACAATAAGTAAAAAACTAATAATTTTATCCTTATTAAATATACACTTTTTAGTGTCAATCACATGCAATGCTGATGATATGTGCTAAATTAAGAAAATGATGCACAAACAAATGGATAATGCATAAAAAACCAAATGAAAATTATACAATTAGAACAAAATGAAAACAAATAAGCAAATAATATAAATGTACATAAATTAAAAATAAATAAACGTGAAATAATAATAAATAAATTGAAAATTAATTAACTAAAATTAAAATAATGGGTAGTTAAACCAGCCATATAAATAAAATAATTAAAGGAAATAATTAGCAAAATATTAAAGATTTAGACAATATTTTAGAACCAGCCATATGATAAAACATAAAATAAAAATTATAATTAATGTACAAGAATAATTAAACTGAAAAATAACATGATAGGCAGTTAAATTGACTATATAAATTAACCAAAAAAATTACAAAAATTAAATTGCAGAAAATATAAGAAGAAAGAAGGGAATGAATATTTATCTCAAGGTGTGGACTCATTCTTTTTTTAACAACTTTTAATAATTACCGACCAATTAGATAATTTAATTTTTAATTTCTGGGCCTTAATGATAGTTTTAAAAGTTCAAGTCTGTGTCAGTTATGTCCACAAAGTCTAAAGATCCAAGTTCATTTAGTCTTTAAGTCAAAAGTACAAAAAAAAGGGCAAAGTCCAAAGATCCAAGTTCCAATTCGGTTTTAAGGACTGATTTGAAAAGTTTCTTAGTCAGAATGATGTTTTTCACAAACTTTATAGAGGATAATAAAATTTTAAGAAAAGAGGGTGCTAACTAAAGTTTTTAAAAAATAAAATAAAATGACGAAGATATAAACTAACCATAAAAAATTAAGACAAACTGACACCTAATTTAGAAAATTCTCCGACAACAGTGTCAAAAACTTGACACGACTTAAAAGTATTATTACTCCAAAGTATAATAGTGTCTAGTTATAATATAACTCAGATGAGTCACAATAAATTTAAAATCTAGTAGTCAATTTATTAAATAAAGAAAATTAAATGCAGAAAAAAATTAATAGGAATCAATCTATCTAAAAATATGCTAAGATTAGGGGATCCACTCTCAGATTTCAAAATATAGTTATAACTCTTATATTTGTATTTATTTTTCCAGTTAATTATTATGTCATTTAGTTTTTAACTAGCCCTTAGTGTGATAAATATGAGACTAAGTACCAATATGCCACAACTATATTAAAGTGTCGACATCATGTCAAAATACCATATAAATCTGAAGAGATATAAATCTATAAATTAACATGACATAAAAGAAACTAGTAAGGAAAAAAAATACAACAAATAAAATAAACTTTAGAACTCGCTTGAGAGAGTAATTAATCAATAATTTGAATTCTTGAGCTCCTCCACCTTTCACCTCAACTATGAATATTAGTCACTCATATTGATAAACAAGATACTCATTTTATTTAACAAACTTCTGAAATATATTACAAGAAAATGAACTACATAAAAGAAGAAATTTTTCTAAACCTTAGTCTCAGCTTCCTCTCTTCTTTCCGACCCCCTTGGTTCTTCCTCTCCTTACCTTTTATAGGCATGGATCATGCTATCTTCTTTTATTTTATTATTTTTTTATATATATATTTACATAAAAATGTGTGATAGTCAAGTGGCAAATGGCCACACCTGACTATCACAGTAGTCATGGCTTAGTTTCCTTTTTTTAATTAATTAATTAATTTATTTATTTTAATTATATCTCCTCAATAATACATTTCAAATGGCTACATCAATTCTTCTTTGTTTCCCTATTTTAGTTCCAAATTCCTCTTTATTCCAGAAATAATTATAATATAAAAATTAACATACTGCAAATTAATTTCACATAAAAATTTATTGGAGGTGTTAAGATAATTTAGAAATAATGAGCGCATTAATCAATAGTATAAGAGAAAAACTGATAATTTTATTTTTAATAAATATACATTTTTTGGTGTCAATTAATTTGGAATATCAATAGTAACGACATAATATGTTTTATCTTGAATTAAAATGTATTGGAGGTGTTAAGATAATTTAGAAATAATGAGCGCATTAATCAATAGTATAAGAGAAAAACTGATAATTTTATTTTTAATAAATATACATTTTTTAGTGTCAATCAATTTGGAATATCAATAGTAACGACATAATATGTTTTATCTTGAATTAAAATGTACTACACTCTTCTTTTCCAAATATTATAATTAGAAAAACTTTTTATTAGTATCACTGGATCTTGTGCTAAACTTTGTGTCTAAATAATGCGTTAACATGAAATAGAAAATTTGACATTAATATAATTAGGTACTCTGGAAATATTCTTCAAATAGATCAATTATAAGCGTCATCGATTTCTAGTAGTACTCGGAGACTTAAAATTTTCTTTTTTGAGTATCCAATTATCGCTCTCGTAGACGTTGTCATCTTTATAATAATCGGTATTGTTGAATAATACTTCTTTGATTGTGAATTCTTCTTGGACATATCCCTCTCGGAATATTTCTTCAAACATGTCTTATTGTAGGCCTTGGAGACGTTGGATTACTTCCAAAATAACTTCTATTTTGGCTTTTAGTCTAAAAATAGAATATTAATTTTGCTCTAGTATCACTGTTGGTCCCTGTAAAAGTAATCCTAAAAGAATTGCTGTTAAATTACCCCTGTTAAGTCTAATTTGAAAAAAAAAAATCAAAAGATCACTCAAATATTATATTTTTCTCTAATAATATATACTATTTGTTCCCCTTAACTCTCAGTAAAATATAGAACAATGTGTCTAAAAGTAAATCTCTCTCTAAAATCAACTTAAATAAGTACATGTTCAATGAAAATGCTTAAAAGAAAATAATATTCTTAATATCATTGACGACAAAATTTAGTTGCCCTGAAATTTATTAGGTAAATAAAATTTACCCCCCCACTACTTTAAAAGTCTAACTATGTGCATGTATGATATGACTTATTTAATAACCAAATATGCTTATTTAATCTCATAAATTCTTTTAAAAATTTTATTATTATTTAGTTACATTTTGAGTAGAGATTTTGGGAACTAAATAAAAGATTTTGCCTCTATTAGAAAATGCTCCAATAACATAAGGAACACAAAATATATATAGTTGACGACAAATACTGGTATCTTTGAAAGCTTAAAAATAAAAGAATAAACAAGAACTACAGTAATTATTTTTATTTTCACAATTAATGGTAAATTTATTTCTTTTCTTATGCACATATTTAAGTGGATGTATTAATTTTTTGGGGCTATAATTGCAGGCCTAACAAATATTTTCCTTAGTTGAAATAGTAAGACACCAAACTTATTTATTTATTTATTTTTCGTTTATTCAGATCTTTCAACCTACAGATAATGACAAACCCAATTTGTTTAACTATAATTCAGCAAATCAAGCATAGCTTAGCATCTTTCAAAATATAAAAAGAAACAAATCTTGGAAATCTACACAAAATTTGGGACCTTATCAGTACTATTCTTAAAAAAATTATGGACTTTTGCATAGTTGTTAACATTTCCGTACTAAGCTGGTAAGTAGGGGTGGATAAAAAATATGACACAAAAAAAAAAAAAAACCGACGGTTCGGTTCAATTTCAGTTTAGTTTTTCTAGCAAAAGACCAATTAATTGATTTGGTAAAAAAAACTAAAATTTTCTATTTTTGAATTTTATTTATGTCAATTAAAACCAAAAACCTAACCAAAAACAGAATAATTTATAATTTACCCAAAATTGCCATGTGGCACAATTTGATTAGTTTGCCTCATTTTATTACCATACACATTACACAATAACACACAATTATATAATACTCGTGACGGAACTAAGATTTTAATTTAGGGATCGCCAAAGTTTGTTACAAATTAGTATTTTAAGAAGATTGGGATTGCCTTGAAAAATAAGTTGGGAGTCATCTTCAAAAATTTTAAATTTTTATCTTATTTTATAAAATTTTTTAAAAACCTGGGACTTGTCTTTAGCAACCCCAAAAGTGAACGTAGTTCCCCCTGACAATAGTGGAGATATATGTATTCATCTTTTTCTCTCACAAATCTAAACCCAAATAAAAAAAACTCTTATCTTTATCTCTTTCTATAAATTAAAAAAAAAGGCAAAATCTATAATATCAAATCAAAGATGAAACTCTCACCATCGCAAAAATAAAAAATCATCAATTTCAAATTTTCAATTAATCTGGCACTGCTCACCGGCGAGTCACTAGGCATGCAACTATGCAAGCACCAAGTACCACCAGTAGCAACTTGCCAACCTCACCTTGCGAAGCCATCACCTACTGCCTTCTTCGGCCCTTCAAATCCTGCATCAGCTGGTTCCACCATTCATCGCTACTGATGCTGCTTCAACCATGGCCCGTGACGGGCTATGTAATTTTATTGGCTTGTTTTTTTATTATTATTTTTTATTTTAACAAAATCAAATTGAAACATAAGATTTGAATTGATAACTAAATGAATTTTTTTTTTTGGGTTCTTCTTTTTTGGTTACGTAAACGTAAAACAGGTAAAAAATTGAATGGAACCGGAACCGATTAATTCGATTACAATTCGGTTTGTAGGGTTATTCAATTCCTGACGGAAACTAATCGTTCCAAATCTGCATGAAAAACTTATCATTGTTAAACTCCTTTTATAGCTGGTTACATTTTTCACATGAGCTCTCGTCAGGAAATAAGGTTTAGTGATTGGTCAGTAATAAATTAATCAAGTCAGATAAATCTAATTTTATAAAAAATATTTATTTATTTTTAATTTTTTAAAGGACACAATTAATGCGTTTATTGCATCTTCTACTAATACATCTTCCTACTTGTAGAACTGCAACGACTAGTCATGATCTGATCTTGTCCGATCAAACTGGGGCTTGATCATTGTCATTGTTTCGTTTTGCTGGTTGTTTCAGTGATAAAATAGGCCGACCATAATAAAGCTTTACTCCAAATCTTATTGCTCACCTCGCCATAATAACTCAGTCAGAGGAAGGTCGGCAAATAGGATTTAAGTGAGGAGGCGGTCAAACTGAGAATAGACTCAGTTAAAACTATTTTCCCTATCTTTTTCAAAAAATCGGGGATCAAGCTCCATCCTTAAGCCCACTACACCGTGATCCCGTGGGGAGAGTATTTTGACCTCTTTAAAGTTTCCAAGAGTCAAAATGGTAAGGGATACTTTTCATTTACCCACTTTCACCCTCTACATTATCTTATTTCATTTAATTTGAATTCTTCTTCTTTATTCATCTTTATCTCTCTCTTTATATTTCTATAAAAAGGGAGAAGTTTTCTTCTTATATTTTTTCTTTGATTCATTTTTCTGGTAAATCTGTGAAACTAGAGGGTTAACACCAGAAAAACTTCCAGCACTATTGACCATTTTTGTGGTTGCAGGTGCTCTCTAAGGTGCAATTCATGATTGATGATTCCTGTTGATAGCTCACATATTAACACAACTAGATATTGGCGTCAACATTGATTTTTCCTGATTATTCATTAATTCAATCATTTGAGCTACTATATTTAAAAAAATTAAATTAGTTGAGCTACAATATTCAACAAGAAGCTATAATTGAGTAGATGGTACACTGGTAACATTAGAAATAGACAACATTGTAAGTACAATTATTAGAACAGCAAATAAACTGAAATTGGCGCCACCTAATGCAGGTGGCTTGAGGTTTCAGAGAAGTTGGGTTTTGCACCCTCTATGCTTATATTCTTTTTTATATACACACGAATAATTATATATGAACCTCCCATATCTTGCTCTCTTTCTCATGTGGAATAAAAGGGTCTCCTTTAATTGTTTCATGGCTGCATATTGAGCGACAATTTCTCATTCCCCCAAGCATTATTTTAAGCATATATATATACCATTATGAAGTATATACGGAGGAGTATTTGAAACACCTTTGACCTTTCACTTACGTCAAGTGTGTCTCATTAAAAATCACGCCTTCAAGTAATTTTTATGCATGGTATTAAAATGTATGAAAGCAATTTTTATAAAAGATTTAATATATCTTTAGGCGAATGATCCAATTAATACTAGGCACCATGATTTGATAAATTTATTATATGGATAGGATTTAATGTTCGTTAATGCATCGAGAAAGAGCAAAATAATTTTTGCAATACTACAACGTATGGAGTACTTTTATTTATAATGTAGTACTAGTAGAGTGAAGAACTTTTCTCGACACTCTACTCCACGGACACTCTACTCCACGTTGATCTCTAATTTCATTCCATGGTCACTGCAGTGCGTCGGGACTCCGCAGATAAAGAAGTTTTTGCCATGGTTGAGTACAATCTGATCCTTTCCTGTTTGAAACTTCTTAGCATCACTCGCAGGTTTGCATGAATCATGACCCTCTTGATCTACAATGATTACATTGTGTCTTTGTGGATCATAGTTGAATTCTGCATTAAATATAAACAGTAGATTAATAATTATTAATTTCAAATGTTATGATATACATATTTTATCTTAAAACAAATGTTATGATATATATAAATAATAAAAAAAGAACATATTTTTAGAGAAATCTTAGGGATCCTAATATACGAAACACAATTTCACTCTAAAGTGATGTGGCAACAGGTTATTGATAACTAGTATATTAAGTTAAAAATTAACAATTATCTAATGTGATAGTTACAAACAAGCTGGCTTAAATTGAGTTTTAAATATATTATTGAGAAAAATATGTATCTATCAATTACTTCAATAAAGGATGGACGAGCATGCTCAATTTTGAAAAAGGACTAATGTATTAATAAATTAATTATCGCCTCTCATGTTTTAAGAATTTATCAAAAACTCTCTCATTAAAAAAAAAAAGTCATTTTGAGACGAAAAAAAATTGACATTTATTATTTTAACGTAATGTGGTATAACCCAAAGTTGATTAATAAAATTTTCAATGAGTAAATTAGTAAAAAAAAAAAAAGTTAACTTTTGGACTGATTATGAAGCTTGAGGAATAAATAATTAATTTATAGAAGAAAAGAAAGCGATGTCAGTGGTTTAATGCAATACTCACAAAGACCCTCTTATCTTCATAAATGATCTCATAGATCTTTTTTAGGACAATTATACTATTTCACTATAGTGGCCCAACTATTTTATATATATATATAATTGTCCAAAAACACCTATATGACTATTTCAAAAAGCAACAAAATTTCTATAATCATTTCACCCAACCAGTGTGTCGTTGTCATTTTTTCAAGGATGATCAATCAGAAAACATGATTATACAAAAAGATAAAAACATACGTTTAAGGGAATATATGTATATACATCAGATTTATTTACCAAGTATATCATCACACTTGAAGGTTTTTCCTTGAGGCCAATTTTGCACACCAAAGACCCAACCGCCATCATCTCCAACCTTGAAGGTCGTTGCAGAGCCAATATTGCAATGCATCAGCAACAATAGCACTGTTACTACTGCAATAATTGCACTGCCTCTCGCCTGAGCCATAATTTTAACGGAAAGATTTCTCCCTAATTAGTAGTAGAAGACTAAAATGAAGTGCACATATTGACAAAATATTTCAGTATTTTATAGGGGCTATGTTGCAAGAAGTCAATTCAATTTCACGCCTAATGAATTTACTGAATATGACAAACATCCTAAATTTAATCTAGAAATTAATCCAATTAAAATGATTTGAGATTTTGTTTTGATTAGTAATGTTTATAGGAGGAAATATTCATCAAAATTTCCTAATTAAATTGATTGTATAATCGTCATGAAACCTTATGAATGGCAAGTTCATTCCTTTGCTGATGAATGCATTGATTTCTCTGATCTTGTTCTTTCTTAATATCTATATCTTATCCATCCATTAAATGAAACTTTATGGGGAAAAAATTGATATACTAAACGATTCTATTATTTATTATGTTAACAAAAGAGCAATTTTCTCTATGATAAAGAGAAAGTGGGTGAGGAAATCTGAAATTAACTATTATTTATTTATTTTTGGGATAATTTCGATAAACTGAGACAATTTCATATCATATCATATCATTTCATTAGGTTTACTAAAATAAGGAATAAGAATGACAATATAAAAAGAGGGCGACAATTCCATATCATATCATTTCATTAGAATTGCATTACAATGCATTCTTATTAAAAAGAAATTCTATAGGATAAAAGTTCGTTTCATCCCTATATTTTAAGATTATTTAAATTCCTATATTTTAAAAAATACCTTAAAACATCTCTACCCTTAAATTATTGACATTCTTGTTGTTACTTTTTGTTTCTTTTAACTTGCTTTTACAATATTACTCTCTTACACTAATGTTTCTTTTTATGAAATTAATAAAAAAAATTAAATCATCAATTTAACCTCAAAAATGAAATAAAAACAAAAAGAATATATATTAATTTTTGGGAAAGCTTACATGTGTCCAAAAAAAATTTATTGTAAAAATAATTAAATTACCTTTTTTGGATATTAGTAATAAAAAATTAATATATTAACTCCTCAACATTATGTTCCAAAAAAGTAACATATATTAATTTTTTTCTATTTTATTTTTTGAGATTAAATTGATAATTAATTTTTTTTACTAATATCTAAAAAAATTATTGTAAGAGGGTAATATTGTAAAAATTAAGCTAAAAGCAACAAAAGGTTAGAGGAAATGTGCTAATAATTTAACGCCGGGTATATTTTGAAATATTTTTAAAAATATAAAGATTAAACAAGTACTAACCTCAAAATATAAGGACTGAACGAAATTTCAGCTAATTATATATATATAAGTTGTTGTTAGGTTAATTTTTTTATATTCAGTTTTTTAAGAAAAAAACAAAGTTTGTACGTTGAACTGCAGACTAAAACAGAACCACTACTTTTTCAAGTGACCCCCCAGACCGATTGCTTTGGCCTTCCCGATATTGTTACAACGTGACAAATAAAGTTGTTGGCTGATATGGTGAAGAAATTATCCATATCCTAAAGCAGCATTTAAAATAAATAAATATACATATTGTCAAATGTTGATTTTTTCCCCTTTTTTTAAAATTAATCTTATGCCGGACCACATCAAATTTGTTCCGAAAGAAATTAGGAGAGATTTAAATGATTGAATATCTAAGTTTTATTTTAATTTTTTATACATTATAATTTTTTTAATTATTTTTTAAGGTCAGATGTGTTTTCACAATATTGTGTGGGAGGCAAATATTAGCCGCCCTTGTTTTTATAGTTGTTCATGCATTTAAGTAATATATGTTCTTTTTATGAAACGAAAAAAGGATGTAATACTTGCCTTTTTTTAATTTTCGTAAGTGTTTTTACCTCATGTTTGGTTTGAACAAATGAAATAAAAGACCACTGAGAAAATATGTAGGAACAACTAAAATATTTATCAATGCTATCTTTGATTTAAATTAACATGTAACAAATGTAAAAGCACAATAAATAAATCGAGTCGGCTAGTTGCAGAGGTAGAGCTCGGATTAAAATTTTAGGGGTCAAATTCTATAAAATTAAACTTGAACGAGTTGAAGTTAAACAAATGAATTTAATTATTAGATTAAAGTAGTGTTAAAATATTAAGCTTCTAGGGGCCAAATCATGAAAAAACTCTATTATAAAAGTTGAATTTATAAATTTATCAAATATATACATTCAATTTTTTTTTAAGACCAATGGAACCCGCTAGTGTTAGGACAGCTCCACCCCTGGCTACTCGCTTGAGTAAGATATATAAACAAATTGATAATCTTAGCTCGATAATAAAGAAATTCCCATTAACTTTCATGGTGAAATAGCTTAACTTTTCAAATGTTGTGTTATTCATTTACAAATGGTAAGATTTATATAATTTCTTTCATTTGGAACTCAGCAGCCAGATGTTCTTGTAATGCTTTCATTTCGGACATGTCATCTCCTGTTAATACCATATCATCAACATACACTATTAACACCATTACTTTTCCTTCTTTGTGTTTTATAAACAATGTATGGTATGAATTACTTTGTTTATAACCAGCTGCCTTCATTGTCACCGAAAACCTCCCAAACCACGCGCTCGGTGACTGTTTTAGTCCGTACAAGGACTTCTTCAGCTTACATACTTCATTTCTACGCATAGAACTACATTTGACACCAGGAGGTAGCTCCATGTAAACTTCTTCTTCTAACTCTCCATTGAGAAAAGCATTTTTAACATCGAACTGTTTCAAGGGCCAATCTCAATTTGCTGTTATATAAATAATAATACGAATGGTATTTATCTTGGCTACTGATGCGAAAGTGTCTTGGTAATATATTCCATACCTTTGTGTATATCCCTTTGCCACTAATCTCACTTCATACCTATCAATGCTTCCATCTGCTCTGAGTTTCACCGTGAATACCCATCTACATCCAATTGTCTTCTTTCCTTTAAGTAGTGAAACAAGTTCCCAAGTGACATTTTTTTGTAGAGCTTCCATCTCTTCATTCCTTGCCTTAGTCCATTTGGGATCCTCCAAAGCATCATATACACTACTAGGAATAGATATAGTGGATAATTGATTAATAGTAAGTGCATATGATTCAGACAACCTATGAGATGACATGTAGTTATTGATTGGGTATCTTATTTTGGCTTATGGATCAAGTTCATATTGTTTCTTTGGAATTTCTCTATTTGACCTCTGTGGATATCTAGGATTCATGTCTTCTGTAGAAACAAGTAGTTCATTAGACTCATTAGACAATGGATTTGAAATTACCAAAAGAGGAACACTTTCATTTAATTCTTCAGTTAATGGTGTAGATATGGGTAACTCTGGTGGCCTTGATAGTGCTTCAGACATGTCCAGAAAATTGGGGGGATTACACTCGGTTTCAGTCATGCTATCACACCCTTGTTGAACCTCATTTCCATCATCGTTTTGAAGTTTTTCAGCTATGTCATCTAGTTCTACAAATTCACCTCCTCCTTCATTTTGTCGTTGACCATTCTTTTCACTAGAACTCTCCCCGTGGAGGGAATGGCCATAGACCCCCCCTGAATAATAAGGCTCTAATTCATGAAAAGAGGCATCCAAAGTCACATGTAATTTTTTAGTTTGTAGATCATAGCACCTATAACCTTTTTGAAGTTCAGAATAGCCAATAAAAACATAGTGTTTGGCACATGGATCAAGTTTAGTTCATAAACTTTTTGGAATGTGAGCATAAACAGTACAACCAAATATTCGGGGTTCAAGATTAGGAAGATGAGGAACTGAGAGTAAGGATTGCATTTTTTGTTGGGGAGTTTGAAAATCTAGCACTCATGAAGGGGTTCGATTAATAAGATAACTTGTAGATTTTACAGTTTCTCCCCAATAAAAATGAGGCATGTTCATGCCAAAAACAGAAGCACTAACTAACTCTAAAGGCTATCTATTTTTTTTCTCTCAGTTAGTCCATTTTGTTGTGGGGGTGTAAGTGCATGAGGTCTAATGATGAATTCCATGAAGGTTTAAAAAATTGTCAAGAGGGGCATCCATATACTCAGTACCATTGTTAGATTGAAGTACACGAATCTGCTTTTTATATTGAGTACTTACCATTTTGTGAAATTCTTGAAAGGCTAGACATCATTTTTTTATAAGTAAAGACACCCAAATCATTCTAGTACATTCATCAATAAATGTCACCAAAAAAAAGCTTTAGAAAGGGAAGAAATTTTTGTAGGACCTCAAACATCGGAATGAATCACCACAAAAGGTTCTAAGCTTTTATTCAAACTTGGTAAATAAGAAGTGCGATGGCTCTTCACCATCTCACAAATGTCACAATGAAAATTTAAATCATTTAAAGTTGAAAAAAGATGAGGCTGTAATTTTTTGAGATAACTAAAAGAAAGGTGTTCTAATCTCTGATGCCATAACCAAACATTTGCCCGAGTTCTATATTCATTAGTAGCTTGATTTGCCTGACTGATATTTGGTCCCTTGTTTTCTGTCAATTCTAAGTAATAGAGTTTACCATGTCTAACACCATAACCAAGAATCTTTCGAGTTAGGATGTCCTGAAAGACACAAAAGGTGGGCCAAAAAGTTACAGTGCAAGCAAGTGTGGAGGTAATTTGGCTAACAGACAAAAGATTGTATTCAAGAGATGGGACAACAAGAACAGTGTCTAATGTAAGAGTATTTGTTGAAGTGTGAGCTTTAAAACTGAATTCCAGAGAAAGTATTGACTTGTCGGTTTGATGATTAAGTGTTGATTGCTTTATCGGTTTCTTGGCAAAGTGACATATCGTTGGAATAGATGATATTACAGATGACGAATCGGCTGAGCTCTTTAAGTGAAGCATGTGTGTATCACGTGCATGTACTTATACAGCTTTGCATGAAACGGCAGTCATTAGCAGCGTTTTGAAACTACTTATTCAGAGCACAAGTTTACACATGTCTAAGGTTGTTATAGGCTGTTAATTAGAGTGGGAAAGTTCTGGGTTCATTTGCACCAGACCCTGGTCATAGCTAGAGTTGAGGGAATCATTCCAGAATTCTCTAAGGGTTGTATAAATAGCTTGTATCTTCTTCACAAGGCTTGTATCTTGAAATCAGTGAATGAAATAAAACTGCAGCTCTGTTCTTCAGTGGATGTAGGCTACTCCAACCGAACCACTTAAACCTTGAGTCCTTTGGTTGATTGTTTCGGTGTGTGTGTATTTTGAGTGTGTCGTTTTTCTAAGATCCTTTAATCGAGTTTCAGAGAGTTTAGAATTGAACTTAGGGTTTCTTGATCGGTGTCAAAGTTGATCTTGGATCAATAGTATTACTCAAGGTAATAGACCCTTCCCCAATAATAGAAGAAGTACTACCATTTACAGTGGAGATAACAGATTGAGAAGAGCGAAGAATAGATTATTATTGGCCAGAATCTCTAGTCATTGATCAAATGCACCTGTATTAATAATCCACATTCTATTCTTAGAAGTTACAAAAAATACAGATGCCTTACCAATAATATCTGGGTGGGCAACATTTGCTGAAGGCCATGGCCGTTCTTCGTCCTTTGTTACTGTCACTATAGCCCTCCTAGATATTTTCTTACGGGGCTTCTTTGAGAAATCCCACCAATCGGGATAGCCAATGATTTCATAACAGCATAGTAGTGACTTTTTTCTCCACAATGAGTGCACACAAGGTTGTTAACTTTGCTAGACGATTGATTGCCCTGATTTTTCAAATATCCATTTCAATTTTGATTGGCTAGCATCGCAAGGCTTTCAAAAATTAGATGAGAGCCTCATTGTTTGTCTCTGCTGGTAATCCCTTCTAACATAAGCATATGTGCTTTCCAAATCAAGTTTTGGGTCTATTCGCAATATTTCCCCGCGAACCCATTCAAACTCTGAGTCAAGTCCACTTAGAAAAATATGAACTCGAAGCCTAGCCATTA
This sequence comes from Citrus mangshanensis, assembly GCA_030449895.1. Taxonomy (NCBI): domain Eukaryota; kingdom Viridiplantae; phylum Streptophyta; class Magnoliopsida; order Sapindales; family Rutaceae; genus Citrus; species Citrus mangshanensis. Next base: position 717,889 of record JASUUJ010000327.1, on the reverse strand, counting down.
CAGAATGCAGCTGTAACACCCCTTCGACTGTGCCTTCTTGAGTGGTAGTCATGTGATCAATTTCTTGGAAAATGGCAACCAGTTCGTTGTAATACGTTGGTAATGGTCGCCCATCCTGTTTGGTAAAGAAAGATCTTTGGTTCAGCTAAAAAATACAGGTTTCATCTATTCTGTCATAGAAGGTTTTCGATACAGCCTCCCATATATCTTTGGCTGCAGAGAGATGAATAAATTATTGCATCAGTGATGGACTCATTGAATCAATCAGCTAGCTCTTGACTCTCTGATTTTCAGTAACCTATGATCCAAGATTAGGATCTCCAAGTGCTGGTTTATTTGTTTCTCCCATAAGATAACCAGCTTTGTTGCGAGCACTAATCTGCATCTCCATGAGTTGAGACCATAATGAGTAATTGGTCTCATCCAGAGTGATTCCAGTAGGAAATGTTGAGTTGTCTTGATGAACAACAACTTGTAGTGCTAGTGGTGGAATAATATCCGTTGATATGCCTGTGATATTAGCCATAGAGTTCACAACATCGTTGAATATTCGGAATACGAATACGAATTTTGAGAGAAAAAAAAAAGAGAAAAGAAAATATTTGATTGTTAACACAGATTCTCTTGGTGAGGAACCTGCTCTGATACCATGTCAAACAAAGGTTTCAATGAGTTAAAGAAACAAAAAATAAGTGTTTGGCTAATAAGAAAATAAAATGAGATATGGAAACTTTTAATCCTTTTATTTTCTCAAGCTTAAATTGCTACTGAATGATTACAAGCATATATATACAAGTGTAACTGCTCAGCTGAAGATTACGAAACTAACTAACTAATTACAAATTGATTAACAAACTTATCACGTGTATAAGTACAAGCAGCTACATAACCACCTGGTGCCAGCTGGCAGTACATGTCATTAACTTATAACTGATTATAGAAGCTTCTGTGATCCTCTGCTTGACTACAAATATGAGCTTTCTTAACATCCCTCCTCAAGCTCAAGGGTCTGCTAATGACATTGAGCTTGGACCTGAAGTAGCTGAATTTTGGAAGAGATAAAGTCTTCGTAAGAACATCAGCAACTTGTTCATCTGTAGGAATATATCTCACTTCTAATTGCTTTTGAAGTACCTTATCTCGGATGTAATGGATGTCCAACTCGATATGCTTAGACTTGGAGTGAAACACATGATTTTTGGCTAATTCCCCAGCACTCTGATTATCACACCAAAGCACTGGTGTTGGCAGCTTTACAATGTTGAGCTTATAAAATAAAGATTCCAGCCAAGAGATTTATGAACTTGCTGATGACAGTGCTCTGTACTCACTTTCAGTGCTGGATTTTGCCACTATAGCTTGTTTCTTAAAGGACCATGAAATCAAATTGTTGCCAAGATAGATGCAATATGCTCCAATGGACTTTCTATCATCTATATCACAAGCCCAATCTGCATCTAAGTACCCATTCAAACTTGTAACTTCAAGCTCCCCTTCCTTCTGAATATATATTCCATAGGTAACAGTTGCTTGAAGATATCTAAGTACCTTTTTACAAGCAAGCTAGTGTTGAAGTGTAGGAACACTTAGATACTGACTTAGCTTATGAACTGAGTATGCAATATCAGACCTGGTGAGTATCAAGTATTGGACCCCTCCAACAATGCTTCTATAGAGAGTTGGATCTATAAATTCTTTCCCCAAACAACCCTTTGCTACCTTTTCTAATTTTTGACCTGTGCTGAGAGGTGTATCAGAACCTTTATAGTTCTACATTGAAGCTCTACTTAAGAGGTCTTTGATATATTTTGTTTGTGATAAATGCATCCCACTATCTGTATAACACACCTCAACACCAAGAAAATAGGATACCAATTCCAAATCTTTTAAGGCAAAAACCTTACTAAACTTAGTGATGAAGGTTTCCAACAGGGAAGAATCTGGTCCTGTAATGAGAATATCATCCACATAGATAAGAACAAGAATGATACCTCTTGTGTCATGTATAATGAATAGAGATGTATCAGCCTTAGAGTTGAAGAAATTCCAGCTTGTAAGACACCCTTTGAGTTTGCCATACCAAGCTCTAGGAGCTTGCTTCAAGCCATAAAGAGCTTTGCTAAGTTTACAGACATAGCCCTCTTTGGTTATGAAGCCCTCTGGTTGTGTCATGTATATATCCTCTGAAATATCTCCATTAAGAAAATCATTATTTATATCAATTTGCCTGACTTTCCAACCTTTCATCACTGTCAAACTCAGTATAGTTCTAACTGTAGAAGACTTTACCACAGGACTGAAAGTTTCCTTATAATCCACTCCTGCTGTCTGGTGAAAGCCCTTGGCCACCAAGCTGGCTTTGTGTTTAGAAACTGTACCATCTGTATTGTACTTGGTTCTAAAGACCCATTTACATCCAACCAACTTGTGCTGAGATGTCATAGGTACTAGAGTCCAGGTGTTATTGCTGGTTAGAGCATCAAATTCTAATTGCATTACAGCTTTTCCACTTAGGATCAGATAAAGCTTCATCAACAGTGGATGGTTCCAGGTTGTTATGTGATGTTAAGAATGCTTTAGGCTTGAATATACCAACTTTTGCTTTAGTAATCATAAGATGATTTGGCAGAGAATGTTGGGATGGTTGTGTGGATTGAATATGAGATGATGATGGATGTTGTGTATGTGAAGCAGCTATGGTAGAGGGTTGAAAATGTATTTGAGAAAGTGAAACATCAAAGGTTGTATTGTGATTGTCAGGTGAGGAGTGATCACTAAAATGATGAGATTGAGCTTTATCTTCTGCAGAGCCAACTTCAAAGGTTTCTCGATTGCTATTGGGAAGTGAAATAGTATAAGATTGAAGAAGACTGTAATGAAAATCAGAGGGTTTAGATGGTGAAGTGAAGATTTGTGAATTTGATGTATAAAGAAAAGAGATTTCATCAAATAACACATGACTGGCTATAAAAATCTTTCCAGAAGAATGCATACACTTGTAACCCTTGTGTAAAGGGCTGTAACCAAGAAATACACATTTTGAGGTATGAAAATGGAATTTGTGAGTATTATAATCCCTTAGGAATGGAAAGCATGAACAACCAAAGACCTTGAGAAATTTGTAATCAGGTTTGGTTTTGAAAACACATTCATAAGGTGACTGCATAGATAGTATGGGTGTGGGAAGTCTATTGATAATATAGATGGCTGTATAGAAGGAATCCCACCAAAATTTTATAGGTAAAGTAGCTTGATCAAGTAAGGTGAGACCTAGCTCGGTTATGTATCTATGTTTTCTCTCAATTAAGCCATTCTGTGAGTATAGGGACATGAGTGCCTGAATTGAATACCTTCCTCATGAAGAAAATTAACAAATGACCTATACTCTCCACCCCAATCTGATTAAATACACTTAATGGATCTATCTAGCTGTTTCTCAATTTGCTTCTTAAAGATTTTAAAAACAACTAGTGTTTCATCCTTGGTTTTAATGGGAATATCCATGTGAACCTTGAAAAATCATCCACAAAACTCACATAGTATCTGTAACCTTCAACTAAAAGCATAGGGGCAGGTCCCCATAAATCAGTGTGCAAAACTTCTAATACATGCTTTGTCTTGGTAGTAGAAACTGGAAAATGTAATCTATGCATTTTTCCCATTTTACATGCATCACATGAATCAAGAAATTTACTTCCATTTAAATTCTTGAAAGCTGAACAAGAGTTTATTACATGACTTAAAACTTTGGAATTAGGATGACCAAGTTTCTGATGCAATACAGAAACACTCAGCATACAATTTGGACTGATACAAGGTTTTGCTGCAGTATGCAAGCAGGTGCTTGTTTGATTATTGACAACTAACTGAACAACTGAAAACATAGACAGAGGAACATCTGAAATTTTGGATTGAGTGGCTTCAAGAGACCTTTGAAATGATTGAGAAGAGACTTTATTAGAGGGAAACAATAGCAATTTGTATAAACCTTTTTCAACTTTGCCCTGCAGTATGATCAAATTCCTCACCTTGTCCTTCACAAAACAGGATTTATCAGTAAATTCAATAACAATATTGTTATCTTTGGTTAGCTGAGATATGCTAATAAGGTTCTTGGATATTTGTGGAACAAGTAGCATGTTGTTTAATTTGAGTGTGTTATGAGCAGAAGAGTTATGCATTCTTAACACAACATTTCCAAGATGTGTTATGTGTAAACCAGTACCATTTCTAATGATGAGTTTAGAGTTACCTATAAAAGGTTTTGTCATAGTCATATTTCTTATGTCATTGGTAAGATGGTGTGTAGCTCCACCATCCAGATACCAGTTGGCATCAACTGCACCATCCATATCAGCTAGATATGGGATTTCTATTTGGAGGAGGTCTGTAAGCACCAGAGGTAAAGAATTCTTCAAGTTTCCAGCAGACATTTGCAGTATGACAGTTTTGAAGCAGATTTGACAAGTTGGTTTAGAAGCATTCCACTAAGGTTTATGATTCATTTGGGGCCTAATAGAGTTATTGTTACCACCCCCACCATTGTTCCAATTTCCTGAGCCTGATCCCCTTTGATTATCACTTTGAAATCCTCTGAACTGGTTATTTGAATTATTTCCAGAACCATTGCCAATGAAACCAGATCTTCCATAGCCACCTCTGTAATTATTTCCAAAATTTCCAGCATTATCAAAACCAGAAAAATAATTATGATTTCCAGATCCTCTACCACCTGAGAAGTTTCCTTTCTTAAAACCTCTGTTTTGAGCTAAATTAGCTTTAAAATTATGTTTAACATCCATTCCAGAAATCATAGGTGCTTGTTGCTCAATTCTAGCCTCTTAAGTCAACTACATAGCATAAGCCTCATTTAAATTCATTTTATCACCACTTATTTGACCAGTAATATAAGTAGCAACAGCATTATAATCTGGTCCTAGTCCTGAGAGTACATGCAAAATTAAATCATCACTGCTTAAGGCACTTCCTGCCGCAGCCACGTTATCAGCAATATTCTTCATTTTAATAAAATACTCATTGATTTTCAAATCATCTTTCCTAGTTGAATTCATCAAATATCTCAAATGTAAGAGTCTCGATTTTGATTGTGATCCAAATTGAGTTTCAATAGCTTTCTATACCTCAAGAGAAGTTTCCAGATTAAACACCAGGCTTATAATACCTTCACTCATCGATGATAGCAACCAGCCAAGGAGTACTTGATCTTGTGCTTTCTAGCTTGACAAATCTGGATTTTCAACAGATCTAAGTTCATCGTCAATCCTCTGAGCAATATGAGATGGTGGAGGAGTGACAGTTTCATCAATGAATTTTTCTAGCCTATTGCCGCGTATGGAAGCTAGGACTTGGGACCTCTAGATCAGATAGTTTGCCTGATCTAGTTTCACAGGAGTATTAAACGTGAATGAGAAGTTTGTTGAGTTTGCATGAACATTTAAAGTGTGGTTTGATGAGGCAATATTCAGAGACGCCATGATTGGCTCTGATACCAAGTTAAAGAAACAGAAAATAAGTGTTTGGCTAATAAGAAAATAAAATAAGATCTGGAAACTTTTAATCCTTTTATTTTCCCAAGCTTAAGTTGCTACTGAACGATTACAAGCATATATATACAAGTGTAGCTGCTCAGCTGAAGATTACCAAACTAACTAACTAATTACAAATTGATTAACAAACTTATCACGTGTATGAGTACAAGCAGCTACATAACCACCTGGTGCCAGCTGGCAATACATGTCATCAACTTGTAACTGATTATAGAAGCTTCTGTGATCCTCTGCTTGACTACAAATATGAGCTTCCTTAACACAATGCAGAAAATAACTCTGTTTTTATTCTTCTCCAAATCAGAGGTAATATATGAAGATAATTGCATCTTAAAAAGGAAAAAAAACAAATTGTTTCTATATTTAAATACATGATTGGTCAACTAACAGATTCTCAGATGTAATTACAAAATCAATTCAATAAGTGACAGCTTATGCTGACAGCTCATGCCAACATCTCTTTTGACTATGGTATCGTTTTTAGATAATAACTGAAAATTTTTTAGTAAGTACAAATATAATTTAATTAGTTTAATTTGTCTAGTAGACTAACAATATTAGAATATTTTTTAATATGTAAAATAATTTTTAAAACGTAAACTATAATATTTATTATAATAATATATTTGTGTTTATTATAAAAATTTTGAATAAATTTTTAGGTTAAATAGATGTTACAATTAATAAAAGATATAGCATGCACTAATAATATTAAAATTATCTTATATAAATCTTGAAAATAATTTGAATTTTATATATTTATTTTAATATTATATTTATATTTATTATAAAATATTGGAATATATCATTTTGGTTAATAAAATCAAAGAGCGTTATAATCAAAAGATAGTCTTCGTGTCCATTAATTGAAAACTCAGGGGTCTACACAAGCAAACTTCAGATTTTAGAGTGTTGGTTTCCTTTTTTAAATTTATAATCATCAAACTTATAATAATGCTGACTATGCAAGCATAATGTGTAATGAGTTGAACCAAATAACAATGTTCATAATTAATGTCTAATTAGCTAAATCAAATAGCAAAAAGAAGAATTTATGAAATAAATAAAAGCAAGAACTCGAACGAAAGAGATTACTGCAAGTACTTGTTGAAAGCTAGCAAATGTTTGATGTACATAGCAACTACTATAATTCAACTCAGAGTGAGTAACTGGAATATTTGATAAGGGAGTAAAATTTGAATAAAAACATAACTTAATAGAAGGAAAATTCACTTCGATGCAGATGCGAGATGGAAACGGAAATGATACTTAATTTTGCAACCAGCCGTAACATTGATAAAGCAGGGTACATGATTACCCAATGCAGATTCTTTCTACTTTCTATGCACATTCTTTTGAATTTAGGAGATAGTGCGTTGAATGGGCATATACTAATAAGAAAAGTCAAGATTAATACCTTTTTTTTTTAGAGGAAAATAAAGCTTCCATTACTCGGGAAGAGATACTACATGCTCAACCTCTAGAGGGAAGTTTCCCTTCCAAACAAAAGAATCAGTTTTACCTAGTGCTATTTTTGCTAACTTATGAGCACAGGTGTTACAAGACCTGGGAACAAACTTTGCCATAAAATGACTAAACTGACTCATTAAGCTTTGAATATCCGAGATGATCCAGTGGACTTCTGTCATGTTGTTCCCATTGTTGTTAATCAGATCAGCTGTTGCTTTAGAGTCAGTTTCTAGAATTACAGCCTGCATGCCTTCTTCCTTTGCAAGATAAGTGCCCCATTCAGCAGCTTCTGCTTCTGCAAACAGAACATCACCCTTGAAAGTGACCGATTTAACAGCTGCAGCTAAGCATTTTCCTAGGGGGTCTCTAATTACAGCCCTTAATCCAGAACATTGGCTCTTAGCATCAATGGCTGCATCAACATTGATTTTTACCCATCTTGGGGGAGGGGGAGCCCATTTGTTTTGTTCCTGCCTTAGCGAATTTTTTCCCACCAGCATCTCTGGGAATTGGGTTCTTTTATATGCCTCCTTTACTGCTTCAGCCTTTGCCACTGAAATCCCTGGGTCTATCTTCATTCCTTCGAACACAAACTTGTTTCTAGCATATCAAATGATCTATAACAGAACCAAGAGCAATTCAAAATCGTTATTCCTTAATCTCCTCTGAAGTTTTGTCAGCTCTCCAAAGAGGTCTGAGCTATCTATTTCATGGACTGCATCTGCCACAGGGGAACGTTGCTCGACATTTTTTACTGCTTTGCATGTCACCAGCACGTGCAAAATATTTTCCACTCTATTTCCACATCACTTGCAGTGAGCCTCCTGGACAATTCCACGTTTGCATAGGTTCTCAGCTGTCAGCAATAAGTTTTTCGTTGCCTTTTAAACAAAGATCTTTATCTTCTCAAGGAGAGAAAGCTTCCAAATAATGCTCCATTTACTGCCGTTACTCCTTGAGCATCCTGGCGGATCCGGGAATTTCATGTTGAGGGCCACTTGATAACCACTTTTGACCGAATATTCTCCTTTTTTGTCGTAGTGCCAGATCACCTGATCTTTTCTTTTCCTTCTTGGCAGTGGGATGCTTAGGATTACTTCTGCATCTTCCTTTAAGAACATACTCTAGATCAGGTCTGGCTTCCACTTGTTTTCATTATCTATCAGCACTGCAACTGTGGCTTCGGGTGGCAAATTTGGTGTGAAGATAGGCTTGAAGGTAGATGGTCTTGGGATCCAATTGCTTCTGAAGACTGAAATGTTTTTTCCATTGCTAATTCTCCACCTATACCCTTTTAGTATCACTTGCCTTCCCCACATTATACTCCTCTAAATGTACGATGGGTTTGACCCCATTGGGGCGTTCAAAAAGTCAGTTTCTTTGAAGTATCTTGCCTTGAGCACTCTAGCTGCCAACGAGCTTTGGTTTTGAATCAGCCTCCATCCTTGCTTTGCTAGTAAGGCTTGGTTAAAGCTTGTAACATCTCGAAACCCCATGCCTCCTCTACTTTTAGCTTGGTTCATCTTCTCCCATTTCATCCAGGAGATGCCCTCTTCTCTTTTTTGTTGCTCCACCAAAATCTACCAATAATCTGCTGGATTCTATCACACAGCCCCGTTGGAAGCTTGAAGACACTCATCGCATATGCTGGAACTGCTTGAGCCACAACTTTGATTAAAGTCTCTTTTCCCCCGCTTGAAAAGCCTTTTTGTTGCCATCCGGAAACCTTACTCTGCACCTTGAGCTTTACCTCATTGAAAAAATCTTTCTTATTCCTTCCGATCATAGAGGGTGGCCCCAAGTATTTCTCATGCTTCGAAACTACGTTGAGCTGGAATACCCTCTTGATAGCTGAAATCAGATTTTCCGGGACATTGCGGCTGAAAAACATGCTAGACTTTTCGAAGTTGAAAATCTGTCCTGAGGCTGCAGAGTAGTTATCAAATATGTCCTTTAGGTGCTGACAATCCTTGAGTGATGCTTTGGAAAAGATCAAGCTGTCATCTGCGAACGACAAGTGAGAAATGGATATGTGATGGCTAAATTTTAGCCCCCGTATTTGCTTATTCCTCTCTGCCTGTATCAGCATATTGGAAAAAGTTTCTGCACATATTAAAAAGAGGTATGGGGACAAGGGACATCCTTGTCTCAAGCCTCTTTGAGGGATGATCATGCCCGTTGGAGTCCTGTTTATGATTACAGAGAAGGAAACAGTAGTAATACAATCCATTACTAATCTTATCCATTTCTCATCGAAGCCTAATTTGTTCATTGTCTGCTCCAAAAAGGCCTACTCCACTCCATCGTAGGCTTTGCTGATATCAAGTTTCAGCACTACTACCCCATTTTTTTTTACCTTTGCTATGCCTAATTTTATGAAGGCATTCATACCCAACAATAATATTATATGTGATTAGTCTATTGGGGATAAAGGCACTTTGGGATGAGTTGATCACGGTGTGGAGGATAGTTTTTAGCCTATTTGCCATGGTTTTGGTGACAATCCTATATATGACGTTACAAAGGCTTATGGGTCTAAAATCAGTAACTTTCCTAGGCTTAGCTGTCTTGGGAATTAAAGCAATAAAGGTGTGATTCAAGGGAGCAATGGTACCTGCTGTGTTGAGGATGTGAAGGCAAGTGGTGATTACTCCTTGCTTGACTGCTGTCCAATGCTTTTGATAAAAGGCAGCGGGTAGGCCATCAGGTCCTAGAGCTTTGGTTGGGCACATTTGGACCAAAGCCTCCGTAATCTCCTCCTCTGTGAACGACTGGCATAGGTACTCGTTTATCTCGGGTTTTACTTTAGGCATCATTCCTCTTAGAGCATTTTCCATTTGGGCTTGGGTGGGGTTGGAAGTACCGAACAACTTCGTGAAGTACCCGCAGAATTCTTTTTCAACTTCTTCATTCTCCTCAGTCCAATCTCCTCGCTCATTTTCTGTGCCCCAAATTTTATTCTTCCTCTTTCTGGATGACGCTTTAAGATGAAAAAATTTTGTGTTTTTATCACCCTCTCGAAGCCAATCTGCTCTAGACTTCTGTTTCCAAAAAATTTCTTCATCTAGCAGGAGTTGATGGATCTGTGTCTCTATGCTCTTCAATTCCTCTCCACATTCATGCTGTCTACCATGATCCTGAATCTCCTTTATTCTGTTCATCAGCTTATCTAACTTCTCCTTGCTGCCTTTAAAAGTTTTCCGACTCCAGCACCTCAGCTCAGCAAGTGTATCTCTACTGACTTTCTTAAAAGTTTGGGCAGGATTGCTCCCCACCCAAGCTCCTTTTTGTGCCCATTCTGGCTTCACTATTTCTTTACACTCTTTGTAGGGACTCCACATATCCTCGTAGTGGAATCTCGACATTGTCCGTTTGCTGTAGCCTGCTCCCTTATTTCTTCCTATCACATCTATTATCACCGGGTTGTGGTCTGAGCACCACGTGATTAAATTCTTTGCTGCATGATCTTGAAAGGTTTGAGTCCAATCATCGTTACACAAGAATCGATCTAACCTTTCTTCTATAAAATGCGGGCCAAATCTTTTGTTAGACCACGTAAAAGGGTGACCTATACAGCCCAAATCCCTTAACTTACACTCCTTTATCACCTCTCTAAAATCATTTATCCAATTGGCATCTCTATCATTTCCTTCATTTTTTTTCATTCAAGTGCAATATCTCATTGAAGTCTCCAAAACAAAGCCACGGGGAGGAAGACAAACCTGCCAAACGTCGAAGCAAAGTCATGTGTGTTTTTTCAGGCTCGCCTCTGGATGCCCGTATACCCCTGTGCATCTCATATGCTTCCCATTTTCCACCTCTACTTCAGCATCAATGTGGTGGTCACTAAAAGACACAATGTCCACCTTTATGTCTTGACTCCATAACATGGCTAGGCCTCCACTCTTACCATTACTGCTAACAGCAAAACAACTTTCTAACTTCAGCTTTTTACCCACATTGTTCATTTTCATAACCGACAGTTTTGTTTCACATAAGAAGACCAATTGCGGCTTATACAAATGGAGGAATTTTTGTAGAGCTTTGAACGTCCGGTCATTCCCCATCCCCTGGACGTTCCAGCTTAAAACTATCATGGGGTGGGTGCCGCCGATATAATCAGTAATTTTTTGGTTCTCCTCGTGTTTCATCTTTGCTAGATTTGTTTCCGTAAGCAAATAAATGGCACGAAATGGTTTTATCTGCTACAACTTCATAGGAGCTTCGGAGTCGTGGCCTTTTTTTATTTGGGCTTGCTCTTAGTAACTCACCACTTGTCATATTCCCTGTATTTGGTCTCTCTTTCACGTGCCCTTTAATGTGTGCCTTTCTAGCTTGTGTTTTACATTTTCTTCTTTTGGGCCTTAGGGTGATTTTACTTGGCCCGTTGTCTATTACTCCGTCTGGGCTTGGGTTGCCTTTGTCTGAATTTCGGCTTGTATTTGCACCTTGATTTGACTCTAAATTAGGCGCCAACTTTCCATTGTTTCCCTCCAAATCCTCTGTTCCCGCTTTCTCTTGTTGATTCCCATCAGCCTTGGGTTTGTCAATTATTTTTCGGCTGCTTTTTTCTTGGATTGCCACTGACTGTTGCCTTGATACTGTCTCGGCTCCAGTGCCATCAGCATTAATTGTTCGCTAGTCTTGATCGTTTGCCTTTCACTCTCACCCGAATTGGGTTGGTGTGACTCCGACCCATTTTCACCTTGGTCCATACCCGTTTTTCTTTCCTGGTTTCTTTCGTGATGTTCAGAATTTGTGTAGCCATTGGTGGTCTGCTCAAATCTTCTATTCCACCTCTCTCGTCCTCGGTTCAGTTTAGTTTTTTCAGCTTTGGACAACGCCCTCATATACATTCCATAAGGTAATTTGTCCTTTGGTTGCCCTTTGTATGCTTCGCACTCTTTGAATTGATGTCCTCTAAGCCCACAACAAAAACAGAAGTCTGGGAGTCTTTCATACAACACTGGTAGCTCCACTTCATCGTCCTCTTCAAGCTCCAAGAAGACCATTTTCTGTAGAGGTTTTGTTATGTCAATAGAGATTCTGACTCTTGCATATGGGCCGATGCATTCACCTTCATCATCAGTTTCTACTTCTAAGACATCTCTAATTAGTTCTCCTAGCTTGTGGATGCTTTCCGGCTCCATACACCCTATTGGGACATTGTGAAATTGAACCCACAAAGTTGCATGTGTGAATTTCTGTTTCCTTATTTTCCTAATTCCCCTAGGTTCCTCCAGTACAATCAAGGCCCTGTCGAAATGCCAAGGCCCTCCAGCCATCACTTTCCTCTTATCACCCTCCAAGCCAAACTTGAAAAAGAAGACATTATTTCCCAAGTTTTCAATCTTCACCTCCTTATTTTTCCTCCATGCTTGCATCAGAGCTGTTCTAATTCCTTCCGTGTGTATACTTCTTGCTATTAAAATCTTCCCTACTAGCGAGTTTGCCACTATGTGTCCTCCTTTTTCCTTCATTTCGCTTCTAATAGAAAGCTTGCGCTCACTGCCTTCTTGGATAGATATAGCTTTACACTTTCTTATTAACTCTTCTGTGTCCATGGATGGTAGACACAATAACTACTTCCTTACCAACTGCCTTGAGAATGCACCTCACTGCTACGATCTCCCTCTCTCACTCTCATTGATTCACTCTCCACTTTGATTACCTAGTGATAACACTACTAGACACTCAGACATATGAGTGAAAAAGTGAAGCCATTATAGCTCCAAAACTACTCCATTCTTTTGTTCCCTTTCAGAGAGAAAGAGAGCACGTTAGAAGGAGACCCTTAAATTCATCTTATTGAATCTTGTAAAACAGTCAAGATTAATACCTAATCAGGGGATTCAGGGCACGAATGAGTCGACTCCATCGTGAGAGTAAACAATTTACTTTTCTAATTAATTAATTATTCAAACATAAGAATTTGATTGTTTTTGTTAATTGAATAAATTAATTTTGTGGACTAATATAAGTACTATTGATTTTAATGAGATTATAAGAAAATGTGTCAAGGATTAATATAAAAATAACATGTACTATTGTGATTTAGAATAAAATTTTATTGAGATTATGATTGTGAACTAAAACAGAACCGCTACTTTTCCAAATAATCTTTGAATAGGAAAAGAATAAAATTAAATGACAAAATTAAAATATTTTTATGCCTTTATATTACTATGGGTGCATTTGAGATTGAGGTTAGCCAGTTGTAACTTAAAAGCTACAGCACTAAAGTATTTAGTAAACACTAACTGTTGTAGTTTGGAAGTTATATTGATATGATTTTACACTTGTATAATATAAAATTTATTATATCTTTCATAATTTTATCAAAAGTATTATTTAAAATTTATATTTACTATATATTATTAATTTTTGTTTCATAATTACAATTTTTTTTTATAGCAGCTATAACTTTTAATTTAAAAATTTCAGTACCTCAATCCCAAACAAAATCTAAAAATATCTTATAAATATTTTACTAAAAAAATCTTGCATCTTCGCAGCCTACAACGATGTTTCATTCACAATTTCAAGGAGTTGTGCACGCTGCTCTTCGCATAATACAACCGAAATCGGGAGGAACAGAATTCCACTCCGACCTGTTTTCTCTTAAACAAGGGCCCAATGATAAAGTTTGGGATTTCTTGGCCTGATTCAACCAGTTGATCGTGATCGGGAAATATGACACACACGTCGCTGCTAAGCATACGGAAACGCAGTAAGAGGGGACACCAAGTATTAAAAACAGTTAATCAAGAAGCAATACCCCATGATCGAGCGGGTAAACATCAAATCAGAGGAATATATCCGCCTTGAAGAGATAAGGCACTACAGTAGCGCTATACTGCTATGATAGGGCGCAATTTGGCTCCAATGAACTATCTTCCGGGTATTACGAGCTCAAATGAGGGCCGCCACTGCAAAGAAAGAAAATTCAAAGACAGTGGCTTGATCCCGCTTAACATGCCAGTCTCTCAGATTTGGCAAGAGAACAGGGAATCGAGACAATTGTAGACGCCTAAGCTAATCAAAATGGCAATGGAAAAGCGCGACCAGAAAAAGCATTGCGCATTCCATAATGCATGACATTGGCCACACCAGTAATGAATGCCGATCGTTGAGGATTCAGATCGAACACATCCTTTGACAAGGCCATTTTCAGAAGTACAAGCTAAACCCGGATCCCAGATTAGGTCCCCGAATGCCCCAGAAATAGGAGATAAGAATTCGGACTCAGAAAACAAGGCTACAAAGCCCACAATGGAGGCATTGATTCACGGAGCTTTATAAGACTAAGATTCAGGGTGATACTCATCTGAAGAAGAACTTCCAGACGATTCCAGTGAGATAAACTCAGAAAACAGTTTATCCCAACCCCTGGATGTAGTCAACACCTTCCATGGGTCGATCGAAGATCTCCTAGAAGACCCAGAGAATCAGGAAATGGTACAAGTATGTGGAAAATTGATGCCGTTACCTATTAACGAGCTTCATTCTATGGTTACCCATGGACGCCCAGTAACAGAGGAATATAGGGAACAGTGGAGAGCTCAATATGTCTGGGCTAAGAACGTACAGAAATGCGGGATTCTGGAGATCTCAGTTCCCGCTGTTATGTCCATAATTGAAGACCTTGCCCCAGTCACTTTTCTGGGAATGATATTGAAAGCGTTGATATTCCCCACATCTACCCACTCGTTATCAGTCTGTCAATTCCAGAAATTTATGTCGAACACACTTTAGTTGATGGAGGAAGCAGTGCGGAGATCTTATAATGGGAAGCATTTAAGAACATGAAACTCAACAAAAGAGACCTTTAGAAATGCTATGCACCATTGGTTGTTAGGAAATTGGTAGCATTTAAGAACATGAAACTCAACAAAAGAGACCTTTAGAAATGCTATGCACCATTGGTTGTTAGGAAATTGGTGAGTGAAACAGACACGCAGTTAAAATGAAATTGGAAGAAAAATAAAACAGCGTAATAGAGACAGAAATTACTTGCGAAAGAAGGATAGTGTGGAGATTGATTGGTTCAATCAAATCTCCAGTAGAATGTCAAGATTGGGTGTCTTGATATTCAAACTTTAAATATCAAATTCAAACTTCTAGATATTCAAACTTTGAATATCAAATTCAAAATTCTAGATATTTAAAGTTTGAATATCAAACTTTGAATTTTGAAATTTTGAACAATAATAAATTTAAATTATTTATTATTGTTCAAAATTTCAGTAACAGGACGAGGCACAGTCAACATCCACAAGGACCAAATGGTAGCTCAGGAATGTTATTCCATAGCCATCAAGCCTTTGAAAGAGAAAAAAAATCAGAATCGGGGGAAGTTCTCAAAAATTAAGCTAAGAGAAACTTTGTTCTTGATAAAATCCTCAAAAATCAAACACTGATTTGCATCGGAGTATCCCTTGCCAGCACACACTCGAAGTCATATAAACAAGGATTCGCGAATATTTCAAGTTTAATCTAGTTCAATTAGAGGAATCAGGTATTGTTCTATGACAATAAAATTCGGATCCGGATTTTTCCGGATCCGCATATTAAAAAATACCGATCCATATTTAAAAAATGAAGATTCACACGAATCCGAATCCAAGTGCACTTGCATTCAGAAAATCGAATATCTGAATCTGGTTTAATTTTGTTTAAATTAAAAATTAAATTAAAAAATATATATTAACTTAAATTAAAAAAAATCTAACCTAAATGGCTAAGTCCCTAACCATTGCATCCAATTCCACGCACACTCAAGCCTCACGGTACCTCACCAACAGGCGTAACCCTCAACCCTAATGCCCAAATCTGAAGGGCTTGTAACGCTGTCCACCAATTGTCGTCTTCCTCGCAGCCTCGCCTCAGCATCGCGTCAAAGCCTCACCTGAGTACGTTGCTGTCACTGCACATTGCACGCCTCGCCGTCGTCAAAGTGATATGGTCCCAATCAGATGCTTGCTAACAATTGCAAGTAATATAGTTGTTCTGCTTTTGGTGAGAACGACCACAAACAAATATTTAAGATAATTTCTCCATGACTTTTATTTGAGTACTAGAGCTTATTTATAACAGCAAGCGTAACAATATTTTGCTTTGTAACCGAGATTATTGGCTCAAATCTAGTAAATAAAATTAAGGATAATATCGCCTAACTATAAACTCGCAGCAGAATTCAAAATCAAATGTAACAACCAAGATTTGATTACCTGCTAAATCTGCAATGATCACTTGACGTGGTAATCCAACCGTTATTGCTCCGGTAAGCATCCACACACAAACTTCACGTGATACATGTCTTGAATGTGCCATGCAAGGCTTGCATGGGTTACGTAGCTCAAGCATAACCCTCATATTTGTAGTTAGGCTTGGGTACTCTCATTGATCTTTTTGGTTCTTTATCACAAAGCCACGCCGTTATTGCTGCATAGGTCACCGTCATCCAAGCCTCGCCTGGTTGGATCATTCTTGCCTGTAATTTGCTCTCTTGTTTCTGTTAATTTTCTTTTGTTTCTATTAATTACATGGCTTTTTTCTTTTTCTAGTTAATAATTTGGTATTGTGGTTGCTTGTTTGATTCTATTTAATGAGTTTAATTTAGTGCAAACCTGTTTAAGCTTCAAAAGGTTGTTGGCTCAATTTAATTTCCTTATTGATTCAATTTAATTTGATTTTGATTAATTTTCTTTGTTGATTCATTTAATTACTCTAATTAAATGCATTAATTTTCAATATAATGTAAATGCTTAATCTCATTTTTTTCACATAAGTTTACTCACTTTACTTTAATTACTCTAATTAAATACATTAATTTTCATGTTGAATTGTTAATTATTGTATTATGATTAAATTTTACTTCATATTACTAAGTAAATTGTTGAATTTTTAAATTATATATTAAATTATTAAATTTTAATTTTATGGATATACTCTGAATATCTACCCGCATCCGTTGTGGATATTACCCGCATTTAGATCTGCATATTTTTTTACAGATTTAAATGCGATATGATTGTATACATATAAATACATATCTAAATCCGAATACACCTATATTCGGATTTGGATCCGAACTTTGCTAACCGTATCTTGAAGTGCCTTACATAACAATTCTAAGTATTAAAAAGGGTAAAAGCTTGTTTAGTCCCTATATTTTGATGTTAGTGTCCGTTTAGTCCCTATATTTTTAAAAATACCTCAAAGCATCCCTATCATTAAATTATTGACATCCTTGCCATTACCTTTTGTTCATTTTGACTTATTTTTACAATATTATCCTATTACAATAATGTTCTTTTTTTTAAACATTATTAAAAAGAAAAATTAAATTACCAGTTTAACACCAAAAAATAAAATAAAAATAATATATATAGATATTAATTTTTGTGGAACACTCTGCTGAGAAGTTAAAATATTAATTTTTTAAAAAAATTGATAATTTAATTTTTTACAAAATTAATTTTTTTTGACACACATGAGCTTCCACAAAAATTAATATATATCTTTTTTGTTTTTTATTTTATTTTTGGGTTTAATTTGATAATCCAATTTTTTTATTAATATCTAAAAAAGAAACATTACTGTAAGAGTGTAAAATTGTAAAAGCATGCTAAAAAAAAATAATGGCATAAGTATCAATATTTAATAATAAGGACGTTTTAAGGTATTCTTAAAAATATAGGAATTAAATGAACATTAAACTCATAATATAGGGACTAAATAAATTTTTACTCTATTAAAAATAAATATCGATACACCTGTCCATCGACCCCCGTAAAAAGTTGGACTGTGCTGGACACTTACCCTAAAAAGCCGTCCCAACTGCGATCAATGAAGAAAAAATGAGGAAATGGGGATCTCTTTGGACAAGACCCAAAGCACAGCCGATAGACAATCTTCTGGTGCTTTCCTGCCAGAATCTTCATATTATTCAAAATAATTTCAATAAATAGTGCTCGCGTTGTCGTCATGGTGGTTGTGGTCTTCTTTCACCCACATCACATGCCTTTCATATTGCACGAGGGCACATATTAAAGATTAAAATACTTTTTTGGGCCTTCACTTATAAGCTTAAAGTTTTTGACAAGAGTTCATTGGCATTATTTATACATTTAATTGAGAGAACGTAAAGAAGGGGACGCCCTGCCATCAATTTAATTTAATAGAGCTAGTGTTATTTGTCGACCACATAAATTCTCTTACCATCACTCAGTTGCCAAAAATTGGAACCACCCACGGTTAAAAATAAAGTTGATGAATATTTGATAAAGCCAAAGGGGAAATTACATTCGCACGGTGTGCGCAATGTGAAATTAATGCATTCAAACAAATGCACACTTGAGATTTAATCAACCGATGAATATGCATCGATCCACAGATCTAGAATTGGTGCAAGCACTTGTGTAGAAATTAAAGGCTCTTCATACTGACTATTTGAGAAGTATTGTTAGCAGAAATCCTGTGTCTGAGATATTATAAGTTCCTTTTATATCAATACAGTAATTGCACAAATTGTTACTTATAGAAAGCAACGTAGGAAATGTTTATCACACCCATTCACATTAACTCGAAGCACAACAATCAGCAGCCTTTCAGTCTCTTTTGTGGCGCAATTAGTAATTTACCACCAAGCTCATTGACATTCAAACTATATTACACAAGCAATACTATACAGATCACAAGGAATAAGAAAAATTAATTCCTCTGGATGAAAGCCCAAAATTTTGCCTGAAACTAACCTATCACTGTGAGTCACACAGTAAAGAGTGCATCTATAAATTTTCAAGCTCAACTTTTGGATAGGATTAATGAAACAGCACTGGAAGCCCCAATTGCGTAGGCAAACCTGGGAGACTCCAGAAACCCCTCTCCCTTTGGACCAAGGAAAATAAATGATTATGGAAGGAATCTAGTTTGTTAAGCATTCAGTTCTTTCCTTTTTGTAGTTCTTTTGGAACCTTAAGAAAAGATCACCTTAAGCACTGGTCTTTGCTGCAATCCTTCAAGCTCTCTCCATCTGACTGACAGGGTAGAACAATATTGGGCACCTCCTCAATGTCCTCTGCTGGCTGATATAATATGCACAAAAGAATGAGCTTCATATGTGTGACAAAATCAATGTGTAACGGCAGAAGACAAAAATTAGAAAAGTGAGAACACGACCTTCCACAATTCCAAGAAACGCCATAGCAAATAATCAATGATCATAACCAAGCAAAAAAGCTTGCCTGCCCATGCACCACACGAGAGGTACCTAACAAACATGATGGCATCAGCAAGCTGAAGACTGTTTGAAAAGCATAAACTGATTCCACCAAAACTTTATACCAAGAAAAAAGAAAAGAACCAAGCATTACCTAGATCACCTGAAGGTATAAAAGATAAATACTAACAACTTACGGTCCAGGACTATTAAATATTGAATAGGGACTTTCATTTAAGAACTACATTAACATTTGTGACAATACAAAATTGCCCATGAGATACAAAACAAATGGTAGTAAGTTTAGATCAGAATTCCCCCAATTAAAATGTTCTCAAGCAAGATTAACCACAGAGTCATCATAACAAATCAACTGTATTCATGCTAACTTCATATGATGAACTTATTACTCAATTACTGAATGAGTATCAACTAGACAGATGAAAACTCAATAGCATACCGCGAGAGTCGTTCTACAAGATTTTGATTGGGACATTCCAAAGCACGGTCATACACGATCTCTGTCCTTTTGGCAACATCATGCCAATTGTAGAGTTTTTTCATCTGGCAAGGCACAATGGATCCTTAGCATTACACAAATAGTCCAAATATCAAAATATTCAAGTCATTTGAATAATTTACTCACACGCTCATGCATAACTTGGGGATCAATCTTCGGAAGTAGAGATATTGCCTTTCTAATTGCTAGTACCATATCACCAGGATCTGGTTCAGCAAGGACAACCATGTCATCCGGTAAAACCTATAAGCAGAGATCAGAAAAATCAGCTTCCTAACCTGCTAAGGATTTTCAGAAATTAAATAATTCTAATATGTCATTCTAAACTATTACTAACAAAAATGGCCAGGTATAGCAAAAGCATCTCATAATACATGCCTCAGGGACGCCTCCCACACGTGTGCTGACTGTTAATAATCCACAACTAGCAGCCTCTAATATGGCTATGCAAAATGCTTCTGTTAAGGAACTGTATGCGAGATACAAGTAAAATCAGACAAAAGAATTTAAAAAGAATAAAAATAAGGTGGCTAGCTGAAAGTTGATTAAGCAACTAAATGAGAAGAAAAAGATATATCCAACATTCAATTAGAATTTAACCTGTTTAAGAATATATGACCAGAAATCAGGACTGAACGTACTTGAGCATGTGGCACAGCCCCCAACATTTCTACTCGATCTTGAAGAGAATGCTTCTCCCTCATCTCTTCCAACCGCACACGTTTAGGTCCATCCCCTCCAACAATGAAACGAACCTTAACACGCATTCCCAAATTAGACTAGAGTTGCAAATAAACTAAACATTCCATAATGTCATGTGTAACTTCTACATAGCACTTTTGCCTTTATTTGAAAGGAAACTAAAATGATGGACTGATATCTAGCAATTGCGTGCATGCCATGTCTACAAATGAGAGCACCAAAGAAAAAATAATAATAATAATAATAATAATAATTTAACTCACATTGGGATAACATCGGCAGACTTCGGGAATGACTTCAACAAGCAAGTCTGCACCCTTGCGATAAACTAATCTGCTAATAACAACAATAATAATTTCATTACTACCGGGACGCTCTGGGGCAGGTTTGAACATAGCAGTGTCCACGGCATTTGGTATTACAAAAACCTTTTGGGGTGGCAGGCCTGATCGTAGCACCGTATTTTCTTTGCTTGTGTGCGAAACACAAATGGCCTGGCTCACATCTGCCAAAGTAAACTGCAATACTTTGTTCATGTGGATGCTCCCAACATCGGCAAAACCATAAAGAGAATGGTCAGTAAACACAACTCTATATCCCATCGTGCGAGCATGCATCAGAGCTTCGTGACAAAGAGTTGAGAAGGCTTGATGCCCATGCACCAATGATATCTTTTCTCGAATAAGGATTGTCCTTATAATTGGAAGTGTCCCATAGAAGGTTGGCAGTGTATTCTGCATAATAAATGGTCTCCATGGTACATAGTAAACTTTCAAGCCGCCAGTCATGTATCTCACACCAGAACGATTTCCATAAGCATGAGTCATGACCACCACCTGAATAAGCATTTAATAAGTTTATCATGCAATGATCTATAATCGTATAAAAACAAAAGCAAAGTTTTCATGCACATGTTTGAGGAGAAACTTTGTAGCCAAAAGCTTCCTCTCCCTTCCTCGCTCGCTCCCTCTCTCTCTCTCTCTCTCTCTCTCTCTCTCTCTATTTCCAATTTGTGGAAGAAACAAAAGGAAAAAAATTTATCTTATTTCTCTTAAAACATTTCCTATTTGTTTAATTTACCCAAGCAAACTATTCTACAAATAGTTTCCTCATTTCTCTCTCTGTACGATGCCACAATTATATGGACCTAGCATTCAACATGTCAAATCTACAGATTGTAAAGCATGATCTAACCTTGTGGCCAAACTTTAGCAGGCATTGTGACAAATAGTATATGTGATTCTCCACACCACCAAAGTTGGGATAGAAAAAATCAGAGACCATCAGAATTCTATGCTTCTGATTAGCCATGAATCCAAATCTCTCACTGCAAATAAGAATAATTTTCTCTTCAGATTCATCCACTCAGCAAGAAAGGAAGAGAAAACAATCAGCACATTGAGATGATGCTCAATATCATTGATTTCAAAACAAGTAAATAGAGAGAAATAAAAATAATAATACCAAAATCAAATGCAAATGGTAGAATAATCAACAAGTCGACACAAAATTCAAATCTTTCATTGTACTGAAACAGAATGAATTCCTAATAATGATGGTTTAAAAATCAAAATTAAGATGAAACAATCTGGGGGATTAACTAACCGGTCCCTGGAGAAGTGTAAGAGCTTGGACGAATTTTTATTAAAAAACGAAATGCAGAATAAAGATTATAAAAGACTGCCAAATTAAACAGAACCTGTTAAAATCAGTTTCTTTATAAAAATAACCGAATAAGAACTCAATAAGGAAAATAATTGAACATGAACTGGAATAGGGCTGGGCATTATCCGGCTCGGTTCGGCACCAAAATGGAACCGAAACTGATTGGATCTTAAAAACTAAACCGAATGTGAACCGAAGTTCAGTACCAACCCAACTGAATTATAAACTTCAGATCAGTTCGGGTTAGTTATGGCTCTATTTTGTCTGGACTTTCCAGTTTACTGTTTCAAGTTTTCACCTTCATAAAACTATTAATTGGACAAGATATACATAATAAAGTCTATCAAAAGTCCACAAATCAGAAAAACAATCAACTCCTGTCCACACACGTAGTTTAGAAATCCACTACAAATTATAAATCTACAACAATAACAATAAAACAACACTACAAATCACAAAATCACATTCCACAACAACAAAAAAACAAAACACCACAATATCACAAATAAAAGAAACTTCAAAGTTTCATTGCCATTAGTATTTGCTAGAACTTCATGCTGAAATAAGCAATCTTCACAGTCAGACTGAATGGTTTCAGATGCAGTGTTGTTTTGAACACTTGAATAAGTAGACATCTGACAGGAATTTTTTTTTTTTTTTTTAAAAAAGCAATCTGCATTCACTACAGCACACCCAACAAAATTCAAAGAAAACAAAAAGTGCACAAACTATTAGAGATTATTTAACATAGCAATAATACAATAAATCAATCCCATAGCCTAAACTTTTTTGTCCAGTGACATTTTCAGACCCAAATCAGAAGATCCATTTGGTAGAAAGACCACCTAAACACTTTTGCGATTTGAAATAAATAATTTTTCAAATTATCCATAGACAGTAAGCCACCTGAATGGGATGAATAAGGAATCATACCAGCCCAGCATCAAATTGCTGTAAGATCCCATGAATTAAGACCTCCTCTCATTGGAACAAAATTTCCTGGCCACGTAAACATATTGGTTTAGAAGAACTGCTTACACACTGAAGAAGCCAAGTAATAGGGTAATAACAGCACCATAATTTATCTATTTGTAAATAAATCCACGAACAACTACAAAAATTAACGTTTTTGCAATTTTCCCCAATTACACTAACAATAGAATTATAGAAATTAGCAACTAACAACTGAGGTCAAAATTAACAGCTAACAGTTCATAAACAATCAAACAGCTGCTGCAAAAATTAAGCCCTAATCTAGTAATCCCAACTCAAAAATATATAATTAAGGAAAAAATAAAATTTAAGTCACAGTAAATATATATTAAATAAAAAAGAGAATCGACAATCTTACCGGCGACCGGCCCGAGATTGGAGGCGACGGCGACGTTCTGCTGCGGCGGCTGCCTGCCGCCAGACTAACGGTGTGGCTGACGAGTGACGGCGGTGGAAAACTGGAAAATGGAACTGGCGTGTGAGACTAAGGCGTGAAGGCGTGAGCTGTGAGACAGAAATTGATTTTTAATAAATATTATTAATTAAAATTAATAAAAGATTATGATTTATATAATTAAGAATATTCAAAATTGTTATTAATTTATATAATTAAAATTAATAATAAAAAATAGTTCATTTTATAAATATATTTTTTATTCACTTTGTAATTAAAAATAATAATTATTTAAATAAAGATAAAACTATAATTTGAAATAATTTATTATTAATCCAAGATGAAATAAACACATAAATAAAATTTTGATTTTTGATTCATATTTCACACTCACATTCTAGTGTAAATAACTAATCTACTCCTACTCCTTCTTCCACACTACACTCCTAATCTCAAAATTTTCACTCATTTAGATTTCCACTCCAATCTAAACAATATATGCTACCTAAACTTATCTCTAACACTACTCAAATGAGTGTTCGTTGATTAGATTTTGTAGAATTAAATCATAATCCATATCTGATCCATTATTTTATAAAATATAAATTTTTAATCTAGTCTAATTTACGAATCTATAAAATTTAATCCAAATATAATCCATATGTCTATAGATCCAATGCGGATTTGACATAGTCTACATCCAATTTACAAATTTTAAGGTAAAAATAATTTCAACAGCAAATTAAATTCAAAATTAAATAAGATCCAAATAAATATATTGTTTAAACAAAAAAAATACATTTAAAGTATAATACATGAAAAATAAATTGATTTCATTAAATCAATATATGTAAATTGAGTAAATTAATGGAATTAAATCATAAAAATTTTATTCTTTTCTTGGTGATTTACAGATTTTTAAGGATATGTGAATTTTTGCAGATTTATAGATATAGACAAAAAAGCACATCTACGCACTCAACATTTGGGAAATGTCCTAAGTTTAAAAAAAGAAGACACTGAAATCCTCTTTTAACGATAATATCATTTGGTTCTATTAATTCAAAACTAATTTTAATATTTTATATAAATAGAAGTATAATATGAAAACAAATGTAATAATATAGACATTTAAAAATAATTTCAATATTTAAAAGTATTTTAATATTTTACAATCTATTAGACATAAGTTATTATATTAAATAAAATTTACAATAAATAAAAAATAAAATATTATAATTTAAGTTATTTCGAATATTATGTAAAATAATAATTTTAACATTATTATTGCATAAGATATGCTTGAAATACAAGTATGCAACCCAAGAGGGGGTGAATTGGGATTCTAAAAAATTATTTGATTCTAAAATAAATTATCCTGCAAATCTAAAATGAATTTAATGGAATAACAATTAAATCAATTACAATATAAAAAGATAAGGGAAGAGAGATTCAAACATAAAGATTTTTCGTTTTTGAGGATTTCTGGCGCTCAAATGCTTACACTGATGAGAGATTATCACGTCTCTTGCAGTGTATTCCAACACTTACAATCACTCAAAGTAAAAGATTAAAAATTATTTTTCTCTCACACAATATTTAAGATTACAAATCAATGCCCAATGTGTGAATAGATGAAACAAGAATGTGTTTTAAAGCTCTATGAAGATTGTATTCTCGAATATAAGTTCAATGGTCGTGTTGTGATTAACTCTTGTTTGAATTTGAATGAGTTTATTTATAGATGGAGCTGAAAACTAACCGTTATTGACTTTCTGCACACTATCGAATCGCCGTTAACTAGATGTCGGATCGCCATTTGACTGGTCAATATGACCGTTGGACTGAATTTTCAAATTGTCGGATCACCGTTATCTAGATGTCGGATCGCCGTTAGTGTCCAGAGACTAATCTTCAATTCTGTTCGATGTCGGATCACCGTTATCTAGATGTCAGATCGCCGTTAGTGTCCAGAGACTAATCTTCAATTCTGTTCGATGTTGGCGAGCCGTTATCAAGATGTCTGATGGCCATTTTCTACAGTAACTGCTACAATGTACTTTTTTTTTACAAAATTACCATTTGACCCAAAACTTTATAAATTTATACTATGGCCCAAAATTTTATAAAACTTGTCAATTAAGTCCATTTTCAAGATTTTAAGCAATACTTGTTATTATAAAAAATCTCAAAGCTTTTTCAATTTGAAACCATTAACATGAGAATAACCAAAAATATTTTCATAGAATATAACGCCTTTATAAAATGAGAATGATGATTTAAAAATATATGAAAACTATTTTGAGCTTTTAAAAGATTAATAAATCTTAATCAAGTTTGTTATCATCAAAATCAATAAAGAAATATTTATGTTAACAATGCTTTTAATTGTAAAATATATTTAACCTAAATATAAATTTAGAATCTTACAATAAATACAAATACGTTATTAAAATAAATACAACAATTTACATATTTAAATTTATATATTAAAAATTATTGATAAAAGCAACACAAATGAAAACACTATTATTAACAATATAATATTAAATTTAAATTTTCTTAGAATAAACTCTTTGTTATTATTAATTACTAATATTAAATAAATATAATACTATTAAAATAAAAAATTATATTATTGTATTTTCAAATAAAGATAGTATATAGTAATATTATTAATTTTCTATGAACATATAAATATTAGTTTTTAAGTAATTTAAAGTTAGAATCAATGTAAATTATTATTTTTAACTAAATACAATAATATTATATATTTAAATAAGTTTAATATTATTATTTTTATAAATATAATATTATTAAATAATTTATTTAATAATATTATTTAAATAAATAAATATATCATTGTTAATTATATTATATTTAATAACAATAGGGTAAAAAAGGAAGAGTTAGGAGTGATTCCCTCTCCTATTGTCCCTCATGAGTGGAAATCCCACTCATCATCCCAAGAATAAGTGAGACTCGTAAGAGTGACTATTCATTTCATTAAATGAGTAAGTAAATGCTGGATTTAGAGAAATTCACACGCTTCGCTTTCACCCTAATAAGTAAACACAACATTGAATTATTTATATTTTTTGAAATTTTAAATGAGGGTTTGTTAGTCTAGTTTGGTTCTTCAGTCGAACCAAAAACAAATTGACCAGTTCTTTAGTATTTGACCCGATTGACTATTGCTCAAGAGCCTTAATAAATCGAGTAACTTTGACCCAAGTAATCAGTTATCTAATATCTTTTTTTTTTTTTAAATTCTAGTTATCTAATATCTTATCTATTAAGTTTAGTTATTTTGATTTTGAACCTTATGAACCTTTTTTCAGACCTTTTAACCGTTTTGCCTTATTTATAATTTTCAAATACCACAAAATGAGTTTAATTTAGTGATTAACTTTTCATTTTGTAAATTTATCGACCTTGTCCGAATTCCAACAACCAAATAATTTATTTGTTTAATGGATATTTGTGTAGGCTACCTTTTTATTTATTAGCAGATAAAACGGAATAAGCTATGCATAGTATAGATACAACGCCCAAAAGCTATGCACACTAAGCAATAAGGCATGATACTGCTTAAATTTTATCAACGCAAAAAGTTGCGCACACTAAGCAAAAGGAATGATGCTGCTTAAATTTTATCATTCTAACATTTGTTGTCAACAAAATGATAAATTTACTCTAGAATAAACAAATTAATTGGTTATATGGGGAGTGAACAGTTGGAAAAAGTAAACTCCCAAATTGAATTAAAAATTTTTAAACCACGACCCCCAATCTAATTAAAAAGTAACTTAATTAGAACAATTCCAGCTCTTCTTTGTATTATCTTTGTTGTATTACACTTAATGCATATATGACATATGTGTAGAAATTAAATATAATTATCATTTACATAATGATTATTTAAAATAAATACACCCTTATCGTACATGCATTAAATATATATAATAAGGAGAGGAAGGGGGAGAGGAAAGTAATTTTCATTCCTATCTCATTTTTTATGTTTGATTGACCATAATTTATAAGAATTTAATTTCTGTTAGAATTGAATATACATTATAATGTGGAATTTAAATTTCAAATCAAAGAGTGATGAATTCAAATTTTTCTTCTATTGGAAGCCAAAATATCCAAAATTACCCCTTTAATCTTTTATTAACTTATTTAATATTATCAAATCATGATTATTTAGAATTTTATTTCACCAATTTAATTTTGTAGATAATTAATTTTATATTAATAAAAGCTAAAGTAATGATATAAACAATTTAATAAAATCACTTTTTTATTTTACTAATTTGCAAAAATAGAAAATATAAATTTAATTAACCAGAAAGTTGCCACCGCTATGGTCACTATTGGCGCGCGGGAAAAAGTAATATAAATCTATTAAATATTAATTAATTGAATAGGAAAGAGAGAGTAAAATGTAAATCAAAATTATACCGTTGGTTTCGAGAAGTCCTAATGGAAGTTAGGTAAAAAAAAAAAAATACAAAGAAGGCACCAAGGTCCCAAGTTTCTACAAGTCTAATACATAGACATCCACATTTGTAAAACCAGTCTACAACAACAGAATAGAGAAAATGGGTCAAATCAAAAGTAATTGTTAATTCACTTCTTTGTCAGCCAATCACAAGAAATGTTGCTTAAGTCAGCAAGGAATGTCATTGAAACCAAAAAAGATTTCAATATAAGTGGTAGCTTGAGATCATGTTTCAGACAGCTAAATCTTCACCAGTAAAATAGTCTAACCAACACTAGGGCCTGCACAGCTATGTCATGAACCGAAAAACTCAGAATGTATATTGTACAGCTCTGGTTTTGTTGCCTCATAAGTGAATAAGTTTTCATCTTTATTCTTCAGGTTTCTTAGCATCCAAATTCATTAAGAATTTGAGATATACTGACCCAGAAAACAGAAGAGCTTGCCATCAAAGACAGAGATCCCATATTGAGTGAATACTCTTCGTGTTAACACTGAAGATGTTCCAGGAGCCATCACTCAAGATAGCTGCATCTGAAGTTTCATATCTGGCTGCTAAAAGGACAAATCCGTAAGTTGTGTCGAGAACAGTTTGAAAAACCCAAAGAAATGCTTCAGGATTCTTTAAAAAAACCATGCTGCAGGAAGCAAAGAGAAATGTGGTTCGTACAGGATAAGTAATTAAAGTTGCAAGTCCAAGTTCACCAATTAAGGGGAAATTATCCCATCAAACAAAGGCATGACACTTTTTAATAGGCTATGCTAAGAGGGATTACACTTTTAATGTTTCTAGTAAAAGAATGAAGGAAAAATACCTTGAGGAACCGGAAGAATAAAAAGCAATATAAGGACTACAAAGGTACAGGGAAAGTATGAAAAGGTATTAAAACAGTTTAACTACATACAATTAGGAGATCAAGGTGAGGAACCTGCCTTGCAAAACGGCTCAGTCCGACAAAAATAGGTGGCATCGAATTAGCAGTGTCCATAAAAACTTGCAACCCAATGTGAGATGCACACAATCTATTGTTTGCATCCAACAAAAATGCTGAAAGCTCTCCACACTGCTTACATGAGTACCACCACGAATTAGGGAGAAACCAAATGCCACTAACCCAAGCACTCCATGGCCAGAGATCTGTTATTGTGCTAATTAGCAAGGTTATTAAAAATAGACAAAGGTGAATTAGCCATTATTAGAATAATATCATTTGCAATAAAGGGAAAGGCAATTTGTAGCTTTCCTGAGCATGACCTATTCATTCAACATTTTTTATTTTTTTGGGAGGGGATCAGAGTTCTTTGAATATTAAATCTTTTTGAGTCTTAAGGTTTGTTCACAAAACTTATTTTCGTCATGCTCCTACTAGGGTCGTCGATATAAAATCTTTGAGAGAGGAAAAAAGTTTGGAAAGATATAAGGGAAAAATATTATTATCAATAATAAATAAACATATCGCGATATTATGAAAATTAACTTTAATTAGCTCAACAATGTACTTACTCTTTCATACATAACTTATTTTTAGCCACTCAAAAACTATCATAAAATCAAGTCGATGCTTTAATTTCAACAAAATAATGAAATTTATAATTTCAAATATACTAATAATACCAGCTAAAAATATGATTATTATTCCAAGTTAGTACTAAATAAACAAAAATAAAGTAATAAGAAAATTCATGATTAAACAAACTGTATTTATGGAATCAAGCAAAATTGGCCAACTTACAAAAATTAGTTTATATATAACTAAATTCGTAGACACTCAAAAGAGTGATCATAGACCATACTAAAAATAAAGGGAAAAAAGAGAATAAAAGAAATATAATAAATTTAAAAATAAAAAACAATGGATTCATAGTTCATTTGGTTTTAATCACAAAATAGGACATGACAATAATAAAGGCAAGAGTGTGTAGTCAAACGAGTTGTGAGAAGGGGGAATGTTACTCGACTCAATATTGAATTTAGTGGAAAAAATAATGGGATGTGTCCAACACCTGTCAACTCAAGGGTTTTACTATTGCAGCAAAAACTAGCACCTAAGCTTATATATGCAATGCATGTGAGTGTCTGGTATTTACTGCCAATTTAGAAATTTTGAGTAGGATTTATAAAATATTGCAGCTCACTCCTCCCTCTTGCATATTCACAAAAAAACTTATAATAGAAATAATCTACAGATACGAACTAGCTTAAAAACCCTTCAAAATTCATAACTATATTTTCAATTAACACCTGGTTCAAAGATCTGCAATGACATACCAGGGCATTCAACAATTTCTTTGCTAAATCCATACCTGTACACAGATATAATAAATGATATAAATAGATTAGTGCATATATTTTTCTTATTTTTACTGGAGGATAACATAACTAAGTATCAAGGATGTGTTATTTCCTAAATCTTCATAAGAATCCAAATTAAAATTATTGAGTACTATAATTTTGGAAATATACCTGAATCCATCGTTGTTGTACAAAGATTTCTTGATTTTGGTGATGGTCTTTCAATCTAATCTCTTCTCTTTGATTAAGAATTCTTGTTAAGAGAGTTTTTAGAATTACTAAGAGTTAAGAAAGATTGAGGACCATAACCTCCTTTTTAAAATAACGTAACCAACGGTTTTAATAAAAAAAAAACTGTTTAGTAGTTATCATGTGTTTATTATCACTTCAGCCCTTCATTAAAGTGATAATTAAAACTCTTGTATCTATGTATTTAACCCACAACAATTATACCCTTAGTTATTCAATTAATATTAAATAGATCACTCAATTATTGGCTAACTAAAAAATAGCACATACATTTTATTTGTTTCATGTGTGGCCCTAAATATTAGATTAATTAAAAACTAATCTAACATGATGCACTTCAAACTAAATTATTACCGAAGGATTACATATAATACAATCATCATGGCATACTCTGGGAGACATGGACACATCACCTACATATGATATGGTTCATATTTATGCAAATGGCTCATCTGAAATAAGAATTTTAAAAATCTTGGAATAATCCAAAAGGCCCCAACTGAGTAGTTGTGTAGGGATGCACATGCCTGCTCTTAATAAAAATTTAATTGATTGGATGTGTTTTACATTTATAGCATTCTTGTTTTACATTTTCAACAGAAGGGAAAAAAAAAACACCAAAAAGCAAAAAGTCATATGCTTTGAAGATGACAAAAAAACTGCAACTGACAGGTACATATTAATATACAATTCTATAAAAAATGATTAGGCTCAAGGTACACTTTTCCACCCTATTTCTATCTGCCAATCCTCTCAGCAATCTTCACCCATGGCTCTTATCTTTCTAAAAGCCACATAAAGCAACTGATGTAAAACATGTGTCTATGTCCAAAACCAAACCTTGAATCTTCTCACTCTGAAGCTATAATAACCTCTTTCTACTCTCCAACATTTGCAAAACTGCCATGTCCAGAGTGTCCACCTATGTTTCACAGTTATAGCCATGTTTTCGCTCTGCAGCGAGGCTGCTCCAAGATATAATTATAATTATAAATCCTTGTAACAGTGGTGTATATACCAGCAATAGGCTCTATTAAGGACCTAGACCATACAGCATATGTAAAACATGATATCTTACGATACGAGTATGCCAATGCACTACCTAAAGAAAATAGGTATCTTACAAATAAAGTACTCTGTGTAGATTAAGCGAAATCATTATATATGTAATATTTTTTCATATTACATTTTTCGTTATATTTTTACGTATCCTCTAATTACAACTTCATGTAGGTCAATCAAGAAAGCTTTGCTAATAATTTTCACTGGCTATATGCTAAAATCACAAGTTTTGTACTTGGACAACATCCATAATCAATTATAAGCATGCTTTTGATCAATATGGTGATGAATTATCAGAAGCATTTTAGAACCTAAAACATATATTTGTTAGATGAAGAAACGTTTACGGAGTATCAGATGCATATTGGAAAATCTTCCAAAAAGTATTTATATCTGACATAATCATTTACTGACATGGCAGCTTATCAGCCATCCTTGATTGGGTATTAGAAAAATAGTAAATAATAAAATCAATTAATGTCATGCAGATGGTAATACATCAGTGGGAATACAAACTAATTATACCAACGGAGTCAGCAAGCATTAATGATAAAATCAAATAAAAAAATATTGCTAAACATCCAATAATAATGGGTTTATTGAAAAGCATTAAAGTGCTTTCTGGAAAAGCATTTTATTAACTATTTCCAATAACAAATCCACTTTTCGAAATGCTTAGTTCGATTTCTAAATAAATCAATCAATCAATTAATCAACTGCTTCAGTCATTCAGATTAAAGCTTCAAAGAGCGCAGAGAGAAGCAAACCTCGTGAGCGGAATGAGTTATTGGAAAGACATCGTATTGCCTTTGATCAGAAGCAAAAGCTGCAGCAATGGCCTGCACTCGACAATTAATTTCAAATTAAAGCTAACAAAACAAAAAAAAAATTAAAATTTATAATTAAAATAACATAAATCAATTTATTTTATGAAAATAAGAATAGAGACATTCATTTACAGCGGTACGGTGAACATCACCCACGGTACCGAAGGCCGTAAATGCAGCAAGTAATTTTAATTATTATGGGCTTAGTCGAAATGACCAATTTACCCCCGTTTACAAATTCTAAAATCTTCTCGGGTTTGCAGGCCAGAAATTATCGAAAATCTGGCGAGTAGCTGAAATAAAAAAAATATGAAAAATACTTTTTCCAAAAAAAAAAAAGTGTTAGTATCGTTTGACTATCTAAAATATTAAATGATTATTATAAATATTATTGTCTAATATTTTATTATTATATTCTTACAAAATCTTTCAATTTATTATATTTTCAACACCACTAATTGATTGATTAGTTGACTAGTAAAATATCAATTTTCATCATTTAATAAAAAATGTTGTCAATAAAATAGGAATAACATAAGAAACAATATAATAATGAAAATGTTAAAATATAATCTAGCTAAAAATAATATGTAAAAACCTCTAAATTTAGTATTTGACACTCTATTTGTGTAATCAGTCAACTAACAGTGCTAATGAAAATATAGTCGATTGAAAATTTTTTGTAGAGATATAATAGGAAAATCACAGGCATCAATACTTTTTATTGTCATTTATATTTTACAATTCATGAAAATCCTGCTATAAATTACTCTTTTATTATTTTTTATTTATCCCTTTTCTTATGTACGTGTATTTAACTTTTTTTTTGTGAATATGAATTTTAAACATAATATAACTTTAGGTGAGTGTATTTTATAATAATTCCGTCTCTTTGTATTTACATTTACTATTTTTATAATAGATTATGAATTCTATTTAGTACAATAATTTTATTTCAAATGATTAAACAACTATTAATTGACTTATGTGATTAACAAGAAAAAAATCAATATAATATACTAAAAATAACATTATAAGTATCACATATCAATGTAAAAAATACGTGTGTTTGAAATATATTTTATTTTCATGTTTTATTAAGGTAAATATTATCAAAAAAATTTTACTAATCAAATAATTCATTTATAACTTGTCATGTGCTTAGCCAACAAATATAAATATTGTTAATATTTATGAAGTAATATCATATTTAAGATGTTTTCTTTTTGAAAAAAAAAACAACTTGACACTAGAGGTGGCAAAAATACCCGTCCGGTCCGGACCCGGACCGTACCCGGGCTTTGTGGGCCGGGCCGGGTCAGTCTTGGGCATCACTTGATAAACCCGGAACTCGGATTTTATTAAAAAAATTATAAAATATATATTATTTAAATATTTATATTTATTTGACTTATTTATTATACATATATAAAGTTTTCAACACTTAAAATTTATATTTTCATGTCAAATTTTATTGAAATAAATTTAAAACTTATAAAATTACCAAAAAATATAAAATATATACACATATAATATTAAAAAATATAAAATTTGGGTACCCAGATTAAAACCCGGCCCGGACCCGGACCCAGACCTGGACTGATTGCGTTCAGGCAGGGTCCGATCATTGCAATACCTGGACTCGGCCCTGGGTTTTGCCATCCCTAATTGACACTCATATTCAGATATTGAAAAAATAAAAAATAAACATGTCATTTGGATATATGTATTTAGACCTATTCAGACTTCAACTAAATTCAAACATATTCAGATTTTAGATAAAAAAAAATACTACATAAGTAATTATTTAAAAAAAAAAGGATTAAGTAAGAGTTGCACAAAATATACGATTAGTTTTTTTTTTTAAAATATGGTTTTGGATCGTAGAAGAATTTAAAGAGAGGGAATAACATCTCAGACAATATCCTTTTGGAACAATTCTTAATAATTATTTTTTACATTATTATATTATTCTTTAAATAAGAACTTAATTAGTAACGATGCTCACATTGTAGCAAGAAAAAAAATTGTCATTTGAAATCTTTAATTAATTCATTATATTAACTCAATTTATGAGATATATTTCATATGAGTTCAGCTGTTGGAATTCTACAAAATAATAACCCATTAAGGTCGTTGAGGTGTGACCCATGTAGACCTTCTAATGCTAAAATCAGATATCAAGGTAGTACGATAACAAATGAATAATAAGAGATAAAAGACAAGAAAAAACTTAGAGGAGATTACACCCTCTCGTCCGATATGCAATTTTCTCCTCCTCCTACCTTTGAGTGGTGACTACTCTAAGGGCCAGTTTGGGAATGCTGTAGCTTTTAAAATAATTGATATTAGCTGTGCTGTAGAAATAATCAGCTGTGAAGAAAATTAATTAAGTGTTTGGTAAATTTTATTTTTAGAAGTACTGTGAGTTTTGAAAGCAGTTATGGATGTTTGGTAAATTTTGCTGTTAAACTGCTGAGAGAAAATAACTAACTAAAATATTCATAATATAGGATAAAATTTACTTATACATATAAAAACATGTACATATAATATTTTTAATTGTGTATTATAATAATTTTTACTAAAAATAAAATTTATAATATATTGATTTTACTTTTTTATTTTTTTTATCTTAAATCAATTGATAATTAAATTCATAATATAGTGAAACAAATTTAAAAATAATTCGACCAACAAATTGATATTAATAAATTTATATTGATGAATTATAATAAAATTTTATTAAAATATTTATTTTGTTTCTAATTTGAATAAGGATAATTTTGGGTTTAGTTAATAATTTTAAGGATATTTATGAAATTGTATTAAAGGATAAAATTGATTCTCAAAATAAGAATCTAAAAGTTACTCATTTCCTGCTTTTCAAAATCAGCTGTAGGAGGGGCTGATTTTGACAAAAGTGATTTTGATTTTTTTTTTACCAAACATTAAAATTAGCTGTTAGATTTTTAAAATCACTTTTAAGCCTTCTAAAAGCAATCCCAAACGGACCCTAAGTAAAATAACACTTTTTTAACTCTTACTATAAATTTTTTCTGACATTATTATTTCCAATAAATTTTTTCTGACATTATTATTTCCAATTGTTCATTTTTTATGTTGTTCCTGTTTCTAATTTTCTTAGTATTTTGTTAGTAGAATTTGTTGTTTTCAATTGTCTTTTTGATGTTGCGGCTGTTTTCAATTGTCTTTTTGAAATTATTGGCCTAGTGTCGGTCGTGCCAATTGCAGTGGGTGATGAACCATTAGGTATGTTCAGTACTCTTAAATGCGTAGGTTTAGGTGGCTTTTTAACATTGTTGGTCTCTTGTTTCAATTAGGCGGATGTGCTCATATTGGAGGTGGTTATTTCAGCTAATACATAATTCAAAAGATATTTAAACGACATAAGATGACGACGACGTTTTAAAACCGGGGCAGCAACATTAAAAGAGATATTTTTTGTGGGGGTTTCATTAACTATAATTAAAAATATATTTATGATGACGGTTATTACACTGAACAATCATTATTTGCAGTATTTACATAAGTTGTAAAAAAAATCGTTATTAAAAAAAATACATTTAATAATGGTTATTTAGATAACAGTTATGTATTACATTTTTTCATTAATTTTTATGATGGTTTTTATTCACAACTGCCATTAAATAGGTATATTTAATGATGGTTTACAAAAAAAAAAAACCATTATTAAGACTATGTAACTACTGCAAATAATGAAGATTTTTAATTATAACAGGCATCTTATATCGGCCATTAATGACTGTTCCTATATAAGAATCGTCATCTTTTGCATGAGTAAAAAGAAAATAAAAAAAAAAAAATTACTCTCCTTTAATTGTTTTTTAAAAATTAAAATTTACGTAGTCGTTTTCACATTCTAAACTATACAAACATATTTAATATAGCTTTCTTCATCCAAAAAAAATACAACCCCATCAAATTTCTCATAAAATCCTCGGTAACTACTTTTCATATTCCATATAGGCAGCAACACAAACTCCCTAAGTTTCTTGCATCATGAAAAAAATGATTAGTCTTAGATAACTTATAAATAGTCATGAACACAACATTAGTAGAGGCACAGGCTAATTAATCTCAATAATTTACCCGTCATGACATCAAAACTAGAAATATAAACAGCAGAAAAAACAGCTTTTTGGAAGGGCATTTAACCGTTGCCTCCCTTTGTCATTGAATGAAAACATGTAAGAGCTAGTTTCCTAAATTAAATTATACAAAACGCTTGTTTATGTTAAAAATCAGAGAAAGGGAGAAAAAAAAAAGAAAGATCTGAAACCACCTTCAGTGTTGTAAAAGCATTCCATGCAGTAGTACCTCTATTACCCACTTTCCATGCTCCTTCAATCTGTAAGCAGGCAAAAAGTCCTTAATCACTCAGTAATTTCTCCTTCAAAAGGTTGTTAAGTGTGAAGAAAGCTCATTGTGCTGAGCTGAGAAGAGAGAAGAAGCCAGAAGCTAAGATGCGTCAGCAGTGCCACGTCAACAATGCTGAATCAGCTGATTCTGTTATGCAGCAATGAGAGTTCACGTGATTAGTTATTAGTCAGTATTAGTTAGTCTATTACTGATTAGTTAGTTAACAAAGATCAGTTTCGTTAATAGCTTTTACTAATGAAATGTAAGTATATAAAGTCTGTTGATTTGCTTATTTGCAATTATATAATAAAAAAATCAGATCTGGAGTATTTATCAATTTTCTCTCTGTTTCTCAGTAACCAAACAACATTTACAATTCATTTTTACATGGTATCAGAGCCAGAAATATGGCAAGCTCAAGCAATTTAAACACAAATCCAAACACAACAAACATGAATCAATCAATACAAACTACCTTCTCATTCATTACGCCAATCAAATTAGATAGATCCAATTATATGCTCTGGCGAAATCAAGTATTAGCTTCTATAAGAGGAAACAGACTTGAAGGCTACATCAATGGAGAAAAAGCAGCACCTACTCAATTTCTTACTTCTGGAAGCTATGCTGAAACAATGGGAAGAGTTACACAACAAGTTGAAAATCCAGAATATATAATCTGGAGGTCACAGGATCAGACATTACTAAGCTGGCTATTAAGCTCAATTACTGAAGGTATTCTCAGTCATGTTCATTCTTGTAATACTGCATATGATGTGTGGAAGACATTGGAGAAAAAGTTTGGTGCAAAATCTGAAGCTAGAGTTCTTCAACTCAAATATGAGATGAGTGTTTTGAGAAAAGATTCACTAAATGTAGAAGATTATTGTTTGAAAATGAAACAAATAGCAGATAAATTAGCCTGTGCTGGTAGTCCAGTTTCTGACAAAGATCTGTTACAACAGATCCTTAATGGTCTTGGACCAGGCTATCTAGATTTAGCAACTTTCATTACTGCTAGTAAGCTGGATTTTGATGATTCTTATGCATTGCTGCTCACGCATTAAACAAGATTGGAACAGAGTCTAAATGAAAAACAGATGTTCAATGCAAATCTTGCTAATGTTTCTCATAATAATAATGGCTATGGTATGATGAATGCTTATTATGCTCAAACAAGAGGTAGTGCTCGAAGAGGTGGATATAATGGAGGATTTCATGGTGGAAATCAATTTGGAAGGAACAATTTTCATACTGGAAGGGGAATGTTTATCAATTCACATCCAAGAGGCTTTCCTTCTGGATCTGGAAATTTTGGTAATAATCTTGGCAGAGGTCAAATGGTTGGAAACAATAATAAGCAAGCACAATTCATGAGAGGACAATATAGTGTTAACTCTGGTTTGTCAAATTCTGATGGTAATGATGAACAAACTGTTGTTTGTCAAATCTGTTTTAAATCTGGACACACAGCAGCAGAATGTTGGCATATGTTTGAAGAAAATTATATGCCTCAACACATGAAAAGAGGAAGAAATCAGAGATCAGCCTATATGACATATGTTAATGCACCTACTGAAGATTCATGGCCTGCTGTAGCTGCTTATTCAGGGATACCTCAAATGTATAATCCACCATGTTCTTCATACATATCTGATTCAATGAGCTCACCTGTGAATGGAGCTGGAGCTGCTTATACTGCTAACTTTGAGGGACCAGTAGATGAAGGATGGTATCTTGACAGTGGAGCTACACATCATTTAACAAATAATATGGAAAATATGCATGTCAGTAATGAGTTTCGAGGTAATGACAAGCTTATCATTGGTGATGGTAAAGGTCTGTCAATCACACATGTTGGTAATACCAATCTTACATTTCAGAGCTCTAAAATACAATTTGCAAGTACATGCATTGCACTTAAAGATATACTACTTGTTCCATATATTACAAAGAACTTAATAAGTGTTTCTAGACTGACCACTGATAATGACTTATTTGTTGAATTCCTTGGTTCTGTTTGCTTTGTGAAGGATATACTGAAGGGCAAAATTCTGCTACTGGGTATTGCTGAGAAAGGTTTATACAAATTGTAGCTGAGTTCATCACCACAATCTACATATACTTCTTTTCTATCCTAGAGCTCAATAAATAAACCTGTGTCCATGCTATCTCAGTGTTATTTCAGCACTTCAGTTAATAGTTCTTGTTCTGGAAAATGTTTTCAGTCAAATAAGAATACTTGTAGCACTGATTCATTCAATAAAATGTCTTTACTCCACAAACGATTTGGTCATCCTAATACTCAAAGTCTAATTCATTTACTTAAGCTTGTGCATCCCAATTTGTGCTCTACAAATATTGTTAATCAAGCTACAAAGCATTTCTGTGAAGCATGTCAGCTGGGAAAATTTCATAAACTTCATTTTCCAATCACTGATATCAAATCCACATCAGCTCTAGAACTTGTTCACACTGATCTATGGGGTCCCTCACCAGCATGTTCTAGAGATGGTTTTAGATATTACATTAGCTTTGTGGATGATCATACTAGATACACCTGGATTTATCCTTTGAAACTTAAATCAGAAGCTCTAGAAGTGTTCAAGCTGTTCAAACTTCAAGTTGAAAAACAATTTCAAACTCCTATCAAAATTCTACAATCTGACTGGGGGGGAGAATACAGACCATTTACTACCTTTCTAAATGAATGTGGCATTCTCTTTAGACACTCTTGCCCTTACACTCATCATCAGAATGGACTTGTTGAAAGAAAACACAGACAAATTGTAGAATTAGGACTGACACTTCTAGCTCAAGCCAAACTCCCTTTTCAATTCTGGTGGGATGCTTTTCATGCCTCAGTCTATCACATTAATAGACTCCCTACTTCTGCACTTAAGATGTCTACTCCATATGAAAAGCTTTATAAACACAAGGCTGATTATAACATGCTGAAATGCTTTGGATGTGCTTGTTATCCATATCTGAGAGATTACAATAAGCATAAGTTTGACTATCACACAATCAAGTGCATCTTTCTTGGTTATAGTCCATCTCATAAAGGCTACAAGTGTTATCACCCCTCTGGACATATATATATTGATTAGTATTAAAAATTATTTAATTATCAAGCGATAATATATTATTTTATGCTTATGTTATAATTTATATTTGTGTTTATGTAATATATTATGAATTATTAATTATGTTTTAAATATATTTAATTTTGTGTATTTTTATGTGTTTATTGGGAAAAATATTAATTTCACGTACTTCGAGGCTCCAAACAGATAAACGGAGGTCGAATTTGGATTTCGGAGGTCCGAAACCTTAAGATCAGTCAAGATCGGTTTAAAATTAGGCTTGTGTTAAAAAAAATGACTTTTCCTGTTGACCGAGCACTGATTGGATGATGAAATGAGCTTACAATAGATATGAGTGCATGGGATAGCTGGCAATCTTGACCAAATCTCAACCGTTCATGATTCAATGGCCATGATTGTGCCACGTGGCAATGGTTGGTGAAGCAAGTTGGAGGATCCGAATCTTTGTATTCGGGTCGACCCGATCCACCCATTAACCCGCCAAATCTCAACTGTTCTTTGGGTAAATCGGACGAGTCAAATGATGCCATGTGTGATGTTGACTTTTGAAGTTTGACCAGCCATTGGATCTTAATCTAAGGGTTGTGAGGAGCACATGCATGAAGCCTATGATGGATCGCAAAGTACTAGATTATGAATTTATTTTTCTATAAATAGGGCCTCATTTTTATGTTTTAATCATCTCTCTACAACTCTCTTCTTCTCAAATTCTCTCCATCTCCTTGTAATCTTGATTTCCAGGTGTGTTTTTAATATTTTGTATAATTATTTTCATTAATAAAATTAGTTTTATTTCCAATTTTAGTTGTTTTTATTTCTTTTAATTATAAGTAATTCAATTTTACTACTTATTTATTTCTAAGAGTGGATCCATAACCCTAACTAGTTCAATTTCATAGTTTCATTTAAATTAAGTTGTTTATATTCAAGTTTTAATTTCAATTTTTAGATAACATAAAATAAACTAATTAAATCTTTTCTCTGTGGATCGACCTCGGACTCACCGAGTTATAATACAACAAGACACTCTTATACTTGGGAGTTAAAAATTACTTTTAAGTTGTGTCAAATTTTTGGCGCCGTTGCCGGGGAAAAGTTTTTTTTATTTGGTTTGTTTTTCCGTTTTTATTTTTCTCTTATATGTAAAATTTTGTTTGCCCCCTTTTCCTTTTCTTAAATTCTCTTTTGTCCCCATATCTTTTATAATTCGCGTTTCACCTCAACAATTCCCGTTTCTAGCCCAATCTTTTGGTAATTACATTCTGGCCCCACCATCTTTCAGTCTATTCACTTTCATCCCAAATTGCTATGCTAAACTTCTAAAAATTACAGTTTGACCATAAAATTAAAAATAATTTGTAATAAAATCCCTAGACGAAATTCCTCAAAATAATCAAGACTTGGACATACTTTGGACATATTTGGGACATACTTTGGACATATTTGGACTTATTTTGGACTTAATTTGGACCAAACTAACTTTAACTACTAACTCTAATTACTAACTCTTAACTTACTAACTGCTAACTCCTAACTTTTTTTTTTAATTTCAGTTATTTAATTTTCTGCATTTATTTTATTTCGTATTTATTTATTTTTGCTTTATTGGTGGGTTTAACCACCAAACTAACTACTAACTCTTAACTTTTATTTTCAGTATTTATTTAATTTTGTATTTTTTTAATTGGTGGGTTCAACCACCAAAATTGTTATTTAATTTTCTTTTGTACACTTATATTATTTGCATATTTAATTTTTTTTATTATCAATTTGTGTAAATATTATATTTATAACATAACCATTGCATGAGACGTTGGTCTCGATCTTCAAGTGGCAGGTTAATTCGTAGATCCCAATCTCCACCACCAATCATGGATGAGAATGAAGGCGAAAACGTTTTGGGCGAACTTAATCCTCAAATTGATCAGGGAGACAACCAATCTCAACATGGGCATGATCAGAATCAACCAAGGACTCTGAGAGACTACATGAATCCAACCAGAACCGGAGCACCGTCGTGTATAGTATTTCCTCCAGAAGCATCTCGATTCAACTTTAAACCAGGTATTATCCAACTTTTACCAACATTTCATGGTTTAGAATCTGAGAATCCGTACTTGCATCTAAGAGATTTTGAGGAAGTTTGTAATACATACACGGACCAAAATTGTAGCATGAACATAATTAGATTAAAGCTTTTTCCTTTTTCATTAAAAGATAAAGCTAAAACTTGGCTACAAAACCTTAGATCTGGATCAGTAAGAACTTGGAATAACATGCAAGAACAGTTTTTGAAAAAGTTCTTTCCACCTCATAGAACAAATTCTTTTAAAAGGCAAATCACTTCTTTCACTAAAAAAATGGAGAAACATTATACCAATGTTGGGATAGGTTTAAAGAGTTGCTTAACATATGCCCACATCATGGTTTTGAAACTTGGCGATTGGTCACTTATTTCTACGAGGGCTTAATACCCCAAAGTAGACAGGTTGTTGAAATGATGTGTAATGGTGAATTTAGGGATAAAAATCCTGAAGATGGACTAGATTACCTTGACCAATTAGCTGAAAATGCACAACATTGGGATACTGTTGGAACTTTTGAATTGAAAAATAAGCAACAATCATCTCCATCTAGTGGAGGAATCCATAACCTTAGGGAAGATCATGATTTACAAGCAAAATTTGCATCCCTAGTTAGGAAAGTCGAAGCTTTGGAGCATAAAAAGAGTGATCAAGTAAAATCTGTTCAAGAAATTGCATGTAACATATGTAATTCGAATGATCATTTCACTCAAGAGTGTCCCACTTTGCCTGCACTTAAAGAATGTCTAAATGATCAAGCTAATGTCATTAACACTTTCAATAAACCAAACCCATATTCACAGACTTATAATCCTGGTTGGAGAAATCATCCGAATTTCAGTTGGAGGAATAATAATAATGCACAATCTTCACAAGCACCACCTCCACAAAATTTTCAAAATCCTCAGCCTTATGCACCATATGTTCCACCACCCTGGAAAAATCTGGAAGGCACAATGCATTCATTCATTAGAAAGCAAGATGTTATTAACAATCAAAATGCACAAACTTTTTCTGATTTGAAAGATACTCTTGCTAAAATTGCTTCTGCACTCACCATTCAAGAAAAAGGAAAATTTCCAGCCCAACCATAACCAAATCCTAAAATTCAATAAAATCCATCCACAGACCAAGTCAAGTCAGTTATAACTCTTCGTAGTGGTAAGGTTGTTGATAGACCTATGCCTGAACCTTATGAAAATGAAGAAAATTCAAAGGGTAGGGAAGGACTAAATGAACTTACACCTAGTGAAGAAATAACTAGTGTTCCACCTGAACCACCATTTCTGCATGCATTGAATAAACCAAAGAAATCAAACCACTCTTCTGAAATTTATGAAATCTTTAAGTAAGTGAAAGTTAACATTCCTCTATTAGATACAATCAAGCAGGTTCCTTCATATGCCAAATTTTTAAAGGACTTGTGCACTGTTAAGAGAAAATTGAAGGTAAGAAAGAGTGCTTTCATGGCCGAACATGTAAGTACAATTCTGTCTACTAATAATAAATTGAAATATAAAGATCCTGGTTGTCCTACCATTTCTTGTATTATTGGTAACCACAGAATTGAGCATGCTTCACTAGATCTTGGTGCTAGTGTTAATTTGCTTCCATATTTAGTTTATCTTCAACTTAATCTTGGTGAGTTAAAATCAACTTCAACTACACTTTTGCTTGCCGATAGATCAGTTAAAGTGCCAAAAGGAATAGTGGAAGATGTTTTAGTACAAGTTGATAAATTCATTTATCCTATGGATTTTATTGTCTTGGAAACTGAACCTGTTGTGAATAATTACAAACCAATTCCTGTAATTTTAGGTCGACCACTTTTAGCAACTGTTAATGCTTTGATTAATTGTAGGAATGGTTTAATGAATTTATCTTTTGGGAATATGACTTTGAAATTGAATGTTTTCAACATGTGCAGGCAACCTAATGAAGAAAATGAGATTGAAGATGATACTGATGAACAAAAGAATTGTTTGAATCTTGTATCGAGGAAAATATTCAAAAAGGGGATTTTTCTGAACTTTCTAATGTTTGTTTAGTTAATTCAATTGAGTCAAATAAGCAACTTGAACTTGATATTTCTAATATAAATTCGTTGCTTGATTCTATGCAGACTTCACAAAATTATGATGACGAGCCAAAATTTGAGGAGCTTGGAAGTATTGAAAAGACAGAACAACAAGAAGCACCTAAAATGGAATTAAAACCTTTGCCTGAAGGATTGAAATATGCTTTTCTTGGAGAAGAACAAACTTATCCTGTTGTGATTTCGTCTACTTTAACAAGCGACCAAGAAGGTAAGTTACTAACTGTTCTTAAAAAGTATAAAAATGCAATTGGATGGACTTTAAA
This sequence comes from Citrus mangshanensis, assembly GCA_030449895.1. Classification (NCBI taxonomy): domain Eukaryota; kingdom Viridiplantae; phylum Streptophyta; class Magnoliopsida; order Sapindales; family Rutaceae; genus Citrus; species Citrus mangshanensis. The sequence continues at coordinate 673,464 of JASUUJ010000327.1, read as the reverse complement.
TGATATTAAAGGCATTAATCCCTTAATCTGCACACATAGAATTAATTTGGAAGAAAATGCTAAAACATGTCAACAACCTCAAAGAAGATTAAACCCACACATGAAAGAGGTAGTCAAAACAGAAGTCCTTAAATTGTTTGATGTGGGAATTATCTACCCTATTTTTGATAGTAAGTGGGTAAGTCCTACACAAGTAGTGCCTAAAAAATCTAGAATTACTGTTGTGAAAAATGAAAAAGGTGAATTAATTCCAACACAAATTACATCTAGTTGGCGCATGTGCATTGATTATAGAAAATTAAATGAAGCCACTAGAAAAGATCATTTTCCATTACCATTCCTTGACCAAATCTTAGAAAGAATAGCAGGACATCCCTACTACTATTTTTTAGATGGATATTCGGGCTATTATCAAATTCCTATAGCACTTGAGGACTAAGAAAAGACCACATTTACATGTCCTTTTAGAACATTTGCATTTAAAAGAATGCCATTCGGGCTTTGTAATGCTCCTGCAACATTTCAAAGATGTATGTTAAGCATTTTTTGTGATATGGTTGAACATTGTTTAGATGTCTTTATGGATGATTTGACTGTGTTTGGAAATTCTTTTGATGATTGCCTTGATAATTTGGAGAAAGTTTTAAAAAGATGTGTTGAAAAAGAACTCCTGTTGAATTGAGAAAAATGTCACTACATGGTTACTTCTGGAATTATTTTGGGTCATGTTGTTTCTATTAAAGGAATTGAAGTTGACAAAGCAAAAATCGAAGTCATATCTAAATTGCCACAACAAAAAACAGTTAGAGATGTGCGATCTTTTTTAGGACATGCAGGATTTTATAGGAGGTTTATAAAAAACTTTAATGCCATATCTAAACCACTTTGTAACCTCTTATTAAAAGATGCACCGTTTGAATGGAATGATGATTGCCAAAAAAATTTTGAAAAAATAATTTGTCTTTTAACATCTGCACTTATTATGCAATCTCTTGATTGGTCTTTGCCATTTGAATTAATGTGTGATGCAAGTGATTTTGCTGTTGGTGCTGTTTTAGGACAAAGAAGGGATGGTAAGCCTTTTGTGATTTATTATACGAGTAAGACTTTGGATAGTGCTCAAATGAATTATTCTACAACTGAAAAAGAATTACTTGCTGTGGTATTTGCATTAAACAATTTTCGTTCATATTTGTTTGGCTCTAAATCTGTTGTGTTTACTGACCACGCTACTGTGAGGTATTTGATGAGTAAACATGATGCCAAACCGAGACTAATTCGTTGGATTTTGTTACTATAAGAATTTGACCTTACCATCAAAGATAAAAAGGGTGCTGAAAATGTTGTTGCTGATCATCTATCAAGACTCACATCTGAATTATGCAATGATATAACACCCATAAATGATTATTTACCTGATGAATTTTTATTTTCTGTTACTTCAATGCCATGGTATGCTAATATTGTTAATTTTCTTGTTACAGGTAAAATACCTTTGCAATGGAATGCTCAAGAGAAGAAGAAATTTTTTGTTGAAGTAAAGAAATTTTATTGGGATGACCCTTATTTGTTCAAATATTGCTCAGATCAAATTTTTCGGCGATGTATTCCTGATAATGAGGTAAGTAGGGTCATTAATTTTTGTCATTCTGAAGCATGTGGTGGTCACTTTTCTTTAAGAAAAACTACTGGTAAAATTTTATAGTGTGGATTTTATTGGCCTACCATGTTTAAAGACACATATGAATTTTGCAGAAGTTGTGAAAAATGCCAAAAATTGGGATCAATTACAAAAAGAAACATGATGCCCTTAAATCCCATACTTGAAATTGAAATATTTGACTGTTGGGGAATTGATTTCATGGGTCCATTTCCATCATCTTTTGGATTTGTGTATATATTAGTTGCAGTTGATTATGTCTCAAAATGGATTGAAGCAATTTCTTGTCGAAATAATGATAGTAAAACTGTGATTAAATTTTTAAGAGAAAACATTTTAAGTCTATTTGAAATCCCTCGAGCCATTATCAGTGATGGAGGTAAGCATTTTTGTAATAAGTCATTTGAGTCTTTAATGAAGAAATATGGAATTACACATAAAATTGCTACCCCTTATCATCCTCAAACAAATGGTCAAGTTGAATTAGCAAATAGGGAGATAAAACAAATTTTGGAAAAAACGGTAAACCCAAACCGAAAGGATTGGTCTCTTAGACTTAATGATGCACTTTGGGCTTACCGTACTACATTTAAAACATCATTAGGAATGTCACCCTATCGGTTAGTTTATGGTAAACCTTTTCATTTACCTGTTGAACTTGAACATAAATCACTTTGGGCTATTAAAGCTTTTAATTCAAATTTGGATGATGCTGGTAATGTGCGAAAATTGCAATTGAATGAACTTGAGGAATTAAGGAATGATGCGTATGAAAATTCAAGAATTATTAAGGCAAGAACAAAAGCATTTCATGATAAAAGAATTTTTCGAAAAACATTTGAGCTTGGTCAAAAGGTGTTGCTTTATATTCTCGTCTTCATTTATTTCCAGGGAAGTTAAAGTCAAAATGGAGTGGCCCATTTGTTGTAAAAAATGTATATTCACATGGGGCCATAGAAATTGAGAATCCAAAGAACGGTGTCACATTTAAAGTTAATGGTCAAAGATTAAAACCATATCTGGAACATCACCCACGTGATGAGGACACCGAAATTAATTTGGATGACCCACCAGTTCTTAATTAAGTCTTTAATAATTTTTTTCTTTTTGTTTTACTATTATTTTATCGTTTCATTGTTTGATTTTTTTTTCTTTTTCTAGATTGATGCACTGTACATAGTTTTTTTTAACATTGTTTTTCTTATGTAAGCATGTTTGTTTGACAATTGTACATTCTCTCATCAATTTTCATTTTACATCATGATCACTTCAATGAGAAAATACCTGTTCGCACATATTAAAAGATTTATGCGTATAAAATTGCACTTAAGAGGCTTGATACAAAGTTGTAAATCACATCCACTTTGGGATCTGCAACCACCAGAATTCGTGTCCTATGTTGAGGATCTAGAGGGACAACTCAGAACAGTAGAGAGTGACATATATGAATTTCATATGGAGCTTAAGGCTAACTCAATGAGAGGACGAATGTAAGTTCATTTTCCTTTTATATTGTGTGCTTCTTTTTGCTCGCTTTCACGCTTGATTTGATTTTGTAGATTTGATTTTGGTGTGTTTTGATTTATTTTCCCGTATAAATGGCGGATAACGGTACTCCGTGACTTCTTAAGTCGGTATCTTCAGTTTCCCACAATAACTGAAACCCCAAAATCAAACATGGAAGAAATACAACATAAACTCCATAAGCATTTTCCCTCTCTCCCTCAGAATGCCCTCAGGAAAATTTACAAAGCTCGTTGTGAACGATTGCGTTTGTTAATGATCAATGGCATTCCTTCTGACATTCGTTGGTTAATTGAAGCAAAGGTCCGATTAGCAGGTAAGTTTTCTGGTCAATTTGTTTCTTACATGCCTGGTTTTGGTAAAAGTACGTTTGCTAAGAAAAGGAGAGCTAAACGACTTGGCTCAAAATGTCATAACTGTGTAAGACTTGGTTGCAAACGATCGGATTGTAAATCTTTAGGAATGGTTTCTGATACTCGTGAAGATAAAATTAAATTCGTTAAAGATGGCATGAGTAAAGAATCGTTGGATGATATCTTACGATCTCTTGAGACGCATCGAAGCAGATTTGTGCAACGTGAGATTTATAATTTGTGGATACTATTCCAAAAATAAAGTGCACAGTTTAGTCTTGGGAATCTGACTCAAAAATACCCTGTTTGCCAGTTTATAAGAAAACTGGATAGGAAGCCGATCCTCGACCCATAGAGGGCATTCAAGCCGTTACTGGACGTAAAACTAGAGGAAGATGTGAGCCACAATCACAACTACCAGTAAATATCCTTTCACTTCACTGTTATTTTACTTTATTGTTATTTTATCATTTGCATTATTGCATTTACCGATGTGATTTTGTATTTAATAAATATTTGGTTTCTTTTACTGTTTGCTTTTTCTAATCATTACTTTTTTTATTGTTTGTTTTTGAATTATTGAGCCACGAGCTTTACTCGTCATTTGACAAATATGCCAACCCATTTACAGATGTTTCTCACTATTTATGTCACCAAGATCTTTAAATATGAGCTCGTTTTTCAAACACTCACAACTTGTTTTTGAAAAATTAGTCCAATGGCAGTATCTTCGAGTAAACAATTCAAAAATATTTGTGTGCTTTCTGGGTTTCACTATAGAAAGTACAAAGAGTTCGTTCAGGCAGCTGTAGATGTTGGTCGCGTTATAGTAGAGAGGAAACTACATCTTGTATATGGAGGAGGTGAACGAGGGTTATCAAGACTTGTCTTAGAAGCTGTTTTTACTAGAGGAAGCCAAGTACTAGGCATTATCCCAAAACCCATGAAACCACTAGTGTGCATGTCTGGCCCACCAATTGGAGAAGAATTAGTGGTATCAAGTATACAAGAGAGAATATCTGAAATGATGAATCATGCTGATGCTTTTATTTTTTTGCCAGGAGATCTTGTAACTTTTGAAGCACTAATTACATTTGCATCTTGGGCCCACTTGAACATTCATAAAAAACCCATCGATTTGTTAAATGTTAATAATTTTTATGACGGCTTGCTAACTTTTATTAACCATGCAATAAAGAATCATTTTGTTCCACATTCTGTAAAAAAACTCTTTATCTCTGCTTCTACTGCTAATGAGTTACTTGATCTCTTACAAGCTTATACACTAGAGCCAGATCCAAAGACTTTTGCACTGAATTGGTCCACTGATGATGGTAGCAATAATAGTAGCAGTAATAAGAAGTGCGATTTAGATTTAACTCTCCGTCTGTAAATATTTTCTATTATAGTGTTCATATGCTGTCTTCTAAACTCTTTCTCTTTCCTTTTAAAACATTGAGGACAATGTCTTTTTTAGGTTAGGGGGAGGGAATAGTTGATAATTGTGGAATGTCTTAGTCCTGGTAATGTGTTTACAAAAAAAAAATTATTATTTTTTCTGTAAAGACTAACTTAGGACAAATTTGAGTCGAAGATGGCAGGATATAGAAAAATGCAGTCTCTCTAGAAACGCATCTTCTTAATCTTACGGGTGTTGTTCAAAAAAAAAAATTGAGCTTTTTCTTCATCTTTGTTATCTGCTTTTAAGCTTCTACATCAAGTTCAGGTGAGACCTCCTCTTCTTCTTCTTTTATTATTCTCTTTTATTTTTATTTATTTTTTTTCTTTTTTCTTTTTGCATATCTGTAAAATTATAAAATGTTAAGATAATGTTTAGATTAGGTTGTGGGGTGGGGATAATTGACGTATGTTTTAAATATGTGTGTTGTTTTTTTCTTTTCTCTTTTCTTTTCTTTGTTAAAAAAAATAAAAAAAAATTTATTTTTTGTCTAGGATGGCTGTGTAAAGAGTCATGATTTTTGAGACGCATCCTAATAGTCTTGTTGTATTATATTTTGATTTTGAGATTCATAGTAAGTTGTTTTTGTTCCATTTTCTTTGAATTACTCAAATTTGTGAACTCACCACTTGGTTATTAAGTTATTTAATTGTTTACTCATTTAACAGGTATTATTGAATCATTCTTCACACACACATTATGACACATACTAATGAGTTGTAAGTTAAAATTTTACAGTATTTAGTTCTTTTGATTTATTAGGAAAAGTATCTAAGGTAGTAGAAAGTGTATATTTCCCAAAAAAAAATCAAAAAAAAAAGAAGAAATTTTTTTTTTAATTTTGTTATATCTAGAAACCCGAGTAATTAAGTCCGTAGGGGTGTTTCAATACCTAGTGCCCTAAGGTCAACTGGTCTGGGAGTCACTGGCCTAAAGCTTGATGGGTAATAGATATATTGTTTGTTTATTAGAAACACGAGTAATTAAGTCCGTAGGGATGCTTCAACACCTAGTGCCCTAAGGCCAACTGGTCTGGGAGTCACTGACCTAAAGCTCGCTACACGGGTTAGAAATGTAATATAAAAAAAATAAATAAAAATATGTGTGAATAATCTATTGCCTAAAGATATAATTTCTAATGAATTTTTGAACGAAAATGTTGTTTTTCTTTTAATGAAGCCCCATAAGTATTGTGTTAATTACTAGAGCACAAAAGAAGGTTTGATGATATTCTGGATAATGAGTGAACATCAATGTGGTAAAGGAATTTGGGAGAGTTCATTTATTTGGTAATTTAGAGGATGGATGAATAACTATTAACTTGCATGTGAATTTTATAAATCTTAATTTAATATAACGCTTTAATTGCTAGAGGGCTAGCAATAAGCTGGTTGGGGGGTGTGATTAGTATTAAAAATTGTTTAATTATCAAGGGATAATATGTTATTTTATGCTTATGTTATAATTTATATTTGTGTTTATGTAATATATTATGAATTATTAATTATGTTTTAAATATATCTAATTTTGTGTATTTTTATGTGTTTATTAGGAAAAATATTAATTTCACGTACTTCGAGGCTCCAAACAGATAAACGGAGGTCAAATTTAGATTTCGGAGGTCTGAAAACCGTAAGATCAGTCAAGATCGGCTTAAAATTGGGCTTGTGTAAAAAAAAATTGACTTTTCCTGTTGACCGAGCACTAATTGGATGATGAAATGAGCTTACAATAGATATGAGTGCATGGGATAGCTGGCAATCTTGACCAAATCTCAACCGTTCATGATTCAATGGCCATGATTGTGCCACGTGGCAATGGTTGGTGAAGCAAGTTGGAGGATCCGAATCTTTGTATTCGGGTCGACCCGATCCACCCATTAACCCGCCAAATCTCAACCGTTCTTTGAGTAAATCGGACGAGTCAAATGATGCCATGTGTGATGTTTACTTTTGAAGTTTGACCAGCCATTGGATCTTGATCTAAGGGTTGTGAGGAGCACATGCATGAAGCCTATGATGGATCGCAAAGCACTGGATTATGAATTTATTTTTCTATAAATAGGGCCTCATTTTTATGTTTTAATCATCTCTCTACAACTCTCTTCTTCTCAAATTCTCTCCATCTTCTTGTAATCTTGATTTCCAAGTGTGTTTTTAATATTTTGTATAATTATTTTCATTAATAAAATTAGTTTTATTTCCAATTTTAGTTTTTTTTATTTCTTTTAATTATAAGTAATTCAATTTTACTACTTCTTTTTATTTTAATTATGCTTAACTAAATAATATTAGTTAGGGGAAGGTGAACTCTTAGGAAATAAATATGATTTAATCAAATTCTATTTTTAATTTTATAAATGAAATTATTTTCTATTTAATTTTATACATGTTTTATATTTTGAAATTTTAATTTATTGTAGACAAACAAATGAATTTGGCACAATAAATTCTTAAGAACTTAATATAAGGCATGGTGAAATGGTATTTTAACTTATTGTAGACAAATTAAATTTTGGCACAATAAATAATCCATCATAAAATTAAAGGGAAAATAATAATAATTTGTATAATTAATCTTTTGGGTAATAAATCTAAAAAATTGACAAAAAGAATTTATTAAGTTTTATTTATTTCTAAGAGTGGATCCATAACCCTAACTAGTTCAATTCCATAGTTTCATTTAAATTAAGTTGTTTATATTCAAGTTTTAATTTCAATTTTTAGATAACATAAAATAAACTAATTAAATCTTTTCTCTGTGGATCGACCTCGGACTCACCGAGTTATAATACAACAAGACACTCTTATACTTGGGAGTTAAAAATTACTTTTAAGTTGTGTCATATATAGCTAGGCATGTTGTCTTTGATGAACACTCATATCCATTTGCAGCTGATCCTAGTTTTCATAATTCAAATGAATCCAAGTCTGATACATGTTGCACAATTACTCCTATACAAGTTTTCCAGTTATCAACATTACCTGTCATATCAGATTTTTCAGTCACCAGCAATGAATCTTTCTCTCAAGCATACCCCAGTGGCAACATTTTCCCTCCAACAGTAGTCTCAACACAGGTAACAGATCAACAACCCTCAAACACAGATAGAAATAATCCATCTACACCTACAATGTTACCTTCTGTACCTGAAACAACATTAGATCAGCCCTCAGATGAAAATTCACAAAACCAACACAATAACAATATCCCTCATCTCAATCAAACAGTGATAACCTCACCATCACTGAACCAACACCCCATGATCACTAGAGGGAAAACAGGTATCTTTAAGCCAAAGGTATATACTGCAGTATTGTTGCATAAAGAACCAGATACAGTTCAGGAGGCTATCAATGATGAGAGATGGTTTCAAGCAATGAAAGCTGAATATGATGCACTGATGTCAAATGGTACCTGGACACTTGTGCCAAGAACAGAACATCACAGACTTGTTGGCAACAAATGGGTATTTCGAGTGAAATCAAATACTGATGGAAGTGTTGCAAAATATAAGGCAAGGTTGGTTGCTAAAGGATTTCAGCAAATAGAAGGAGTTAACTACTTTGAGACTTTCAGTCCAGTGGTGAAAGCAGCAACAGTTAGAGTAGTCCTAAGCCTAGCAGTAATGAATCAGTGGCAAATAAGACATGTTGATGTGAATAATGCATTCTTAAATGGAGATTTAATTGAGGAGGTGTATATGAGCCAACCAGAAGGGTTTATTGATTCCAAAAGACCTGATTTTGTGTGCAAGCTTCACAAGGCACTTTATGGTTTGAAACAAGCTCCACAAGCATGGTTTGACAAGTTGAGAAACAGTCTTATGCAATGGGGATTTGAGAACTCTAAGTCTGACTCATCTTTATTCTTGAAAAGGAATAAAAGATCAATTATTTTAATCCTGATATATGTAGATGACATATTGATTACATGATCAAATTGTGATGAGCTGGAAGATTTTATCAAGCTATTCAGTTCTGCATTTGCATTAAAGGATTTGGGAAAGCTATCTTACTTTCTTGGAATAGAAGTTTTGTATGATCTTGATAGTGTGTATCTGTCACAAAGGAAGTATATTAGAGACTTGCTGGCTAAACTTGACATACTTGAGTGCAAAGGAATAGATACACCAATGAGCAGCAGCAAAGATTATAGATTGCAGAAGAGTGTAGAAGGAGAAATGGGTTATTATATAAAAGATCCATCTCATTACAGAAGCATTGTAGGAGGTCTTCAGTATATAGTTTTGACAAGACCTGAAATTGCCTACTCAGTTCATAAGCTAAGTCAGTATGTATCTTCACCAACACTTCAACATCTTATGACTTGCAAACGTGTGCTTAGATATCTGAAGGAAACACAAGACTATGGGCTGAAATTTGTTAAGGAAGGTGAGCTAAAGGTTACAGCATTTACAGATGCAGACTGGGGAAGTGATCTTGATGACAGAAGATCCACTAGTGCATATTGTGTGTACCTAGGAAACAACTTAATCTCATGGTCCTCAAAAAAGCAGTCTGTAGTTACAAAATCTTCTGCAGAAAGTGAATACAGAGCACTTGCAGCAGCTGTTTTAGAGATAACATGGATAAAATCTTTGTTTCTTGAGATTGATCTATGTTGTGTGGAGAAACCAGTTATATGGTGTGACAATGTGAGTGCAAAAGATCTTGCTCATAATCCAGTGTTTCACTCAAGAACAAAACACATAGAAATCGATCTGTATTTTATCAGAGATAAGGTTCTAGCTGGAGATCTTAAGATTCTCTATGTTCCTAGTGCAGGGCAGATAGCAGACATAATGACTAAGCCCTTAAACTCTTCTCAATTAATTTATCTGAGGAACAAACTCAATGTGCATTTATGCCCCTTGAGTTTGAGAGGGGCTATGAAGAAAGCTCATTGTACTGAGCTAAGAAGAGAGAAGAAGCCAGAAGCTAAGATGCGTCAGCAGTGCCACGTCAACAATGCTGAATCAGATGATTCTGTTATGCAGCAATGAGAGTTCACGTGATTAGTTAGTTAGTATTAGTTAGTCTATTACTAATTAGTTAGTTAACAAAGATCAGTTTCGTTAATAGCTTTTACTAATGAAATGTAAGTATATAAAGTCTGTTGATTTGCTTATTTGCAATTATATAATAAAAAAATAAAAAAATCAGATTTGGAGTATTCATCAATTTTCTCTCTGTTTTTCAGTAACCAAACAACATTTACAATTCATTTTTACATTAAGTACCAATCACTAAAATACAATAAACAACAAATTCCTCAACTAATGAACAATCTTTAGACAATAGATACTTCGGAACTTTAGTTGTGAAGCTCAAGGCCCTAGCAACTTTAAGGAGATGCTTATTCTTCCTTTCAGCCACTCCATTTTGTTGTGGAGTATTGCTACAAGAACTTTGATGTAGAATTCCTTTCTCATCGAAAAAATTCCCTAACACATGATTAAAAAACTCTTTGCCATTGTCACTCCGAAAAATCTTAATTTGAGTCTGAAATTGTGTTTATACCATAGTATAAAAATTTTTAAACACACTTTCAACATCAGATTTATCTTTTAGCAAAAATACCCAACTCTAGTATGATCATCAATGAATGTCATAAACCAGCGTTTTCCAGAAAAGGTTGCCACTCTAGAGGGCCCCACACATCACTGTGAAGCATAGTAAATGGTTTTGATTTTCGGTATGGTTGTGGTAGAAAAATAGCACGACAATGTTTAGCGAGTAAAAGAACCAAAGACTGATCTTGATGGTTTAGCCCTTGTAGCTCGTGGTAATGAGCAACAAAGAGATAGACGAGGAGGCAAATCCTTCTAGATTGGCATGCTCTGATAAAAAAGCATTGAACCAGACTTAAACAGTCTGCAAATCCTTCTCACATAGTCAGAGTTTTCCAATGAGCTTCTGAGCCACCTACAGATTTCTACCATCAATCACAGACAATTACTGGATAGCACCAAACGTAGATACTGCGTGCCAATCTATTCGAAATCCTTTCTTCAGTTCATATCTACCATCAATAATACTATGAAAGATTAGTTCAGGTAAGCACAATTACTCCTAAAAAATAGAAAAGAGGCCAAGACTAAGTACATATTCTCACAATCTATGATCTTGTAAAACCATCGATCTAAATGGATTGGAAATCATCCGGTTAATTGCTGACTAATGGAAAAATAAATACTCACATTAATCAATTCTTTACGAGCATCCTGGCTCATCCGGTTAATTGCTGAAAGGTAGATAGACTAATGGAAGAAGAAATACTCACATTAATCAATTCTTTATGAGCGTCCTGGCTCATCGTTACTTCTACGTTCTTTTATGATTAGTCTGGTTCAATGCTTCTAGATTGGCATGCTCTCCTTCCTTTTCTCCCAACTCTTCTAGCACTGTTTCCATCTTTTACCGAACCTCTGCATCCCCATCATCGCCTGTGCTTCATCACATTTGATGTCATTCTCAGTCGCTCATTTCCAGTTCTGGAGCTTCTTTTGCATCCAGCTGTTCTTCCAGTTGAATTATTTTTTTCATGAAGCTCCTCCTTCTGCATCTGTTTGAGATTATAAGTAGCAATGACAGTTATCTATCGTCTGGTTTTGGAGGAATTGATATGGATGCATTGTGGTTATGACCGGAGAATTAAAAAAGACAAAACTTCTGATCTTTGGCCAGTTTCCTAACTCTTATAATATTTTTATTTCAAATTTGGTTTATAACCAATACCTCCTTTATCAAACACACATTTTTGTGAATTAAGCAAGTTATCCAACATCTTTTGCCCATTTGTGAATTTTAACACAATTTGATTTAGCTCATTGCTCTTCTTCTCAAGCACTTCATTTTCTTTCATTAATTCATCAACATGTGATTTCTCATGCTCACATGAAGTACTTTGTTTGTATTTAAATGATGCAATTCTATCATGCAACATTTTATTATCTAACTCTAGTCCTTTAATCTTTTCATTTAATGGATCATTGCATTTTTGTAAAGCATCCTTTTCATTTTTCAAGTTATCTACATATGATTCTAGATGCTCATGTGAAGTGCTAGGTTTCTCATTTGATAATACAACTCTATCATGCAATGTTTTATTATCTAATTCTAGGCATGTAATCTTTGCACTTAGAGATTCATTCTCATTTGTAAGCTTTACCATTTTCTTTTTAAGACATGCATTCTTTTTACCAATTTTTATCCAATTACCATGCAATTCTTTAAAAGCATCATATAATTCATCATAAGTAGAAAGATCATTTATCTCATCAAATTCATCATCCGATTCATCTCCAATTGCCATGAGAGCTAGATTTGTCAATTCTTGATGCTCTTCATCATCACTTGTTTCCTCATCGCTATCATCCCATGTGGCTACCATTGCTCTCTTCTTGAGCTTGTTGAGAAGAGGGCATTGCGTTCTTATATGACTAGGCTTCTTACACTCATAACATTTGATTACTTCCTTCTTCTCCTTTCGGTTCTTGAGGTCTCTAAATTTTCTTCGCTCACCGGATTTCTTAAAAAAATTTCTAAACCTCCTAGCCAGCATATCCATCTCCTCCTCATCCAGCTCGCTTTCCTCATCACTTTCATGTTTTGAGGCTTTGAGAGCAATATTTTTCTTCTTCTCCTCATTGCCTCTTTCGGCTGCCAAGTCTTCCTCATAAGAAATAAGAGAACCAATTAAATCATCAATAGGTAAAATATTTAAATCTTTGGCTTCCTCAATGGCAGTCCTTTTTTGTCTCCATTCCTTAGGTAGCGATCTAATGATTTTCTTAACTTTCTCGCTATTTGAAAATGTCTTTCCTAGGGCTCTTAGAGTGTTCACTATGTCCGTAAATCTAGTATACATAGAATACACACTCTCATTTTGTTCCATTTGAAACAATTCATATTGTCGAGTGTACCTACTAATTTTAAACTCTTTCACTTGATTCGTGCCTTCATAAACAACTTCAAGTTTGTGCCAAATTTCATTAGCACTTTCACAACTAGATACTCTATGAAACTCTTTCTTATCTAGTGCACAAAACAAGGCATTCATAGCTTTGGAATTTAGAGAAGCTCTTCTCTTTTCCAATTCATTCCATTCCCGTGAAGGTTTTGGAATATCTTCCCCGACTTCGTTTTTAGTCAAAAGCATAAATGGACCATCACAAACAATTTCCCAAATTTCATAATCTAAAGCTTGTAAATAAATTCTCATCCTAGTTTTCCAATATGGGTAGTCATTACCATCAAAGAATGGTGGTCTAATTGTGGATTGTCCTTCCCTAAAGGTTGAGTCATTATGGGTTGCCATAAATCTTTAACTCTAGATGGTTAAGTTTACACAAGAGCACGCTCACGATAAATGAAATGCAAGAGGGGGGTGAATTGGGATTTTAAAATTATGCAATGCAATTCGAACAACAATTTAATTTATTGCCTTAATCAAATCAAAAATAATAAATTCAATCAAGCACAATATTAAAAGAGTAAGGGAAGATAAAACAAACACAAGGATTTTTAAGTGGTTTATCCCGCCACGCCCACGCACACCGGTTTGAGGATTTCACTATCCAAGGCTTCAAATGTTTACAATTGACCTTAACAACAAGAGATTATCTCCTCAATCTCTTCACCCCAAGTGTTTCTCACACTTGTACACTCACAATTTGATGAGAAATGAAAATCACCACAATGAAACTCTCTTTAAGAGTAGATAACAAATTATAGCTCAATGATTATTCAATAAATGATGATTTACAAAATGGAAGCTCAATATATGTTATATGATCTTGTTTATGCTTGCATTGGTTCTTAAAATGAAGTTGGAGTTGGGTTTTTATAATTAAAGCCTGAAAACTAGCAGTTATAGGTAAATTACCGCGCCCAAGCGGTTAGCCTCTTGATTTATCCGGCTAGCCGCTCATGAACAATGATATTACCGTTATTTTTGAATTTGATACAGTAACATTGTTTACTAAAATTATACTTTTGGCTCAAAACTTTCTCTAATTATACTACGGCCCAAAACGTCATAAAACTTTACAAATAAGTCTAATTTCAAAATTTCCTAAGAATAGTTGTGTTTCCAAAACTTTTTGAAATTATGATATGGCCCCAAAGATATTATTATTTCGCAAAAAGGTCTTTTTCAACATAATACCCATATTTTTCAAAGTTCTCAAAACCTTTCACTTTAGTCCAAAATATTCATAAATTATAGTATGGCTCAAAACATTTCAAATATTTTCCAAAAGGTCCAACTCCGAAATTGAAAATAATACTTATTAAAATCACAGATTTCAAAACGTTTCATTTAAGTCCAACTTACTCAAATCCACACAATACTCTTTCTTATAAATATAAAACCTTTTTAGTTTAGGAGAAGTAATTATTGAATTAATCTCTTGAGCTTCTCAAATGCTAAATCATGCATCAATTAAATCATACCGGCTTTACAAGAATTTGTCGCAATAATTTATCCATTGAGTTCTAAGCTTTATTCTTGATTTCGCCGTTGTCTGTTGAGTGTCTTCAACTTGATTTCACTTGATTCACTTGCATAAATATTATTATTAAAAAACTAGTGAAAATTGTGAAATACAATATTTATTAAATCGCTTAATACACATGTTTGTTATCATCAAAATTATATTATATGTAGCCCTTTAGGCTAACACTAGGGTCCCTGAAAAGGAGGGTGATGGCGAGGAGAGCAGTTCCGAGCCGAGCAGACCCTCTAAAAGGAGAAACCTTGGTAATAGGATAGAGCCAGATGCTTACCCATTGACTATATTACTTGTGCCACTACCCACACTGACCTGCTCAAGCTAATAAACCTTTATAATATCCCTGAGGACGTCCTCCTTGCTATCCCTGGGAAAGGTGATGTTCCCAGTCGGCCTCCTAAGGGGTATGTGACGCTGCATCTAGAGAGCTTCAAGTTAGGGGCTCGATTGCCCCTTCAACCTTATTTTGCCAGGATATTGGGTGGCATGCATCTAGCTTCAGGTCAGCTTCACCCGAATGGATGGAGGGTTCTTTCGGCCTTGTTTGTGCTATGGGAAAGGTGCGGGCTCGGGGAGCTTTCCCTCGTGGAAGTAAAACATTTGTACTAGCTGAGGAGCAATCCAAAGGAAGCAGGCTGGTACTACTTCATGTCAAGCTCTACGAAGAGGAAACCTATCACTGGCTTTCCCTCCTCGTGTAAAAACTGGAAGAACATTTTTTTCTTTGCTGGGGGAAATTGGTGTCCAACGAGCCATTCGCTTGGTAGTGATATTCACCTTCCAACGTGTTTTTTCACCGTAGGTCGTTTATTTTTCTGTACACTTTTCGTCTCTGGTTGTCACTTATTTAGTTCTTTAACCTTGTTTATTCTTTCAGACTATATTACTTGTGCCACTACCCACATTGACCTGCTCAAGCTAAGAAACCTTTATAATATCCCTGAGGACGTCCTCCTTGCTATCCCTAGGAAAGGTGATGTTCCCAGTCGGCCTCCTAAGGGGTATGTAACGCTGCATTTAGAGAGCTTCAAGTTAGGGCCTCGGTTGCCCCTTCAACCTTATTTTGCTAGGATATTGGGTGGCATGCATCTAGCTCTAGGTCAGCTTCACCAGAACGGATGAAGGGTTCTTTCGGCCTTGTTTGCGCTATGGGAAAGGTGCGGGCTCGGGGAGCCTTCCCTCGTGGAAGTAAAACATTTGTACTAGCTGAGGAGCAATCCAAAGGAAGCAGGCTGGTACTACTTCATGTCAAGCTCTACGAAGAGGAAACCTATCACTGGCTTTCCCTCATCGTGTAAAAACTGGAAGAACATTTTTTTCTTTGCTGGGGTAAATTGGTGTTCAGCAAGCCATTCGCTTAGTAGTGATATTCACCTTCCAACGTGTTTTGTCACCGCAGGTCGTTTATTTTTCTGTACACTTTTCATCTCTAGTCATCACTTATTTGGTTTTTTAACCTTGTTTATTCTTTCAGACTCGTGGGGCTTGATCAAGAGACTCGACAACGATTCGCTACTCAAGGTGGAAACTGCTCTAGTGAACGCATCTACCTGTCACGATCTCCTGTCGTCAACAAATCTTGTTGAATCTCGCCTAGTGGACGTAGCTGTCGAGATGGATAACAAGATCCTTAGCGCTATGTCAAAGAAACGTATTTGGGGGTCAGGTGACTCCAGTAATCCCCCCTTCCCTGAAGAAAACCAATGTTGGTTCTTCTAAAGCTCCTGCTCCTGCTCTGCCCTTTCCTCCACCGTAAAAGAATGGCGGGAAGAAGGTTTGCGACAAGAGTCCTGAGGTCAGCCTTCAATCTGGAGATCGATCCTCTCCTCTTCCGCCTTAGGATCAGAGTGACTATTTGACCCCGTACCAGAGGGACTATGGCAAATCAGTGGGACCCAAAATGATCAAGGACATTGAGAGCATGAGTCTTAAGGAATTAGCTGGTTCTATTCAGAGTGTCTCTTTTAAGCTGGCCACTTTGGTTTCTTGCTACAAGAACAGGTCTACGCGCCATGAGAGGAAGCTTCAAGCGGAGAATCAGGACCTGAAGAAAAAGGCTGAGTCCGCTGATCACTTGAGGGAGAAGCTGTTCAATCTGCACAAGCAGATCATGGACCTGGAAGAGAAAATGGCCATTGCTGAGTCCAGCTCTTCCAAGCTCGAGAACGAGTTGGGTGACTTGAAGTCTGATCTCCAGGCTTCACAAAGTGAGCAAGATGTTTTGAAGACGGCCTACGAGGAGCAAATCAGGTCCTTGAACAAGTAGATAGCCGAGCTGGAGGGCAAATCTGCTGAGGTGGACGACCGGCTGGCTGCAGAGTATAACTCTGGGCTCGACTTTTGCTACAAGTGCATCATGTTTGTGCTCAAAGAAGAATATCCAGAGCTCAACGTGAGCAAGCTAGAGGCGGGAGTGCAGAAGTATATGGCCGAGTCAAATTAGGGGGATAAGGACTAGGGGGACCAGGATCAAGTCAAGAGTCCTTAAGGTGGGGAGCAGGAAAAGGAAGCACGGGATCATGCTTTGGGAACAGGTCAGGGGTCAACATCTGCTCCTCTAGAAGTTTCTAGTCCTTCTCCTTCCGAGATTGCTGATTCTTCTTCTACTAAGGCTGCTGAGCCGCACAATCCCTAAACTTACTTTCTATGTAAATTCTAAATTTTTGTTTGTTTGCAAACGTTTAAGTGTTTATAAACCTTTTGATGCTTTCCAATCGCTTTCTTGCCATAGTTATGCTTATGGGTTGTTTCTGCAAATTACCTTGAAAAATATGTCTGCTTGTCTTTGAGTGACCGAGAAGAAATAGGCGATTCCTTGCCTTAACGATTTCATAGAATTTTGCCTACTTGTCCTTTAGACAATTGAGCAAGAATAGACACTCTTTTACCTTAACAAATTTTGCAAGATATGGTTGCTGGTCTTTCAAATGACCGAGCAAGAGTTTGCATATATTTGCCTTAGTAAAATTTTGTAGACTTTGCCTGCTAGTCCTTTAAGCGACCGAGCAGGAATAGACACATGTTTGCCTTAGTAAAATTTTGTAGAATTTGTCTGCTGGTCCTTTAGGCGACCGAGCAAGAATAGGCACTTACTTGCCTTAACAAATTTAGTAGACTTTGCCTGCTGGTCCTTTAGACGACTGAGCAAGAATAGGCACATGTTTGCCTTAGTAAAATTTTATAGAATTTGCCTGCTGGTCCTTTAGGTGACCGAGTAGGAATAGGCACATGTTTGCCTTAGTAAAATTTTGTAGAATTTACCTGCTGGTCCTTTAGGCGACCGAGTAGGAATAGGCATATGTTTGCCTTAGTAAAATTTATCTAACAAGGGAATTTTGTGCTGAATTAATCTTTATTGAACTTTGCATGGATTACAAAAGGCGAGATACATTCATGTGCCACAATTCATCATGCATTTAATAGAAATAGCTTGGTGGAATAAAAACTTGGTAAAACACTTTACTTACTGGAAATATTTCTTCAAGTGCTCAACGTTCCACGACCTCTTTACATCTCGTCATTATGGGTAGGCTAGCTTGTAAACTCCTGGGCCAATTGTTCGTACTACCCTATACAGGCCCTCCCATTTCGGGCCAAGAACGCCATGGTTAGGATCTCTTGTGTTTTGGTTCACTTTTCTAAGTATCAAATCTCCTGCTCGGAACTGCCTCATGCGTACATTCTTGTTGTAGTAGTGCATGATTCTTTGTTGGCATTGGGCCACTTTTTGTGAGGCCCTTTCTCTTTTTTCCTCCAACAGGTTTAGGTTCATGCAGATCTGCTCGTCATTTTGTCCCTCGTCGAAATACTATGTCTGATGCGTTCTCATCTCAATTTCTACTGGGATTACTGCCTCATGACCGAAAGCTAAGGCAAACGGAGTTTCTCCCGTGGCAGTTTTGTGGGTTGTCCGATAGGCCCATAACATTCCTGGTAGCTTAGTTTTCAGGAGTTTCTTTATAACTTTGTTGGCTGCTTTTACCTGCCTGTTTGCCTAGGGGTGTGCCGGGGTACAAAACTTCAAATCTACACCCAAGTTTTGGCAAAATTCTCTGAAATTATGGTTGTCAAATTGCCTCCCATTGTCCGTTATGATGGCATAGGGGATTCCATATCTGCAGATGATATTCTTTCAGGTAAAATCAATTGTCTTTCTCTCTGTGATTTGACTAAGGGCTTCCACTTCTACCCATTTAGTGAAGTAATCTACAGCCACAATTGCATGTGTTGCAGCTCCTTGCCCTTTGGGTAATGGGCCAATCAAGTCAATCCCCCATTGGGCAAAAGGCCATGGGGATGACACAGCGGTTAGCCTTTCTGGGGGCTGAGCAGGAACATCCGAGAAGCTTTGGCAGACTCTACAATTTTTTGTCATCCCCTTCGCATCCTGGTGCATAGTCGGCCAAAAATACCCTTGCCGAAGTGCCTTGAAGGCCAAAGTCCTTGCCCCCGAGTGGTTACCGCATATTCCTTTATGAATTTCCCTTAGCACATAATTTGCTTCCTCGTCATCCAAACATCTCAAGAGGGGTCAAGTGAATCCTCGGCGATAAAGTACTCCCTCCAGTAACGTATATCTTGCTGCCAGACATTTCAACTTCCTTGCTTGCTTCCTATCCTCTAGTAAAATGTCGTTGCGGATGTATAAGAAAATTGGGTCCATCCAGGATCTTTCGGTGTTCACCCGCATTACTTCTATCTCCTCCCCTACATTTGGCGAGGTCCTTACTTCCAATGGGACCGACTTGGATAACTTTGGATCCGCAATTGCGGCCATTCTGGCTAACATATCTGCTCGGTAATTTTCTGTCCGGGGCATCTGCTTTATTTCTACTTTTTGGAAGAGCCCAATCATTTGTTTTGCCTTCCTCAAATAAAAGTTCATCTTCTCTTCCCTTACTTGGAATTGTTCATTGAGCTGATTACAGACTAACTAGGAGTCTGCTCGGATTTCTACTCTTTCTGCTCGTAATGCGTGTGCCAACTCGAGCCTAGTGATGAAGGCTTCATATTCTGCTCTATTATTCGTGAGCTGGAATTCGAACTTCACTGCATAGGACACCTCGACCCCTTCTGGGTTTCGTATTACTACTCCTGCTCCGGACCCTTGCTCACTATGTGACCCATCAACCATTACCAGCCACACCCCCTCTGGTTTCCCCGGTTCAACCAGTTGTTCCTCTTTAACCCCTTCCCCTGGTTCTGTACGATCAACCATAAAATCGGCCAAGGCTTGGGCTTTGATTGCTCCTCGAGGTCTGTAAGTTAGGTCGAATTCACTCAGCTCTACAGACCATTTCGCTAACCGACCAGATGCATATGGTTTTAGGAGCGTTTGCCGAAGAGGTTGGTCAAGCATCACGACTACTGGGTGTGTTGGAAATATAGCCTGAGCTTACGTGATGCCGTCACCAAAGCCAGCGCCCATTTCTCCATTATGGGATATCTAGTTTATGTGTCCACCAGGGCCTTTCTAGTGTAGTACACGGGGTGTTGCTTGCCCTCATCTTCTCTGACTAATACCGAGCTGGTAGCCCATTTGGAGACAGCCAAGTACAAATACAATTCGTCACCCTCTTTCGGAGTTGATAGTAATGGGGCACTTGCAAGATATTCCTTCAGCTGCCCAAATGCCTCCTCACATTCTGCTGTCCACTCCGTTTTCCTCCCTTTCTTTATGGTTTGGAAGAAAGGGTGACATTTATCCGTGGCCCGTAAGATGAACTGGTTCAATGCCGCCAACTTCCCTGTAAGGCTCTGCACCTCCTTAACTGTTCGGGGGGACTTCATTTTTATTACTACCCGTATTTTTTCTGGGTTGGCCTCTATCCTTCGGTGGCTCCCCAGGAAACCCAAGAATTTACCCGAGCTAACTCCAAATGCACACTTCTCCGGATTCAACTTCCTTTGGTACTTCCTCAGCAGTTCAAAGGTCTCTTCCAAGTGCTTTACATGGTCTATTGGCTCTCTAGACTTCGTGATCATGTCATTCACATATACTTCCATAGTGTGACCAATCAATGGTTTAAAAATTTTATTCACCAACCTTTGATAGGTAGCCCCTGCATTTTTCAGGCCAAAGGACATTACCCTGTAGCAAAACAAACCCATATTAGTTATAAACGTAGTACTTTCCCCATCTTATTTGTCCATGGGTATCTGGTTGTATCCCGAAAAAGCATCCATAAAGCTGAGCAAACTATGACCCACCGTTGAATCAACCAATTGATCTATCTTAGGTAGGGGAAAGTCATCATTCGGGCATGTCTTGTTAAGATCTGTAAAATCCACACACATCCTCCATTTCCCATTGGTCTTCTTTACCAACATCACATTAGAAATCCACTCTAGGTATTTAGCCTCCCTTATGAATCCTGCTCGTAACAACTTCTCTACTTCAACATTTATGGCCTCGTACCTCTCATGGTTAAAACATCTTCTTTTCTGCCTCACCAGCCTTGCACCTATCTTTATTGCCAACTTATGACAAGCTACCCCGGGATGAATTCCTGGCATGTCCTTATGCGACCAGGCGAATATATCTGCATAGGACTGTAGGCACTTTACCAGCTCGCCTTTTATTGCCTCGTCCAATCCCGACCCGATCCATACTACTCTGCTCGGGTCATCCTTGCTCACCAAAACCTCTTCTAATTTCTTAGCTGGTTCTTGGTGACCCTTTTTGGAGTCTCATCGGTTATCAAGCGTCGTAACTTGTAAGGTTTCCTTGGCGGCTGTAGCATAACAACTCCTCGCCATCCTTTGGTCACCCTTTACTACGCTCACAACCCCGTTTACTCTGTACTTCAAAGCTAAGTAATGTGCAGATATAACACATTGGCTCACTCTCATAAACGGCCGCCCAAGTATTATCTGGTAGGGGCTTCTTTCTTCAACCACGATAAAATCCAGCATCACCATCTTTTCAAACAGCTTTGATCCCACAGTAACTGGTAGCCCGATGACCCCCATGGGGGTTTAACCGTCCTCCTCCGAATCCCTTCAAGGATGTGTTCATCTGCTCCAATTTCAAGTCCGCAATTCCCATATCATCTAGGGTCGACTTAAATAATATGTCGACCGAGCTGCCCATATCCACCAGTATTCGTCGGAATTCTTCACCCGCCACCATCGTCTTAATTACCAGTGCATCCTCATGAGGGTATAAAACACCCTCTTCATCATCATCTGTCCACATAATGGGAACTTACCTCACTTTCGCCCTCTTGACTGTTGGCAAATTGAAAAACATCTCTTTGCTGGTCAGAACATATCTCTCATAATTCTTTCGTGCCCTGTTCGAATCTCCAGCCAATGTCGACCCTCCTGCTATCACCCAGATAGTTGGCTGCTCACGCTCTAGACTCCTCTCGACTCCATCCCCTAGCGTATATTGTGATTCAATGATAGAAAATGCCCCATCTACATACTCATCCAAGTAACGGTTTCTCATCAAATCCTCCACCTGATTTTTCATATTAACACACTGGCTGATAGTGTGACCATGAGTATCGTAGAATTTACAGAATCTGCTTTTATCCCGTTTGTGAGCTGGTTTGGTTACATGGGCAGGAGGGTACAGCAGGCCTCGTCCCTCGATCCTCTCATACAACTCCTCCATAGAAACTTTCAATGGAGTGTCTTGTTTATACACCAAGCTCTGATCAATCAGTTGGACTGCTCGGCTATCGTGAATATCGTCTCAGGTTGGTATTGTAGGTAGCTGGTTTGGTCGACCAGCCTTAAAGTTAACTGCAATCAGCGCCCTGAGAGTGTTGTGATAAGGATAGGCAGCCATTTGCCGGAATTCTCGTTGCCGCTCTGGGAATGGAGGGCGTTTAGGCTGAGCTTGGCAGTGTTGGAACTGTTGTGGTCTTTGAGTTATGGGGTAAGGGCGGGACCGAGCAGATGCTCCCCCCATTATTGATGATTCCCCAGTTCGCTTTCCTGACCCGCTTCCACTCAGTGTTCTCTTCTCCTTTCGCCTCAACTCCTCAAATTGTTCACTCTTTATCCTCGTCGTTTTCTCCTCTTCAATTTCTATATCTCTCTTCGCCTGCTCATACCCTGCCGAATAATTCTGAATGATGAGATTTCTCAAGTTGTACCACAATCGGCCTATCCTCACACCTTCTTTTAATCCTCTCAATGCCTGCGGGTAATTGAAAGCCCCCAGATCAAGCACGGTCCGATGATATCTCTTCATAAAATCGTAAAGGGATTCGCGTTCCTCCTGCTTCATCCCCATCATATCATCCTCTAGGGCTACCGCTCCGCGGAACTACTCAGCCAACTCTTGGCACATCTGCTCATATCCCCTTATACATCCACGTGGCAGCTTACGGTACCATTCTCGAGCTCGTCCCTCTAATATCAATGGGAACACCCTGCACCTCTGAGCTGGTGTTAACCCCTGCACACCCGTCATGTTATTAAAACGCTCAATATGCACCAGTGAGTCGCTTCTCCCGGAGTATTTGGGGTCCGAAAAACAGAAATCTCTTGGGATTACAGTACCCATGATCTCGGCTGATAGCGGAGATTCTTCATCCAGCATTATCCTCCAGCTCGGAGGCTTTCTCTTGCCTTGGATCTCACCCATCACCTACGCCAACCTTCGCACCTCACCTCCAATTCTAAAGCGATGCGGATCGCGTGCCTACTTGGCTCTGCAGCATTATGTGCCCGAGTTCACTTTCCTCAACATTTACTCCTCGGCTATTAACTCCCAGAACTCGCCCAGGGCAAGATTAGTCTCTCCCTTCATCCACGCGCTCTCCAGGGATCCGACCTGCACTTTTATGGGAATGCACCCCATAGGGTTGGTCCCCCAACAGAGGGATCTCCTCAATTCTACGCCCCCGTAGGCTGGGTTCTACCACAGCCTCATCTCTCACCGCGGTGGTCTCACAATCCCTTCTTCGCTCATCCCTCAGCTCATGTAATATAGCTGTGAGAGTCTTTATTTGCTTCTCCATCCTTTCCATTCGTTCTTGCATCATCCTCTCTCTAGCCTCATTTGCGATTTCTCGGAGAGTGATCATTTCACCAGTTTCATTGTCGCCCCCTAAGGCATCCTTCCTTGTCACATCCACAACCGATCGTTCGCTGCTCCTCTGATGACTACTAACTTGGTGGTAGCTTTTTATCCAGCTCCCCATAGACGGCTCCAAAATGTTGATGCTGAAATCTGGTCGTCCTTTGCCCGACCTGATCGTTCCACCAACGTTTGTGTTGTCCACGAAGGGAAGGTTGTACTCTCCTTGCTCTAGCAACTGCCCGTGTTCCTGGGACCCAAATCACCCTTTTCTCTCCTTTCCAAGCTTGCGCTCACAGAAACAAGTTAGAGACGCCGGTGGTTTTGTCGGCGTAAACCCCCTAAAGCTTAAGTTAGAACAAGGTGTTTACGGGTAAATTGTATGATTTAAGCGAGTAAACTAAATACAGTATTCTCGGCACAATCTGTATTGAAGATAAGTTATGATTTCAATTTGACAAAGTTTTCCCTTCTCTCTCAATCTTTTCATCCTTTCTTCATCGGTTTCTTTTCTTCTTATAGCCATCATCCCACGTTTTCTCAGTATTCTTCATTCCCCCCATTTTTGGGTGATAACAGACCCTCATGGGTCTCCAACCACCGAATCGTGGGTAAACGTGGGACGTCATGTTCTCCCCAACGGTTCGGGGCATGGCGAAACTGTTGCGATTTCTTGAGATCGTGTCCTCTTTCTTTGGGTGATGAGCATCTGGTCGGCACGTATCTCTGGTCGGTGCTTGTTTCTAGTTGGCGCATGCCCGTACACGATGTTTTACTAGGACTCTGCTCGTGCTATTCAGCTGGGGAGATTCGCCTCAGGGTGAGGGATGAGGATATAGCTGATCTTGTACTTTTCTTTACTCACATAGCTGAGCTGGTCCTTTTCATTACTCACATAGCTGAGCTGATCCTTTTCATTACTCAACAAATATGCTCATGTAAGTCATTTCATAGATCAGGAATCTACTCCACAAGAATCATTAATCACTAAAAATACTATGATCATTTTAAATATCCATATATTTGCATAAATATTTCAAAACATTACACGACAAAATATGTTGTATTAGCGTCGGTGATGGTTTTTTTTTAAACCTTGTCCTGACTTTAATAAGGTCAATGATTCATAATTAAAAAATTATTTTATACGCACGCGCGTGTGTAGGGGCCATATTTAGGCCATTTGGATTTTGGACGTTAATTTTTGTTTGTGATGACTCGGCTGCTGATAAACAAAAACATGGAGCCACAAGAAAGGATAGAGATAGTACTCATTCTGCAATTCTGAATGAGGCTGCAATTGTATGTTATTTTAGCCTTATGTTAAAATTCAATTTCAATATTTCATATTCTCTATTGATAACTTTTGCGTTATTGGCAGCTCTGCTCTACCTTTAGCTTCTGTGTTTCAGCATTACTCAGTAAATTGAATCATGGTTTCGACGTTGTTACAATAGATGAAACTGGCCAAGCAGTAAGTGCCTATAACTTCACCTACTCTTATTAACAATTCATATTTAGTATGTAATTATCTGAATCCTGTCGTCTTGGAAATTGAGATGTCTTTGCGTGGTCTTGGCTTTTCATCAGCTTTGCAAAGCATGATAAAGGATCAACTTAATTTGTATAGCCTTACAGCTAAATATTATCTGTGATCTGTGTCATTCAAAATTTATAGAAGAATATATGGTAGAATCACTTAGCTCAGTTAAATAGTGAATAAAGTCATGCAAATTGTGTGACACATGAGGAAGCTTCTATCTAATGCTTGACTTCTGTATTCATTATGATGGTAGCATTTAAATAAGGTGCCTACAGTATGGTTAAAAGGTTTAATATGTTAAGCATGGCAATTATTGGTAAACATTTTCTCTACCTACTAACAACATATACTTTGCATCAGCTCATTTTATATATTTTCATGGAATGCAATGAGGAAAGCATCTATTCATTCTCTTTTGTGTATAGAGTCTCACATTCGTTTAGTTTCTCAGTTTATCATCATCTTCCATTGTCAGGTGGAACCTGCAACTCTTGTTCCTTTGGCAACTGGATGCAAACAAGTATTTCTGGTATATTTATGGCAACAATTCTTGTTTTGTATTTCTCAATCATTACTAGCATACAATTATACATCTTGCTAAAATGTGATTCCTTCATCTGAATCTGTAGTGAAACATATCTCCTTCATGGGCACATACAATGGCCAATCTGCTGAATGTTGTTTACATATTTATATTTGTACTGCATGCACCATTGATGTTTATGCTGTAGCTAATCATATTAATTCCGTGATTCACCCCCCCCCCCCCCCTCGCCCCCATTTTGATCGTTGATACCATTCAACTTCCAGCTATTGTTATTTCTCCTGTTGCTGAGCACTTAGGGTGAAACACTATTTTTTAATGAAATTGCTTTATTAATTTGTAGCTGATTTTTAGAACGCAACTAATGTCGGTCTCATGTTTCTCTATTGAAGGCACCGGACGAGTGAGTTCAAAAGACTCTAAAGGGCTAGTTATCGAGAAAAGCTGCTGAAGATGCAGTACAGAATGCATCCAGAGGTTAGATTATAAAATTCATAATTGGTCTTTGTCAAGATTGATTCATATTGTGACAATAAATTTTACAAAAGTTTCAACTGACTTGTGAAAATCATTATTGACTATCTAAGGATTTCAAAAAGTGTATGCCCAATTGTAGGACTAAGCAGATCGTAATTTAGTGGGTTCTGAATAGCATTGACCTTGTTATCTATTCTAATCTAAGCTATTTCTTCAGCAGTAACATTACAACTTCAACGTTTTGTATGAGCAAATTCAAAATATATATTGTTATTACTTCTTTCCCGCTCACTTTCCTCGGTTTACTTTTATTTCATATTTCCACCATTTTCCTTCTTTAATATGCATGAAGGGAAAGGGTCCCAGCCCACTGGAAGTGGATCATGGATAAATATTGATGCAGTTGATTTTGTCCTCATCCTCTTTCATAAATTGGTTAGCAAGTATCTGGAGCTGATGTCAAGTTCTCAGCTGGCGATTATATCCCCCTGCAGACACCAAGTGAAGGAATTCCAAGAACAATTTATGGAAACTTTTAGAGTGGAGTCACAAAAAGAGGTAGATATAACTACTATTGATGGCTGCCGGGTCTTTATAGCTTTTAGGGATTATGGAAGTTCAATATTGCCTAGGTCTAAAGTTTTCAAGGTTTCCAATTTTGCATTGTTACGATAATCCATAACAAATCGGTATGATGTATTATCAATTAACTAATTAAAAGAACAGGCTTTTAAATAACAGTTTCTTCTCCCTAGTGGTTGGTTTCTATTATGCTCTTCGCAATAATAAGCACCAGAAAATTTGGAGAAATTCCAAAATACCTCCTAGATACCAATTCAGCCATACAATAGGTAATTATATAAAATTCAACCACACATATGATGCATTAATTAATTAGCCGTATTACCTCTAATGTTTTGTGAAATTCCCCATTATTCAAGATGCATAAATCTAAATCCAAATGTTTTGTAATTTTTTTCTTTGGTTTTTACTCATCCTTCGTATTTTTTGCTGGCTAAGTAAGGAGACCAGTGAATGATGTTCCTATTTATTGTTTTTAGTCAGATGCATGCTTCTGTGCTTATGCAACTGGGGTTTTTGTGTTTTTTGCCCTGTGATTATTCACTTGATGTCTTGATGGGTATTTTTGTTTGCCTTATATGAACTTTTTCTCCAGTACGGAAAGTTGTCTTGGAATGTTTAATGTTTACTAATTCCTTTTGGACCTCATGTTTTATACTTAATGGCACTGATATAAAATCTAACAAATGTATAGTGTGTGGATAAATTGTTGCTGTTTTGTTTCTTCACCTGAAAGAATGGGTACCTTACGTTTTCCTATAGTATCTACGACTCATTTCTTAACTTTATTCTAATTCAGGTATCATTTGAGATTCAGTGGGAAGTTTGATAGATCACACATCTCAGAAGAGGATTCGTGTAGAAGTGACTCTGGAATGGTCGATTATGAAGATAAAATCTTATGAAAAACTTGAAGAGTTGAAACTACAATGTCACAATCTTGGATGAAAATTTTACTTGCCCCTACTGTCCCAAGAAAACAAAGCAAGGTTACCTTTATAGGGATCTCCTTCAACATGCTTCTGAGACTGGCAATTGTAAAAAGAACGGCAAAAGAAAAGGCAAATCATCTAGCTCTGGCAAAATACTTGGAAACAGATTGACGTGGTGCAGGCAGTCAATCAAAACCTGTGAACGGAGGTGATCCTCTGAATGTTTACAGTGATGAGAAGCTTGTGTGGCCTTGGATTGGTATTGTGGTCAATATCCCTACTGGAAGGGGGGAAGACGGGCAGTCTGTGGGAGAAAGTTGATCTAAGCTGAGGGATGAATTGATTAGGTAAGTGTTCAATCCCACGAGGTTCAAACACTGTGGAATTTTCTGGATCATTCAGGGTGTGCCTTGTAGAATTCAACAAAAACTGGCCTGGTTTACATAATGCCATGGCCTTTGAAAAAGCTTATGAGGCAGATCATCATGGGAAAAAGGATTGGTATGCTTGTAATAAAATCTGGTCTTTATGCATGGTTTGCCTGCTTTGATGACTGCAATTTAAAAATATCATTATGAACACCTATGCAGGAACAGAGACCTTAAAACCATTTCTGGATAGATGGAGGAAGAGGCACGAAAGTTAGAATCTACTTGTATCTATTCTGACAAACACGATTGAGGTCAAGATCAAGCATTTGGAAGAGATGAAAGGAAGATGCTTCTTCAAACACCACTGATAACTTAATAGAAGAGAAAGATAGGCTTGTTCTGGGGTATAATGAAGGTAGGTCTTGTCATAGAATTGAATAATTTTCAAGAACTGGATCACAGAAATCCAATTATATACGTTTTATGTTTCTATTGGCATCGCTACATATTCTTCAATTACTAGGAACAAAATCAGTGACCCTATATTCTTTGATTACATGCAAGAATATCTGAGATTTCTCCTTCTGAATTTTTAACAGTAACTGGTTGTTTATGATATCTTGAAATTGTGTGGTCTCATTCACTTATGCTTTAATTAATTAATTTATTTTATTGTTTTCTTAATTCAAAGAGATAAAGAAAATACAACTTAGTGCATGGAACACAAAAACTTTAAGTTGCAACTGGAGGCTTCGAAGAAAGAGCTTGAGTTACTGGGTGTAGAACTGGAAAAGCGAGAGGCAAAGAATGAATGAAAGAAAAGCTCTTACTGAGGAGATTGAAAGGATACTGATCTTGGTACTTGAATGTTTCACTTTCTGTCTTATATGTCGTATCGGAAAATGATAGGTCGTTGCAAAATTAATTTTATTGCTCTTTTAGAATGCAATAAGAAACAGTCTGCTTCAATTGGCTGCACTGGAACAACAGAAGGCTGATGACAATGTTATTTTGTTAAAACTACCTCCATTAATGATCAAATTGTATGTCATTATTGCAATTAAAATGATCACATGAAGCTTAGATGTCCGGTTAAAAGAAATGCATATTATGGAGTAACATGTATTTGGGTTCCAAAAGGAACCATTGCTAACACTCAAGGACCCAAGAATATTTGGGTACCAAAGCATACAACTTGAATATTTTTTGTAGGCACCACAATCAAGGAATGGCGGAGAGTTCCTTGATAAAAGCTTATGAGAATAATCACTTGATCATGGTGTAAGCAAAAATGATGAGACAATATGATTTAATTGTTTTGGTAACAATTATTGCATTATTGATTATAAGTGATGGTCTTTTAAGCTTAGTAAGTATTTAATAATTCATTTGGTATCATGTTAAGTGAATCATGAAAAATGGATAGTAGCTTGAATTTGTGAAAGTATACTCGTATGTTTACATGATTGAATTATCATTGTGTTTAACATTGAGTGCTTTATCATGATGCATGGTTATATATATATGATGATAGCTTGTCAACTCATCATGATGGATTTGTTTGATTTTAATGATTATGTAATGCCTAAGCATGATAAATGAGTGATATGCTTATTAATCTTTGAATGCATATATGTTTAATGATTGTGTAAAATATATGCATGATGGATGAATTATATGTGTGAATTAATCATGTCTTAAATGTTTATAATTCCAACCATAAAGTGTTATCGTATCTCCCAATTGTGATGTATATGCATGATGAATATGTTATAAATTTGAGTTTTATGATTTTTTGGATGTTAATTATATTGATTCATGCATTAAAATGGCTTTTGAAAGTGTTCGGGATCACAAAATGGTCTTGGAATTGATAAAAAATAGCCGGAGAGCAAAATTTGTACAGAGCGGCAGCCATGAGGCGGCTAACCGCCTGCCCTAAGCGGCTAGCCGCTTGGTCACGGGTTTTGTGCTTCTTCTTCTTCGTTTGTTTATTTTTCTGCACATGTTATTCTTCTTTCACCAAAACTGTGAACACCCTCTCCATTTTCACTCAATTGTTCTTTATTTCTCACCCATTTTTATGCCCAAATCAATCATTCAAACTAATACCCATACTTTAACCTTCATTAAACACTTCTAATCATCATTTTCTCACTTGTTCTTCATCATTTATTATCATCTCTCTCACGCGTGAACAGTACCTCTCCATTTCTCTCTCAAATTTCTTCATCTTTCACTCATTCTCTTGCCAAAATCAGTCATCCAACTCATTATTCATCCATTACTCCTTCAATTTTCACTCTCAAAACTTGATTTCATCATCTATCCACATAAAACCCAAAATCAAAAACCTAACTTACCCATTTCTTTCTCTTCCAATTTAAGCTCTTTTTAGCCCACTTCTGATCCAATCCACACCATCCATTA
This sequence comes from Citrus mangshanensis, assembly GCA_030449895.1. Taxonomy (NCBI): domain Eukaryota; kingdom Viridiplantae; phylum Streptophyta; class Magnoliopsida; order Sapindales; family Rutaceae; genus Citrus; species Citrus mangshanensis. The sequence goes on along the minus strand of JASUUJ010000327.1, from coordinate 643,035 downwards.
TCTTAAATCATCTCTTGGATCAATATAATCAGTTTAAAATCACCCATTTCACTCATTATTTTACAAAACCGAATTTGTGCATTTTGGGTATTTTAAATTACCACTTCCATAGTGTGCTCTCCTTATGGATTTTTCCATGGTTCCTTATTATATTATGCACCTACATTTTCATATGCATAATTGTTTTAATTGTGGATTATGGATAATGGTTGTTTAATATTTTGATAATTTATATTTGGATGATATTTTCTAAATTCTTAGAATGAATATGGCTCTTTGAATTAATTGCATGCTTTATTTTTATATGCTTTTTGATTAGTCATTGAGATGTTATTTTTGGCGTGAGCATCAAATTTATAGTAATTTTGATGATGAAGGGGGAGAGATCATGTATTTTGAATACAGAGACATGTAATACGTATTTTGTATTTCAAGTATTTATGCATGGTTTTGAAATATTAAGGGGGAGCTTACAAATTATCATAAATCATATATTCAGGGGGAGTTTTTGTTTTAATTTTGATTTATATCTTGAATTATATATGACATGTATTAAGGGGGAGTATAAATGTCAAAATACATGAGATGTTTGTCATCATCAAAAAGGGGGAGATTGTTAGCCTAAAGGGCTATATATAATGTAATTTTGATGATAACAAACATGTGTATTAAGTGATTTAATAAATATTGTATTTCACAATTTTCACTAGTTTTTGAAGGATAATATTTATGCAAGTGAATCAAGTGAAATCAAGTTGAAGACACTCAACGGACAACGGCGAAATCAAGAATAAAGCTTAGAACTCAATGAATAAATTATTGCGACAAATTCTTGTAAAGCCGGTATGATTTAATTGATGCATGATTTAGTATTTGAGAAGCTCAAGAGATTAATTCAATAATTACTTTTCATAAACTAAAAAGGTTTTATATTCATAAGAAAGAGTATTGTGTGGATTTGAGTAATTAGGACTGAAATGAAATGTTTTGAAATATGTGATTTTAATAAGTATTATTTTGAATTTCGGAGTTGGACCTTTTGGAAAATATTTGAAATATTTTGGGCCATACTATAATTTATGAATATTTTAGACTAAAGTGAAAGATTTTGAGAACTTTAAAAAATATGGGTATTATGTTGAAAAGGACCTTTTTGTGAAATAATAATATCTTTGGGGCCATATCATAATTTCAAAAAATTTTGGAAACGCAACTATTCTTAGGAAATTCTGAAATTAGACTTATTTGCAAAATTTATGACATTTTGGCCCGTAATATAATTAGAGACAGTTTTGGGCCAAAAGTATAATTTTAGTAAATAATATTACTGTAGCAAATTCAAAAATAATGGTAATATCATTGTTCATGAGAGGGAATAAATAAAAGGAATTTACCTAGTTTTCGGGCATTAACTATAAAAACTCAACTCCAACTTTATTTTAAGAACCAATGCAAGCATAAACAAGATCATATAACATATATTGAGCTTCCATTTCGCAAATCATCATTTATTGAATCATCATTGAGGTATAATTTGTTATCTACTCTTAAAGAGAGTTTCATTGTTGTGATTTTCATTTCTCATCAAATTGTGAGTGTACAAGTGTGAGAAACACTTGGGGTGAAGAGATTGGGGAGATAATCTCTTGTTGTAAAGGTCCATTAACACCTTGGAAGTCAATTGTAAACATTTGAAGCCTTGGGAGATTTGGATAGTGAAATCCTCAAGTTGGGTGTGCTTGGAGGCGTGGACGTAGGCGGGGATAGCCGAACCACTTAAAAATCCTTGTGTTTGTTTTCTCTTCCCTTACTCTTTTAATATTGTGCTTGATTGAATTTATTGTTTTTTATTTGATTAAGGCAATAGATTAAATTGTTGTGCAAATTGTATTGCATAATTTTAAAATCTCAATTCACCCCCTCTCTTGGGTTGCATAACTTGCATTTCACCCAGCCCCCTCAGAATCGTGATTTTCACCAGAACCCGACGCTTGTTCACCATGGTTTCCCATAGGCTCATAATCATGGGAAGGCAAAATGGATTTGGGACGAGGGTACTCAAGGGCATCCCTATTAATAGAAGGGCTTACGCTACTAAAATGATATGGGGGATCAATGGGTCTTAGCAGGTTGGGGTACGAATCATTTACCTCCTCATCACTCTCATCTACGATTAATTTTCCCTTTCTTCTTAACATAGTGAAATCTTAAAAGGAAAAGTACAATAAATCCAAGTATATTGGTACAAAAGGGACAATACAGAATCCAAGCAACAACAACCAGAGAAGAAGTTAAAGGCGATACCTAGAATAGATCGACACTAGTAGCATTGCCGTGACGGAGAAAGAGCCCAGTAAAAGGAAGTCTCCGATGCGGAAAGCGCATTTAAGGTCTAGAGAAGGAGCTGGCTTATGGCGGAATGATAGATAACGAAACTCAATGGCAATTCCAATTTAGGGATTTAAGACGAAAAGGGGGAACGGGGGTGTTTAAGTCACGCGGATGTTAGATCAATTGCCGCATATCGAGGACAAATAAGCTGCCGTTTCAAATTTCAAATACAAAAAGGCAAAAATTGACACGTCACTGGCCATTAAGACGACATGATGAGGAGTCAGCCCAGCTGCATATTAGATACGCTCACGATGGCCCATATTCGGGCCAAAAACTCTCTAAACAAAAGACATCACCTTGGGCCTGTCACAATAAAACAAGGTCTAGAAAAATGTTGCCCGAGGTTAGCCAGATCCAATTCTTAGTTTCTAATCTCAACTCGTTCCACTCGCAAGACCAGAAACTAGGGGACTGGTGTTGAGTAATGAAAAGGACCAGCTCAGTTATGTGAGTAATGAAAATGACCAGCTCAGCTATGTGAGTAATGAAAAGGACCAGCTCAGCTATGTGAGTAAAGAAAAGTACCAGATCAGTTATGTCCTCATCCCTCACCCTGAGGTGAATCTCCCCAGCTGAATAGCACGAGCAGAGTCCTGGTAAAACATCGTGTACGGGCATGCGCCAACTAGAAACAAGCACTGACCAGAGATACGTACCGACCAGATGCTCATCACCCAAAGAAAGAGGACACGATCTCATGAAATCGTGACAGTTTCGTTGTGCCCTAAACCGTTGGGGAGAACATGACGTCCCACGTTTACCCATAATTCGGTGGTTGAAAACCCATGAGGGTCTGTTATCACCCGAAAATGGGGGGCATGAAGAATACTGAGAAAACGTGGGATGATGGCTATAAGAAGACAAGAGACCGATGAAGAAAGGATGAAAAGATTGAGAGAGAAGGGAAAACTTTGCCAAATTGAAATCATAACTCATCTTTAATATAGATTGTGCCGAGAATACTGTATTTAGTTTACTCGCTTAAATCATACAATTTACCCGTAAACACCTTGTTCTAACTTAAGTATCGGAGGGTTTACACCGGCAAAACCACCGGCGTCTCTGACTTGTTTTTGTGAGCTCAGGCTTGGAAAGGAGAGAAAAGGGTGATTTAGGTCCCAGGAACACGGGCAGTTGCTAGAGCAAGGAGAGTACACCCTTCCCTTCGTGGACAACACAACGTTGGTGGAACGATCAAGTCGGGGAAAGGATGACCAGATTTCAACATCAACAATATTCACCCATTGGGAGTGGGAAATAAGTAAAATTATGTGTGCTAGAGAAGCCAACATTAGGGAGTTAAGTCTATACTTCTCGTAATCAATTTCCATATCCGAACAAAATGGAGTTGATAATCTTGCTTTTACTAACCTGATTAACTACTTTGTGAACAAGTTTTTGATAGACAAATCTCAAACATCTAGTGTTTGGTTTTAAGGCCTTTAAGTTTATGTACTTTCCATATTGAAAATTATCATAATAAAAAAATAAATGTAACTTTTTAATATAATATAATATTAAATTTTATTTTTGACTTTTACATTATAATTATTAATATAAATTAATAAGTTTATAATTTATTATTCACTAATATTAGATTATATTTTAATTTTTATTATATTAAAATATAACTAAATAATATATTATAATTATATTGTAATAATTAATATATGAAATTGATTAATATTTACTAAGTTAATATAACTAATAATAGATACTTAAATAATATTTAAAAATATAATATAAATTAAATTATTTAATTATGGGCAATTATCCACCAACCACTTATTTTTTGGGCTTTTTAGAAAATATACAAATCTTTTTTTTTTGCAGCACTCCACCTAATGATAACATTCTCTTCACTTGTCCACTTCCGTCATAACGCAGTTAATAGATTTAACAGAATATTAATCAAATGAGCTTTTTACCCCTAAATACAAAATTACTATTTTGTCTCAAATAAATGTAAAAAATATAAGAATATCATTTAAAAATTTCCAAGCTCAATACGGCATCGTAGAAACCCCGTGAAACTTTCGTTCCCATCCTTGAGCCTTGAACACTACAAGCAAAATAATTTTTTTAAGAAGAAATCAAGGATATTAATTAATAAAAGGATTTAAATCTAACAAAAAATCCTAATATCCAAAAGCAACATTTTAATAGATGTCCAAAAGCAAAAGAAAAGAAAAGAAAAGAAAAGAAGAAACAAAATCTCATCAAGAAAAATGAGATGGACAGACACGACAATTAATTTTGGGCTTTTTCTCAATTAACTCCTTCCTTAGCTTCTACACTTTCCCAGAATCATCAACCTTGTAATACTGCAACACAACCAACTTCACCTTCTTTTTTTTTTCGAGGCAATTGCGGCAGATGCACCATGATACTTAGAAAATTATCTGAATACCCTAAAAGCTAATTTCCCAAAATTTTGATGAATGCATTCTTAAAAGTCACATGAAATTACTAAAGTATCCTCAAGTTAAATTGCTTACACGGTTCAGACAGGAGTAAACTGAGTTTGGGAAATTAGTTTTACATGACTAAACTGAGTTTGGAGAAGGGGAAGAGCTAGAGTTTGGAGAAAGAGAAGACTGGTTTGTTTTTGCACAGTCACCAACGGGAGCTAATTTGTTGCTGCACAATCTCCAAAATCTAACTTTTTTAGGTAAGTAGCTCCTTCTTCCAATTAGTTGATAGGGTTTTGATGTTTAGGGAAAAAAAAAACTTAGGATTTTATGTTGAAAAAGTAGATTAAATTAATTGTGAATCTCTCATAACATATTAAAAAACGAACATTACAACTGTTTTGGTTCATGAAAATGGTGAAAAGTTGATGGATTGTGCATATTATTATTCAGTTGTGCAACAACAAATGATTCAAGGTCGTGTAAAATACGAACCTCAGTTACATGACCTTGTCATGTAGTACATGACCTTTATGACCTTCATGTATTACATGACCTTCACGACTTTCATGCATTTCACGACCTTCACGACTTTCACGTAATGTTATATATTTATGAACAGCCCTTCATGTAATGTTATGTATTTATGAACAGCCGTATGTAATGTTATGTATTTACTTGGCAGGTCAGTGTTTGCATCATTTACATGGCTTGCATGTTGAGCCATGAAGTTGGCGTCGTTTGTTGTAAATTTAAATTTAACTTCTCACAGACTATCTTATGCGATCCCTCCCTCCCACTACTACAAAAATTCAAAATAATGACACATAAGTTATGATGGTTATATAAGAAAACCGTTATTAAATATAAAATTAAAATATAATGTTACTTTTAATGACGGTTTGTTATAAAAACCGTCATTAAAAATAAATTATTACAATGACGGTTTTATTCCAAAACGGTCATTAAATATATAGTTAAAATATAATGTTAAGTTTAATGACAGTATGTTATAAAAACAGTCATAACAATATAAACTTACAATGACGGTTAAGGTTTTCAAACTTAACCGTCATTGTATATCCACTAAAAATATAACCCTAATATAATGACAGTTATTTAGGAACCGTCGTTAAAAAGAAAACTATTAATCTTCATTTATGACAGTTTATTTTATAAACGGTCATGGAATATACAAAAAAGTGAAGCCGATTTCAAGACTTAGCCATTTTATTTCTTTACTTTAGAATATCTCTCTCAAATACCCAAATTCCTTCCATCGCTCTCTCATCTCTCTCCAGAATCAACATTCAAGCAAAATATACTCTTAGCCAAGATTGATTGTTGCCCACTTTATCACATTTTTGGGATTGATGTGCCATCTCAACAGCCACCAAGGTGAGTCCTATCGTTGATGCACCAATGCATTCTCAGGTCGCTGCCTAGGTCAGCCCCATTTGTCGTTTTGATTTATTTGTAATCAAATTGACACATTATCAGCTCCTCCATTGAAAGCCCTCTACTTTCCACATACATTATTGGAGAGGAATTTGAGGAAATTTATTTATGAGTCAGATCATTCTCTCTCTCTCTCTATGTGCATCATTTTTGTTTTATTACTATAAATCGAACTATTGGGGATCGTCTCATCTAATAATTTTGTTGAAGAGAAAGAGGAAAATTTTAAAAAATTTAAAATAATAGTTGAGGCAATTACAGTAGGAGATGCAGTGTCGTTGAGGAGTGGGAAACCAACGTCGTTCTTTGAAATAAAAATATCTCAGTTATTCTGTATGTTTTTTCTATCACTCAGGTACAAAGAAATTAAAAGGGATGGGATTCTAAAAGGATGCTTGATTCAGATGGAATGTCTTGGTCACCTTCTGCCACTATGTCGGTTCTAGTAGTAGCTATTGGTCAACAAGAATGGTCAGGAAGTTAATCTTTTACCATTGCAATGGTCTTGGCTTGGATTGTATGTTCTCCTTTAACTTTATTTGTTATTTGTTACCTTATATGTCTATATTGATTCTCACATGGCATGATTTCTGCATTGTGCATGATATGCTTGAATTTGCTTGGTGCTTACTGTTCTTGTTGACATTTCTTTTCAACAAAATATATACACATTATCTTAAATTCCTCTACCACTTTATGAATAACATGATCATTAATTTCAATAAAATATGCATGATATATGATTATTTCTCAACTTATTGAATAATTACTTCTTAGTCTTTACTTCCTTTCCCTGTTTTTGTTCATTTTTCTTCTCAGGAAAATATAAACTTCATCTTAGATTCCTCTGCCATGTGCAGACCAACACAGCCCAACACGAGGTTAAAGCATTAACTTGTGATTTTATTTATGAACATAGTGATATTTTTGGTAAAATGGTATTAAGATTAATGATATAAGGCCTTTGTTTGTAAAGACAAGGTTTGTGAATTCAAAGATGGGTGGAATTATATGAATTAAAGATTGCCTTAAAAAGATTGAGAATATGCAAAGCTTTAAGAGGTAGCATCTCTTAATTACCTTGAGCTCTATATTTATTCTGTACTATTTATTTCTTCTAGCCACTAATCACTTTAGTTTAGGCGCTACACCTTCCAATAATACTTGTGATTGGGAAATACTTGGTAGAAGTTTCAATTGTGAATATCCTGGATTAGCAGCTCTTGCAACTGATTTGTGTTTGATCCATCAATACAATGGCAATCACTCTTTCTTGTAAATGCTTCATTATTTTAGTAGAGTAACTTGCAATGAGTTAACACTAATTGTGTTATGCATAAAGTGTGTAATTATCAAGAGTCAAATGCTTTACTCTTACACTTAGACTCGGTGGCCAAAAGACATAATTGCAAGCCTTTTTTGAAACAATGTACTATGTTGATTTAGATGTTAAAATTTATTGTGAATTTTCTTTTTTTTTAGTTGGAAAATCACTAGCTTGTGAGGTTTTTTATATAATGAGAAATATACACACTATCTTGAAACTAGATGTTATATTGAAAACTTGAATGCTACAATTTGCTCTCTCACTCTCTCTCATTCATATATATAAGAGAATGAATTCATCACCACCCTTTCTTTATTTATATCTATAGTTAAATGTACTCTACCTTAGTTATAATGAAATAAGCTACAACTTTATTGTTCTCTAATTTTCCAATAATAATTGAGTGTATTTGTTCATAACTTATGAATATTTTTACTTTGAAGCAAAATATATTTATTTCTGTTAACTATTGTCTCTCTATTGCTTGTTAATTAATTTTACAAATACTGAAATTTGGCAACCAATTTCTTTTCCTTCTTCTTTTATTTGTTTGCTGATTTGATTAATTATGTTTAAAGTGCTTCTTCCTCAACTTCTCTTATATCCCTAACCGATCAAATTCATTGATTAATTTATAGATACTAGACTTGGCATAGTAACTAAAAGATCTATCATTATAATTGATTTGACATTTTATTTTATTTTTCCCTCCTCACCTGGACCATCCTAATTTTTAAAGGACGCAGATATGCAAAGGTGACATCGAAGAGCTTCAGTGATAATCTCATGCACTAGTCACTGGATTCTTTTTCTTCAAGTGGTAAGCTATTAAATTCTAATAATCATGGTGGAATTTCGGATTGCTTAATTGAATTTTGCCATTAGGAGATTATTTTCTTAATTACTTCGTAGGTAACTAGATATGCAACATGCGCTTACACTTTTAATTGCTTTCACTTGACACCTTACGTATAAATTGTGTATGCATAAAGCATGGTTTTATCTTCTTTTAATGTTCTTATATCAGTTTAAATAATCTCTAGGCCATTTTTATTTTTTTTCTACGTAGATACTTAAATGTCATCTTCAACATACATAACAAGGAGGTCTATAATTATTTCCCACATCCATAGTAAGTTTTTACTACATCCTGTGGATGCAATCTTTTGTTACACTCATATTTCTTCCTAAACTTGCCTTATTAAAAAAAAATATATCCCCATCAAAATTGAAAGAGAAGTTTTCACTTTTCTACAGCTTTGTTTCTGTTGTAGATCTTGTAGTTGGCATCGTGTACTACCTCATTTATTGGACTATTGGCCTTAGCTGTAAGTTTCAGTTTCAGTCTCTCGCTGCTTTTGCTTCATAAGCCACATTTTGGTCTGCTTAAGTCACTAAAATGATTTAATTTTTATGACTTATAATATATGAATTTATCATAATTTCTCTTTATTCTTTGTAAGAGTGATGTGGATTGCTGATCGTGGTGAGATTCGTTTGCAATTGTAGACTTGATGAGAAATTAGTTGCGTGCCAATCTTGTTGCTTGCTAGTAGATTCATTAGTAGATATTAAAGAGTTGTAAGAATTTTGATGTAACTAACTGGTATATATTGTTAAAGTTTAATTATTGTTAAAGCTTTTCATAGAGCTATCTTTTTGTATACGAAACTTTTGTTAAAAAATAATTGTAAAGAATTTAATAGGAAATTAGAATTAAAATAAGGGCTTGAAGTGGTTTAAAAATTGCCATATTTATTTTTGTTAATGATCAACAACAAAGATGATGGTTTTTTTGAAAAGAACAGTCATTAAATGTAGTGTTCTTCAACAAAGATGACGGTTCTTATTGAAAACCATCATTAAATGTTGTTTCAATATTTAATGACAGTTCTTACAATAAACTATCATTAAAGTGACACATTTAATGACCATTATTTAAATAACTGTCATTAAATTTGAACTTTTAATGATGGTTTTGTTATAAAAATTGTCATTAAAAGTTATGTACATAAGGTAAAAAAATGACGGTTTTGGTAACAAACTGTCATTATAAATGTATATTTAATGACGGTTTTCTAAATAACCTTCATTAAATGTCACTTTCTAATGACAGTTTTATACCAAAACCGTCATTGAAAACAATGGAGATTGGCAAATAATGACGGTTAAAAATTATAAACACACTTTTTATGACGGTTTATGAACCGTCATAAAAAGTATACCCCTTTTAATGTCGCAGCCTAAGATGACAATTTTAAAATAGTCATCTTATGTGGTTTAAAACCGTCATTATAGGCCCATTTTGTAGTAGCGTCCATTCACTTGAAAAGTATATTATAGTGTCAGCTCCCATGCCCTAACATACTTGAAGGGTATGGATTTGGTTCTCAATATTTTTCTTTGACTATAGTTTGACTTTCTTTTGAAATATAAATTGAAAAACATAAACTAGTAATTCCAAGATCCCTTATTTTCTCGTGCATAAAATCATATAGGACCAATAGAAATTCAATTGATTCTTAAAAAAAAAAGGGTTCACCATTTCTCCAAAATTCAAGTGGTTTATGGCTTTTTATAAAAGGACTAAAAGTGAAGAGATTTGGATTTAGTGCTAAACTGACTTGTACTTAACTCTTCATAATCTTCTAACATGCGACGTGTGTGTATAGCTGTCTACTACGTATAAGATTTAATTAATTTTATATTCTTATTTGATAACTATCAATTGTATATTTCTAAAACAAAAAGATCAGTCCAACACTGAATTTAAATTCAAAGTCAAGTATTTTGTCCAAAACCCCCTTTCATTATCAATAATTTAAAAGAATGTCCCAACTCTACTACATGTAGTAGAGAGGCGATCATCGTATATTCATATTGTTTAATATGGCATCTCTAAATTTGTTGTTTTATAAACATGTAGTCCTTTTATTTCTTGAAACACATCATCTCTCGTGCTAAATGATAGAATAATTCCATTACAAGAAATTCCTCATAATGCCACCTGATAACAAAATCCATTTAGGTAGAGATTATTGGTGCTCCTGCCCTTGAAATAATATCCCTTTGGAAATAAGATTTCCACATTTCTCCAAGAGTTGATGCTAAAGTTTCAAATTGCAGTAATATGGGTGCTGAAATTATATGGATATTTTAAAATATAATGCTCTACATTGGTGGGAACTGAGAGCAATTATTTTTTAGTTTAATCATGTGTTTGATTTACTTACAAATAAGAATTGAATGTCAAATATGTTATTTGAATTATTTAAGTTAGATTAATTTATGAGACTCATGGATAATTAATTCAAATTAAATAAGAAAAATAAGTGACTAATTCAAACTGAATTAAAAAAAATTATTGTAAAGAGTTTCTCTATGTAAGAGAGACATACAAAGCCTTTATTTTAATAATACTACTACAACAACTGTAACACCCTAGGCAAATCACACATCCGCAAAGCACATGAGAGATGCTGGGTTTATAAGGAATGATCCATACCTTAATTAGCAAGACGCATTTTGTGGTGTATGGGCACCCCAGAAAAAAAACTATTCGGGCCTTGTTAAAGCCCAAAACGGATAATATCTTGTCAGATTTGGATTGGGTCATGATAGATGGTATCAGAACGACTCCGTTTGTCCTCTTGAGCGATGGTGGGACAAACCTCAGCGAGGACGCTGAGTCCTCAAGGGGGTGTATATAACACCCTAGGTAAATCCCACATCAACAAAGCGCATGAGAGATGCTTAGTTTATATGGGATGATCTACACCTTAATTGGCAATACGCGTTTTGGGGTGTATGGGTGTCCATAAACAAAACTGTGTGGGTCTTGTTAAGGCCCAAAGCGGACAATATCTTGTCAGGTTTGGGTTGGGTCATGACATTATGGTATCAGAGCGGCTTCGCTTGTCCTCTTGAGCGATGGTGGTGCAAATCTCAGCGAGGACATTGAGTCATAAATGGAGGTGTATGTAACACCCTAGGCAAATCCCACATCGGCAAAGCACGGGAGAGATGTTGGGTTTGTAAGGGGTGATCCACACCTTAATTGGCAAGACGAGTTTTGTTGTGTATGGATACCCCAGAAACAAAACTGTGCGGGCCTTGTTAAGGCCCAAAGCGGACAATATCTTGCTAGGTCTGGGTTGGGTAATGACAACAACAATGGTAAAAGAAGAGAACAATCTTATTGTTTTAATTAACGCTCTCTATTTCTTTCTCATATTTCTTTACTAATTTCTTTTTCCGTTCTAAATTGTTGTATTGAGAGTGCAACTTCGGAATAAAATCATTGTATCTTGGAGATCAAACGCTTTGTTTGTCCTTCTTGTATTGAAAAATCTTTCTTTGAGATACATAATAAATCACATCAATTGTATGGCACTTTGTGTGAGGAACCTCAGCTTCGTGTTGCCGTTTTTGGCTGCTTTCTAGCAACGGTGAAGGCGGCGCCATGCTTACCGACTCATGGGGCTTAGGATGATGACCTCTAATTCCTATGGTGATGTGGCCACTTGAGTGATGTATTGGATTTGTGGATTTATACCTAACTCATTTCCTTTTTTTTTGCCTCGATCAATAAGTTGTTTTGTTTTCATTGTTTTGTTGTTCTTCTGACTATAGTTGTTGAGTTTTGTTGGCTTTCTGGCTGTTCCCCATAGACGGCACCAAATGGTGATACCAAAATATGGAGCAACGATAAGAGTTGAGAAAGAGTTATTTTACTTAGAGAACTGGCTATGAGAGAGCCTGACATCTTGGTATTACCATTGTTAAGAGTAAAGAGATCAATGGTCTGAGTCCTGTAAAACAATAGCCCATTATGAGTCACCAGGGATGTCATCGGCATAGACCCTCCGATACTTAAGTCAATGATTGAGAGTAGCACAATAACAAATGAATAATAACAAAGAGAAAAGAGTGTAAGAGAAAAGGCTTGGAGAATATTGTACTCCTTCCTCCAATATATAAATTTCTCACTATATACCTTTTTATTGCACCATTGAGTGGTAGCATGTTTACATATGAGAAATAATCACCGGGTCCCGATGGTATGAATCCTGCATTTTATAAAACAATTTGGCAAATTGTTAGTGATGATATATCTACAGCTTGTTTGGATTGTATTTTTAATCGTACATTCCCTGCTGCTTTAAATGATACATCCATTGTGTTGATACCTAAAATGTCATAGCCTAAATGGTTGGACAATGTGAGACCAATAGCATTGTGCAATGTCCTCTATAAAATTATTGTAAAAATGTTGGCTAATTGTATGAAGGTAATTATGGGATTTGTTGTGTCTGATGTTCAAAGTGCCTTTGTACCTGGACAAGCAATAACAGATAATATCCTAATATCGGCAGAAATTGTTCATTATCTAAAATGGAAGAGACAAGGTAATGAGGGGGTAACAACTCTCAAGGTTGATATGTCCAAAGCATATGACCGGATTGAATGGGGATTTCTTAAAGCTATTATGCTTCAAATGGGGTTTGCTACTGATTGGATGGAGTTGATAATGTTGTGTGTTACTACTGTTAATTACAAGGTCATCCGTGAAGGTATAGAAGTGGGATCTATTGTGCCTAGCCATGGGCTTCGTCAGGGCGACCTTTTATCACTGTACCTCTTCATCCTTTGCGTAGAAGGGCTAAGCTCGCTGATACATCATTATGAACAGGCGGGACTATTACATGGTGTCATAGTGGTTAGTGGAGCACCTTCTATTACACATTTTTTTCGCTGATGATGCTTCTTATTCTTCAAAGCTACTACCAAGGAGGCTCGCTTAGTGAAGAATATTTTGGCTATGTATGGGTCTGTTTCGGTTCAGATAGTTAACTATAGCAAATCCTTAATATCTTTCAGTGTCAACGCCAAGGAAGAAGTTGTCAGACAGGTGTGTGGGATACTTGGGAGTTAAAGTTACAGAAGACCATGGTTTCTATCTCGGTTTACCATCTTGTATTGGCAAACACAAAGTTGCAGTTTTCAGATATATCCGAGACAAGGTGTGGAAGCATCTTCAGGGGTGGAACCAAAAGCTACTTTCTAGAGTCGGAAAGGAGATTTTATTGAAGACAGTAGCACAGTCAATGCCAAACTTTGCTATGAATGTTTATCTCTTGCCTTTTGAGTTGTGTAGAGACCTCGAAAAAATGATGAACTCGTTTTGGTGGGATAATCGAGGTAATGGCAGTTGCTGCATCAACTGGATGAAATGGGATAGATTATGTAGACCAAAAACATATGGGGGACTTGGTTTCAAACAACTCTACAACTTTAATATAGCAATGCTAGGCAAACTAGAAATGCACATGTATGGTCTATACATATATACAGTGAACCATTCCCAAAATCCACAATCCTCGCTCCACAATGCTTCCACCTGCATGACCAAAACATTGCATTATGGTTTTGCAATGTAGTTGACACCATAGCCATTGCTTGCACGCCACACTTGCAGTATTTTGGCTGACATTTTACTTTATCATATCTGGTATGTCTACTGTCAGCAGAACTTGATGCTTCACTGGAGGGCATTTTCATATGAATTGCTTGGTATGTGATGGATCAATGATTTGTTAATGTGCTTATGATTTTTAGTTGGAAAAGAGTAGCAAATTGATTGAATTTAAAGAGATTATCAGGTGTGTGGTGGTTGATTTCTTGTTGCAAATTGGTTGAATATTGTAAGCTATTTTTATTGTGTTTTAGGTCATTATATAGCCAAAAATGTAACTGTTATTGACTCCCAATGGTTACATTTTCAATTGCTTCACTTTCAGGATAAATTTGTCTTTTTAAGATTATTGAGTTTAAAGGGTAAAATAGTCATTTTGCTCAAATTTTGTTAAGTTCTTAACGGTAGTAAACGGAAATGTGAACGCCAGAACTCTTTTGTCAACTTAGGGTATACGAGTGATATAAGTGAAAAGTGTTGTAGCACGTTTGATACCGATGACATTTAAAGGTGTACCAGTGATAATTTGCCTTTAAAAATTAATTAAAAAAAGTTAACGTCTTAAACCTATTCCACTTCTTCTTCGTTATTCTTCTTTTCTTGCCATCACGTTCTCGGTCGATTGCAAGTTGTTTTTGGGTGCACGTTCGCAATATTGAACATTTGTGTTAAATTAAATAAGAACTAATTATAAATAAAATTGTATTAAAGAATCTATTTATGTCATGACCCAACCTAGACCTAGCAAGATATTGTCTACTTTGAGTCTTAATAAGGCCCGCACTGTTTTGTTCCTGGGGCGCCCATACACCCTAAAACGCGTCTTACCAATTAAGGTGTGGATCACCTCTTATAAATCCAGCATCTCTCCCGTGCTTTGTCGATGTGGGATTCGCCTAAGGTGTTACATACACCCCCCTTGGGGACTCAGCATCCTCGCTGAGGTTTGCCCCACCATCGCTAAAGAGGACACGCAGAGCCGCTTTGATACCATAATGTCATGACCTAACCCAGACTTGCCAAGATATTGTTCGCTTTGGGCCTTAACAAGGCCCGCACGATTTTGTTCCTAAAGCGCCCATACACCCCAAAACGCATCTTACCAATTAAGGTGTGGATCACCCCTTATAAACCAAGCATCTCTCTCGTGCTTTGTCGATGTGAGATACACCTAGGGTGTTACAATTTACATCTTGACTTGACCATGGTTCTAAGCACATATGCCCCGATTTTGTTTTTTCAAAAATTTGGGCGTGTTAAGTAGTTTTATTGATGTTTTGATTAAAAGGAAGATAAAAATATGGGCACATGAGATCGAGATATGTATTACTAAGAATAAGCTAGCCCTATGAGTATAAGGCTACGGTTCGTATTATAAAATTGAGGCCTACGGGTATGAGGCTGAAATAACATATTATAAGATCAAGAACCAGGAGTTTGAGGCTCGCCGGCCACAACCGTGACGAGCAAAATCTTGGTGGTATCGGGCTAGAAATCCAGCAGTTCGCGCTAATTGTGGTGACCTTTCGCGTTAGAAACCTTAGCTTCGTGTGGCCGTATGTTTTTGGCTGCTTTCTAGCAGTGGTGAAGGTGGTATCACCGCTGCCCATTTTTCTATGTCATTGGGTCCAATGTCAAAAAGCCACATGGTTACAATTGAAATGACAATGTATTCGTACCTGAACCAATCAAACACCTTCTCGTCCCACTCAACAAAACTTTTAACCACAGCAGTAATCGAATTAGACAAATAAAAAACCTGCCAACCACATTCAATTTATAACAGTATTAATACTTTTATTACTACAAAACCTAACTTAGTAAATCACAAAAAATAACAAAATACAAATATGATATAATTACTTTAATAACATCTTGCAAAACAGCAAATGAACACAATTACCACATTTTAAAAATTATTTATTTACTAAAAGCCAGCACATAAAGACACACACAAAAGCACATCCTAATGATAAATAATTTTAATAATTAAGGTCAACTTGTCATGAAATAATTAAAAATTTGTTGCCATAAGGATAAAATTTTGACAAAATTAAGGAACTTCCATGCTCAAACATATTAAATTATGTAACATGTCCGACCATGTGCTACTATATAACAAAAACGGACAAATACATAATTTTTAAAAACTTTAAATCATCAATTCCTAAAATCAAAACTAATAAACAAACAACATATCTTCTTAATCATATTTTATAAACATCCAGTGGAATTTTCTTAGTTATATTTGCAAATCATCGATTCATGTGTGCATGCCCATCAAAAAGTAAATAAACAAATGATTCATGCATGCAAGCCTATCTAAATTAAAATCAAGTCAAGAACAGAAAAATCTGAAACAAATTGACAATTAGGGCTTTACAAAAAATTAGAGGAAAGTGCAAGAACCGATATAGAGAGAGGGTGAATGTTCGACCTGATTACAACTTTTTATTTGCTCTTACTTTCTTCGATCTTTCTTTTCTGCTTCAATAATTTTGGTTCTCTTCTTTCTTAACGTGGGCTTTATATTCTTCGATCTTCAAGGTTTTCTTGTGCCTTTTACCTTTTTTTGTCAGCTCAAATTGCTTATTTCATGCTGTGGGTTTTGCTTCGTTGTGCTTTCAATTTTGTTTTGCTTTGTTCTGACTCTTGCCTTCATGTTTGTTTTGGTTAAGTGTTTAGGTTTTCGGAAGCTGGAGGGAAACGAAAACGGTAGCGAGGGAAATGGAAAGTCCCTGTTGTATTATTAGAAACAATAAACGCTACCGTTTAGCTTAAGTGATATAAAAAATAAAATAAAAACATTATCGTTTAGCTTAAGTGAAATTAAAACACAGCCATTTAAAATAATAAAAATTAAATAAAAAATCAAAATATACGCCCCTTAGTATCAGTACAATGTTATGATACTAAGGTATAACAACCGCTGACACTCCTATGTTAAACACGCTAAAATTAACTTCAATTACCAAATACTGATACTTTTTAGTTTAGTATCAGCAGCTTAGTATCAACGAACATCATTTTTCTACTAGTGTGTATAAGTAACACTCATCTAAAGATTGTGGTTGCAAGCTCACCAAAAATATAATGTCAATGTCCACACTTGATCAACTGAGAATTTGCCAATATAGAGGCAAGAGATTTCATAAGTGGAAGTGTAGAATTTGAGAGATGAGTTTTATAGAGAAAATTGGTGTAAACCTAGAGTAAATTTTAGGGAAATGTGTAGTTAATAAGAAGAGATTTTTCTCCTTTTTTTCTTTTGTTTTCAATTTTCTTATATTATACTTTACAAATTTATTAAATGAAAATGAGTGTCTTGCTTGCCAATATAAGCGGCTAATTTTCTAAGCTAAGGTAAAGGATAAAGCTCAAGGATTCAAATTGTGGATTGAATTACTACCTCAAGTGAGTTTTAAGTTAATTCTTTTTAATTATATGTTTATAAGTTATATTTTTTATCAGTTATTTTCTAGAGATTCTGAAGAAATTTCCATATGAATAATGTCATTCCCGTAATAATTCACTAGAAGCACTAGGAGAATGCAAATGATAGCAGCAATGCTGAAGATTCGAATGCCGTAGACCAAAAACTTGCTGAGCTGTCAGTAAAACTGCAACAAGCATAGGAACAGAATTAAGGAAGGGAAATGCATCCATACATCAATGTTTGAAAAATTCAAGTAAAGGTAATTTAAGGTAGAGAATACATACTTAGTATTTATAATTGAAATACAAAAGCCATTCACTCAAACATTTTTAAACAAGTTACTAATGAAGAAGAAATTCTACAAGAATTTAAACAAGCCGGCATCAAGAAGTTTTGGGTTAAATCACCTGAAAACAATGATTCTGATAATAATAACTGCATCCGTGCCACCAATTGCCAATATTTCATCTTCAGATGTTTCCCAAGCCTTGACTATCCAGCTAGAGGAGGATGCAAATCTCTCCAAGCTGAAAGAATCATCGAGTCTATTCTGGACTGAAGCAAGCCCTTTCCCAAAGTAGACACTTAAATTGCTTGGTTGCTTTCTCAATATTGAATACAGAGACAACAGCAAACTAGTGACTGATATATTGATTCCAGCAGAAGTTAAAAAGCAGAAACGTCCATCACCTTCCACTTTATATGCAAGTTCTACCAATTAGTATAACAGAACATCAGGATTATATTATGTGCTGCAAAATCTAATCACTCTAAATAATCCTGAATTTACAAAATGCTGTTCCATTAAAGACATAATAGATTCTGATAAACCAGTGACTGTATGCAAGAACCACAATCTAGTTTAACGGTGCAGTAAACAGCTATGAAGCATTAAAACGTGTCATGGTAATAGAAAGTCTATTGTAAAACCGTAACATAAACCAAAAGCACCATTAACAATGTGAAACAAGACCACACTCCATTGAATAAAAATGCATTAAACAAGTCAAAGTTTTGGCTTTCCTAGGCTTGATTTAAGTATGTCTCTAAAGCCCCGTTTGGGGCGGCTGTGCTGTCAAATTGTTTAACAAGTCTTCTATTGTTTCTAATTTGACACGAATTAAGCTCAGATTCCAAAAGATAATCTTATTTCTCAAACTTCACCAATTATATGAGTTACTTACACTACAAGAATCAAAACATGTAGATCTAAAATTATGACAATAACTGTGAATAAAGGATATTATGAGATATAGAATTCTCGTTTTAGCTAAAGTTGGGTACAAGATGATCCTAAAGAGAACAAAAAAGTAAGATTTGCAACTGACTTTTGTTAAAACCCACTCGGCCCTATGGGTAATGACAAGAACTAAATGAACTACCGTAATTATTCCTCCGTTTCTTCCTTGTACAAGAACTTGCAAAACACAGCAATATTTTTAAAGGCAAGAAGGTAGTAATATGAGCAAATTGGAAAGCTGGAATTGTGGAATGAGTATAAGAGAGATTAAAATTAAAAAAGAAAAAAACACAGCCGCTAAATCCAGTAACTAACAGAGGGCAAGCATAATGATAAATCCCTTAAAAGGAGAAAGCATTTTATTATAGATCAGCAGGTCATCGTTCTAGCACATGATAACAGTAAACAACACAAAGCCTGTCATATTCTCCATATATATATATCTATATCGACAGATAAACTAGAATAGTATCATATTATCATTCCCTTTATCACATATCAAGTGCAATTAAAGTGCATTAATTATCATATAAAGAGTTATTCTTTCTTTAGCCTATTTTTTCAGTTCTATTAAACTACTGAGCATGATAATTAACTTAAAATCAAACATGAATACTTGCAAGAAAAAAAAAATTGGCAAACACATAAAAAGATTAATCAAACATTGTATTGTATGTTATTGGACATGAACATTTGATCAGTGTTAAACCGATGATATATCAAATGCTCAAAATAAAATTAAAAAATAGCTTAAAAAGTCTCATAAAACACATTGAATTAATTAAATTTCATATAACAACTCTATTCAAATAAAAAGAAAGAAGAAAAATAATGGGGAACAACAAATGGAGACGCCTACGAAATTGTAAATTAATTCACAAGTATAGAAAGAAAAAATTTTAAACGAACGAACAATTACCGCGAGGAGAGTCAAATCACCACAAAATTGGAACCCAAAAAAAAAAAAATATCTTGGAGAAAATTCAACGTGAAACGACACGTTTAAAGTGAATTAGCCCCATAACTTAAAAACTCCATTTCCCTCGCTTACGATTGCTTGCTTTTCCACTTCACATAAACAAAATTAATTGCATTGATTTTGATTTTTGAACTTTGAAGTGAGAGAAAAATCGAAAATGAATTACCATTTTTTTTTGGGTTTTAATCTTACAGAAATTGGGAATTAATTGCAAGAAATGTTTGTGGTTTTGGTTGTTTATATATAAATGCGAGGAAAGCGGTATCAGTAACTGAAAGAACCATTGGATTAATAAAACTGAAAAGGGTAATTTACATAAGAGTCCTTATTATTTTCTTAAAATTCAGATACATTAGTAAATTTGCAAAATCAATCAATTTCATTCTTTCTGATTTTGTTAAAGGTCGTGTGAATAAGGAAAAATAAGCGCAATAATTTTCTACATGATTTAGTTTAGCAACAGTAGCTATCGTATGGCCATTGCTTATTCCACTAAAATTATTAGTCTTTTTGTTCATAAAAAGAAGATGTGTTAATGAAATTCTATGAAATGATTTCATAAGATCTAGTCAATTGTCTTTGTTCCTGAGAAATCATCAAGGAATAGGAATTTGTGTTATAACAAGATTTAATTTGATTATTTCTAGTATGGAATGACTCAATCATTTACTTTGATATTTTATTGAACAGAAATTCCTTTCTTAATATGGAACCCTTTGGACAAGAATCGAATCGAAATATCTACAAATTCTCTTGCAGAGTCCAAGTAATCATGAACTAAGAAAAGATCAAGGGGTGGAATTTTAAATCTATCAAATATGAAATTCAAGATCTCAATCTCTATAACAATTAGATTTTTATTGTGTTAAAGACCTCGACAAAGATTGACTTCTATGTATTAATAAACCTTAACAAATCATGCATTGATTTATTTCTTCGAAACTCATAAGGGAGAAGCAGTCCTCGCACTGCTATGCTGTTTTGTAATATTTTTACATTGGAGCTTAAATTGTAGCATTAATTTAAGAAAAACAATAAAGCAAATTAATTCCCACAGTTTCTGTCAAATTAAACCTAACGCCAAAAAAAAAAAAAAAAAAAACAACGTGCTAATTCAATGTCGATTTTCTTTCACTTCGAAAGTTCATATCACTGTTGCAATTTGCTTATGTGAGGTAACAAATTATCTTGTTCGTTCATAGGTTTAATATTAATCAAATTTTCATGTCCAATGCATACGGTGCATCTCTTGGAACTACTTGGTTATTCTTTTGTTCATTCTATTCAAAACTTTAATTTGATTTAGGCAGCTGGTAATGAATGAGTGGCATTATGCTAGAGTTGTATAGCTATTTTCTGATTGATTGTTTCAGAGACGTGTGAATATTTAATTAACAAAATAAAGAGGAAATTAATCTGTTTCCTTTTTATGTTCTTCTTTCCTGTAGGAAATCGAGAATGAAAGAAAATTGTCAGCATAAATTTCAGAAAGTTAATTTAATTAATTAAATGGCCTTGTCATTCTTTTCCTTTTTCTTCTCAACTTCGTGGATACATCATACATCATATCAGATCACTCATTTTTCCTTTTCCTCGGGTTTGGGACCATTGCATGGCTTTACATGTTATGCCGGGGTCAGCTTGTGTTCGATCTCCTTTACTTCGTAATTATGAAGTTGCTTGCATTGTTTCATGATGATTTTTCTATCACTTCTCCTCCTAGCTACGTAAAGTTTTCTTTCTATCTGCACGATTGATTTTTAATGATGAGATTATTGGTTATACTACAGCTAAGAAATTTAGTAATTACTGTATTATTGGCCTAAAGCCTAACCTTATGAGTTGGGTCTGGATATGGGTTGAAAAATTTAAAGTTCGCACAAATTAAATCTGGATTAAATCTTAAGAAAAAAGTCTGGACTTTTTTAATTTATAAATAAAAAATAAGTTAAATTTAAATAAAAAAGAAAAAACTCAAAATATTAAATTAATATATTTTTTATATTAATTTTTGTGATTTATTATATTGTGTCACTAATATTTTGTGTATTGAATAATTATTTTTAGTTTAAGTCATTTTTACTTTATTAAAAAATTATTTTATATTTAATGAAAAAACCAAGCCTGGCTCAATCTCGACCCGTCCAAACGTGAAAGAATTTTTGAAAAGCCTAGGTTTCTTGTCAATAATATAGACTTGAGTTTGGGTTTGGAAAAGCCGGCCCAGCCCCATAATTTAACAACCCTTCGAAACAAAGCAATGCAAGCAACTTCACAATTGCCGAATACCAAGTAAAGGAGATCGAACACAAACTTACAAGGATATGACATGTAAAGCCCTGCAATGGGCCCAAAACCTGAGGGAAAGGCAAAAAAAAATGATTGATTACTTTTGAAACGAAAGAAAATCGAAATTGAATAAAATCAATCAATAAAGCCCGGCACCCTTTTTTGCGGTTTTTGTATTTGTTGTGTTTGGTTTAGTTTTACATAAATTGGGAATTAATTTGCTTTATTGTTTTCTTAAAATTCAAATAAATTAGTAATTTATAAAATCAATCAATTACATTCTTTTTTATTTTGATTTTGTCAAATAGGTCCTTGACCAGCTTGACCTAGTTATATGCTCTCTCTCTCTCTATATATATGAACAATTCAATATAATAGTGTGAATAACAAAAATAAACACAATAACGTTTACATGATTTAGCGACAACAACCCTCTATCCATGTCTCCAAATCAGTCGTGCTTAAAGATTCCACTAAAATTATCATTCTCGCCCATAAAATTGGGATGTCAATGAAACTCTATGAAATGATTTCACAAGAGCTAGCCAATAGTCTTTGTTCGTAAGATCGCGTTGAGAAACAAGAATCCATGTTATCATAAGATTTGTTACGATTATTTCCAGTTGCCCCTAATTCATGGGCGCAAGAGATAAGAAATTTACTTAACCAAATAAGCATTTAATACTCTAAAAATTAAACTGTGTAATAGTTCGCTTGAAGAATGAAAATACACAAAGAGAGATAGACAAAAACTCAAGACTTCAATAAAATTTTAACCTAACTCCCTTAGAATATAGGCATTATCCAATATATCAAACCTGCAAAATTTTCATATTCAACTACTAAAACATAAGAAAGGGGAAAAAAAAAAAAAACTCAGGTCAGCTTCACTATTATCATCGATCTATATGCAAAATTTGGAGCCTCTGGCTCCCAATTGCTATAAACACTTAACAGTTACCAGTGCATATTGTTAATGTCACACAATCAAGCTAAATATATACTTGTGTTATAACTATAACTAGAACAAAGTAACTTCCAAAGTTTACTAGGCTAGGAACGCCTGGGTACGACTAGAACAACAGCAAAAATATACAAAGATTGTTCTTCACTAGAAAACACGCAATCTCCAATATGAGCCCCAAATCAAAATCAATCCTCCAGTGGCCTACACTTATCACCATCGATCACTGCCAATTAGAAATTAATAAAGGTATCAACTGGTTGGATTTTGGAGAAATGGTGAATTCATTCTGAATCATACCCATATGGTGGTAACCGTCGATTGGTCTTATATGATTCCAAATACGAACAAATAAGGGATCTTTGAATTACTGGTTTTTGGTTTTCAGTTCATTTTTTGAAAGAAAGTCTTATTACAGTCCGAGAATAGGAGGATATGTAGGTTGTTGGATGATCATATTCTTGACATTACACGGCATGTTTCGGGTGTATATGTTAGAAATCCTCTAGGACAAGTTAGATTAAGTCTCGAAGACACAACCAAACGTCTATCCCGACAAATTTTATAGGAGAACTTATTCCACGCAACCCACATTAGTGGGGACATATCTACCTTTACCAATTTTTAAAATTGCGAGAAAATACGATCCTAGGATATGCCAGAGTTGAACCAATACCCTTAAAGTCTTTCGGGGCCTGGGATGGGTTAATGAATTAAAAGTGTTTAATTATTTCTTTCATGTAATTTTGATTTTTTTTAAGCGAATGAAAATGTTTGCAAGGTATGATGCATTTCGAATCCTTGTATGATAGAGTTATGATTTTTATATTTGGATTTATGGAAAAGTATATATGACAAAATTATTTTAGAAATAACTGTCTTTTAATCTTAAAATAATAAAATTATCTTAGAAACTTCAAAAGTTTGTGATGGCTTATTTCCTCACATACTATAAAACAAGAAAAAGAATAACTACTTATCTATTTTTAAGAGATTATTATAAAAGTAGAGAGACATATAAAAAAAAGCTTATTTTAAAAAGAATATGAAATATCATTAATTTGTTAAAATTTATGGAATAAAAAGCAGTTTTAGCTTTTCAAATGTAATCCAAAAGACACTTGAGTTGAAAAAGCTATGATGGAGTGGCTTTTTGAAATTTAATTTTGAGAATTAGTTTTATATTTAATATAATTTCATATATCCTTGCATATATTTTAAAAATCTAAAATTATCCTTGTCAATTAAGAAATAAAATCATTAACTTTCAAGAGATTATTATTTTTACCATTTGATAACAAAATTAAAATAAAATTAATACTATAAAATATTAATTTTAATTATCAATTATTATATACATAATAAAAAATATTTTATATATAAGTTCATAATTGTGTAAATAAATTTTATTCAATATTGTGTCTAATCCAATTACTCATATTCTTATAAAAGTTTAACAATAAGATTTATCAAGTATAAAATCACTTTTAAAACTCATTGTACTTTTGAAAATAAATTTTACTGAACTTTTAACTAATTCTCCTGACAACTGATTATTTCTACAGGTAAAAAAATTATTTTAAAAGTTACAACATTATCAAATTAGCCTTGAATCACGAATCGAACATTAACCACAAATGATCCTAGTAAATTATTAATGAATTGTTTCTAATAGTTGATTAACACTAGAAGGTATGCATCTAATAAAGGTTAAGGTTATCATTTTTTTCACTTATAGAGTTGAAAACATTAACAATTTCATCATGTTAAAAAATTCCTAACTTATTTTATGAATTATCTATTTTTAATAGTTCTTAAGAATGGTTTTGTGTTTTGAAGGTAAATCCCTAGGCTCATGATGCTTGGATTAAGAAAACAAATGTGAAATTTGGATTCTGAAGACTCAAAAGCCTTTCGAATAGTTACTAGTCCTTCGATCCAACATTAATTTTGGAAGTTTGAAATCATGCCATGTGTCTGAACTCACATGCACCTCATTGCATTAGATTTAATACTTATCAATTTAGTAGTTCAACCATTTTGACAAAAGAGCCAATTGTAACAATTGATTATTTTGAATCCAATGATCTATAATGCATCACAAAGGTTGCAATCATAGATCTTTAAATTGTACTAGTAACAATCATCTAAAATGGGATCATGAAGATTGTTAGTGATGTGCTTGTATTGATAAAGCTAAAAAAGATCAATGCTAATCTATTCATCCTTAAAGAGGAAACACTACACGAATCTGTTGCATGTGTCGCAGAGAAGATATAGCATCTCAAACTTGGTCACATATCGAAACAAAGTTTGAAGGTTCTCTCTGAGCGAAAGCTACTTCTAGAGCTTAAATCTATTAATTTTTCATTTTGCGAGCATTGTGTTACAAGCAAACACTATAAATTGAAATTCAGTAGATCTGACACCAGAAGTACATGCATTCTAGACTTAGTTCATTTTGATGTTTAAGAATCAGTTGACATGTCTATAAGAGGTGTAAAGTACTTGATGACTTTTATTGATGACTATTCTAGGAGATGTTAGGTGTATCCAATCAAGAAAAAGTCAGATTTGTTTTCAGCGTTTAAAGAATTCAAAGTGCAGGTTGAACTTGAATTCAGAAAAAGCATTAAGTGTTTAAGGAAAAATAACAATGGAGAATACACAGACGACATGTTTCTTGCATTCTGTAAGCATGCAAGTATTCCGAGACAGTTCATGGTAGAATACACTCCTCAACAAAATAGAGTGGCGGAGCGGATGAATAAGACCCTTATAGAAAAAATAAGAACTACGTTAAGGATTGCTGATCTACCCAACTCATTTTGGGTAGAAGCAGTCAAAACTGCTTGTTATGTGGTTAATCGGTCTCCATAAACTATAATTGAGTTAAAGACATCAATGGAGATGTGGATTAGAAAGCCAGCTAATTACTCATACCTATATTCATTTGGATGTCCTATATACGTAATGTACAATGCCCATGAAAGAACAAAGTTGATTTAAAATTCAGGAGATGTATCTTTTTGAGGTATGTGATAACTCTATGAAATGTGAGTTGTCATAACACTTTTAGACTTGAATCAGTAATACGTAGAGAGTAAATGACATGTTTTTATTGCATTTTTTGTTATATTTTACATGAACATCGATTTTAATTTATTTTTAATAAATTTGGTTTGTTTTAGATTTATTTGTGCTTAAATTATATGCATAATTGTAGGTGACTAGAAGCTTAAATTTTAAGTAAGTTGCAGTAGTTGATGCTGTAACACATTGCTGTAACAATCTTGGAGCATTGACAGAGAAGATTTTGCTCGAGATAACTTAAAGATTGCGATCTGGAGTTTCCAAAAATGAAAGATGTGGGCCCTAGACTTCCATTTGCCCTAATTCTAACCTATAAAAGGAGTACACACGCAAAGAAAAAAGGGAGAGCCGTCAATCAAGGAAAGTCGCAGAGAAAAACACAAGAAAAATAGAAATAAAGAGGGAGATTGAGGGCTAGCAGAGGAGAGACTACAGAGATCAAATAGAAATTTGTTCTTCTTCTTGTTTTCTTGTTTTCTATTTATCATGGGGATTTATTTTAAGGGTTAACCTATTTTATTTATTGTTTTATTGCAAAGCATGAACTAAATTCTATTATGGTTGAGTGATAAACAATCTTAATGGATGTTTGACTGTTATATAAGTGTTGCCCTATGTTTGCTATAGCATTTTGTCTTAATTAATTTATTTTAATTCTCTATTTCGGTTGATCATCTATTTAGGGATATTAGTTAAGAAAGAGCCTAAAAAAGGTCTGACTTAGTGAATCTCATTAGGACAATACTTGATTTTAGATTAGGCTTCCCAAGTTAATTAAATCTCAATTTGAATATAGCCATGCTTGATCTAAAATTAGTGATAAACTAGACATAGGGATTCACCTTGTAGGGTAAAGAGAACTTAGATCATTATAATGCTATATCTAATATTGGTATAACAATTGGTCACTGTTAGATTGCATTATACATAAGATATCCAACAGGCGACAATTGAGGATGAATGAGGAATTCTGCCCAGTGCTGTAGTAGATGCTGTAGCAATGGTATTGTAAATGAAAAAGTAGTCAATGACATTAATTGAGTTTATTCACTCAACTACTCTATTCCCATTGGTTTTATCCTTGTGTTTAACATGAGAATTTTCTTTATTGCATTTTTATTTATTACATTTTATTTTAATTAGTTTATTAGTTTCATTAGTTGTCTCATTTTAATTTAGAACGAACTGCAGTATTAATGATTGCTGGATAACATCAATCCCTGCGAAGACAATCTAAATATTCATCAGTATATTAGTTGTTATGTACACTTGCACATTGATACCTATAACATTAGAGATTACACACACCGGTATACTAATGAAGTGAAGAGGTATCGTCTGTGGGACCCCACTGCCCACATGATTGTTATCAGCAGAGATGTTACCTTAGCAAAAGATCAACTGCAAAAGAGAAAAATAGATGATAGCACTGTAAATGAAAAGTCAGAGACTATACGAGTATATGTAGAAAATAATCAAGAAAAGAAGATTCAGATTCTTTTGAAACAACATCAAAACACGAGGAGCAAGAACTAGTCAAGTTTGAGGCTTTAGAATTTCGTCAGTTAACTCGTGAGAGTCGACCGCTAGTATGGCACTCGAGTATGATACAAAGATCAATGTTGTATGCTGTCTTCTAAAAGAGGATGGATAACCATAAACTTTTTATGAAGTTTTAAAAAACTTAGATGTTCTTTGTAGATAACAACAATACAAGAAGAAATTAAAGCTCTACACAAGAATAAAATATGGGAAATTGTACTGCTATCACGTGGAAGAAATGATCAAGTAGAGTGGTATCGTGCAAGATTAGTGATGAAAGGTATGTTCAAAAAGAAGGTATTGACTTCAACGAGATATTTTTTCCAAGATAGGACTTACGACGGTTAGAACAGTCTTGGGAATGTGTGCTATATTCAGCCTAAATCTAGACAATCAGATGTGAAAACTGTATTTCTTCATATAGAACTTGAAGAAGAAATTTATATGCTCCAACCAAAAAGTTTTGTTAAAACAAGAAAGGAGAACTTAGTTCGCAAGTTGAATAAATCTATATCTAGTCCCAAACATGCATCGAGGTGTTGCTATAGGAGATTTGATTCCTTCATCATGAGTGTTAAATACAACAAACTCAATTCAGACTGTTGTGCATATTGTAAGAGGTTTGAAGATATTGATCTCGTCATTTTACTGTTGTATGTGGATGACATGTTGGTAGTAGGTCTCAACCAAAATTGAGTCCAAGAATTGAAGGCACTATTGGCTAGCGAGTTTGAAATGAAGAACTTGGGACCAACAAACAAGATTGTAGGAATGAAAATTTATTGAGATAAAAATAACAGGAAGATTCGACTTTCTCAGAAGAATTACTTAATACAAATCTTGCAGCACTTCAAGAGAGGAAGGAGATATGCATTAGCGGTGGGAAGTTTGGTGTTCACTACAATTTGTACAAGACCGGACATTGTGCAAGTAGTTGGAGCTGTCGATCAATATATGGCGAATCCTGGTGGAGTGCATTGGAAAACTGTGAAGAGTATTTTGAGATACATTAGAGGAACCTCGAATGTTGCATTATATTATGGAGAATCAGAATTTACTATTAGGGGCTATGTGGATTTAAATTTTGTAGGGGACCATGATAAAAGGAAATCCATTGCTGGCTATGTATTTACGCTTGTAGAAGTTGTTAGATGGGTTTTAAAACTATAGACTATTGTGGCTTTATCTACTACAGAAGTAGAATACATGGTAGCTACACAAGCTTGTAATCAAGCTATTTGGATGCAAAGGTAATAAAGGAGGTCGGGTACAAAAAAGAGAAAATACTTGTGTTTTGTGAGATTCAGAGTGCTTGCACATGATAAGGAATCCAAATTTTCATTTCATGACAAAGTATATAATAGTACAGTACTACTTCGTTCGAGAAGTGGTGGAAGATATAAGTGTGGATTTGCAGAAAATCCATACCAAGGAGAACCTAGAGGATGTTTTGACCAGGCCAATTAATGGTGATTACTTCGTATAGAGTAGACCCTCTTGTGGCCTTGTAGAGATTTAAGCAACATGATAATGACAAAGTAGAATGGATGGTATGGAGATTGATTGGTTCTCAATCAAATCTCTAATTGGGAGAATGTTAAATTCAGCATCAAATCGGTGCTTGACTTTGACATTTCAAGCACAAAATTCGATGCTTAGTTGGTTGTGAAAATTATTGAATTTTTGGCCATAATTGTTAGCTGTAATACTTGAATTTTTGGGCTATAATTGTTGACTTTTTGGCCATTATTTTGCCTATAAATAGGAGTGTAGAGGAAGAGATAAATCATTCCATTTGTGAGAAGCAATTCAATATTTAGAGAGTAAGTAATTTTGAGAGCTTAAATTGTAAAGTTGTTGAAAGTTTAGTGATTTGAGAGATTGAGTATATTGGAGTTCTAGGTAGTAAGTAAAAAAAATATTACAATACTTGTAATATTTATTTCAATGGTAAAATTTTATCCTTCTATCTTTCCTCATTGATGTAGGTTGAAAGTTGAATTACGTAATTTTTATTGTCTTATTTGTGTGCTTGTTCTTCATTTTTCTCCAATTTCATTTTAGTCGTAACCCTGCTTCACCCATCAATTTCCTAACATTAACTTGGTCCTTATCACATAAATTAATATATATATATATATATATGTGCGCGTGTGTGTGTGGGTACGCACGCCTGCTTGCATGCGTGTGATGAATTGAATTTTAAAGTTACGACATGGCACATGAATTTAAGTACCTTAGATAATGACAAAATTCTCTAAAGTAAGGCATCAACTGTTGCAGAAGGTATGAAACGATTAGCTGACGTCTGGCTTGTAGACTCTAGAGTAACATGGCACATGACCTCTTGGAGAGAATGGTTCCACATATACGAACTAATCTCAGGAGGATTTGTATGCATGGTTGATGATCATGCCTTGTTGCTGGTATTGGTACTATCAAAATAAAAATGATTAATGGGACAATTCGTACAATTAAAGAGGTAGGACATTTTAAAGGCCTGAAAAAGAATTTATTGTCTTTAGGATAAATATATAGTTTTGGGTGCAAAACTCAAGTGGAAAATGGGATCATGGAGACTGTTAGTGGTGAGCTTGTATTGATGAAGTTGAAAAAGATCAGTAATAGTCTATTAATTCTTAAAGAGGAGACACTATAGGAAGCTCATGCATGAGTCGTATCAAATAGAGAAGAGTCAACGATGATATAACATCTCAAACTTGGCCACATGTTAGAACAAAATTTGAAGATTCTCTCTAAGTGAAAGCTACTTCTAAAGCTTAAATCTATTAATTTTCCATTATGCGAGCATTGTGTCACAAGCAAACACTATATATTAAAATTTAGTAGATCTAACGCCAGAAGTAAAGGCATTCTAGACTTACTTCATTATGATGCTTAAGAATCACTAGACATGTCTATGGGAGGCGTGAAATACTCAGTGACTTTTGTTGACGACTATTTAGGAGATGTTAGGTATATTCAATTAAGAAAAAGTCAGATGCGTTTTTAGTGTTCAAAGAATTTAAAACAAGGGTTGAACTTGAATTTGGGAAAATGATTAATTGTTTAAGGACAAATAATAGTGGAGAATACACAGGTGGCACGTTTCTTACACTCTGTAGACATGAAGGTATTCAGACATAGTTCACGGTAGCATACACTCTTCAACAAAACAAAGTGTCAGAGTGGATAAACAAGACTCTTATAGAAAAAATAAGAACATCATTGAGGATTGCTGATCTATCTAACTTATTCTAGGTAGAAGCAGTCAAAACTGCTTGTTATGTGGTTAATCGGTCTCCATCAACTATAATTGAGTTAAAGACACCGATGGAGATATGGATTAGAAAGTCAACAAATTACTCCTGCCTACATTCATTTGGATGTCCTATGTACGTTACGTACAATGCTCACGAAAGAAAAAAATTGATTTAAAATTCAGGAGATGTATCGTTTGGGGCATGCTAATGGAGTAAAGAGGTATTATTTGTGGAACCCCACTACCTACAAGATTGTCATCAGCAGATTATTATCTTTGTAGGAGATCAAACTGCAAAGGAAAAACATAGATGATAGCTCTGTAAAGGAAAAGTCTGAGACTGTATTGTTATATGTAGAAAATAATCCAGAAAAGAAGATTTAGATTTTTCTGAAATAGCATTAGAGCATGAGGAGCAAGAACTAGTCAAGTCTGAGGCTCCATAAGTTTGTCGATTAACCCATGAGAGTCGACCGCCAGTATGATACTCGAAGTATGTTACAAAGATTAATGTTGCATACTGTCTCCTAACAGAGAATGGATAGCCATAAACTTTTATGAAGCTTTAAAAAGCTCATATGTTCCTTTGTAGATAATAGCAATATGAGAAGAAATTAAAGCTCTACACAAGAATAAAATATGCATCGTTTGGGTAGTACAGGTTATAATGGCATGCTACACAGAGAGGTATCATATGACAACCTCTTTAATTCAATTTTGTTTATATAATTCAGAAATTTTATTTTTATCTTATAAAGTTAAGCTATCTTTTGTTCTCGTTAATATGAAATAAAAGGATGAGATTACAACTTTTAAAAAAGAGCTTCACCAAAGTCAGTTGTGGTTGATGGTCCGAAAGAATAAGAAGGGTGGTTACGAACATGATGTGTTGCCAGTGGCAGACAAAATTGTGAGGGTTCATTCTTTATTACTTAGGTTTACTTCAATATGAGGTTTGCACATGTTTGCGTATATTTGACTAGCAACTTTTTTATTCTGAGGCTTGAGTTTGGATGCATGTGTATTGTAGGATGAATTAAAGAGTCAAATCGACCAAGGATCATTTCAAAGTCATGGGTAAATGACATTCTATCAGCAGCCCTTGGAAAGCAGCCGAATGGTAGTAGAGTCCAAGGACTGGGGAAGTCAATCACCCTAACAATGTATTTTCATAGACCCAATACTGCAGACTTGCTTGAGCAAAGAATGGCCATCGAAAGAAAGGTATATGAAGAAAGGTTTTAGATGAAGATGGAGATGATATATGCAAAGCTAAATGGCAAAGAATGAAAGGAGAGTTTTCCTTGACTTGGATTTGTGGGACATTATATCCTATGATAATGTGAAATTATATAAGAATTGATAAATTAATTAATAATTACAAACTTAATTAGCATGCTTAAATAAAATAAACAATTAAAACTCGTTCATCTTTTCAATTTTAAAAAGATAAAATGACAACAATAAGTATTTACTTAAAATGCTCTCTAGTAATTGTTCCAACAATTATATACACACACACACCCATACAAAACAACCACAGTCTAACTCCAATTGTTGAGTCAACACCTTGTACTGTTGCACAGTTATTGAATTCAATTTGCTTAAGTTTTACCAGCCAACTTCTAGGACACAACATTGATTTAGAATATATGGAGAGCAATTTAAATTAAAACTTTACAAAATATTGAATCAAAACAAATTATAGAGCAAATCAGCAAAACCAATCACAAAAAATAAATAGCCAATAAGAAATTCAAAATAATGAATCAAAATGCAATGTAGAGCAAATAAGTAAAATCAATCACAAAAAATAATCAATTTATTTCAGTTTTGAAAGCATACCAGTAGAAAAAGCTAAAAGCCAAAGAACTTGGAAGATCAAGAAGATGAAGAATCGTGAAGGGGGCCGCCATTTTTTTTTTTTAATTCTTGGCTTTTAGTATTGTTGTCAGTGAAAGTGAAGGAAAAGTAAATTAGGTAAAGTTTTTTCTATACAGAGCTGCCCACCAATGGATCCGCCACAGATCAGGTGATAAAATGGGGTTGGTAATTAGGTCTATATATGGATCTTAATATATTCATAAGTCGCATATGTAATTAATGTGGACCATGAGACGAATAATATTGTCATCGCTATTGAGATGCTTACAAACGAAACTATTATCTTTCGCTAAACCAAACCAAGATTTGGAAACACAATCCAAAATTAATTGTATTATGAACTTTACGCTAATTCACGTGGATAGTGTACAGGGATGGAGACATCATTAATGGTGACTTGGTAACAGAAAGCAATGCAATATGGAGAAGCTACAGAGGGGCATGGGCTCGCTTCAGTTATATTATTATTGCTTTTCTTTAAAATTTGCATGCATGATGTTTAAGAAGAGAAAATAATGAAACTAAGAGAGAGACACATGATGAGATTAAAAGATTGTAAGATTCCTGATATAATTTTTAGAAGAAAAACACTTTCATTGTTTTTAGAAATTATTTTGGTCTCTCATAAATTTGTTTAAGTGTAAATACAACGGTTAAAACATATATAATACAAAATTGATTATACAACATGTGTACAAACTAAATAAGAGAGACCGGTAAATGCCCCCCCCCCCCCCCTTTTATCTTTTAACATCCTTATATTTTGATTTAATAGCCCATTATATTCCTATAGCTTGTTAAAAAAAAAAACACAAAAACTATTTGAATTCATCAAACTACTTCTAAGCCCATATTTGAAAACAATTTTTAATTATTAAAATAGCCTTAAAGCAAATTATAATTTTAGACACTCCAATAAAAAATCTGAAATTTTCAAATATTAATTTTTAGGAGCGGAAAAAGATAGCCTAAGATTTAGAAATGGTCACACATAACCTAAGTTTTCAATAAGAAATTTCAAGTAATACCCTTTTGCTTTATTAATCTAAAAGAATTGACTCTAATGTTTCATAATGAATATAAATATAACATTATTACAATAAATGTAATAATATCTACATTTTGTTTCCCCAAAAATGTCAAATTAAAAGTTATTTGTTTGGGTATAAAACACAGAAGAAAAAATGTATGTATAATTTATTACAATTGAACATTTGATTACTAGTTTTCTAAGGTGTTCATAGTTTGTTTGGCAAAATAATTATATATATACAGCATTTATGTATACGTATAAAAATAACCGAACTGATATTATCAAAGTGAAATATGAGTTCTAAGAAAAGTAATAAAATAAAAATTCATGATAAATATATATTAATAAAAATTCATCATAAATATATATTACAGATTTCACAAGTAACTTTGATGTGATTAAAAGATTTGCGATTAAAGTGAAAAATCGCACTCAAAGTTGATTTAGGTATTTAAAAAATCAATTGAGAGGAATAAATTGAGAAACCTTAAAAATATAAACTACACACATAAACATTAATATTATTAAAATACACGCACAATTTTTTCATTAAAAATGAATTAAATTGGATATTAATATTTTGTATACATATATATAGGGCACGTTTCTTTCTTTAACGTAATGACTAATTGATTTAATTTCAATAAGTTGAGTCATTAAGTAAGCTTTTTTTAACTTAATGAAAAATTTTAATTATTAAACTAACTTTTTTAACTTTTTGCTTAATATAAAATGTCTGAATCACATCATTAAAAGATATTCTTTAAAATATTACTATCTAATTATTTTATTTTCATCTTTGCCTAAATAAAACTTATGAATATTTGGCATTATTATTCATCTCTATAACTTATGATAACATATTAGTGTATTAGTATTAATTTTATTTTTTTGATTTTTCAAATTAGCATTATTTATCTCTATAATTTCCTATCAATAATTTTTCAAACAACACATAGTAAACAACATGTTCTAATTTAGAACATTAAAGAGTTATATTCATCACTTGAACATGATTTTATATTTTGAAATACTATTTTATTTATGTTCATTGAAATGTTTATTATTTATTTAATATTTAAAATTTGTAAGGATATAAATGTAAAAGCATTAGTTTTCAGACTTTTAAGTTGAAAAGCAGACAACTTAATATTTATTACTAAAGGTTCAGACAAAAAAACAAATGTCATTTAGATTTATATATTTATCTCTAGTTAAAATTCAAACCAATTCAAGTTCATTTAGATTGCGAATAAAAAACAAATGCCACCATAGTCATTCTCTAGCGCAAGCGCCCACATGAATTTTTGTGCGAAAATAGGACTTTACACCAGTGTTAAATGCTTTTACATTAGTGTGAAATGATTTTTCAAGAATTTATAATATTGTAAAAGTATTTGACACTGATGTGCAAACCCAAATCTATATTTTAAAAGGTACGGGGCGCCGCGCGGGAGAATAACTACGCATGGGAGAATAACTACGCATACATAAAATAATGGAAAATCAGATTATAATTACTGGCACAATACAACCCTTAGTTTATTGGATCCACGACTTATATGTTCTGGTATTGCAAAAACATGAAGATCAAGGCGTCTTACCTCTTTCTTTTAGCCCTGTTCGTTACAACTTGTGACTCTTCAGTATTCGACCACTTTTGGCTAGTCCAGGTGTGGCAATCTGGCTATTGCTTGCAAGCAAACTGCCATCAGACTTCGGACAGGTTCATCATACATGGCCTTTGGGCAGTGAACATCATTGACGAAACATTAACAGGTACCGACAAGGAAGACCCCACCATTCGTCCATCGGTACATACTTCCCAACCTGCCTGCTGTTTGCATGTCACTTTTTTTTGTTTTTTTGTTAATTTCCATCATGATCCGATCCCACCACTTATATTTTGTATGTTTGTCTGTCTATATATATATAAATTTTTTCTTTAATGCGGGTATTCTTTTTTTTTTTCATGCGGACATATTTTTAAACCAAAAAATTTAAGAGGGTTAATTTTTAATGTATTAAACCACACGGCTTAAAAGCGTGTCCACATTAAAAAAAATGAGGGTGTTTGCACATAAAAATGATATTCTATATATTATTTATTAATTAATTATTACTACTTATGAAGATTGAACGTCTTCGGAATTCTTTGATGCGCTATTGGCTACCTCTCAACGAAGATAATTTAACTAGAGCTCAAAATTTTTGGATCTATCAGTGGCGAAAACATGGTAGTGCTGCTAAAGAATTCATCCAGCCACAAGATTATTTCGAAATGGCTTTGAAACTAGCAAAGTATACAGACCTACGGAATACTCTACTATATCACGAAGCAGTTCCTATATTGCCAGACGGTAGCAGTTACAACAAAAGAGATTACAAGGCGGCTATAAAGAACAAAACCGGTCACGATCCGCTACTTAAATGCGTTGAGGAAGATGGCGGTATTTCTCATTTAAAGGAGGTGATTATATGTGTTGATACCCAAGCAGAAGGTTTCATTCAATGCGTTAAACAAAAAGATCGCTGTTATTCAAATATCACCTTTGACGTTCCTCCCCGAACTAATTAATTCTACGCAATATAAAGCTTGATTCTGGATATCATGAACTCCATAGCTGCAAGTTCGAATTCTATTTATACGTTAATTCTATATATAGTTAATTATTTCTTCCATTAATTTGTGTGTGTGGAATAATAATTTTTATGGTGAATTAAATTTAATTAATGTTACGAAAAATTAAATAGGGTTAGGGAAGGATGAACATGTCGGCAGACTCTTTTCTGTAGAGACAGGAGAGGGACACTAGATATTATATTTAATAATATTATCCTGTGCTTAATTTAATTTTTAATAAATTATTAGATGTGCATGTTGGTGAAAACAATTATTTTTGAAAAAGTGGGTGCTGAAAGTATTTTAGGTGGCCTTAAAATTTCCAAGTAATTAATAGTTTTGAAAAGTCAAATTGTTATTAACTTCGAAGGTATTGCCCACCCATCAAATAACTTACAATTAATATCTAGCCTTGTTAATTTTTAAAAATAGTCGATCCAATACCACCAAGCACGTAGATCAGCTGGTACGGGACTGTTTTAACTTAACCAAGTTTCGGATCGAGACTTGAGAATACAACTGCATTAAATACTTGTTGGGAGAGCTTTGCCGCCCTAGTTGTCCTACCCAGCTCGAATCTGGATTAGTCAGAGTCCAATGTGGTCTTCGGATACCATATGGTTTAATACACCGAAAAAAAATAATTGATCCAATTTATTTATAATTTTGGCAGGATAAGGCATTGATTTGAGTTATGGAAAAAAAGAAAGTGGAGAGAGATTTAACGGTGATGACAAACTATAATTATGGAGAATTGAGTAAAGATCTGCTGGTTGAGACCCTCTCCAGTTGTTGAAGAATCAACAAATTAAACACTAAAAAACACTATTTTATTTCTTTAACAACACTTCTCAACTACAACTCTTATTTTTCACTCTCTACAACTTAGAGATTTTGTTACTTCACTTGATACATAAACCAAAGGGGAGAGGGAGTATTTATACATGAAACAAACTAATCACAACTATTTATTTATTCAACTACTGCACAAAATCCTCACCATTCATTAAAACCTACCACTCACCTACTTCACCAATTACACCTACCACAAGAAGCTTCTATGTATTTGGGCTTCAATTTATTCATCTTGGATCAAGTTTGTGATCCAACACCCCCTTTTAAACTTGATCCTGTGACACCAAGCAAACTTATGAATTTAACGAAGTCTTCTTGCTTGAGCGGCTTGGTGAAAATATCAGCTGCTTGATCATGTGATTTTACATACTTGATTTGCACTTCTTTTCTTGAAATACACTCTCTTATGAATGATAGCGAGTATCTATGTGTTAGCTTCGATCATGAAGGACTGGATTCTTGGATAGGGTAATTGCTTATTTGTTATCAACATAAATCTCGCTTGGCTTTTCTTGTGACAAACCCAATAGCTTCAGCAAATTTCTGAGTCAAATTGCATGACAAACACTAGATGTGGCTGCTACATACTCAGCTTTTTATTGCTTCTTTGACACGTATGTGAAAGCAGTATCTCCCATGAAGAACACAAATCCTATGGTGCTATTTCAGTCATCTACATCTCCACCCTGATCGCTATCGCTATATCCAACAAGCTGTTAGTCATTAGAAAATGAGTATAACAAGCTGAAATTAATTCTACTTTTGATGTAGCGAAGGATTCTTTTTGCAGCTTTAAAATGAGTGGTCTTTGGATTCTCCATGTATTGACTCACAAGTCCAACTATATAAAGGATATCTGGTCTTGTGCATGTCAAATAATGTAGGCTTCCGACCAAACTTTTAAAGAATGTTGGATCTATATCTTTGCCTTCATTATGTTTGGATAACTTGATCCCACTGGCGTGCTTATAGGCTTGCAATCATTTATCTTGGACTTCTTGAGAATCTCCTTTGCATAGCTTTCTCGAGAAATAAATATGTTTTCTTCTTTTTGCTTGACTTCAATGCCGAGGTAATATGCCATCAGTCCGATGTCAGTCATCTTGAACGCTTTGATCATCACTCTCTTGAACTTTTCAAATAAGCTTGGATCACTTCCAGTGAAGATGAGATCATCCACATATAGGCACATAATCAAAATGTATCTATCTGTTTCTTTGACATGGAGAGCATGTTCATATGGGCATTTGGTGAAGTTGTTCTCTTGAAAATACTTGTCAATTCTGCTATTCCTTCCCCTTGGTGCTTGCTTTAACCCATAAAGAGTTTTCTTCAATCTCAAAACTGTCTTCATGTCCTTTCACCACATAGCCTAATGTTATTCGATGTAAACTTTTTTTTCAAGAAATCCATTCAAGAAAGCAGACTTCACATCTATTTGAAAAATCTTCCATTTGTTATAAGTAGCTAAAGAAATAATAAGTCTAATAGTTTTAAGTCGGGCTACAGGAGCAAATACCTCACCGTAGTCTATACCAGCCTTTTACAACCGGCCTCGCCTTATGCCTTTCAATTTCTCCCTTCACATTTCTTTTCATTTTGCACACCCATTTGACACCAATCGCCTTGTGACCTTTTGAAAGAGTAGCAAACTCCTAAGTATCATTCTTCACCATGGCTTTGATTTCTTCATCCATTGCAATTCTTCACTTCTCATCTAGTGCAGCTTCTTGAAAGTTAACTGGCTCACAATCGGCAAAGAGGTAAAAGAGAGTGAGATTATCAAGTCTCTCAATTACCTCATAGAGATCTTAAAGACTCCTTGTACGTTCTTTGGTTATTTCATTTAAGAAAGATGGCGGTGAATCTCCATGTGTGGTTTATGCTGGTGAGATAGGTGGAGTAGATGGCTCTTGTTGTTCTTCTACTTGTTTTATCTGTGTATGATCATCTTCTTTAATGGGAAAGAAGTTGAAGTCATCCACACCAGAGCCAAAATCACATTCTTCTTCTTCATCAAAACCTACATCTTGACTGATCACAATCTTCCTGTTGTTTGGATTGTAAAGCTTGTATCTTTCGGAATTGTTTTCATAGCCGATGAAAATGAACTTCTTACTTTTTTCATCCAACTTGACTATTCTTTCGTTTGGTATATGTACATGGGCAATGCTTCTGAAAACTCTTAGATGGGCAATGCCGGGCTTTCTTCCACTCCATGCTTCTTGTGGCCTCTTGCCCTACACACTTCTTGTTGGAGATCGATTGGATAAGTAGACTGCACATGCAACAGCTTAAGCTGAAACTTCTTTAGGTAGCCTCTTACTCTTGAGCATGCTTCTTGCCATGTCGAGAATGATTTTGAAATAATATCTAAGCTACCCAAGAGGGGGTGAATTGGGTTTAAAATAAAAATGTACAATACTAAATCGAAACTTGTTGTAAATCTTAAACAAATCTAAAGTAACAATAAATGAATCAAACAAAATATAAAAAGATAAGGGAAGAGAGATTTAAATACGGCTATTTTTACGTGGGTCGACCAACCTCACCTACGTCCATGCCTCCAAGTGCATCGGGCTTAAGGATTCCACTAGTCAAGCCTTTAAGGCTTTAAAAGAACTTATAATTGACTTCAAAGGTGTCAATCAACTTTTACACTAAGAGATTATCCCCAATCTCTTAACCCAAGTGTATCTCAACACTTACAACCACTCAAAACAAAAATTACAAATTTGTTTTTCTCTCACACAATCTATAAGATTACAAATCAATGCCCAATGTGTGAATAAATAAAATAAGAATGAATTTAAAGCTTAATGAAGATTGTATTCTCGATTATATACTCAATGATAACGTTGTAATCAACTCTTGTTTGAATTTGATTGAGCTTATTTATAGTTGGAGCTGAAAAATACATGTGGTTGACTTTCTATCCGAAATCGGATCATCGTTAGCAGCTATCAGTTAGCCGTTTTAACTGGTCCAAGTGACCGTTGGGCTGAATTTAAAATAAACGCTTGACCGTTTACCATTATCGATTTGCCATTAATTTTCAGAGACCTGCAAATCAAATTTCTACTATTCGTTCTTGCTAAACGGTTAAAGATTATCATGAAATAACATTATGAAAATTATCGGTTAGCCGTTTGAAGTTAATGGTTGGCCGGTTATTTCTGGTAACCTGCAAAACGAAATAGGCTTACTCGTTTCTACTCAATGGTCCAAGGTTAGCACATAATTTCATTTTGGAAATTATTGGTTAACCTTTTGATATAAACAGTTCGCCGTTTAATTCTAGTAACCTGCCCAGCATACTTGCTTTTTCCTTTTTTTCTAATCGGTTCAAGATTAAGAGATTATTCATCTCTGGAAATTATCGGTTAACCATTTCATAGTTAACGGTTCACCATTTATTTCCAGAATCACAGTTTTAATAGAATTTCACAGGGAATGGTTTTCTGATTTAAAGTAAATGATTATCCAAATTTCATGAAGACATTTAGAAATATTATCAGCTTTTAAGAAGATGTTTATTAATGAAAAACTCTAACATTTTAATCAAAATCATTTAAAGTTTGTTATCATCAAAATCAATATAATGAACATATATATGTTAACATTCTCACCCTTTTTGATGATGACAAACTCTTTCAATATTTTACACCCCCTAAATGTATGGCCAATTAAAAAATTTACCAAAAACAAATTTTCAGCTAATATGAAGTATATAAAAAAATCTTTCAAAACAAATTATTGATTTTTGTTTTATGAAAGATTCAAGACATATCATATTAAAATACTCGTTAGATCCCCCTTCATCATAAAAAAGAAACGATAGAAAAGGATACTTTAACCATGATTAGTAAGATGAATATATTACCCAATCCATGAGAGCAAAAATTTCGGCAGAGTCTCCCCTTAAAAATGAACAAATCCTCAAATACAAATCAAGGTTAAAACACTTCCGTATAAGCTTAAACAAGTTTCATACACCAACAACTCCAACAAATCATCAATCCACACACATATAGTCATCCATCATCAAAATCATCAATAAATAGCAATGCAATCCAAACAGAAATATATAAATATCAAAACACACATAATATGAAATGTATGTGCGAAACATAAAGAAAGGAACTAAGAATGAGGTGGCAAAGATGAACTGCCAAGGTCATAGCCAAAATAGTGAAGGAGGGTGCGCTGTCCAATAATGAGCTCAAGTTGCTGATCAATACTCTACTGCTGAAAGGTCTGAAATTGAGATAGAAGCTGCTACTGTTGCCTAGAGAAAGTATCCATTTTGTTGAGAATCTGGTACTGCTGCTCAGAAAGTCTACGAACATCATCAACCAACTGCTGCAGAGTGTTCGAAGCTGGTGGTTGTACGGGAGCTGGAGGTTGCTCGGAAGCTAGAGGTTGCGTGGGAGCTGAAGGTTACTTGGGAGCTAGAGGAAGATCAGTATCCATCTCACGCTCCTCAGTGTCTGAATCGGTTGGAGGCTAGGGTATAGATCGTCAACGAGGTGGTGGAGGGTTAGCTCTTAGCCTAAAATCATGAAGTTGATTAGGTGGATAAATATCATTAAGCACCCAATCATCTTCGGAGCAACCAAAGTGTCTCAATTTTTGGAGTTTGAGGTCTTGAGCCATTTATCGTTCTTCCCAGAAAAGCCAATACTAGTCATAGCATCAGACCAATCCGTTTGGTCTCCCTATACATGGCATCCCGAAGAGGCACTTGGAAGTGCCGCAATATCTTAAAAATGATATTGCCATAAGGGAGCAAGCAGTGGTTAACCACAGGGGTACCCAACATGTGTCTCACAATGACATATCCAAGGTTAATAAGTTACTCCGTAATGAGACTATCTAATAACCCGACATCCAACCTCATTACCTCATCCGAATGACCCTTCTGAGGAGTAAAAATATTTGTAAAATGATATGAAGGATTCGAACTTGGAGAGACAATAATTGAGACCGAAAAAGAAGAGCACAAATATCATTAGTAAGGTCTCGACGTCGACAAATGTTATGAACACCATCATTATGAACAAAATCGTCAAACGAGAGAGCTTTCCTAGAGGTATAAATCATAAATCTCATGACCAACATTTGGTATTCCAAGGACGCTATTTAGGTCCTCATCATTAAATTCAATAGGCACATCACCAACCTGAGTGACTATCCT
The DNA here is from genome assembly GCA_030449895.1 of Citrus mangshanensis. Classification (NCBI taxonomy): domain Eukaryota; kingdom Viridiplantae; phylum Streptophyta; class Magnoliopsida; order Sapindales; family Rutaceae; genus Citrus; species Citrus mangshanensis. Next base: position 600,573 of record JASUUJ010000327.1, on the reverse strand, counting down.
ATTTAATCGGGTTGCAGAAATTTCCATGTTCGAATAGAAAAAATAGACTAGATTAGGATATACTCGATCATCAAAATCTATAGCTGACTTCAAGGTAGTAGCATATTTCTAACACTTCTAGCATAAACAATCAACTCTCTAAAGTCTTCTAAATCAACATAATAAGAGTCAAGTACCTTCCATCCCATAAAGCGGTGCTCGTAGCACTGGATCAATGGGGCTGTGGGAGAAATGAATTCTTTTGAATTCAGAGGTTTCCTGTGGTTATAAAGGATTCCTAGTGGGAGCTGTTTTACTCCTTTGAGTTTGAAGGGACGAGTCAGCCATGGTGATACTGGAGGAAGTGGGGAAATAAAGAAAGATGAAATTGAGGAAATGGAACCAATTAAAAGGTTAAAAGTGAGTAGAGGAAGTGATTGGAGGGCCCAATTTGGTTAAAGAAGAGCAAAAATTTGGTCAAAATTAAAGAAATCCGTTCGGTTGCTGTTAGGGTTTTGATTTCAGAATTTTGAATTTGGGGCTCAATTTGATGTTTTGAATCGGTAAAATTGGTCTAATGATATATAGAAACGATTCTATCGGAGTGATTTGGCAAGAAAATAAAGAAAAATGAAGGATTTGAGAGAGAGAAAGCTTCGGTTTCTCGTTAATGGAGAAAACGGTGAAAGGGTTAATAAAGAGGAAGAAGAAAACCTGGGATCAGTTTATATCACAAGAAAACGGCAAGCCGTTTTCTGTAATCGAGAAACCAATAAATTTCAGAGAGCACTTAATCAGAAATGGTTAATCTGTAGTCACTAACGGTGAGGGAGTAAAGGTAGTGACTTTCTATTTTTAATCGGTTTACTATTTGAACCAAACGGTTAACCGTTTATTTGCAGAAATCATTTTCTAGTTTCTGGATTTAAACAGTACACCGTTTATTTTATCTATAATTTCGCACATTTTTTTTAATATTTGGCCAACAAATAATACATTCTAAGATAATTTCATTGATCCAAAATGTTTTAAGTGTCATTTTAATGCATGATTCATGAACTCATATGTATTCAAACAATCAATTCATATAAGCATTCAAAAATTAATAATACAAACACATCACTTATATATCCTGCGCAAACACCTAATAGACATAAAAGATCATCAACCAATCAATTTTAACAGACTCAATGATACAAATAGAGATGTTAATGCGAAAATTTCTTCATCCCAAGTTCATGTCGAATTTTTGAAAATTGATCTTCGCAAAGGTGTTTTGTAAAACTATCAGCAAGTTGTTTTTCCTTAAAAATAAATTCTAATGCAATATCCCCCTTTTGAACATGATCTCTCAAGAAATGATGTCTTATTTTTATATGATTGGTTTTAGAGTGCTGAATGCGATTTATAACACTAGTGTTACCACACTTAATAGGGATATGTTTAAGATTAATTTCATAGTCTCTAAGTGTTTGTTTCATCCAAAAGGCTTGTGCACAACAACTACCTGCAGTAATGTATTCAACATCGGTGGTTGATAGTGCAACTGAGTTTTGTTTCTTACTAAACCATGAAACAAGTGAATGACCTAGTAAATGGCAAGTTCCACTAATACTTTTCCTATCGACTTTGTAACCGGCAAAATCCACATCCGAATAACAAGACAAATCTATGTGAGTACCTCTAATATGCCAAAGGCCAAGATCTATGGTTCCACTCAAATAACATAATTTTTTTTTAACAACAAGCAAATGAGATTTCTTAGGACATGATTGAAATCTTGCACACAAATATACACTAAACATGATATCGGGTCTACTTGCAGTTAAGTAAAGTAAAGAGCCGATCATAACTCGATACATTTTGATATCAATTTCTTTGCCTTGTTTATCTTTGTCAAGCTTGGTTGTTGCGCTTATTGGAGTACTTTTTGTCTTTAAGTCATCAATGCCAAATTTCTTAAGTAAATATTTCACATACTTGGCTTGATTTATGAAGATTCCTTCCTCATTTTGTTTTATTTGTAGTCCAAAGAAGTAATTCAAGTCTCCCATCATACTCATTTCAAATTCCTTACTCATACAAGATGAAAACTCCTTACACAAAGACTCATTAGTAGAACCAGAGATAATGTCATCAACATAAATTTGAACAACAAGTATATTTTGGTTCTTATGCTTAACAAAAAGAGTAGTATCTGCTTTTCCCATCAAAAAACTATTATCCAATAAGAAATTCTTAAGTCTATTGATTGACACTAAAAAGTGTACATTTAATAAAGATAAAATTATTAGTTTTTCACTTATTGTGTCGATTAATGCGTTCATTATTTCTAAATTATTTTAATACTTCCCAAATATATTTTATGTTAAATTAATTCACAATTTGTTTATTTTTATCTTGTAAATATTTGGAAAATTATCATTTGTATACCCTTAGTTTACTCCATTATCAAAAATACTACAACACTTTGAGGGTATATCAATCGTCCACCCTAAGTTGACAAAATGTATCAGGTGACCGCCAAACCGTTAGTTGCCGTTTAAGTATGATGACGTCAGAAGGGTAATTTGGTCTTTTTATATAATACGAGTGATCATTTAAGGGTATACAAGTGATAATTTTCAAGGGTAAAATCGTCAATTCACTGTAACTCCGTTAACCTTCAAACGGCAATTAACGGTTTGATGGTCGGCTGATACATTTTGTCAACTAAGGGTGAATGATTGATACACCTTTAAAGTGTTGTAATATTTTTTATAACAGAGCAAATATAGGGTATATGAATGATAATTTCCCTAACTATTTTTTATGAATAAAGATGGAATTGGAATTGAAAGCGGGAATAAAGAAGAACTACAAATTGAAGAGATGTAATAATAAATAAAAAATAAAAAAAAATAAAAAATAAAAAAAAGAACGAAAGAACAAAAGCATGTTGGTGATGGTCAGGAGGCCAACACGCCTCTTGACCATCACACATTTCAAAACAATGATAATGTAAATAATAATAATAAAATAATAAATAAATAATAAAATAAGTTAAGTTAAAGCATTTGTTGCCTATAAAAAGGAGGCAAATGAGCTGAAGAGGGGAAGCCAGCACGGAGAGCCAGAAGCTTAAGCCAAGGTTTTGTTGTAGCCAAGAGGGAACTAAAAAATTTATGTCTTTCTTTCTTTTCGTTTCTTGTTTCCTTTTGTATCAATTTTCCTTGTAACATATTTCAAAAGTTTATCAAATAAAAAGAGTGTTGTGCTTTCTTTCAACATGAGTGGCTAATTTTATTAAGCTGGGGTGAATTGTGAAGCTCAATGTTTCAAACTATTAAATTTATTATTTTTTCAAATGAGTTTAAAGTTTATTTTCTTATTTTCTAGTTATTTTTATGTCATATTAATTTATAAATTTCTTTGGATCTGTATGGTATTTTGACATAATGTCCACACATTAATATAGTGCGGCACATTAGGTACTTTATTTCATATTTATCCACACACATAGTTAGTTGAAAATTAAATGATATAATAATTAACTGGAAAAAGTGAGGTTAAAAATGAGATAGTATTGAAATTATAGTTTGAATACTGAGAGTAGATCCCGTAGCCTTAACTTATTTTTAAATTAATTTCAAATAATTTCTTTGCCCGACAATTAATTTTTTTAGTTTTACTAGATTTAAAACTCCATGTGGTTCGACCCCGAACTCACCAGGTTATATTATAGCTAGACACTTTTATACTTGGGAGTAATATACTTTTGAGTCGTGTCAAGTTTTTAGCACCGTTGCTGGGGAGTTTTCTAAATTTGGTATTAGTTTGTCTTTACTTTATTTTTATTTTATTTTAAAATTTTTGTTTTGTCGTTACCGTCTTTCCATGATTCTATTTTACTCTCTTTCTGTAAAACTTCAGTTAGCACCCCTCTTCTTTTCAAACCTTAACATTATCCATAAAATTTGTGAGAAACTTCATCTTAGCCCAGAAACCTTTGCAAATCAGTCCCCAAATCAAATTTATTTCTTTAAATTTCTGCAATTTACTTTCCGCATTTATTTTAAATGGTCGGTTCTACCATCTGACTGTTATTTAAATTTTGTTAATTTATGCATTTTTATTTATATGGTCGGTTCTACCGCCTAGCATTTTAATTTCAGTTTATTTATTTTTGTGCATTAATTTATTTAATTTTATGTTTTATTATATGGCTAGTTTTAAAATACCGCCTAAACTGTTTATTTTAATGGCTGGTTTCACAGCCTAATTTATTTCTTTATTTTCCAGTTTGTTTATTTTTATTTCGTATTTTTTGCTTATTTAATTTCCAGTTTATTTTTATTTCTGCAATTTTCATTTAGCGTTTTTGCATCATTAGTTTAGCACACATTATTAGCATTGCATGTGTCATTGGTCTCGTAAAAATAGTGGCAAATTAATTAGAAGATCACCTTCACCACCCTTAGATATGGCTGACACAGGAGCTGAAAATTTTTCGGAGCACGAAAATGACCAAGCCTTGTAAAAAATTCATGAACAGCCTAGGACCGTTAGAGATTTCATGCATCCTACTAGAACAGGGTCACCATCATGCATAGTTTTCCCTCCTGATGCATCACGTTTTAATTTCAAGCCTGGTATCGTTAAACTTTTGCCTACCTTTCATGGCTTTGAGTTTGAAAATCCATATTTGCATTTAAGGGAATTGTTCAACATGTGTAAACAACCTCACCACCAAGAAGATGATGATAATGAGAATGAGAAAATTGATCTCATTGAGATAATTATTGAAGAATACATTCAGGATGAGAATTTTACAAACTCTGCGGAAATTTATTTTGCTGGTTCTGTTGAATCATGTAAGGAATTAGATTTTGATACTGCTAACATATGCCCTACACTTGATTCTATGCAGGTACCTATAGGTGACGATGACCAATCAAACTTTGAAGATACGGTACAACCTGAAGAATCAAACGAAGAGGAAGCACCATAGCTCGAATTAAAGCCCTTACCAAAAGAATTGAAGTATGCCTATCTTGGAGAGCAGTAGACATATCCAGTGGTAATTTCTTCTCAGATCACGCATGATCAAGAAGGTAAGTTGTTATCTGTACTAAAAAGGCATAAAACTGCATTTGGTTGGACCTTAAAAGACATAAAAGGTATTAATCCTTTAATTTGCACACATCGAATACACTTAGAGGAAAATGCCAAAACAACCCGTCAACCACAAAGAAGACTAAACCCTCATATGAAAGAAATGGTAAAGAATGAGGTCCTTAAACTACTAGATGTAGTAATTATCTACCTTATCTTTGATAGTAAATGGGTAAGTCCAACACAAGTAGTACTAAAAAAATCTGGAAAAACTGTTGTAAAAAATGAAAAAGGTGAACAAATCCCAACACGAATTCCATCTAATTGGCGCATGTGCATTGATTACAGAAAATTAAATGATGCCATTAGAAAAGATCATTTTCCCCTACCATTTCTAGACCAAATTCTCGAAAGAGTAGCTGGACATCCCTACTACTGCTTTCTTGATGGCTACTCTGGCTATTATCAAATCCCTATAGCCTTAGAAGACCAGGAAAAGACCACATTCACATGCCCATTTGGAACATTTGCATTTAAGAGAATGCCCTTTGGATTTTGTAATGCTCCTGCAACATTTCAAAGGTGCATGCTCAGCATTTTTAGTGACATGGTTGAAAATTGTCTAGAGGTTTTATGGATGATTTAACTGTATTTGGTAATTCCTTTGATACATGTCTTGATAATCTAGAAAAAGTTTTGGAAAGGTGCAAAGAAAAAGGACTAGTTTTAAATTGGGAAAAATGCCATTTCATGACCACTTCTGGAATTGTCTTGGGTCATGTTGTGTCTTCAAAAAGAATCGAAGTTGATAAAGCTAAAGTTGAAGTCATTTCAAAATTACCCTCACCAAAGACAATTAGAGAAGTCCGTTCTTTTTTAGGACATGCAGGATTTTATAAGAGGTTTATAAAAGACTTTAGTGCCTTATCTAGACCAATTTGTAACCTCATAATAAAATATACACAATTTGAATGGACTAAAGATTGTCAACAAGCTTTTGAAAAGATAATTAGTCTTTTGACATCAGCTCCAATAATGCAACCCCCTGATTGGTCTTTACCTTTTGAGCTAATGTGTGATTCCAGTGACTGTTGTTAGCGTTGTTCTGGGTCAAAGAAAAGAAGGTAAGCCCTTTGTCATCTATTATGCAAGTAGAACTTTGAATAGTGCTCAAATGAATTACACTACAACTGAGAAAGAACTAGTTGTAATATTTGCATTGGATAAATTCTGTTCGTATTTAATTAGTTCATCCACTATTGTTTATTCTGATCATGCTGCTGTGAGATATTTAATGTCAAAACAAGATGCCAAACCAAGGTTGATACGATGGATTTTGCTACTTCAAGAATTTAACTTAACAATCAAAGACAAAAAGGGTGCTGAAAATGTTGTTGCAGATCATCTTTCAAGACTAACGAATGAGTCTTCAATTGAAACAACACCCATCAATAATTTTTTCCCTGATTAATTTTTATTTTCTATAAACAAAATACCTTGATATGCTAATATTGTTAATTATCTTGCAATAGTTGAAATGCCATGTGACTGGAGTTCATAGGACAAGAAGAAATTCTTAACAGAAGTGAAAAGCTTTTACTGGGATGAACCATACCTGTTCAAGTACTGCTCCGATCAAATTTTTCAAAAATGCATACCAGACGACGAGGTAAGTAGGGTCATTCAATTTTGTCATTTTGAAACATGCGGTGGCCATTTTTCTTTAAAAAAGACAGCTGCTAAAATATTGCAGTGTGAATTTTATTGGCCTACATTATTTAAATATTCACATGCATTCTATAAAATGTGTAAGAATTGTCAAATGGTAGGGTCTATTTCAAAGCGAAACATGATGCCTTTAAACCCCATCCTTGTCATTGAAATATTTTATTGTTGGGGAATTGGTTTTATGGGCCATTTTCCATCATCATTTGGATTTGTATACATTTTGGTCGCTGTTGATTATGTTTCAAAATGGATCGAGGCGATTCCTTGTCTGCGCAGTGATCACAAGATTGTGATCCGCTTTTCAAAAGAAAATATTTTGAACAGATTTGGAATACCTCGAGCCATTATCAGTGATGGAGGTAAGCATTTTTGTAATAAGCCATTTGAGTCCTTAATGAAGAAATATGGAACTACACATAAAGTTGCTACCCCTTATCACCCTCAAACAAGTGGTCAAGTTGAATTAGCAAATATAGAGATAAAATTTTTTTAGAAAAGATAGTTAATCCAAATCGTAAAGATTGGTCTCTTCGACTAATTGATGCACTTTGGGCATATTGTACTACTTTTAAAACATCTTTAGGAATGTCACCCTATCGGCTTGTTTATGGAAAATCTTGCCACTTACCAGTTGAACTTAAACGTAAATCATTTTCGGTCATTAAAGCTTTTAATTCAAATCTTGATGATATTGGTAATGTGCGTAAATTGTAAATAAATGAACTTGAGGAATTAAGGAATGATGCATATGAGAATTCCAGATTATTAAGGCAAGAACCAAATTTTTTCATGACAAAATAATTTTTCGGAAAACATTTGAAATTGGTCAAAAAGTGTTGCTTTATAATTCTCGTCTTCATTTATTTCCAAGGAAGTTAAAGTTAAAGTGGAATGGTCCATTTATTGTAAAAAATGCGTATCCATATGGAGCTGTAGAAATTGAAAATCCAAAGGATGGTGTCACATTTAAAGTTAATGGTCAAAGATTGAAACATTATCTAGAATACCAACCACGTGAAGCAGATACCGAAATCAATTTGAGTGACCCACCAAATTTTAAGTAAGCCTTTTCATTTTAACTTTTTGTGAATTTGATTTACTGTTACTTTATCGTTTGAATTATTTGATTTTTTTCTGTTTCCTTTTCCCTATGTCTTGAATGGAGTGCATTGCATTATTTTAATTGTGTGTTGTTTGACAATTGTGATTTAGCTCACCAATTTTTTATACTTGTCATGAGTACCTCCATGAGAAATTTCTTTTTCGATCATCTTAAAACACTTTTTCATGTAAAATTTCACCTGAGGAAATTGCTCCGATTTTGTAAATTACATCCCATTTGGGATCTGCAACCACCAGAGTTAGTATCTCACATGAAAGATCTAGAAAGACAACTCAAGGAAATAGAGGATGGTATTTATAATCTGCAATTGGAACTGGAGGTAAATTCAATAAAAGGACGAAGGTGAGTTATATTCCTTGTGTGTTTTTGTTTTATTTTGTTGTTCTTCTTCACTTTTGATTTGATTTTGCAGATTTGATTTGTTTTGTTTTGATTCACTCTCCCGTATAAATGGCGGATAACTGTACTCCGTGACGTTATAAGTCGGTATTCTCAGTTTCCCATAATATCTGAAACCTCAATATCAAGCATAGAAGAAATACAACAAAATTTGCATCAACATTTTCCTTATCTCCCTCAAAATGCTCTTAAGAAGATTTACAAAGCTCGTTGTGAACGATTGTGTTTGTTAATGATCAATGGGATTCCTGCTGACATTCACTGGTTAATTGAAGCAAATGTCCGATTGGCAGGTGAGTTTTCTGATCCATTCATTTTCTACATGCCTGATTTTAGTAAAAGTACATTTCCTAAGAAAAGAAGAGTTAAGCAACTTGGCTCTGAATGTTCTCACTGTGTAAGACTTGCTTGCAAAAATCTACACTGTAAAGCTTTAAGAATGGTTTCTGTAAATCGTGAAGATAAAATCAAATTCGTTAAGGATGGCATGAGTAAAGAATCGTTGGATAATATCTTATCATCTCTTGAGACGCATCTGAGCGGATATGTTCAACGTGAAATTCAAAATTTGTGGAAGCTGTTCCAAAAGGAAAGTGCACAGTTTAGTCTTGGGAATCTGACTCTAAAAGACCCTGTTTGCCAGTTTATAAGAAAACTAGATGGGAAGCATATCCTCGACCCATAGAGGGCGTTCAAGCCGTTACTAGACGTAAAACCAGAGAAAAATGTGAGCCACAATCACAACTACTAGTAAATATCCTTTTACTGTTCTTTTATCTTTTGCATTATTATTATTATTGTGTGTCTTTTTTTTATCTAATCACTGTTTTTTTTCTTCTTACTGTTTGCCTTTGAATTATTAAGCTGAAAGCTTCACGCGTCATTTGACAAACACATCACCCCATTTACAGATGTATATCATTATGTCTGTCACCAAGATCCTTAAATAAGAACTTCTTTTCAAGCACTCACAAATTGTTTCTTTTTAGAATTGTTCTAATGGCAGCAACTTCAAGCAGTCAACTTAAAAACATTTGTGTGCTTTCTGGATTTCGCTATGGAAAGTATAAGGAGTTCATTCAAGCAGCCATAGATCTTGGTCGTGCTATAGCAGAGAGGAAACTACATCTTGTATATGGAGGAAGTGGCCGAGGGTTATCAAAGCTTGTCTCTGAAGCTGCTTTCGTTCGAGGAAGCCAAGTGCTAGGCATCATTCCAAAAGCCTTAAAACCTTTAGGATGTCTACCAGACCCACCAACTGGAGAAGAGTTAGTTGTCTCAGGTATGCAAGAAAGAATATCTGAAATGTTAAAATATGCTGACACTTTCATTTTCTTGCCAGGAGACCTTGCAACTTTAGAGGTGCTAATTACATTTGCTTCTTGGGCCCATTTGAATATTCATAAAAAAACCCATCAGTTTATTAAATGTTAATAACTTTTATGATAGCTAAATAACATTTCTTAATCATGCAATAAAAAATTACTTCATTCCATCCTCAGCGAAAAAACTCTTCATATGTGCTCCTACTGCTAATGAGTTACTTGATCTTTTGGAAGCTTACAAACTAGAGCCAGATCCCATGACTTTGGCGTTGGATTGGGCAACTGATGACGATGGTAGTAACTCTTGTAAAAAGTGTAAATTAGATTTAACTCTCCATTTGTAAATATTTCCAGCAGTGGCCAGGTGATATCTTCTAAACTCTACTCCTTTCTTTAGACATTGAGGACAATCCCTCTTTCAGGTTGGGGGGAGGGAATAGTTGATAATTGTGGAATGTCTCAATCCTAGTGATGTTTTTACTAATTTTTGTTGTAAAGACTAACTTTGGATAAAACTTTGTGTCGAAGATGGCAGAATATAGAATGTAGTGTCTCTAGAAACACATCTTCTTAAGTTTAGTGTTTTGTTTAAAAAAAAAATGTCTTTTAACGTTTTGTTTTGTCTTTTTTCTCTTTTTCTCTTAATCATCTCCTTTACGTTTCTACAATCAGTCCCAATTTCTTTTAGTGTTTCTTAAATAAAAAAAAAAAGAGTTTTCTTTTTCAGTGTGATCTTTTAACATTGGATAACATGATGATTTTCAAATTTTGGTATTTGTATTATCTTTGGCCTTGAGTTATGTTACACTATGTTTTCCTTTTTGCATGTTGAAACGTAAATTGAGAAATTGGATGAGTGAAATTGATTAAACCATTTGGAGGAATGTACATGTTATGAAAAGACCAAGCGAGTTTTTGAGCCTATTATCCTTGGAGAGTAACCTTGTTTGCTTATACAGCTTCACAATTTATTGCACAAGATCTCAATATTTTCAAAAAAAAAAAGTTTGTGCAGCCGCATCTAAAAGTCCATTGAACTAGTGGATATGAAAGATTATATAAAACCATAAAAGATGACAAAAGGCCATCTTTGATCCGTTTGAGCCTTTCTAGCCAACCCTATTATAAAGAATCCATAGTTAACAGCTTTAAGCCTTTGAAAAAAAAAAACTTTTCCTTTGATAACCTATTATCTTATCCCACTCCAATGTGGAGTATCACCTTATATTTTATGTTTTCCACCACCCAATTATGTTTGAAAATAGGGATGATTATGTATTCCTAATAATGGTGCTATAAAAAAAAAGATGATATGTATAGATGAATAAATAAAATAAAAAGAAAAAAAAGAGAAAAAAATCCAAGCAAAAAAAAAGCACCTTGTAATCTCCAAAAAGTTCCTTATTTTTCAAACATATATTTTTGTTTTTCCTATTACCTTCTTTTGTTAGCCATAACCCTAGCTTACGTTACGTCATAATAAAAGTCCTTCTTGCTTTTAGGGAACTATAGTCTGAAGTAAAACTGGTGATATGGACTAAAAGATGTGGTGATGCATAAAAATAAAAATAAATTTTTTCAGTAATTCCTTGGATTTGAGATCATTTTATTTCTAAGCTATGGGCATTATTTTTTTCATCTTGGAGAGAGCGTGTGATATTATTTTATTATTCTCTCAAATTTACCATATTTTTTAGAGTGTCAATTTAATTTGGGCTATATTTTCTTTTGAGAGAGTCACTCTTAATTGTGAGATTTTGGGGTTTGATATATCATTCTTAAAAGTGGATTGATTAATGTAGCTCTGATGATTGATCATTTTACAGGATTTTACTGAACTATTTTGTGCGGGTGTGATTTCTTTAGGTTGAAAATAATACTTATTTTTTATTTGATTATTTTCATTGATCCGATGAAAGAAGTGAACACAATGTTTTTAAAAAAATCAATTTGGTTTTGAAATTTCTCTAAATTTTTATCGCTTAAATTGCTAGGGCCTTGTAATAAGCTAGTTCGGGGGTGTGATTGACATTAAAAAGTGTACATTTAATAAGGATAAAATTATTAGTTTTTCACTTATTGTGTCCATTAATGCGTTCATTATTTCTAAATTATTTTAATACTCCCCAAATATATTTTATGTTAAATTAATTCGCAATTTGTTAATTTTTAAAGATGGAATTGGAATTGAAAGTGAGAACAAAGAAGGACTACTGGAACACAAATTGAAGAGATGTAATAATAAATAAAAAATAAAAAAAGAACAAAAGAACAAAAAGCATGTTGGTGCTGGTCAGGAGGCTATCACGCCTCCTGACCATCACACATTTCAAAACAATGATAATGTAAATAATAATAATAAAATAATAAATAAATAATAAAATAAGTTAAGTTAAAGCATTTGTTGCCTATAAAAAGGAGGCAAATGAGCTGAAGAGGGGAAGCTAGCACGGAGAGCCAGAAGCTTAAGCCAAGTTTTTGTTGTGGCCAAGAGGGAACTGAAAAATTTCGGTCTTTCTTTCTTTTTGTTTCTTGTTTCCTTTTGTATCAATTTTTCTTATAACATATTTCAAAAGTTTATCAAATAAAAAGAGTGTTGTGTTTTCTTTCAATATGAGTGGCTAATTTTATTAAGCTGAGGTGAAGGGTGAAGCTCAATGTTTCAAATTATTAAATTTATTATTTTCTCAAATAAGTTTAAACTTTATTTTATTATTTTCTAGTTATTTTTATGTCATATCAATTTATAAATTTCTTTGGATCTGTATGGTATTTTGACATAATGTCGACACATTAATATAGTGTGGCACATTAGGTACTTTATTTCATATTTATCCACACACATAGTTTATTGAGAATTAAATGATATAATAATTAACCAGAAAAAGTGAGGCTAAAAATGAGAGAGTATTAAAATTATAGTTTGAATACTGAGAGTGGATCCCGTAGCCTTAGCTTATTTTTAAATCAATTTCAAATAATTTCTTTGCCCCGCAATTAAAGTTTCTTAGTTTTACTAGATTTAAAACTCCCTATGGTTCGACCCCGGACTCACGGGGTTATATTATAACTAGACACTCTTTTTCTGTTGATTTCATTGTAATTGACACTCAACCAATCTAGGATTCAAGAAAGCACATCCCCATTATCCTAGGCCGACCTTTCTTGGCAACTGCGGATGCTCAAATTCAATGTAGGACTGGAAATATGCAATTGTCCTTTGGCAACATGACTATAGAGCTAAACATCTTCAATATTGCTAAACAACCTCACAATGCAGATGATGGAATTGTTGATGTGGATTTAATAGAAGTATTAGTTGATAATACTTTTCTTTCAAACCTTAGTGATGATCCTTTACAAACATGTTTAACTTACTTTGGTTTGGATTTTGATATTGACAGATCGGTCGATGAGGTTAATGTTCTACTTGACTCAACACCATCCATGGATACCAATAAATGGAAGTCAAGAGTTGAACAACTAGCACCATTAGAGAAGAAACTCATCCCATCATCGGAATCACCACCGAAACTCGAGCTCAAACCATTACCCAACACTTTGGAATATGTGTTTTTGGGAGATGAAAGTACTCTACCGGTAATTGTTGTGCAAATTTTAATGTACTCGCAAGCGCACGAATCTATTGTAGTATAGATCAATGGTGACGAGTGTCGATCCAACGAGGAGGTGGATTTTAATTGTGTGTAGAATTAATTTTGTAAATGGATGATTGGATTTGTGGTGGAAATAATTTGGAATATGCTAAAACTTAAATTAAAATGGCGAGAATAAGTTCTAAAATTGGAATTGCAATGACGAGAATAAATTGAAGATAATTCTAATGAAATGACGTACTTGGGGATTCGGATCCGTATCAACATGCATCATGGGCTAAATAATCCTTATTAATGCCAATTAAATCATGAGGGGGGAATCCACACCTCATGAACCACGCTCTAATCAATATGGTGCTAAGGGCTTATCGTGCCAAATAATAATAACCTTGTACTAGGGGTCGGTGAAACCAAGGCGGTACTAGACAAGATTAGTATTATTTGTCGAGAAGTCAAAACATCCACAAAAACTAGAGGGGAAGAGAAAGTAAATTTACCAAATTAAGCCCATGACACATGTTGAGACTTCACCTTCAACCCAAGCTTGAAAGAAAATTAGCCACTCATAATTGAACTAGGGGCAAAATGGGAATTTATTAAAATACGAAGAAAATACAAGATGGAGAAGGAATTACAGAAAATGGATCCCAAAAATGGATTCAGAGATATCAAATTAGGGGGGGAGGCCCCCTTTTTATAGATACATGGAGTAAATCATGGCCATCGGATTAAAAACAGTTTGGACGCTCAGGATTGCGCCACGTCATCAGTCAACAGTCCACGGTTTGACCACGCGGATGAACACGGTTTGACCGGATGAAACGATTTGGTTGAAAATAATCGTGTGATGCATGCACCGCGAGATTTGTTGTCGATATCGCCACGTCACCATCAACAGTACATAAGAATTTTAGTCCAACAGGATCGTGACACCTCATCAGCCAATGCCACATCATCGGTCAATGCCATGTCATCGATCCGTCTATGTGAAAGATGGCGTATCTGATAAGATATGTGAATAGTACATGTGAATAGTGCCATTTTTCCTTTTATGCTCCTCTTAAGGTTTTCGACCGTCCTGAATTCAAAAGTGATGTCCGTTTTGCCGTCTGATCTCTCCTTTATTATGAAATGACTATAATGCCCCTAAAATACATAAATTACTTAATTAAAATAAAACACATGGAATTAAATCAAAAGAAGGTTAAATACATAAAAGTAAGGGTTGTTAGTAAGACTTGAAATGTAAAATGACAGTTTTCTCCTTTATAAATATACATTTTCTAACACTCAACACACCCCCCAACCAGCTTATTGCTAGTCCCTAGCAAATAAAGCGAAAACAAAATTGAAATTCAAAATGATTTTTTTTTTTATAGAAACACGAGTGTTTATTCAATCAGATTAATGATAACAATCAAATAAAAGTATAAGCATTATCTCCAGTCTAAAGCAACATCACACCCACATGAATCAGCCCAGTAGACTTTGTTATAGCTACTTTCAAGAATGACATGTCAAACCCCAAAATCTCACTGGAAGTAGTGACACTCTCACAAAGAAATTAAACCAAATAAAAATAGTCACTCCAATGAATGGTAATTGAGAGAAAATAATAAAGAAATGATATTACATACTCTCACCAAGATGAAATAAATATGCCCTCAGCTTAGAAATAATACGATCTCAAGTCAAATAAAAACTGTTAGTCAACCCAATTTAATTTTTTTTTATTTGCACCACTACATCTTTTTAGCCCATATAACTAGCTTTTACTTCAGATTATAGTTCCCTAAAATCATGAAGGACTTTTATTAGGATGTAACATAGGCTAGGGACATGGTTAACAAAGAAAGGAAATAAGGAAAACAAAGTGTATGTTTGAGAAAAATGCAGAGAATTTTTTTTTTTTTTTTTGGAAGTTGCAAGGTGGATTTCACCTATTATTATTATTATTTTTCTTTTGAAACAACAATTTTTGTTTTGTTGTTGTTGTTTTTTTTTTATTTGGCATAACTTCACTGAACAAAAATACTTATTTATATTTTTCTCAAACATAAATAGGTGATGGAACTTATAAGACATTGGGTAATACTCCAAATCGGAGTGGGTCAAGATGATAAGTTGACAAAGAAAAGGGTTTTTTTTTTTTTGTAAAGGCTCAAAAAGGGTTAACTATGGATATTTAATAAAAGGGATGGCTAGAAAGGCTCAAATGGGTCAAAGATGGTCTTTCCATCGTCTTTTAGGGCTCTAAATAATCGTCCATATCTACTAGTTAGATGAGCTTCCAAATGTAGCAACACATTTTTTTCTTCTCTTTTTTTTTATTTTATCATTTTTTTAAGGGTTAACTCAAAAGCAATTTAGAGATCGTGTGTAAAATAATAAACTGCTAAGCTGTATAAAGAGTGGGCAAAAAGGTTATTCTCCAAGAAAAATAATAGGCTCAAAAACTCACTTGGTACTTATTATGACATGTTCATTCCTTCAAGCAACTCACATTTATCTCCGACATCAACATGTAGAGTAACAAACATAACGTAACATCACTTAAGACCAAAGATAATACAAATACTAAAATTTGAAATTAATCATGTCATCCAATATTAAAACAAATCACACAAATTTTTTTTTTTTAAACAACATTCTACCCCCCAACCTATTCTAAGCATGAAAGGAAAATATGCATGCAGAAATGCGAAAATGATGCAGAAAAACTAATTAGAAAAGTTACACTTAAAATGATAGGAAAAGAAAGTTTGAAAATGTATATTTATAGAGGAGAAATTAAAAAGAAACATAAAAACTTAATAAAGAAAAAGAAAATGTCTGCAAAATTTTTTTTACTTTTTATTTTTTATTTTTTATTTTTTTCAAACGATGAAGATGCGTTTCTAGAGTAACTACACTCCATATTCAGCCATCTTCAACACACAACGTTAGCAACAGTTAGTTTCTACAACAAAAAATCAGTAAAAACTTAACCAAGATTCCACAATTGTTGAATATTCTCTCCCCCCAACCAGAACGAAACATTGTCCTCAATGTTTTAAAGGAAAGAAGTAGAGTTTAGAAGACATCACCTGGGTGGTGTAACACAGAAGAAAATATTTACAGGCGAAGAGTTAAATCTAATTTGTACTTCTTACTGCTGCTACTGTTACCATCATTATTTGGACGCTCCAACACAAAGGTCCAGGGGTTTGGCTCCGGTCTATAAGCTTGTAACATATCAAGTAGCTCATTAGCAGTGTGAGCACAAATAAAAAGTTTTTTCGCATGGGAAGGAATGAAGTAGTTTTTTATTGCATGGTTAAGAAATGCGATAAAGCCATCATAAAAGTTATTGACATTTAACAAACCGATGGGTTTCTGGTGGATGTGCAGATGGGCCCAAGATGCTAGTGTGATAAGTGCCTCTAGTGTTGCAAGATCTCCGAAGGAAAATAAAAGCATCGGCATGATTAAGCATTTCGTTATTCTTGCATACCTGAGACGACTAACTCTTCTCCAGTTGATGAGTCAGACGAACTGCCCAATGGTTTTAGAACTCTTGGGATGATGCCTAACACTTGGCTGCCTCTGATAAAAGCTGCTTCTGAGACCATTTTCGATAACCCTCGATTACCTCCTCCATACACCAAGTGTAATTTTCGCATGCTTGGCCAAGATCTATCGCCTCAACGAACTCTTTATGTTTGCCATAGGTAAATCCAGAAAGCACACAAATGTTCTTGAATTGTCTATTGGGAGTAGCTGCCATTGTGATACTTCTCAAAAATAATTTGTGAGTGCTTGACAAAAGAAATTAGATTTAAGAGTCTTGGTGATAGTGGGTCACAGTTGTGTATGAAGTAATATGTCAGTGTCAAATAACGCGTAAAGCACGTGGCTCGCGAGTCAAAAAGGAAACAGTAAAAAGGAAAAAAGCAAACTGTAATAAAATTATTAAAGACAATAATGCACACAATAAAACAATAGTGAAATAAAATAACAATAAAGTAAAAGGATATTTACAGGTAGTTGCGACTGTGGCTCACATCTTCCTCTGGTTTTACGTCCAGAAACGGCTTGAACGCCCTCTATGGGTCGAGGATAGGCTTCCTATCCAGTTTTCTTATAAACTGGCAAACAGGGTCGTTTATAGTCAGATTCCCGAGACTATATCGTGCATGCTCTTTCTGGAATAATGGCCATAACTGGAGAATCGCTCCTTGCACATATCCACTGGGATGCGTTTCAAGAGACAAAAGAATATCATCCAATGACTCCTTATTCAAGCCATCCCTAATGAATTGAATCTTATCTTCCCTGTTATCAGACACCATTCCTAAAGAACATGGGTTTCTATCGCAACTCATTTTGGCACACTTATGACAAGCAACAGAAATTCTTCGAGCTCGTCGTTTTCTTGCATAATTTCCTTTACCACAACCAGGCATGAATGCAATAAATTTTGGAGGTAACTCACCTGCCAATCGTACTTTCGCCTCGATTAATCAATGGATATCAGCAGGTATGTTATTCCTCATGAGCAATCGCATGCGTTCGGACCGAGCTTTATAGATCGTAAGGAGGGCATTTTGAGGAAGTGAAGGGAATCGCTTGTGAAGCTTCGTTAGAATCTCGTTTCTGTCCATACTTTCGCCTCAGAATGTCAGTTATTATGGGAAACTGAAGTAACCGACTTGATTGTCACGGAGTACCGTTATCCGCCACTTCACCGGGGTAACAAACTAAAGCACACAAACAGAAAAACAAATTAAAACAAACAAAGAAAATTAAAATCGTCCTCTTATTGAATTTACCTCAAGCTCCAACTGGATGTCGTAAACACTTCTCTCAATGTCTCTGAGTTGGCTTTCTAAACCCTCAACATAAGCTACTAACTCTGGTGGTTGTAGAGCCCAAATACGATGTGTTTTACAAAATTGAATCTGCCTTTTGAGATGAGTTTTGACACGTTGAAGTGGTTTAAGAATGTTCAGGAGGAACGGTCTAAGTATGAGACTCATGATTAACAATGATAAGAGAAAACTTAATAGTTAAACAAACACACTTATGCAAAAATAATTTCAATTAGCAAAAGAATAATATAAAGAAAGAAAGAAAAATCAAATCAACGAAAAGAGAAAAAAAAAATCAATTCAAATTTGGTGGGTCACTCAAATTTATTTCGGTGTCTTTTTCATGTGGTTGGTACTCTAGATATGGCTTTAATCTTTAACCATTAACTTTAAACATGACACCGTTCTTTGGGTCCTTAATTTCAATTGCCCCATGTGGAAAAACAGTATGAACAATAAAGGGACCAGACCAACGAGAGCGTAACTTACGGGAATAGGTGCAAGCGAGAATTGAATAAAAGCACTTTCGAGGTGAGCGATTTTCATAATTTGCTTATCATGGAAGACTTTCATTCGTTGCTTGTAAATTTTGGCATTTTCGTATGCGTCATTGCGAATTTCTTCAAGTTACGCGGTTGTAATCTTCTTTTCTTTGCATGTCACAATTGAATTTCTT
The DNA here is from genome assembly GCA_030449895.1 of Citrus mangshanensis. Lineage (NCBI taxonomy): Eukaryota > Viridiplantae > Streptophyta > Magnoliopsida > Sapindales > Rutaceae > Citrus > Citrus mangshanensis. The sequence goes on along the minus strand of JASUUJ010000327.1, from coordinate 581,782 downwards.
GATGGCCCAGTACGCACGATGCTTGAGTTCTATTGGTAGGTGGCAAGCTTTTTCATACACTAGCCTATAGGGTGACATCCCAATCGGGGTCTTGAAAGTCGTTCTATATGCCCATAATGCATCATCAAGTCTTAATGACCAATTTTTTCTGTCTGGCCTCACCGTCTTTTCTAATATGTACTTTATTTTTCGATTGGAGATATCAACTTGGTTTTGCGGATGATACGGAGTCGCCACTTTGTGTGTGATTGAATACTTTGTCAAAAGAGCTTTGAATGCTTTGTTACAAAAGGGGGCACCACCATCACTGATTATTGCTCGAGGGAATCCAAAGCGTGAAACAATATTGCTTTTAAAAAATCCTATTACCACCTTGTGATCATTGGTTCGACATGCAATTGCTTCTACCCATTTTGATACATAGTCAACAGCAACCAATATGTATTGATGGCCAAAAGAAGAGGGAAAATGTCCCATGAAGTCGATACCCCATACATCAAAAATCTCAACCACTAAAATTGGATTTAATGGCATCATGTTCCTTCGTGTAATGCTCCCCATTCGTTGACACTTATCACATGAAGAACAGAAAGTGTAAGCGTCTCAAAATATAGATGGCCAATAGAAACCACATTGTAAAACTTTAGTCGCTGTTTTCTTAGCACTAAAATGGCCTCCACAAGCTTGTTCATGGCAGAATGAAAGGATATTCTGAATTTCATTTTCTGGGACACATCGTCTAACAAGTTGATCTGCACAATACTTGAACAAATACGGGTCATCCCAAAAAAAATTCTTTATTTCTGCAAAGAATTTAGCCTTGTCTTGCTTGGTCCAATGCTCTGGAAGTTTACCTGTAACAAGATAATTAACTATATCAGCATACCAAGGTAATACTTCCACATTCATTAATTGTTCATCTGGAAATGACTCATTCAATGGTAATGGCTCTGTAATTGTGTCAAAATGTAGACGAGATAGATGGTCCGCCACAACATTTTCTGTCCCTTTTTTATCTTTAATTCCAAGTCAAATTCCTGCAAAAGTAACACCCAACGAATTAGTCTAGCTTTTGCATCTTTCTTTGTGAGAAGATATTTAGGAGCAGCATGATCTGTGAATATAATTATTTTACCACCAATGAGATAAGATTGAAATTTTTCTAATGCAAACACTACTGCTAGCATTTCTTTTTCAGTAGTTGAATAGTTCAACTGTGCATCATTCAATGTTATACTAGCATAGTAAATAACATGAGAAATTCGATCAACCCTTTGTCCTAATACTGCTCCTACTGCATAATCAGATGCATCACACATGAGCTCAAATGGTAAGCTCCAGTTTGGGGGCTGAATGATGGGTGATGATGTCAACAAATGCTTTAATTTTTCAAACGCAACAAGACATGAATCATCAAAGACAAAAGGTACATCCTTAGCAAGTAGATTGCATAAGGGCCTAGAAACTTTGCTAAAATCTTTAATGAAACGTCTATAAAAACCAGCATGCCCAAGGAAAGATCTTACTTCTCTGACTGTTTTAGGTGGAGGAAGATTAGAAATGAGATCCACCTTGGCTTTGTCAACCTCAATACCTTTGCTCGAAATGATGTGACCGAGAACAATACCTTGTTTTACCATAAAATGGCACTTCTCCCAATTTAAGACCAAGTTCTTTTCGATACATCTCTGCAGAACTAGAGTTAGATGATGTAAACATTGATCAAACGAATCACCAAAGACAGAAAAATCATCCATAAAGACTTCAAGAAATCGTTCAACCATATCAGAAAAAATGCTTAGCATGCATTGTTGAAATGTAGCAGGTGCATTGCATAATCCAAATGGCATTCTCCTATATGCAAATGTGCCAAAAGGGCAAGTGAAAGTAGTTTTCTCTTGATCTTTTGGTGCTATGGGAATCTGATTATATCCTGAGTAGCCATCTAGAAAGCAATAAAATTCGTGGCCTGCTAATCTATCAAGCATTTGATCAATAAATGGTAAAGGAAAATGGTCTTTACGTGTGACAGAATTCAACTTTCTATAATCAATGCATACACGCCATCCTGTAGTTACTCTAGTTGGTATCAATTCATTATCAGCATTGGTAACTACTGTGACTCCTGACTTTTTTGGGACAACTTGCACAGGACTGACCCATGAACTATCAGAAATTGGGTAAATAATACCTGCGTCTAATAGCTTAAGGACTTCAGTTCTTACAACTTCTTTCATGTTAGGATTTAACCGACGTTGCATTTCCCTAGTAGATTTAGCATTTTCATCAAGGTGAATGTAATGCATGCAATCTGCAGGGTTTATACCTTTTATGTCTGCTATGGTCCATCCTAATGCTCCTTTATGCTCTTTTAAAACATCCAACAACTTACCTTTTTGTTCGTCATTGAGGGATGATGAAATGATTACCGGCAAAGTACTTTCTTCTCCCAAAAATGCATATTCCAATGTGTTGGGCAATGGTTTGAGCTCGAGTTTCGGTGGTGATTCTGATGATGGGGTGGGTTTCTTTTCTGATGGTGCTAGTTGTTCAACTCTTGACTTCCATTTATTAGTGTCCATGGATGGTGTTGAGTCAAGCAGGGCGTTGACCTCATCGACTGATCTGTCAATATCAAAATCAAAACCAAAGTGAGTTAAGCATGTCTGTAAAGGATCATCACTAAGGTTTGAAATAAAAGTGTCATCAACTAATGCTTCAATTAAATCCACATCAACAATCCCATCATCTGCATTATGAGGTTGTTTGGCAATGTTGAAGATGTTCAGCTCCATAGTCATATTGCCAAAGGACAACTGCATATTTCCAGTGCTGCATTGAATGTGAGCATCCGCAGCTGCCAAGAAAGGTCGGCCTAAAATAATGGGGATGTGCTTCCTCGAGTCCTGTATTGGTTGAGTGTCAATTACAATAAAATCAACAGGAAAATAAAACTTATCTACCTGGATAAGCACGTCCTCCACAATACCACGAGGTATTTTCGTGGACCGATCTGCAAGCTGTAACACGACTGGAGTTGGGTGTAATTCTCCCAGTCCAAGTTTCACAAATACAGAATAAGGCAACAAATTTACACTAGCTCCTAAATCCAACAAAACATTCTCAATTGTGTGGTTCCCTATACTACATGAGATAGTGGGGGAGCCTGGGTCTTTGCATTTTAAAGGAATTTTATGTTGGAGTATAGAACTAACGTTTTCTGTTAAAAATGCCTTCTTTTGAACATGCATATTTCTCTTTTTAGTGCAAAGGTCTTTAAGAAACTTGGCATAAGATGGAACTTGTTTTATAGCATCAAGTAAAGGGATGTTAACACTTACCTGTTTGAAGATTTCGAGAATCTCACCTGTGGATTTTCCCTTCTTGCCTTTAGCTAACCTCTGGGGAAATGGAGCTTTGGGAACGTATTCTCGTGGGTTGGTTTCTTCTTTCTCCTCCGGTGGTGAGTCCTCAACACTCACAGGAACAATTTGATTTTCTTTTGTCACCGGCATCTCCACTTTGTTGTCGACTTCTTTTCCTTTTCGCAAGGTCATGACTGCTTTGACTTCTTCATGCTGCTGTGGTGAACTGGTACTTGCTTCATGTACTCCTTTAGGATTAGGCCTTTGGTTGACTTGGAAACTTGCCTTTCTCAATCATTGCCGAAGAAGCAAGTTGTCCCACCATCTTCTCGAGGCTTGATTGGGCTTGTGAATTCGCTCTCAACTCATTTCGTAGTCCATCAATGGTGCGGTTACATTGTTCAATCGTGGAGTGAGTAACATTCTTGAAATTGGAATGCATCCTCCCAGTGCAGGTTGAGAGTAATTACGATTGTATGGTCTAAATTGAGAGGCTTGAGGAATTTGTTGCATTGGTGGGTGGAGTCCATTTGGAGTCCTTGAGACCATGAAAAATTGGGGTGGTCTCTCCATCCGGGATTATATGTGTTTGAGTATGGGTTGTAATTTGATGGTTTCTCATTACATGGCATTGGCTTGATTTGGATATGAGTCGGTCATGTGGCTCTGTTGATTTAGCGATCGATAACGATCTTTATTTGTCGAGAGAGACCTTGATTATTGCTTTAACTTCTTTAATTTCGAACTTGACTCGCCAATGTGAACCTCATTCACTCCTTAATTCTTCTAGTGTTCTGAGTGATCGACTCGTTGTTGGGAATTATCCGCTTGTCGCTGGAAGAATTCCCAAATTTCTGATGCACTTTTTGACATTAGCTCTCCTCCACTTGTTGCCATTAGCCATTCTTGCACATTCGGCAATAATCCCTCCAAAAAGTATTGGCATTGGTGCCATTTCTCGTACCCATGATGTGGACACTTCAAGAGTAGTCCATTGAATCGCTCCCACGTTTCGAAAAATTGCTCGTCCTCTCTCTGGGTAAACTCCGAGATTTCCCTGCGAATAGCATTTGTTTTATGCACTGGGAAATATTTATTCAAAAATTTTGTTACCATTTGTTCCCATGATGAAATGCTATTGGCAGGCAATGTATTAAGCCATGAACGAGCTCTATCTTTTAAAGAAAATGGGAATAATCTGAGTTTAACATCATCGTCTGAAAAATTTTCATATTTAAAAGTTTGACAAATGGCATGAAAATCGTTCAGATGATTATATGGGTCCTCATTTTCTAAGCCATAAAATGTGGGGAGACAATTTAGCACACTAGGTTTTAGTTCAAAACTCCTAGCAGCTACATTTGGGTATCTTATGCATGATGTGCTCAAATTAGCTAAGGGACTAAAATAGTCCTTAAACCTGTGGTGCTTGTAAATCCATTCCAAATTTATTTTTAATGTGCTTTTGTGTGCGAAATGTTTTCTCAAGTTCAAGGTCTATAGGTTCAAGATTAGGTAACAATGACCTACGACCATGCATGCAAAACAAATAAAATAAAAATAAAGATGAGAACAAAACAAATAAGAAGAGGGAGAAATTACGATACTAACCTTATTGCGCTGGTACAACCTTTCTATAAAAACACACTAAAACAAATACGTGAAATAAATTAACTAAAAGTAAATTAATAAGAAGAAAAAAAAATTACAAAGAAAAATAAAATTGAAAATTAAATTACAGAATTTTAAAGAAGAAAAAAAATAAAATTCTTAACTCAAAATATAAATTCACTCTTTTTTTTAATAAAAAAAATTACAAGAAAACAATTAAAAGAATTATTCACAAAAATTAATTCTATGAATTAAAATTACTTACCTCCCCGGCAACGGCGCCAAAAACTTGTTGTGCAAATTTTAATGTGCACGAATCTATTGTAGTATAGATCAATGGTGACGAGTGTCGATCCCACGAGGAGGTGGATTTTAATTGTGTGTAGAATTAATTTTGTAAATGGGTGATTGGATTTGTGGTGGAAATAATTTGAAATATGCTAAAACTTAAATTAAAATGGCCAGAATAAGTTATAAAATTGGAATTGCAATGGCGAGAATAAATTGAAGATAATTCTATTGAAATGACGTACTTGGGTATTCGGATCTGTATCAACATGCATCATGGGCTAAATAATCCTTATTAATGCCAATTAAATCATGAGGGGGGAATTCACACCTCATGAACCACGCTCTAATCAATATGGTGCTAAGGGCTTATCGTGCCAAATAATAATAACCTTGTAGGGTGAAACCAAGGCGGTACTAGACAAGATTAGTATTATTTGTCTACGAGAAGTCAAAACATCCACAAAAACTAGAGGGGAAGAGAAAGTAAATTTACCAAATTAAGCCCATGACACATGTTGAGACTTCACCTTCAACCCAAGCTTGAAAGAAAATTAGTCACTCATAATTGAACTAGGGGCAAAATGGGAATTTATTAAAATACGAAGAAAATACAAGATGGAGAAGGAATTACAGAAAATGGATCCCAAAAATGGATTCAGAGATATCAAATTAGGGGGGAGGCCCCCTTTTTATAGATACATGTAGTAAATCATGGCCATCGGATTAAAAAGCGATTTCGATTGCGCCACTTCATGATCAACGGTTTGACCACGTGGATGAACAAGAACACGGTTTGCCGGATGAACGAATGCGGTTTGGTTGAAAATAATCTGTGTGATGCGGCCGTCGCGAGATTTGTTGTCCACTGATATGCTGCCACGTCACCATCAACAGTATATAAGAATTTTAGTCCAACAGGATCGTGACACCTCATCAGTCAATGCCACATCATCGGTCAATGACACGTCATCGATCCGTCTATGTGAACAGTGCCGTGAACAGTAACGTATACAGTACCGTATACGTGAATAGTACCATACATGTGAATAATGCCATTTTTCCTTTTATGCTCCTCCTAAGGTTTTCGACCGTCCTGAGTTCAAAAGTGATGTCCGTTTTGCCGTCTGATCTCTCCTTTATTGTGAAATGACTATAATGCCCCTAAAATACATAAAATACTTAATTAAAATAAAACACATGGAATTAAATCAAAAGAAGGTTAAATACATAAAAGTAAGGGTTGTTAGTAAGACTTGAAATGTAAAATGACAGTTTTCTCCTTTATAAATATACATTTTCTAACACTCAACAGTAATCATCTCATCATCCCTAAATGACAAACAAAAACGTAAGTTGTTTGATGTTTTAAAAAAGCACAAAGGAGCATTAGGATGGACCATAGCAGAAAGGTATGAACCCAGTAGACTGCATGCATTATATTCACCTTGACGAAAATACTAAACCTACTAGGGAAATGTAACGTTGATTAAATCCTAACATGAAAGAAGTTGTTAGAACTGAAGTCCTTAAGCTATTAGATACATATATCATTTACCCCATTTCTGATAGTTCATGGGTCAGTCATGTGCAAGTTGTCCCCAAAAAGTCAGAAGTCACAGTAGTTACCAGTGCTGATAATGAATTGAAACCAACTAGAGTGACTACAGGATGGCGTGTATGCATTGATTATAGAAAGTTGAATTCTGGCACACATAAAAACCCTTTTCCTTTACCATTTATCGATCAAATGCTTGATAGATTAGCATGCCATGAATTTTATTGCTTTTTAGATGGTTACTGAGGATATAATCAGATTCCCATAGCACCAAAAGATCAAGAGAAAACCACTTTCACTTGCCCTTTTGGCACTTTTCAATATAGGAGGATGTCATTTGGATTATGTAATACACCTACTACATTTCAACGATGCATATTGAACATTTTTTCTGATATGGTTGAACGATCCCATGAAGTCTTTATGGATGACTTTTCTATCTTTGGTGACTCGTTTGATCAATGTTTACATCATCTAACACTAGTTCTGCAGAGATGTATCGAGAATAACTTAGTCTTAAATTAGGATAAGTGCCATTTTATGGTAAAACAAGGTATTATTCTCGGTCACATCATTTCGAGCAAAGGTATTGAGGTTGACAAAGCGAAGGTGGATCTCATTTCTAATCTTCCTCTACCAAAAACAGTCAGAGAAGTAAGATCTTTCCTTGGGCATGCTGGATTTTATAGACGTTTCATTAAGGATTTTAGCAAAGTTTCTAGACCCTTATGCAATCTACTTGCTAAGGATGTACCTTTTATCTTTGATGATTCATGTCTTGTGGCATTTGAAAAATTAAAGCAGTTGTTGACATCATCACCTATCATTCAGCCCCCAAACTAGAGCTTACCATTTGAGCTCATGTGTGATGCATCTGATTATGCAGTAGAAGTAGTATTAGGACAAAGAGTTGATCGAATTCCTCATGTTATTTACTATGCTAGTATGACATTGAATGATGCACAGTTGAATTATTCAACTACTGAAAAAGAAATGCTAGCAGTAATGTTTGCATTGGAAAAATTTTGATCTTATCTCATTGATTGTAAAATAATTGTGTTCACAGATCATGTTGCTCTTAAATATCTTCTTATAAAGAAAGATGCAAAAGTTAGGCTAATTCGTTGGGTGTTACTTTTGTAAGAATTTGACTTAGAATTCAAAGATAAGAAAGGCACATAAAATGTTGTGGCTGACCATCTCTCTCGTCTCCATTTTGACACAATTACCTAACCGTTAACATTGAATGAGTCATTTCCAGATGAACAATTAATGAGTGTGGAAGTATTACCTTGGTATGCTGATATCATTAATTATCTTGTTATAGGTCAACTTCCGGAGCATTGGACCAGGCAAGACAAGGCCAAATGTTTTGCAGAAATAAAGAATTTCTTTTGGAATGACCCTTATCTGTTCAAGTATTGTGTAGATCAAATTGTTAGACGATGTGTCCCAGAAAGTGAAATTCAGAATATCTTTTCATTCTGTCATGAAGAAGCTTGTGGAGGTCATTTCAGTGCTAAGAAAACAGCTACTAAAATTTTACAATGTGGTTTCTATTGGCCAACTATATTTCGATATGCTTACACTTTATGTTCTTCATGTGATAGGTGTCAACGAATGGGGAGCATTACACGAAAGAATATGATGCCACTAAATCTAATTTTAGTGGTTGAGATTTTTGATGTATGAGGTATCGACTTCATGGGACCTTTTCCCCTTTCTTTTGGCCATCAATATATATTGGTTGCTGTTAACTACGTATCAAAATAGGTAGAAGCAATTTCATGTAGAATTAATGATCACAAGGTGGTGATAGGATTTTTGAAAAGCAACATTGTTTCACGCTTTGGATTTTGTCGAGCAATAATCAGTGATGGTGGTGCCCACTTTTGTAACAAAGCGTTCAAAACTCTTTTGACAAAGTATTCCATCACTCATAAAGTGGCGAGCCCATATCATCCGCAAACCGGTGACCAAGTTGAGATCTCCAATCGAGAAATAAAGCACATATTAGAAAAGACGGTGAGGCCAGACAGAAAAGATTAGTTATTAAGATTTGATGATGCATTATAGACATATAGAACGGCTTTCAAGACCCCGATTGGGATGTCACCCTACAGGCTAGTGTATGGAAAAGCTTGCCCCCTACCTTTGGAACTCGAGCATCGTGCGTACTTGGCCATCAAGAAATTCAACTTTGACATGCAGCAAGCTAGCTCAGAAAGAATATTACAGCTGGCAGAACTTGAAGAAATTCGCAATGATGCATACAAAAATGCCAAAATTTACAAGCAGTGAATGAAAGTCTTTCATGACAAGCAAATTATGAGAAAATCTTTCACTCCAGGTCAGAAAGTGCTTTTATTCAATTCACGCTTGCACCTATTCCCAGGTAAGTTACACTGTTGATGGTTTGGCCCATTTATTATTCACATTGTTTTTCCACATGGGGCAATTGAAATTAAGGACCCAAAGAACGGTGTCACGTTTAAAGTTAATGGTCAAAGACTAAAGCCATATCTAGAGTACCAACCACATGGAGAGGATACCGAAGTAAATTTGAGTGACCCACCAGATTTGAATTAAGATTTTTCTTTCTTTTCAGTGATTTGATTTTTTTCTTTCTTTTTACTATTCTTTTGCTAATTGAAATTATTTTTGCATAAGTGTGTTTGTTTAACCATTAATTTTTCTCTTATCATTATTAATCATGAGTGTCATAGCTAAACAGTTCCTCCTGGACATTCTTAGACCACTTCAACGTGTAAAATCTCATCTCAAAAGGCAGATTCGATTTTGTAAAACACATCATATTTGGGCTCTGCAACCACCAGAGTTAGTATCCCATGTTGAGGATTTAGAAAGCCAACTCAGAGACATTGAGAGAGGTGTCTACAACATCCAGTTGGAGCTTGAGGTAAATTCAATACGAGGACGATTGTAATTTTCTTTATGTGTTTTAGTTTGTTTTTCTTTGTTTGTGTACTTTAGTTTGTTACCCCGGTGAAGTGGCGGATAACGGTACTCCGTGACAATCAAGTCGGTTACTTCAGTTTCCCATAATAACTGATATTCTGAGGTGAAGGTATGGACAGAAATGAGATTTTAGCAAAGCTTCACAATCGATTCCCTTCACTTCCTCGGAATGCCCTCCTTACAATCTATAAAGCTCAGTCTGAACGCATGTGGTTGCTTATGAGGAATAACATACCTGCTGACATCCGCTGGTTAATCGAGACCAAAGTACGTTTAGCAGGTGAGTTACCTCCAAAATTTATTGCATACATGCCTGGTTGTGGTAAATGAAATTATGCAAGAAAACGACGAGCTCGAAGAATTTCTGTTGCTTGTCATAAGTGTGCCAGAATGAAATGCGATTAAAAACCATGCTCTTTAGGAATGGTGTCTGACAACAGGGATAATAAGATTCAATTAATTAGAGATGGCTTGAATAAGAAGTCATTGGAAGATATCCTTTTGTCTCTTGAAACGCATCTCAGTAGATATGTACAAGGAGCGATTCTCCAGTTATGGCCATTATTCCAGAAAGAGTATGCATGATATAGTCTCGAGAATCTGACTATAAACGACCCTGTTTGCCAGTTTATAAGAAAACTGGATGGGAAGCCTATCCTCGACCCATAGAGGGCGTTCAAGCCGTTTCTGGACGTAAAACCAAAGGAAGATGTGAGCCACAATCGCAACTACCTGTAAATATCCTTTTACTTCACTGTTATTTTATTTCACTATTGTTTTATCATTTGCATTATTGTCTTTAATAATTTTATTTTATCATTGTTTCTTTTTCTTTTTACTGTTTCCTTTTTTACTCGCGAGTCATGTGCTTTACGCGTTATTTGACACTGACATGCTACCTCATACACAGCTGTGACCCACTGTCACCAAGATTCTTAAATATGACTTTTTGTTAAGCACTCACAAATTAATTTTGAGAAGTATCTCAATGGCAGCTACTCTCAATAAATAATTCAAGAACATTTGTGTGCTTTCTGGATTTAACTATGGAAAACATAAATAGTTCGTTGAGGCAGTCATAGATCTTGGTCGAAGTATAACAGAGAGAAAACTACACTTGGTGTATGGAGGAGGTAACCGAGGGTTATCAAAATTGGTCTCAGAAGTTGCTTTGGTCAGAGGAAGTCAAGTGTTAGGCATCATCCCAAGAGCCTTAAAACCTTTGGGTAGTTTGTCTGACTCACCGACTAGAGAAGAGTTAGTCGTCTCAGGTATGCAAGAAAGAATAACTGAAATGCTTAATCATGTTGATGCTTTTATTTTCCTACCAGGAGATCTTGCAACTCTAGAGGCACTTATCACATTAGCATCTTGAGCCCATCTGCACATTCACTAGAAACCCATCGGTTTGTTAAATATCAATAACTTTTATGATGACTTCATCACATTTCTTAATCATGCAATAAAAAACTATTTCATTCCGTCCAATGTGAAAAAACTTTTTATTTGTGCTCACACTGCTAATGAGCTACTTGATCTGTTACAAGCTTATAGATTGGAGCCAGACCCCTAGACTTTTGTGTTGGAGCATCCAAATAATTATGGTAACAGTAGCCGCAGTAAAAAGTATAAATTAGATTTAACTCTCTGCTTGTAAATATTTTCTTCTGTGTTGCACCACCCAGGTGATGTCTTCTAAACTTTACTTCTTTCCTTTAAAACATTGAGTGTAATGTTTCGTTCTAGTTGGGGGGAGCGAATAATTGACAATTGTGGAATCTTGGTTAAGTTTTTACTGATTTTTTGTTATAGAGACTAGCTGTGGCTAACTTTTTGTGTTGAAGACGGCTGAATATGAAGTGTAGTTACTCTAGAAACGCATCTTCTTCGTTTAAAAAAAACAAAAAAAATTCCAGGCTTTTTCTTTTTCTTTATTAAGCTTTGATAATCATTTTTTTAACTTCTTCTTTTTAATTTCTCTTTTATAAATATACACTTTCAAATTTTTGAGTCGAAGATGGCTGAATATGGAGTGTAGTGCCTCTGGAAATGCATCTTCTTAGTTAAAAAAAAAAATCATTTTCTTTTTCTATCATTTTAAGTGTAACTTTTCTAATTAGTTTTTTCTGTATCATTTTTCACCTTTCTGCATGCATATTTTCCTTCCATGTTTAGAATAGGTTGGGGGGTAGAATGTTGTTTGAAAAAAAGAAAAATGTTTGATTTGTTTTAACATTGGATGAAATGATGACTTTTAAATTTTAGTATTTGTATTATCTTAGGTTTTAAGTGATGTTACACTATGTTTGCTACTCTACATGTTGATGTCAGAGACAAATATGAGTTGCTTGAAAGAATGAACATGTCATAATAAGTACTAAGTGAGTTTTTGAGCCTATCATTTTTCTTGGAGAGTAACCCTTTTGCCCATTCTTCATACAGCTTAGCAGTTTATTATTTTATACACGATCTCTAGATTTCTTTTGAGTTAACCCTTAAAAAAAAGAAAAAAGAAAAATGTGTGTTGCTACATCTAAAGGCCCATCTAACTAGTAGATATGAAAGATTATTTAAAGCCCTAAAAGACGATGAAAATGCCATCTTTGATCCGTTTGAGCCTTTCTAGCCATACCTTTTATGAAATATCCATAGTTAACCCTTTTGAGCCTTTAAAAAAAAATATTTTCTTTGTCAAACTTATCATCTTGATCAACTCCGATTTGGAGTATTACCCGATATCTTACAAGTTCCATCACTTATTTATGTTTGAGAAAAAAGTAAATAATTATTTTGTTTAGTGAAATTGTGCAAAAACAAAAAAACCAAAAAAAATTGTTGTTTGAAAAAAAATAGAAAAAAAAGAATAATAAATAATAAATAAGCAAAATGCATCTTGTAATTTCCAAAATATCGCTATTTTTTTCTCAAACATATATTTTGTTTTTCCTATTTTCCTTCATTTGTTAGCCATGACCCTAGCCTACGTTACGTCCTAATAAAAGTCATTCTTGATTTTAGGAATCTATAGTCTGGAGTAGAAGCTAGTTATATGGGTTACAAAGATGTAGTGATGCATAAAAAATAATAATAATAAAATAAAAAAATAAAAAGTAAAAAAAAAATGAATACATTGGGTTGACTAGCATTTTGACTTTAGATCGTATTATTTTTAAGATGTGTGCAAATTTCTTTCATCTTGGTAGAGCGTGTGATATTGCTTTTGTATTATTTTCTCTCAAATTTAGCATTTATTGGAGTGACTATTTTTATTGGGTTTAATTTCCTTGTGAGAGTGTCACTACTTCCAGTGAGATTTTGGGATTTGACATGTTATTCTTGAAAGTAGCTGTGACAAAGTCTACTAGGCTGATTCATGTGAATGGTTGGTGTGGGTGTGATGTTTCTTTAGACTAGAGATAATGCTTATACTTTTATTTGATTTCTATCATTAGTCTGATTGAATAAACACGAGTGTTTAAAAAACATTGGATTTGAATTTTGTTTTCGCTTTATTTGCTAGGGACTAGCAATGAGCTGCTTGGGGGGGGTGTGTTGAATATTAGAAAATGTATATTTATAAAGGAGAAATTTGTCATTTACCACTTCAAGTTCCACTAACATTCCTACTTTTATGTATTTAAGTCTCTTGTCATTTAATTATGTGTGTTGTATTATAATTAAGTATTTCATGTATTTTAGGGGCATTATAGTCATTTCACAATGAACGAGAGATCAGACAGCAAAACGAACATCACTTTTGAACTCAGGGCGGTTGAAAACCTTAGGAGGAGCATAAAAGGAAAAATGACACTGTTCACATGTGCGGTACTATTCACATGTACGGTATTGTCTACGTTACTGTTCACAACACTGTTCACATAGACGGATTGATGATGTGGCATTGACTAATTAGGTGTCATGATCCTGTTGGACTTAAATTCTTATGTACTATTGATCGGTGACGTGGCAACATGTTAGTGGACCAAAAATCGCGAGTACGGTACATGCATATACATAGGATTATTTTCAACCAAACCGCGTCACTATTCAAACCGCATCACTATTCAAACCGCGTGGTCAAACCGTGTTACAACTCAAATCGCGTGGTCAAACCGCGTACTGTTGATGATGACGTGGCTTAATCCTGAGCGTCCGAAATGTTTTTGATCTGATGGCCATAATTTACTCAAGGTATATATAAAAAAGGGGCTCTCCCCCTCTAATTTAGCATCTCTGAATTCATTTTTGGGCTTCTTTTTCTGTAATTTCTTCTCCATCTTATATTTTCTATGTATTTTAATAAATTCTCATTTGCCCCTAGTTCAATTATGAGTAGCTAATTTTCTTTCAAGTTTGGGTTGCAGGTGAAGTCTCAACATGTGCCATGGGCTTTATTTGGTAAATTTATTTTCTCTTTCCCTCTAATTTTTGTGGATGTTTTGACTTTTTGTCGACAAATAATAATAATCTTATCTAGATACCACCTTAGTTTCACCGGCTCCCTAGTACAAGGTTATTATTGTTAGCCTATATTGCTATAGATATTGATTTTGATGATAACAAATCACATGTGTTGATTAAACAAAGATTTATGAATTGTACTTTTATAATAAGAAAATGATGTTATGGAATTAAAGTGTTTTGGACTAAACTGAGAGTATTTTAAAACCTTTGATATTGATTTTAAAATTTCAGATTTGGACCTATTTGAAAATATTTAAATATTTTACGTCATTCTATAATTTTACATAGTTTGGGTGAAATCATAATTTCAGAAAGTTTTGGGATTGATAAAGTATTATTTAGAAATTCTGAAATTGGACCTATTTGAAAGCTTTCATAACGTTTTGGGTCATAATACAGTTTTATAAAGTTTTGGGGCCAAACTGTAATTTTAGAAAATATTTCACTGTAGCAGTTATTGTAGCAAGCGGCTAACCGGATATGGTAAGCGGCAATTCGGATTTTGGGCAGTAAGCTTCTGGAGCATAAACGGCTATCCGGATATCGTAAGCGGCATGCCGGATGTTCTGAAATTCAAATTTTTATTATAACGGTAACATAAAAGCGGCTAATCGGATTCCGAAAGCAGCAAGCCGGTTATCATCAGAAAACACATAACGGCTAGTTTTTGGGTTCAAACTATAAAACTCAAATCCAATTCATTTTCAAGTTCTCTAGCAAGCATAAACAAAAAGCACACGAGATATCTTGAGCTCTCAATTCGCAAATCATAAAACATTGAATCATCTCTTGTTCTTCATTTTGAATATCTACTCTTTGAGTGAGTTTTGTTGTAACTTTCATTTCTTCATCTTAATTGTAAGTGTTTGAGTGTGTGAGACACTTGAGTGAAGAGATTGGGAGATAATCTCTTTGTGGTAATGATTCATTGACACCTTGAAGTCAATTGTAAACGTTTGAAGCCTTGGAAAGACTCGGATAGTGAAATCCTCAAGCTTCAATCGCTTGGAGGCGTGGACGTAGTCGTGGATTGCCGAACCACGTAAAAATTTATGTGTTTGTTTCTCTTCTCCCTTACTCATTTGTTATTGTGCTTTTATTGAACTTATTGCTTTCAAATTTATTAAGGCATTAGATTGGATTGTTGTGTAGCTTTGTTAGGATAATTTTTAAAATACCAATTCACCCCCCTCTTGGGTTGTACACTTATATTTCATTTGGTATCAGAGTAAGGTGCTCTTGTTTAGACTTAATCGTCTAGAGCTAAAGATCAATGGCAACTCAAAATGATTCCACATTTAGGGAATGACAATCCACCACTAGACCACCATATTTTGATGGAAATGATTACCCTTATTAGAAAACTAGGATGAGAATTTACTTGCAAGCTTTAGATTACGAAATTTAGAAAATCGTTAATGATGGTCCTTTCATGCCTTTGACTAAAAATGAAGTCGAGGAAGATATTCCAAAACCTTCACGGGAATGGAATGAATTCGAAAAGAGAAAAGATTCTCTAAATTCCAAGGCTATGAACGCCTTGTTTTGTGCACTAGATAAGAAAGAGTTTCATAGAGTGTCTAGTTGCAAAAGTGCTAATGAAATTTGGCACAAACTTGAAGTTGTTTATGAAGGCACGAATTAAGTGAAAGAATATAAAATAAGTAGGTACACTCGATAATATGAATTATTCCAAATGGAACAAAATTAGAGTGTGTACTCTATGTATACTAGATTTACGAACATAGTGAACACTCTAGGAGCCCTATGAAAGACCTTTTCAAATAGCGAGAAAATTAATAAAATCATTAGGTCACTACCTAAGGAATGGAGACCAAAAAGGACTGCCATTGAGGAAGCCAAAGATTTAAATGTATTACCTATTGATGATTTAATTGGTTCTCTCATTTCATATGAAGAAGATTTGGCAGCATAAAAAAGACATGAGGAAAAGAAGAAAAACATTGCTCTCAAAGCCTCAAAATGTGATAGTGATGAGGAAAGCGAGATGGATGATGAGAAGTTGGCTATGTTGGCTAGAAGATTCAGAAATTTCTACAAGAAGAATAACGAGCATAGAAAGTTTAGAAGTCACAAAAACAAAAAGGAGAAGAAAGAGCCAATTACTTGCTATGAATGCAAGAAGCCTGGACACATTCGACTGGGATGTCCTCTCCTCAAAAAATTCAAGAAGAAAGCTATGGTGGCCACGTGGGATGATAGTGATGAGGAAACAAGCGATGATGAAGAGCAATAAGAGATGACTAATCTAGCTCTCATGGCCTTTGGGGAAGAATCATGTAATGAAGTTGATGAGGTAAGTGTTCTTCCTACATATGATGAATTACATGATGCCGTTAAGGGTTTGCATGATGAATTGATGAAGATTGGTAAAAAGAATATATGTCTTAAAAAGAAAATGATAGAGTTTAAAAATGAAAATGAATCATTTAGTGCAAAGATTACATGCTTAGAATTAAAGAATAAAACATTGCTTGATAGAGTTGCATTATTTGAGAATTCTAGCACTTCACATGAGCATTTAGAGTCACACGTGAATGATTTGAAAAATCAAAATGAAATGCTTAGAAACAAGAGCAATAAACTAAATGAGATTGTGCTAAAATTCAAAAATGGGCACAAGATGTTGGATAACTTGCTAAACCTCACAAAAATGTGTATTTGACAAAGGAGGCATTGGGTATAAGCCAAATTTGAAATAAAAATATTACAAGAGTTATTTTGTGAAGAATACATCTATTGACAATCAAATTGTATGTCATTATTGTAATCAAGATGGTCATATGAAAAATAGATGTCTAGTGAAAAGAAATGCACATTATGGTATGAAATGTGTTTGAGTTCCGAAAGGAACCATTGCTAACTCTCAAGGACCCAAAAAGATTTGGGTACCTAAAACTTGAGATTTTCTCTACAGGGCTTGAAAAAGAAGAAGCATAAGTGGTATTTGGACAGTGGTTGTTCAAGACACATGACAGAAAATTATTCTTGGTTTTCAGGTTTTACTAAGATCGAAAATGGTGGAGATGTATCGTTTGGAGATAATTCGAAAGAAAAAATCATTGGCATTGGAAATGTCGGTAATGTATCCTCTACTCTCATTGAAAATGTGTGTTTGGTTGAAAACTTAAAACACAACTTGCTTAGTATTAGTCAATTATGTGATAAAGGATATAGAGTTATCTTTGATGAATTAAAATGTGTTATTGAGAATGCATGTAATGGAAAAGTTTTGTTTGTGGGAAATAGATGTGTTAATGTCTATACCATTAATATAGATTGTGCACCGACAAATGATAAATGTTTCTCCGCATTGCATGATGATGGTTCGTTGTGGCATAGAAGATTAGGTCATGCAAGCATGGATTTGATTTCAAAAATCGTGAAAAATGATTTGGTTAAAGGTCTTCAAAAAATCAGTTTTCAAAAAGATAGAATTTGTAAAGCTTGCCAATTTGAAAAAAAAATCAAAACTTCCTTCAAAAGCAAGAATCATGTCTCTACTTCAAAACCACTTCAATTACTTTACATAGATTTGTTTGGACCTTTTAGATATGCTAGTTTAAGTGACAAATTTTATGCATTTGTAATTGTAGATGATTATTTTAGATACACATGGGTATTGTTCTTAGCTAATAAGGATGATACCATTGATGCATTTCGAATTTTCTGTAAAAAGGTTCAAAATGAAAAAAGGTTATTCTATTACTTGTATTAGAAGTGATCATGGTGGATAATTTGAAAATCATGCATTTGAAAATTTTTGTATTGACTTTGGTATTGAGCATCAATTTTCATCACCTAGGACTCCACAACAAAATGGAGTTGTAGAGAGAAAGAATAGGTCTATTCAAGAAATGGCTAGGACCATGTTGAATGAAATTTTTTTGCCAAGTATTTTTGGGCCGAAGCCATCAACACTGCTTGTTATGTTTTGAATTGTGTGTTGATTAGACCTAATCTTAATAAAACTCCATATGAGCTTTGGAAAGATAGAAAACCCAACATTGACTATTTTAAAGTCTTTGGATGCAAATATTTTGTTTTGAACACAAAAGATAATCTTGGTAAATTTGATCCAAAATCTGATGTTGGTGTTTTTCTTGGTTATTTAAACTCAAGTAAAGCTTATAGAGTTTATAATAAAAGAACTTTAGTTGTGGAAGAATCTATGCATGTTACATTTGATGAGTCTAATCCCTCATCTATGGAGAAAGTCATTGTTGATGATAACGCAGAAGAACAACAAGAAGAAGAATCATCAAATGACAACCAAAAAGATGCACCACATAGAATTCAAGAGGAACATCATGAAGAAACAAATGCAGAGCAAAATGAAGGTACTTCTCAAACACTCCCCAAGGAGTAGAGGTATGTTTCTTCTCACCCTAAGGATGTAATTTTAGGAGATCCCTCACGAGGTGTTACAACTAGATCATCTCTTAGGAACACATGCGAGCATGCTGCATTTGTTTCTCAAATTGAACCAAAATCTTTTGTGGATGCGGAAAATGATGAATCTTGGATTATGGCAATGCAAGAGGAGTTGAATCAATTTGAGAGAAACAATGGGTGGGAATTAGTTCCTAATCCATAATATCAATCCATTATAGGCACTAAATGGGTATTTAAAAACAAAATGGATGAATCCGGTGTGGTTGTAAGAAATAAAGCTAGATTAGTGGCTCAAGGTTACAACTAAGAAGAAGAAATTGATTTTGATGAAACATTTGCACCTGTAGCTAGGTTAGAATCCATTAGGATGTCATTTTACCAGATATAAGGTTGATAGAAAAAGTACTAGTGGAACATGTCACTTCCTAGGCCATTCACTTGTCTCTTAGTCCTAAACTCGGTTGCGCTTCCAACCACCGAGGCAGAATATATTGTTGCATGTAGTTGTTGTGCACAAATTCTTTGGATGAAACAAACCCTTAGAGACTATGGTATTAAACTCGATCAAATACCTATCTTGTGTGACAATACTAGTACTATAAATCTATCCAAGAATCTCATTTAACATTCTAGAACTAAGCATATAGAAATTAGGCATCACTTCCTTAGAGATCATGTTCAAAAAGGAGATGTTGTGATTAAATTTGTTTCTACTGAAAATCAACTTACGGATATCTTTACAAAACCTCTTAGTGAGGAGCATTTTATAAAGATAAAACATGAGCTTGGAATGATGAATATTGTATCTTGAATTATGATTTGTTGATTAAGTTAATATGTTTGTAATTGTATGTATTTATGGTTCATGCATTGAGTGGCTTATTAAAAAGTTTTAAATCTCAAAATGATTTAAAATTGATCAAATTTTAAGCCAAAATAAATTAATGTATATAATACAAGTATAAGAGCTTGCCAAAATTCAATTAGAGACAAAAAGATTTCCAAGTCTAAACCGGTATACCACTTCCTCTCAACTGGAAAACCGCTTTCTTATTGATTCCTCTTGGGACAAATTCCAGATAACCAGATTTAGCAAACCGATAAGCCGGATTAGCTTTGGTTGCTCTCAGGTCAACATTCAGATAACCAAATTTATCAAACCGGAAAGTCGGATGTATTTTGGAGCTCACTGGATGAAAACCGGTCATCCAGTTATTCAATCCAGAAAGCCGGATTTGCTAAGCTTCCTCTCTGCCTCAAAACCGGACAACCGGTTCTTCAAATCCAGAAAATCGGTTACGGTTTACATAGTTCTGCCTCACAACCGGCTAACCGGTTCTTCAATCCGGAAAGCCAAATTCGTGAAGCAATATTTTGTCTCAAAACTGGCCAGCCGGTTAATCAAACCGGTAAGCCGAATGAGTTCTTGACACATTCTGGAAACTATCCGAAAAATCGGATAATGCATCCGGCAAGCCGTTTTCGGCTTTCATGCTTCTGGACACTAACCGGCCAACCAGTTAGGGAAATCCGGCAAGCCGGATTCGAGGCTTTATTAACTGTTCATCTTTTCCCTCTCTCTCGGCAATCCGGATCTCATTCTCTCTCTAAAATCAGTTCCTCTCTCTCTCGTTTTAACTCTAAAATCCATTATTTCTACTCTTTTTTTATGCAAATCGAACCATAAAACTTGTTCCCTATCCGTTCTTGTGTCCAAAAATTATCTTTCAAATCCTTTTTCAACCTCCAAATCACTAAATTCGAAATCAAACCTTGGGTTTCAGCCAAAGTTTATCTCTCTAGATTTCTTCCTTTTAAGCCATTTTTTATCAAAATTGCTTCTCAAAATCTCTTTCAATCCTCATTATCTCCCTTCTTATTGCCTCATTTCACTTAAAATCACTCCAAATCAACATGTCAAGCTCACAGCCGGTTCGAAGAAAAGGTAAAGAATCGGTTCAACAAACCAACCGGTCACGGCAAGCAAGGGGCACCTCCAATCAATCCAATTTTGAGTCCACACACTTTCAGAACAAGAAACATTTAGTCAAACGGTTTCAAAAAAGCTTCAGGACTCGTGAGGTACTCAATACATTTTATGTTTTACCGGATTTGATTAATATTCTCAATATTAGTCATAGAAACTTATTTCAATTGTCGGGAGATGTTGGTTGGATTGATGCACTTATGATTGAGGAGAATATGTATCCCGACTAGGTGAAAGTGTTTTACTCGAATATGGAAGTTTCCGAGAAGAACAAGACTCGAGTAATCACCAATGTCAAAGGAGTTTTGATTGATTTTGATGTTTCCCTGTTAAACTTTATCCTAGGATCATCCGATTTTGGTCTAGAAATTTATTCGCCTAGGAAATCTCCCGAACTTGATAGTTATGTTCATGTTGACGTTGTTAGTAATATTTGTCGGCGTAATGATCTTTCTGTTGAAGATTGTACCATTCATTTTCGTACTCAGTGTCTTTGTCTTCAAACTAGTATTTTGCTTCTCCTTATTCAGTCCATTGTTCTTCCTAGATCAGGGCATTTGGATGAGGTTTCTCACATGGACGTTGCTTTGATTGATTGTATTCTTAGACATCGTCCGGTTAACTTGGGCTATACCATCATCCAAACCATGTTGACCATACCTGCCTTGATTACCCGCTCCCTTCCATATGGTCACTTCTTTACCCGAATCCTTAAATATTTTGATGTACCGATTCAAGAACCGTCGTGTAGACTGTCTAAGGGTATCGGGGATGACGCTATATTTGGCTTCGGCTTTGAGTGGAAAAATGGCACTTGGGTCAAATTCACTAAAAACAAGTTTACCTTTCTTGCTCCAAGTGATGATCGGCCACTTAATGTTGTGGTTCCAGCCGATCAGCTACCTATTTTCTTACTCTCATTTCGGGGGTAGCGTAGACGCTGAGATCCTCCCGTGATTGCTTCAGCTCCTGGTGCCTCTGCATCCGGTTCATCACCTCCACAACCTCCTACCTCTGAAGAGTTTACTCTTCAATAACTTATGGATGAGGTGCGGACACTCTTTGTGCGGCAGACTGAGTTTCAGCAGCAGTAGCAGCTCATTCATGGACAACGCCTTCTTTTTTAGCACTTTGGCATTCCATATCTGTATCCTCCCCTCACCACCTCAGTAGTCTCTTATGCTTGTATTTGGACACACCTACATATCATGTACTGCTTTATGTCCTTTTATTTTCGACTATATGGATGGTTATTATGCTTTTGGATTATGTATTTGTTTTGGATGATATGAATTTGTTTTGGATGATATGAATTTGTTTTGATTGTTTGTTAAGGATTATATGGATTTCCTTATGCTTATGGATATTTTTGAACTAATGTGCTTATATTGAGACTTTGATGATTGATAGCAGGAGCTTTTATTCTTTTTGATGATGAAGGGGGAGAATAATATAATATGTGTTATAAAAATATGCACGTATGCAGGGGGAGTATGCATGTATGCAGGGGGAGTCTTTTAAATAATTTTCAAATCAGTTTTTTAACCTTGCATTGATTAAGGGGGAGCTTTTCATAACTAAATTAAATTTTTATAATGTGTTTTGTCATCATAAAAAAGGAGGAGATTGTTAGCTTATATGGCTATAGATATTGATTTTGATGATAACAAACCACATGTGTTGATTAAACAAAGATTTCTAATTGTGCTTTTATAATAAGAAAATGATTTTATGGAATTAAAGTGTTTTGGACTAAAATGAAAGTATTTTAAAACCTTTGATACTGTTTTTAAAATTTCAGATTTGGACCCATTTGAAAATATTTAAATATTTTGGGTCATTCTATAATTTCACATAGTTTGGGTGAAACCATAATTTCATAAAGTTTTGGGATTGACAAAGCATTATTTAGAAATTCTGAAATTAGACCTATTTGAAAGCTTTCATAACGTTTTGGGCCATAAAACAGTTTTATAAAGTTTTTAAGTCAAACTATAATTTTAGAAAATATTTCACTGTAGCAGTTACTGTAACAAGCGGCTAACCGAATATGGTAAGCGACAATTCGGATTTTGGGCAGTAAGCTTCTGGAGTATAAACGGCTATTCGGATATCGTAAGTAGCATGCCGGATGTTCTGAAATTCAAATTTTTATTGTAACGGTAACATAAAAGCGGCTAACCAGATTCCAAAAGTGGCAAGTCGGTTATCATCAGAAAACACATAACGGCTAGTTTTTGGGCTCAAGCTATATAAACTCAAATCCAATTCATTTTCAAGTTCTCTAGCAAGCATAAACAAAAAGCACACGAGATATCTTGAGCTCTCAATTCGCAAATCATAAAACATTGAATCATCTCTTGTTCTTCATTTTGAATATCTACTCTTTGAGTGAGTTTTGTTGTAACTTTCATTTCTTCATCTTAATTGTAAGTGTTTGAGTGTGTGAGCCACTTGAGTGAAGAGATTGGGAGATAATCTCTTTGTTGTAATGATTCATTGACACCTTGAAGTCAATTGTAAACGTTTAAAGCCTTGGAAAGGCTCGGATAGTGAAATCCTCAAGCTTGGATCGCTTGGAGGCGTGGACGTAGGCGTGGATTGCCGAACCACGTAAAAATTTGTGTGTTTGTTTCTCTTCTCCCTTACTCATTTGTTATTGTGCTTTTATTGAACTTATTGCTTTCGAATTTATTAAGGCATTAGATTGGATTGTTGTGTGGCTTTGTTAGGATAATTTTTAAAATACCAATTCACCCCCCCTCTTGGGTTGCACACTTCTATTTCAATTATTATTCCGCACGATAAGCCCTTTGTACCATATTGATTAGAGTGTGGTTCATGAGGTGTGAAATTCCCCCTCATGATTTAATTAGTACTAATAAGGAATATTTAGCCCATGGTGCATGTTGATGCGGATCCAGATACCCAAGCGCTTCAATTATTATAGTTTCCACTTTAATTTAATTCTGCCATTTCAATTTAAATTTTAAGATATTCCAAATCATCTTTACCATAAATCCAACCACTCACATAGAAAATTAATTCTACACGTAATTAAAATCCACCTCCTCGTGGGATCGATACTCGTCTCCATTAATCTATTCTACAATAGATTCGTGCACTTGCGAGTTCAATAAAATTTACACAACAATAAGCTCATTCAAATTCAAACAAAGGTTGATCACAATGCTATCATTGAGCTCATAACTGAGAATACAACCTTCAAAAAGCTTTAAACACATTCTTGCTTCATTTATTCACATATTGGGCATTGATTTGTAATCTTAAATATTGTGTGAGTGAAGAAAAAATTTATAATCTTTACTTTGAGTGATTGTAAGTGTTAGGGTGAACTTGGGTCAAGAGATTGGGGATAATCTCTTGTTGTAAAGGTTCATTGACACCTTGGAAGTCAAGTGTAAGCATTTGAAGACTTGGAGGCTTGCTTAATGAAATCCTCGAGCTCGGAAAGCTTGGAAATGTGGACGTACACGAGGTTGGCCGAACCACGTAAAAATCTCCGTGTTTGAATCTCTCTTCCCTTATCTTTTAATATTGTGATTGATTTATTTGTTGTTGCTTTAAATTCGTTGTAGATTTGCATTGAGTTTTTGTTTTAGAATTGCATAACTTTTAGAAACCCAATTCACCCCCCCCCCCCTCTTGGGTTGCATAACTAGAATTTCAATACTATAGCCTTTTTCATTTTGAACTTTCTTACAAAACACTTTAAAAGTATCAAAAACATCATACTTATTAGGTAAGAATAATACCCATGTGTATCTTGAAAAATCATCAACAATTACAAAAGCATAATACTTCCCACTCAAACTAGCATACCTTAAAGGTCCAAATAAGTTTATTTGAAGTAGTTGAAGAGGTTTTGAAGTAGAAATATGATTTTTGCTTTTAAAATAAGTTTTGATTTGTTTACCAAATTGGCATGCTTCACAAATTTTATTTTTTTGAAAACTGATTTTTGGAAAACCTTTAACTAAATCATTTTTGGAAATCTTTGAAATTAAATCCATGCTTGCATGCCCAAGTCTTCTATGCCATAACCAATCATCATCATGCAATGCGGAAAAATATTTATCATGTGTATATGCACAATCTATATCAATTGTATAAGCATTAACACATCTATTTCCTACAAATAATATCTTGCTATCACATGCATTCTCAATAACACATCTATTTTTATCAAAAGCAACTTTATAACCCTTATCACACAATTGACTAATGCTAAGCAAATTGTATTTCAAGTTCCAACCAAACACACATTTTCAATAAGAGTAGAGGATACATTACCGACATTTCCGATACCAATGATATTTTCCTTTTGAATTATCTCCAAAAGATACGTTTCCACCATTTTCTATCTTGGTAAAACTTGAAAACCAAGAGTAATTCCTTGTCATGTGTCTTGAACATCTACTGTCTAAGTGCCACTTATTTTTCTTTTTCTTTGATCCGTACAGAAAAAGTTTCTATGTTTTAGGTACCCAAAACTTTTTGGGTCCTTGAGTGTTAGTAATGGTTCCTTTTGGAATCCAAATATATTTTACACCATAATATGCATTTCTTTTCACTGGACATATATTTTTCATGTGACTATTTTGATTACAATAATGGCATACAACTTGATTGTTAATGGAGGTACTCTTTATAAAAGAATTCTTATAATACTTTTGTTTCAAATTTGGCTTATAGTCAATGCCTCCTTTGTCAAACACACATTTTTGTGAATTAAGCAAGTTATTCAACATCGTTTTCCCATTTTTGAATTTTAGCACAATTTCATTTAACTTATTATTCTTCTTCTTAAGCACTTCATTCTCTTTTACCAATTCATCAACATGTGATTTTTCATGCTCATATGAATACGTTGTTTACCTTTAAAAGATGCAATCTTATCATGTAACATTTTATTCTCTAATTCTAATTCGTTTGTCTTCTCATTCAAAGAATCATTGCATTTTTTCATGATATCCTTTTCATTTGTGAGTTCTAGTATTTTCTTTTTAAGACATGCATTCTTTTTACCAATTTTTATCCACTCATCATGCAATTCTTTAAAAGTATTATGTAACTCATCAGATGTTGGAAGGTCACTTACGTCATCAAGTTCATCAAATGATTCTTCTCCGATTGCTATGAGAGCTAGATTTGTCATTTCTTGGTGCTCTTCATCATCACTTGTTTCCTCATCGCTATCATCCCATGGGGCTACCATTGCTTTCTTCTTGACCTTGTTGAGAAGAGGACATTTAGATGTTGTGTGCCTAGGCTTTTTGCATTCATAGCAAGTGATTGGCCCCTTCTTCTCCTTTTGGTTCTTGAAGTTTATGAACATTCTCTGCTAACTAGTTTTCTTGTAGAATTTTCTGAATCTCCTAGTCAACATAGCCATTTCTTCATCATCCAGCTTGCTTTCCTCATCACTCTCATGTTTTGAAGCTTTGAGAGCAACGATTTTCTTCTTCTCCCCAGTCCTTTTTCTGCTGCCAAGTCCTCTTCATATGAAATGAGAGAGCCAATTAAATAATCAATAGGTAAAGTATTTAAATTTTTGGCTTCTTCAATAGCAGTTTTCTTAGGTCTCCATTCTTTTTGAAGTGACGTAATAATTTTCTTGACTTTCTGGCTATTCGAGAAAGTTTTGCCTAGGGCTTCTAGGGTATTTACTATGTCTCTAAATCGTGTATACATAGAGTACACATTTTCATTTTGTTCCATTTGGGATAATTCGTATTGGCGAGTGTACCTACTGATTTTAGATTTTTGGGACATTATTAT
The DNA here is from genome assembly GCA_030449895.1 of Citrus mangshanensis. NCBI lineage: Eukaryota > Viridiplantae > Streptophyta > Magnoliopsida > Sapindales > Rutaceae > Citrus > Citrus mangshanensis. Next base: position 555,312 of record JASUUJ010000327.1, on the reverse strand, counting down.
TGCACCACCTTTATTTTACCTTATGTTCATCCAACCACTACAAAATTCTAACATGTACTTTGCACCACCTTTCTTTTCACATTTGTATCAACTAGCCACTTTTGTATTAACACTATTAAATAATTTTAATAAAATGATAACTTTACTCCCAAATAAATTAAAAGACCATTTTATTTTATAAAAACTTTAAAAAAATAAAAAAAAAATATAATGATAAAAATATCCTTAAATTTAATAAAAATAAATCTCAAAATTAGAATTTTCATTTTTAATAAAAATTATTTAATATAAAATTATAATTATAAAAATAATTACAAAATTTTGGGATTTAATAAAAATCCCCTAAGTTATTAAAATTTTAGGATTTATTCTTTTAAGAAATAAATTCAATTATTTTAATAAAATTTTACAAAATTATAATTTTTTAATAAATAAATTGATTTATTTTTTTAAAAATTTTGTAAAATTATAATTTTTAATAAAAATAATTATTAAAATTTTGTAAAATCTAAATTTAGTAAAAATCAGTTGGGAACCTCTATTTGGGATTTATTTCGATTAAATTTAGTGATATTTTTATGATTATAATTTTTATGTTTAAAAGTTTTTATAAGATAAAATAGTTTTTTAATTTATTTGGGGGTAAATTTGTCATTTTATTAAAATTATTTAATAGTGTTAATGCAAAAGTGGCTAGTTATACAAATGTGAAAAGAAAAGTGGTGCAAAGTACATTTTAAAAGTTTGTAGTGGTTAGATGAACATAAGGCAAAATAAAGGTGGTGCAATGATAATTTTCCTAGATTTTTTTAACTTGATTTGTCTCTTCATAGACAACCTCAAGTTTATTCCATATTTCTTGAGCACTTTCACAACTAGATACTCTTTGAAATTTTTTCTCATCTAGAGCACAAAATAAGCATTCATTGCCTTGGAGTTTAAAGACATCTTTTTTCTTTTCTAACTCACTTCATTGGCTTGACAGTTTAGGAATATCATCATCTTCTTCATTTTTAGTCATAGGCATGAATGGGCCATGACAAACAACTTCCCAAATTTCGTAATCTAAGGCTTGCAAATAAATTCTCATCCTAGTTTTCCAATATTGGTAGTCATTACCGTCAAGGAACGGTGGTCTAGTTATGAATTGTTCTTCCCTAAAAGTTGAGTTATTTTAGGTTGTTATGGATCTTTTACTCTAGACGGTTAAGTCCGAATAAGAGAACAAGGCTCTGATACCAAATGAAATAATATCTAAGCAACCCAAGAGGGGGGGTGGATTGGGTTTTAAAAAATGTGCAATACTAAATCGAAACTTGTTGCAAATCTTAAACAAATCTAAAGCAATAATAAATGAATCAAACAAAATATAAAAAGAGAAGGGAAGAGAGATTCAAACATGGATATTTTTACGTGGTTTGGCCAACCTCGCCTACGTCCACGCCTCCAAGCACACTGGGCTTGAGGATTCCACTAGTCAAGCCTTCAAGACTTCGAGAGAACTTACACTTGACTTCAAGGGTGTCAGTCAACCTTTACACCAAGAGATTATCCTCAATCTCTTAACCCAAGCGTATCCCAACACTTACAACCACTCAAATAAAAAATTACAAATTTGTTTTTCTCTCACACAATCTATAAGATTACAAATCAATGCCCAATGTGCGAATAAATTAAACAAGAATGAATTTAAAGCTCAATGAAGATTTTATTCTTGATTATATACTCAATGATAATATTGTGATCAACACTTGTTTGAATTTGATTAAGCTTATTTATAGTTAGAGCTGAAAAATAACGATTGTTGACTTTCTGCCCGAAATTAGATCACCATTAGCAGTTATTGGTTAACCGTTTTGACTGGTCCAACTGACCGTTGGGCTGAATTTAAAATAAACGGTTGACTGTTTGCCATTATCGGTTTTCCGTTAATTTCCAAAGAGCTGCAAAATAAATTTTTGCTATCCATTCTTGCTAAACGGTTGAAGATTATCATGAAATAACATTCTAGAAATTATCGGTTAGCCGTTTCAAGTTAATGGTTCACCAGTTATTTCCAATAACCTACAAAAAGAAATAGGCTTATCCGTCTCTGTTCAATGGTCCAAGGTTAGCACTTAAGAGATTATTCATCTCTGGAAATTATCGGTTAACTGTTTTATAGTTAACGATTCACTGTTTATTTCCAAAATCACAGTTTTAATAGAATTTCATAGGGAATGGTTTTCCGATTTAAAGTAAATGATTATCCAAATTTCATGAACACATTTAGAAATATTATATGGCTTTTAAGAAGATGTTTATTAATGAAAAACTCCAACATTTTAATCAAAATCATTTAAAGTTTGTTATGATCAAAATCAATATAATGATTTTTCTTCCTTTCTGCAACACCATTTTGTTAGGGGGATCTTGGAACTGTTAAAGGGCGCCGAATTCCATTTGCTTCATATAATTCTACGAATTCTTTGGAAATGAACTCTCCACCTCGATCAGATCTCATAGCTTTAATCCAGTATCCACTTTCTTTTTCCTTTGCAGCTTTAAATTTCTTTTAAGCTTCAAAGACTTCTGATTTCTGGTTAAAAAAATACACCCAAGTTTTTCTTGAAAAATCATCTATGAAGAGAAGGAAGTAGTTACTTTTACTAAGGAAGCTTGGCTTAAATGGACCGTACACATCAGTATGAATGAGCTCGAGTGACTTCTGAGCTCTTGAGTTTGACTCCTTTGGAAAGCTCTTTCTGAACTGCTTGCCAAGTAAACATCCTTCACAAAGTTGATCAAGGTGATTAATGTATGGTAAGCCTTTCATCATGTTCTTCTTGGATAGTAGCTTCAGTCCTCTAAAGTTGAGATGCCCATGTCGAAGATGCCAAATCTAGGATAGATCTTTGTGACAGGCTTTGAGACATTTTGCAATATCATTTTGAATATTTAAAGGAAATAATATATTCTTCGACATTTTCACCTTTGTAATTAGATTTCCTTCGTCATCTCCTAGGAAAAGACTACAATATTTTAAGTGAATATTATAGCATTTTTCCAAGGGTTGACCCAAACTAAGGATGTTGCTTTTCATATTAGGCACATAATAAACATTCGAAATTATTTGGTGGCTACTATCTTTTGCATGAAAAAGAATGTTACCTCTGCCCTTTACTGGTACTTTTGAATCATCTCTAAAAGTGACACTGCCATTCACAGATTCATTTAGTTCCACGAACATGCTTTTATTTTGCTTATATGATTGCTAGCACCTGTGTCAAGATATCATGTATTTTGTTAACTTCCACTTTTGTCATTGCGTGCTAGTAAAAGGGTGCCACCTTCACCATTTTTCTTTTCAACATAATTCACTCTCTCCTCAATTTTGGTACTTGGAGCTCTACATTCTGAAGTGTAGTGTCCAAACTTTTGACAATTATAGCATTGAACTTGGGATTTGTCATACCTCGATCTTGGATTGCCTCTGCCTCATCCTCTAGTTGAGATTTCTCCTTTGGCATAATTGGAGTTGTTGTTGAAAATTAAACCTCGTCCATGACTACGACCTCTACCTCATCCTCGACCTTTACCTCGGACATAATGCCATCTCTTTTTGTTATAGCATTCTTTTATTTTCTTTAGATTGACTCTCATCTTGAGAAGTTGTTCTTCAATTCCTTACTTCTTTTTTAGTTTTTACTCATATGCTTGCAACCTTCCTTGAAGTTGCTCGATCGTCATATCTTCTAGATTTTTTGTTTTCTCAATTGTCACAACAATACGGTCAAACTTCAAGTTTACTGATCGAAGTATATTTTCAATGATCCTTACCTCTTTTAACTCGTCGCCATTTCTTTTTAATTCATTGGAAACGGTCACAAGTAGGGTAAAGTAGTCAAAAATTGACTCCGATGCCTTCATGTGTAAGGACTCAAATTCTCTTCGTAATGTTTGGGGACGAACATTCTTAACTTGCTCTGCTCCTTTGTAAGAGGTCTCTAGCTTTTCTCATACTTCTTTTAAAGAGGTTGCACTAGCAATCTTTTCAAAAGCATCTTCATCTAATGATTGAAAGATGAGATACTTTGCTTTATTTTCTTTCTTCTTTAAGTCTTTCAAAATTTCCTTCTGCGCCGCAGTTAAAGTAGCTTCACTTTTTGGCAAAATAAATCCTTTCTCCACGACATCTCATACATCATGTGCACCCAATAGAGCCTTTATTTTAATGCTCCGTTGTCGAACTTACTTCCTTTTAATTATGGAACTTGAAATGACATCATACCACATTTTCCATAACTCACAAATTAAGTGAGAATTTGGAGATTCTAAAGGCACGGACAAATTTGGAATGTCAAAAAACCTTGGGAGGGACTCGAGTCAACTTTCGATCAACAGTCAATGCCGGTCAACAGTCAACATCAACTAGTTGACTTGGCTCGGTCTGGCTCAGTCGGCTCGGTTTGGTTCAGTGGGCTCAGCTTGGTTCAGTGGGCTCAGCTTGGTTCAACTCGGTGAGACGACTCAGCTTCAGGATAGAAACATTCTGGTGGCGATCGTGGCAGCGTTCGATCTCCGATCTGGATGATTTTTACGGCGTCGCATTCCTCTCGTTGAGATCTTCGATTTGATATGCTATACGACTATATATAGCATCGAACACTAGCTCAGATACCACTTTGTTGGAGAATCAATAAATTAAACACTAAAAAACACACTATTTTATTTGTTCAACAACACTCCTCAACTACAACTCTTATTTTTCACTCTCTACAACTTAGAGATTTTGTTACTTCACTTGATATATAAATTAGAGGGGAGAGGGGGTATTTATACATAAAACAAACTAATCATAACCATTTATTTATTCAACTACTACACAAATTCTCACCATTTATTAAAACCTACCAATCACCTACTTTACCAATCACACCAACCACAAAAAAACTTCTATATATTTGGTCTTGAATTTATTCATCATGGATCAAGTTTATGATCCAACAAAGGTTGCCTATTAAATCACTAATGTGATTTATGTGTGTTCCAAAATATTGGTTTAGTTTAGTGAAAGACCCTAATTTCATTTGTAAGCATCTCAGAGAGACGACCACAAGGGTCTCATGATCTACATTGGATATTATGTTGACGATTTAGTTCTAGTGCCTGATAAGACATTGACATACTCGCATTCCCAAAATCTTGAAGTAAAAACGAGGAATCATATTCCTTTTAGCCCTTGTGAGGACATATTTTGCTTTTCCAAAAAAAGGAACCTTAACCCGATTAATTTATGGAATGTTTCCATGAATGAGTACAGAATTCTTCCAGAGCCACCTGCACCTAGAGATGGCATTAGTGGCAGTCTTCCCTGCGATACAAGAATTTTCTATAGTAATTTTACAGTTGGATTAGATCCCACGACGAATGATTTCAATTGGTCATGACACAAACCTTGTAGGACGAGAGAGGAATGCTATCGATCAATGATGGCTTACCTATTATTGAGGTTTACAACTTTAGCACTAAGTCTTGGAAAGATGTAGAGGAAGGGTTATTCCCATTGGGATGTTATTTAGGGGGTGAAGACATGAACAATGTCTACCAGAAGGGATTTTGTTATTGGGTGGCATTGGGGAAAAAACCTTACGATTTTTTCATTGGGGGTGAAGATATGAACAATGTCTTATGATTATTTTCATGAAATGAAAGGACCTCTTGTTCCTTAAATTACAACAGAAGAATAGACCAATTGAATGATTGGAATGCACAATGATTGCCTCTCTCTAGTACACGTAAAAGAGTCGGACACTCTTTTGGCTTATGGATGATGAAAAGGGGTTTTTGGACCAAGCACCTGACTTTTGAAATAGAAAGGTATCAACCAGTTGGATTTTGGAGAAACAATGAATTTATACTAGAATTATATCCATCAATTGGGGATCATCAATTGGTCTTACATGATTCCAAATACGAACTAGTAAGGGATCTTAGAATTACTGGTTCTTTTTTTAAAAGGAAACTCTTATTCCAGTCCGCGAATAGGAGGATATGTAGCTTATTGAATGTCCATAGTCTTGACATTACATGGCATTTTTTAGTGTATTTTCATGTCTCTAATTTATATTAGCACGATCTTTATATAGATAATTTATATTGCGCTAGAGTTTGTTGCAATAACAACATCGATATTTCGCTCGAAATTTTCTCTCTCAAAACTACTGAAACTAATATTTTTCCATTAAAATCCAACCAAAATTAAGGGCCCCATCGCCCACCAGGTCTCTTTCGGTAATGACCCATCGCTTAGATTAACATTTCGAGGTAAATATCATTTTTCTTGTAATGAACATTCACATATAATACATTTTAGAAATTTCATAATACACTCTTTTCTTATTTGTATAGAAGATATCCACTTTGAGAATGAGTCCACTGAGACACAACCAGATTTCTATCCTAACAAATTTTATAGGGGAATTTATTCCACCCCACATCAAGGGGGGAGGTCAACCTTTACCAATTTTTAAAAGTGGGAGAAGAATACAATCCTAGAACATGGCGAGGTTAAACGCATACCCTTATAGTGTGTTTAACTGTAGGATTAGGGAATCAGAACCCAGAATGAGAATGATTGATGGTGTTTACTTGTTAAAGTAGAAAGGAAAGGAGACTGAAATATGTGGGGCCTACTTTTTTTTGGGATTAAGGATTAGGAACTTGATTCCTATAGGTAGATTGGGAATAAAGTTCTCATTCCTTGAACTCCCATACAAATTTTCATAATTTCCAAATTATCCTTTAGGATTTGTCACTTTTGTATTGTGGTCCCTACAAAAGTTTTGTAATATTTACAAATAGGTCCTGCATTATTTAATTATTATTGTTATTATTATTATTATTACTGTCGTCATTAATGTCATTATTAATAATATTATTTAAATTGAGTAATTTTATCTTCATCACCATCATTATTTTGAATAATAATAATCACAATCACAGTTATTATATAAATAATGACAATAATCAACTAAAGTCATTTTAATAACTCATAATAACCCATTACAATTCCAAGACAATGTAAACACATCAATAGTAATACAGTTCATTTTGATTTTGATTCCTACATGTAAAATAAATTCTTTATTTTGATTTTCATTCATCATTTTGATTCCAACTCATTCTGATAACCAATTAGTAAATGCACTTTTAAAGTCTCTCGAGGCATGGATCGATGGACGCCATAATTACACTCTTCAAGTGAATATAAACGTAAGATGTCCAAATGCCTAATGAATTAAAGGCATTTAATTTTTCTCTTAATTTAAATTTTGATTTTCTTTTAAGTGAATAAAAATGTTTGGAAGGTATGATGTATTTTGTATCCTTATGTGATAGAGTTGTGATTTTTATAGTTGGATTTATGGAATAATTGTCTTTTAATTATTAAAATAGTAAAATTATTTTAGAAGCTTCAAAAGTTTAAGATGGCCTATTTCTTTAGCTAGCTTAAAAAAATTGATCCCTATCTATTTTTTAAAAATTGCTACAAAAATAGAGAAACATCTAAAATAAACTTATTTTAAAATATTTACGAAACATCATTAATTTATCAAAATTTGTGGAATAAAAAGCAACTTTTAGCTTTTCAACTGTAATTCAAAGTAGCCTAAGTTACTAAGGGCTCGTTTAGGATTTCGTTTAAGAGACTTAAAAAAATTTAATTTTGATGTTTAGTAATTTTTTTTAGAATTCACTTTAGCAAAATACCAATCCTACAGCAAATTTTGAAAAACTGTGATGGAGTAGCTTTTCAAAATTTAATTTTGAGAATCAATTTTATAATTAATAAAATTTCATATGTATTATTTTATTTATTAAAAATTCCAAAATTATGCTTATTAAATAGAAATGAAAATTATTAACTTTAAAGAGATAATAATAATTATTATTACCAATTATATTAGCTAACAAATTAAAAAAATTAATACCATAAAATATTTATTTTAGTTTTCAATTATTGTACGCACAATAAAAAAAACATTCGATATACATGTTTATAATTGTGTAAATCAATTTTTATTTAATATTATGTCTAATTCAGTCATTTATATGCCACAGCAATTTAACAGTAAGAATTACTAAGCACATACAATTACTTTTAAAAATCATAGAGCTTTTGAAAATAAATTTATACTAAACGTTTAACATGATTCTCTTTACAACTGATTAGTTCTACAGTACAGGTAACAATAATTTTTTGTAAAAGTTATATCGTTACTAGACCGGCCCTCAATCACAAACCAAACCACAAATGATTCGAGTAAATATTTGATGAATAGTTTCTAGTAGTTGATTAACACTAGAAAGGTTAAAATTATCATTGTTTTCACTTATAAAATTAGTTACACTATTAATTTCATCACATTTGCAAATCCCTAACTTATTTTATGAATTGTCTATTTTTATTAGTTCTTAAGTATCATTTTTGTGTTTTGTAGGTAAATCCCTAAATTTATTATGCTTGGATTGGAAAGTGGATGTGAAGAAATTTGGATTCAGGAGACTGAGAAACCTTTAGAAGAATTGTTAGCCCTTCGATCCAACATTAATTCTAAAATACTAAGATCGTTCCATGTGTCTGAACTTACATGCACCTCGCGACACTAAATTTAACACTTATAATTTTAGTTAAACCACCTTAACAAATGAACCAATTGAGAGTCCCACTTTGACTTCATTTGTAGCCATTAATTATGTTGAATCCAATGATCTATAATGCATCACAATGGTTGCAATTTCAGACATCTGGATTGTATTAGTAAAGCTGAACTAAAAATTGTGTTCACAAAAGATATCATGTAAATGTCCACCCTTGATCAATTGAGAATGTGTAGAATGTGTCTAGAATTTGAGAGATCAGTTTTGTAGAGAAGATTAGTGTAAATCAATGATGAATTGCAGGAAAAAATGTAGTTAATAAGAATAGATTTTTCTCTTCCCCTCTCTTTTGTTTTCAATTTCCTTGTATTATACTTTCACAAATTTATTAAATAAAATGAGTGTTTTAATTTGCTTGCAAATATGAGTAACTAAGATTCTAAGATAAGGTGAAGGGTAAAGCTCAATAATTCAAATTGTGGATTTAATTACTCTCTCAAGTGAGTTTTAATTTTATTGTTTTTAATTACATGTTTATAAGTTGTATTTTCTACCGATTACGTTCATTTCATACTAATTTGTAGATCCCGATCTTCTTAAATCTATGTGGGTGTTTAGACCTTATATCAACACACTAAGACAGTACTAGGAACACTCACTACAAAAAAAATGAGTTTCTACGGTGGAGTTGTTACGACATATTATAATTACACGCCGTTAAAAATTCAATAAAGATGGAAGGTATTGAAATACTCACTGTTAAGATATTCAGCTATATAATTAGACGGCATAATTTTAAAAAATGTCGTTGATTGTTCTAGATAATAACGACATATTATCAATAAACTAAACCAATATTTGAAAACATGACTAAATCACATTAGTGATTTCATAGGCAATCTTGACAAAGTCTCAACTAGTAAATCCTCAGACGATTCTCCATAGCTTGCATCACGATCATGTTTCTCTCCAATTTTTTTCCCAACCCAACATAATGCCTTTTCCGGCCATAATTATAAAGAAATTGGATTAACTATATGTTTTATGTAAAATGAACAAGTTCAATATATGGAAGTTAAAAGCAAAAAATTATAAATAATAATTTCTTCCAGCTGGATATATACTGCATGCCTTTGGTTTAATCCATAGTCAGAAGCTGATTTGAAATACCATTCGTTGAAGAAAACCATCATTGTCAAGTCTTAAGAATCCAACATAGATAGATTTTAATCTTGAAATTAAGACTACATATTGATGGAAAATGAAGGGAAATTGCAGGAATTTTCTCGATGGACAATAACTTCGCAACTAATATAGGGACAGCACAATTAATTAATTGGAAATTTTAAGGCCACCTAAATATTTTCAGCAATATTTATCAAAAGTTTAAGGTAATATATATAATACTGATCTAGTCCAGGATCCTTGACTTTTAAGTTCGGAAAAGTTATTAAGCCATATGATTCAGTAGTATAATGCAATTACACTATTAAATCATATGGCTTAAAAAATTTCTCAGACTTTAACAAATCTAGGATTTTGAATAGATTTGCTAATATGTGTCTTATGGTCCACATTACATATGCAACATCTGATGGTCCATACAATGATCTAATATTTATTAATTTCATTGTGTTACCTGATAAGACCTTGATAGACTTGAATTTTCAAAAATCTTAAAGCTGAGATGAGGGATCATACTCCACTTGGCCATTGTCACGGATTATATTTTTTTCTCTCGAAAAAAGGAACATAAATCTATGAAATATTTGTTTGAATGAATGCATAGTTGTCCTAAAGCCAAAGCTGCCCAGAGTTCATGTTCCCTACGATACAACAATTCTCTGTACTAATTTTGGATTTGTATTAGATCCCATTGTTGAAAGTATGAGATAATACTGCTTTGTAAACTCCAAATTCAGCTGAAACAATTACACGAATCAACAAATCCAATGGCGATGGATAATGGCTTGAGTTTAGCATCCTTGATAATTAATCTAGAGTTATACCCAGCAAAAGGTAACTTGCAACCAAAAACCAAAAATTTACATCCCATAACCTCGGAGTTATTGCCCAATCGATGATATAAGACTTAATTTGAGGATTCCAAAATTTTATGATTTAGAGATTTTCTATTTTAATTAGAGTCAATTATGGTATGTGCCTTAGTTTTTTATTTATATTGTAGTTATGATTTAGTTTCTCTTCTTAAGTTAACTTAAGAAAGTAGGTTTCCTCTATTATAAATCGAGAGGTTTTATTATTGTTTTCATAACTTTAATTTCAATTAATCAATAAAAACCCCCTTTTTCTAATTCCTGCGGGGATTATCTATTATAATATCTCTTGTAGAGTCATTTGAATTAGAATGTTATTTAATCTCCCTTTAAGTTATTAAAAATCCCATTGAGTCATTTGGATAAGAACGAGATCTAATCATTCTTTCATTAGAGTGTAACCTAATCACATTGGCTTGGTCCACTACTAGAACGATATTTACTGTTTCTTACCCTATCAATTCTGCTTCCGCTATGCCCGCTTTATCAGTTGGTGTTGGATGGGTGGGCGCCCAAGATGGGCCGACCCGACCCAACCCACACATGGTAACCACTTGTAGGTTACCATACGTGTTTAGGAGGGGGAAGTTGATTTGTGTTCAACTTCCCAACCACTCCCAACCGCTGTATATATTCATCAAAACCCGCTCTGGAAAAAACAACGTTAATTTTTCATTCATTCGTAAAGAAAAGCAATGTGTGTGTGGGTGAAAGAAGAAGATTAAAATAAGATCCTTGAATAATCCGAAAAAGACAAAATATACTGTGAATTGAGAAAGATTTTCGCTCGTGATTTCTTTCCGACCGGTGACATGATCCAACACTTATTTATTCCGCAGCATAATTCAAAAAGGTAAGGCCTATTGACTCCTTTTTGAATTTCTTTCATTGGTATCAGAGCCTGAATTGTGTTGGAATCATGCATTGGTTGGATTTGATTCATGAAAAGCATGATTTTTTATTTTATTAATTTTTGTGATGGCTGTTGTTTTAAGTGTTCTGGAATGTTTAATATGAAGACATAGATTCTAGAATTGAAGTTATTAAAACCGGCCTAGGGTTTAGATTGCATGAACCCTAAATATTTTATGAAACCTAAAACTTTAATGAATCATATTTTTTTATCTAGGATACCTGACAATATGTGTGATATATCACTGGAAAGATCTTTTTGAGAGCTTTCCAACGATATGTGATTTGTTCAAAACGGACTTAAGATGATAAAGTTATGGTTAAAATACAATTCTAGTTAGATTAGGGTTTGGAAAGGGTTAAAAACCCTAATTTGGAGAAGATGATGAACAATACCGGAGTTAGTTTTTTGACGATTCCAGCTTATTCGGACCTCCGTTTGAAAATTTGAATGTACCATTATATTCATAATGAAAAATGAAGTCAGAATGTGCCGGACCCAACGCTACTAGAGCGGCGCAAGGCCGCGCGTGGGTCCCACTCGCGGTTTATATTTGAACGCGATACTGTAGTGTAATGTAGCACACTATAGTAATATTGTAGCATATTGTAACGATACTGTAGAGGACTATAGCGCACGTGGGGTATATATCCAGATTCGTAAATTTTTACATATTTTACTATTCGGAACTCCAATTTGGTCGTCGTTTGCGCCGTTTGATTCGAAATTTAATTTTTTATTTTGTTTTAACATAAAATAATTATTTTTATCAACTCTTGTTTTTTGAAATAAAATTTTGGATTGAACATATATAGTCTTACGGATGAGCATTATATGTTAATAAATGTTTCGCTCTAGTGGGAGCTTGAAATATTTTTTATGGGAATTGGCTAAAATCTAATCTCGTATTTAGTCGTTTGTTAACAATCACTAATTTGATTTTTATATTTTTTGTTGTAGATGCTCCCGTTAGTAAGTTGTGGACTTAGGAAGAAGGTTTAATGACAATTAGAGCTTGGGTTTCACCTAATGATCTAATTGAGATTAATAATAGTCTATCTTATGAAGAACTTATGGAGAAAATAGAGAATTATAAAATGGACCCTGATCGTCCTATATGCATTTATATAGAAGATTTATATGGGGCTTTTAATCGCTTAATGTCCGTAAATATACCTACTGTGTATACAAACTAGGGTTATTATGAATGGCTCCTCATTCAATTATTACCTGATGATGACAATACACTTGTCTTTAAGGTTTGCATGTTAAATTAGATTGAGAAACCCTCACACAGATATTATATGTTGAGGTGTGAAATTGAGTTGATGAAGGAGCGCCATCTTGTTTCAAAGATGAGGCAAAGCTCAGTGCTTAGCATTCGCACGAACATTCGAAGTAGGAGACAAGCTAGTCGCCTTGGTAGAGGGCAAAAGTTATGGTATGAGAAAATCATAAACAGAATCATCAAGAGGGAACAATTATTTTTATTTACAGATAGACTTAAGTATAAGTTAGATGAAAGAGTCACGAGCAACAAAGAATATTTTAAGAACATGTAGAAGATTCTATGTATTAGTTTGACCATGTTAGGTTATTTCATTTGTTTGTTGATTATGTTTTTTTTTAAATTGGTTTTATTTTGTTGGTTGAACTATATGTTGCTATGATTTCATTAATGATATTCTACATTAATTGTTGCTCGACTTTACATACTCTTTTATCATATCTCATGAATTGTTCCGTTGAGTGGGAGTTCTAATTAAATTGAATTTGATAAATTCATAATTAGAACTGATAATTTTGCGCAATAAAATCGAATTAATGATGAATATAATAAAGGGAATTGGATGATGATTGGAAGCCTCGACGACCTTTTGATTTCATTCCCGATATTAGTTCGTCATGTCTTTTGGTTAACGTTTACAGCAAAATTAATTGTTTGTGTGTAATTATAATTATGCCTTTAGTGATTGTATTTTGAATTGTCTATGTGTTGAATTATAGCTAAGATGGCCTTTGCATCTAAAAACATTGTGGCTAAGTTGGACAAGAGTAAGAAACTGAATGGTGGCAATTATGATATTTGGCACCGCAAAATTTAGTACATCCTTAAAGAGCAAGAGACTCTAGAAGCTCTCAACAGCACCTTAGTTGAGCCTGAGCAAGGCAATACTGCTCAACACAGGAGGGATCTTGAGGCCTATCAGGCCTGGAAAAAGAAGAATATCAATGCTCGCATAATGTTGTTGATCAGCAAGCAAGATGATCTCATGTACGAGTATGAGAAGTATGAGACTGCTCAAGAGATGTGGCTCGCTCTGAAAGACAAGTTTGGTGGTACCTCGACCACTAAACTCGAGAGGCTTACGATCAAATTTGACTTTTATCAGAAGCGCCCGAACCACACTATGAGGTAGCATCTGAGGGAGATGTCAAACATTGTTCGTGCGCTTAAGTCTACTGGACATATTCTGACTGATGAACAACAAGTCCAGGTAGTGATAAGATCTCTACCCGATACCTGGGAACACTTGAAGGTGAATATGACTCATAATGAAAATATCAAAACTTTTAAAGATATTGAATATCACCTAGAGCTGGAAGTAGAGCGTCTTGAGGTAGCTAACCTTTGTGATAGTGTTTTTATGGCCGAGTAAAGCTCGCGCAAAGCTTTGGGCTTCAAGCGCAAAAGGGGCCATAAATATAGCCAGAAGGGTAAGGGATCTGATCCTGATCAGAAGAAAGCAAATGCTAAAAAAAGGCCCAAGGGGTAAGCGTGCTGGCAAGAAAATGGACAAATCCAAGGTGATATGCTACAACTATAGCAAGTTGGGCTTTGCTTGTGAGTGCACTGAGCCGAAAAAGGTGAGACCCAACAACACTTTGTTAAATTATGCTTTAGTTATAAGTTTTGTACTCCTAACCGAATCTCGTCATGTGTGGACTGTAGACTCAAGAGCAACAGACCATATAGCTCATGATCGAGATGCATATGTGGAGTATCGTCAAATCAGTCAAGGGAGTAGATGGATATACGTGTGTAACAACTCTAGGGTTGAGGCAAAAGGAATAGGCACTTGCAAATTGACTTTGCGTGGTGGACCTATTCTTTTGTTACACGATGTCCTGTATGCATCGGAGATTCGACAAAACTTAATTTATGTCCTTGTTCTTCTTGAATTAGGATATTACTTAACTTTTCATGGTGTTTGTTTAGAGATCTTTTTAAATTCAATCCTTATTGGAACGGAGCATTTAATTAATGGTTTTATTGTATTAGATACAATACTTGATGGTTCAAGTTATGATAATAGTTATTTTTCTTATGTTACTTTTTCTAGTAATAATGAAATAGATGTCATCACTTGGCATGCTAGACTAGGTCATATAAGGTAAGAAAGAATGTATAGACTTGCGAGAAAGGGCGTATTGGGCCCACTCACCAAGATTGAATTACCCATATGTGAAAGTTGTCTAGTTAGGAAAACAACTAGAAAACCATTTAGCAAAGGAATTAGAGCCGAAAATCCATTGCAGTTAATCCACTCTGACATTTGTGGTCCAATGAATGTAAATGCTAAACATGGAGCCTCATATTTTATTACATTCATTGATGATTATTCACGTTTCGGTCACGTCTACTTGATTTCTCATAAATCAAAAGCATTGGATTACTTTAGATTATTTTTTAATATGGCAAAGAATCAACTAGACAACAATGTTAAAGCTGTAAGAACTAACCGAGGACGTGAATACTTTTCGGAACAGTTCAAGGAACTCTGGAATGATAAATGGATAAAAAGACAAGCTGGCTATTCTTGGAAATCCGCAACAAAATGGTGTAGCGGAAAGAAGGAATAGAACTTTATTGGAAATGGTTAGGTCAATGATGGTGCAAGTAAATCTTCCATTATCCTATTGGGGAGATGCTTTATTAACTGCTGCCTATGTACTTAACCGAGCTCCTTTAAAATTAGTTAGTTCCACCCTATATGAGTTATGGACGGGTAGAAAACCTGACCTATCTCATCTGCGGCCATGGGGGTCTGCAACTTATATTCACAACCCTACTAATAAGTTTTGAAAATTGGGAGCTAGGGGTAAAAAGTGTATCTTTATTAGATACTCGGAACACTCTAAAAGATATGTGTTCATTGGTGAACAAGTAGGTGGAACTGTGTCTGAACTGGAATCAAGAGACGTCAATTTTCTAAAAAATGAATTTCTTAGCATTGGAGAAGTTGATAAAGATTTTCAATTCTATGAATTAGCAGATCTAAATGAGATTATCACTTCTAACGATGGTATTGATGTTAGTAAGGATCCTTTAGGGATTGCCACTCTGAGTGGGAGTAAAATATCAGACACTTCGATTCCAGCTAGAGAGTCAACTCGAAAGAGCAATCGTAGGCCAATTCCTCATCGTCGCTTTGAGATTGAGGGAGAAGCCTTATAATTGCTTCACACGATGGTAATGAGCCAAATACTTATAACGAGGCTCTCATATCGTCTGCTGAGATTTGTGGATGAAAGCAATGGAGGAAGAGATAGAGTCTATGAAATTCAATCAGGTTTGAGACTTGGTTGATCTTCCACCTAAACATAAAGCTATCGAAAACAAATGGGTTCTCTGGATAAAGCGTAAGGCAGATGAGACAATCGAGAGATATAAAGCAAGATTATTCGCTAAAGGTTATACCCAACATGAGGGTGTAGACTATGAAAAGACTTTTTCTCCTGTAGTAAGGTTTGCTTCTATACAATTAATTTTGGCTATCGTTGCACATTTAGACCTTGAGTTACATCAAATGGATGTAAAAACTGCATTTCTCAATGGTGAACTAGAGGAAGAAATTTATATGGAACAGCCACAAGGTTTTGTTGTTAAAGGCCAAGAGCGCAAAGTATGCAAGCTAAAAAGATCTATCTATGGCCTTAAACAATCCTCTAGACAATGGAACCTTAAATTCCATCAAGTCGTAAGTTCTTATGGCTTTAGGATGATTGAGGAAGACCATTGTGTGTACGTTAAAAGGTCTAAAGATGATTTTGTGATATTTTCTTTGTATGTGGATGATATACTGTTAGTTACGAACAATAAAGAGTTTGTCAAAACTGTTAAAGATTGGCTATACTCAAATTTTGGCATGAAAGATATGGGCGAAGCAGCTTATATCTCAAGAGTCAAAATTTTCAGGGATCGTTCAAGAAAAATTCTAGCACTATCACAAGAACTATACATTAAAATGATCCTTGAAGATTCAATATGGTTACTTGTAAGCTAATGGACACCCCAATAGCTAAAGGACAATCTCTTAGTCTCGATATGTGTCCTAAGACTCCTCAAGAAAAGGAAAGAATAGATAGAGTTCCTTATGCAAATGCCATTGGAAGTCTCATGTATGCCATGATGTGTACAAGGTCTGATATCAGTTATGCTGTAGGACTGGTGAGTAGATACCAGTCGAACCCTGGACAGAAGCATTGGAGTGCAATCAAGAGGATTTTGGCATATCTCAAAGGCACTGCAGATAATTCTTTATGTTATCAAGGAGGTGGTTTGCGAATTGTTGGATATTCAGATGTCGACTGAGGTGGTGATCTAGATGAGCGCAAATCGACCTCAGGATATGCATTCTTGCTAAACAGAGGAGCAATTACATGGAGTAGCAAGAAACAAACATGCACAACTTTATCAACAATGGAAGCTGAACATATTGCATGTTCTGCAGCAGTGCAAGAAGCTGTGTGGCTTAAGAGATTTGTGGAGGATTTAGATATTAATATTAGCGCTACTAGTCCAGTAACTATCTATTGTGACAGTCAAACTGCTATATCATTCTCTAAAAACGCCAAATACCACAGCAAACACATTGAGACTAAATACAATTTTATAAGAGACATTTTGGCAAAAGAAGAAAGTAACCATACAATACATATCTATGCATAGCATGATAGCTGATCCACTTACAAAAGTTGTAACGAGAGATGTATTCGCCTCTCATGCTAGATCGTTAGGGCTACGTAGATTGTAATATTGCATTGTAAAGATATTTTATTTTGTAAATATTTTTATTACATGAATTATTTTGAAATGCAATGATGTTTTAAGTTCTTTTATTTCAAATTAGTTTGAGAAAGCCATAATTACACACATATGAGAGTATGTCATCAAGTCAATGACCAGCTTTCTCACACGAGCGGTCACCTCAGTTGCTCTAAGAGCAAGCTAAGATGAGACAAGTAGAATAATGAGACAATCGTTTTGTCTAAGAGCCAAAGAATAAAGAAATATCCTACAAATTTTTTCGCCTTGACTGGAGTCAAGATGAGGTCGTATACGATATTTTCTCGTTGATCGACTATGATGTACCCCACTATCATAGAGATCTGATTAAAGCTAGATGTGAGATCTTATTTTGACGCTAAAAGAAAGTATTCATTTTAAGAACTCAGGTCAGGTGTTGTAGAAGAGCGACTTGACTAAAATATGTACAGTGAATTGGATTAATGAGACATACGCCCTGAAATGGAAGATTCACTGTAACGCGGGTATCATACCGCGCGTGCTTGGTGACCAAAATGGAAAATGAGAGATTTTCCCTTCTTCCTCATTGTGTAAGTTCTATATGACTTTATATAAGTCAATTCTAGTATCCATATGACTATTAATTATGTTTCTGAGATTCAGATTGGTGTCTGCTACTTTAGCATGTTATCTATGATCTTGACATGATTCGGTTTATGAAACATGTCTAGGAAAGTGACTAATATGGATTGATAGACATAAGTGATAGGAAGATTTAATTTTTCCTTTTATGTGATTCACTGGTCGACCAATTGTTTATTATCTTTGTGATATTACAATTGTGAATACATGAAGAAATTGTGCAATTTTGGCAAACTGAGGGGATTTAGTATGCTGGCGTATTAAAGTAAATAAAATCTAGGATGCAATGAACATATGTTGAATTCTCTTGCATATGATTGCAATTGAGACATCTCTTGTCTGCGTTAGCAATTGAGCTATGTCTTTGGCCCCCCGAATGGGTTTTTTTTTTTTATATGTTCATAGTCACACAGTATATTTGCCTGTATAATTGAAGATATGTGGTTGTTCATTATTTCTTTGTTCACTGCTCTGCTGTTTCGATGTTGTCCCATCATGTGTGAGTGGGAGATGTTGGACGAGTGGGCGCCCAAGATGGGCTGACCCACACATGGTAACCACTTGTTGGTTACCATACGTGTTTGGGAAAGGGAAGTTGATTTGTGTTCAACTTCCCAACCGCTCCCAACTACTATATATATTCATCAAAAACCACTGCTGGAAAAAATAACGTTAATTTTTCATTCATTTGTAAAGAAAAGCAGTGTGTGTGTGGGTGAAAGAAGAAGATTAAAACAAGATGAAAAATATACTATGAATTGAGAAAGATTTCCGCTTGTGATTTCTTTCCGACCGGTGACGTGATCCAACACTTATTTATTCCGCTGCATAATTCGAAAAGGTAAGGCCTATTGACTCCTTTTAGAATTTCTTTCAGTTGGTATCAGAACGGTTTCGTGCCGAACGTACAACTTTCCTAGATACCTATATCCATCCCTACTAAATCCACTATTGAAAAAAAAAACAAAGAAAACTAGAAAAATTAAAAAAATTCCCAAAATTACAAAACCCTAGCCAACTCAGCCACTACCACCACTAGTCGCTACAACCATCAAACTCAGCAACCATTGCCGCCCACAACCCGACCAACTTCAGCCGTCAACCACTGCCCATAACCATCGCATGAAAGCACTCAAACAAGCTACTTTACCACTCAATCTACCGCCATCAGCTGCCCTCACTGCCAACCAACACCACCACCAAACTCGCTAGATTCCACTAATCAAAACTTGACCAACCTCTACGCAAACTAACTACATAGCCACCGCAAATCACCCAAAG
The DNA here is from genome assembly GCA_030449895.1 of Citrus mangshanensis. Lineage (NCBI taxonomy): Eukaryota > Viridiplantae > Streptophyta > Magnoliopsida > Sapindales > Rutaceae > Citrus > Citrus mangshanensis. Next base: position 535,745 of record JASUUJ010000327.1, on the reverse strand, counting down.
CCCGTGAGCTCTCTACCTAATCGCTAAGGGTGGCAATCTGAGTCAGGATTCATTTATTCCATTCAATTTTATGCGAATTAAATGGGTCTGGGTCGAAAAAAATTGATTCGTTTAATAAGTGTGTGAATTCGATTCAGTTCGCTAATTAATCGGATCAAATATAGGTTTGAGGACATTGATTCTTTTATTCATTTAGGATTCGTTTAATAAATGAATCATAAGCAAATCGAACATGATCTATTCGTTTAAATTCTTTTTATTATTCGTTTAATTAAATAATTTTAAAGTTTGATGGCTAATATAATAATTATAAATGATATTGAGTTTTTTTTTTGCATAACCTTAAATTTGTGGTCTTTTTATATTCTATTTGGCTTAATTTTTGTTTATTAATTATACGTTTGTAAATGAATTCGTATTCAATTTGATTCGTTATGGATTCGTTATAGGATAAACAAATAATAAACGATCGAAATTTGACTTGATTTGTTGATCAATTCTAGTAAATGAATTAAATAAATGGAACTAAATATTTATTTAATAAACTAATCAAATCTGAATACTGAGATTTCAATTCGTTTAATAAACGAAATGAATCTGATTCAGCAAAGTTTTGACTCAATTCATTTACGATTCAATTCAAATACAATTCATTTATTCGTTTTACCATCCCTACCAGTCACCACCGTGAAACCACCGCCCTTTACCGTCGGCTGAAACTACCATCACACTTGTCTCTAGCCCACTTCCAAAACCAATCATCAATCACCATAAAGCACCGGCCAAAAAAACTAGCATGGACCACCATAAGTCAATGCCACTTCAAGTTAGTTTTCTAGCCAAACTGTCAAGAATTCAACAAATCCACGGCCACCATCGTGTTCTTCACCACCAAATGCTCAAGATCTGACTCTTTTTGGCCCCAACACAGCCATTAGCCATACCAAACCCAAGAGTTGTGCTTTATTTACAATTTTGCAATTAGCTTTGAATTTGTGGATGAAATATTCAAAGGGCATCATGCTTTGGAAGCTCAATGAAAATTGTAGTCCTAAATATTTTATTTCACAGTTGGATAAGGTTGATTAGGAATATATGGTTAAATTTCCAAGGTGTGATCAAGTACAATTTGTAGCTGATTTTCTATTAACAGTAAGTGCTTTAGAATAGTGGACTAAAGTGAAAAGGCGTAGATTACTTTTCGAAGATATTTTCAAAATTATTTTATGGACTCGTATGAAGCGAATGTTAAGATTTAGAATCATTTCTCTTAGTTATTGTTTGGTACGACAAGTTACGAGATCAGTTTCTGATTATACTTCTGAGTTTGAACAATTTTATGGATGCAAATAATATTATGAACTTGAAGAGGATATTGTTACAATATTTGTAAGGGGACTTCATTCACAAATTCCCAACTTCCATTTACCGCATCCGCATCCAGACATTCGAATTGATAACATTCTCCAGGTGCCCCCTATCTTGCTTGATCCGTGGCTGGAAACATAAGATTGATCCTTCATAGCGCTATCGTCCCTCCGCATGACTGGACGCGTATAAAGTATGTTTACCTTTCTCCACGACCAGGCGTACAGTACAATAGGTTGAAGCTGATGAAGAAAGGGACAAAGGCTCTTTCTTTCTATCGAAAGGGTGCATAAGAATTCTATAAAAACACGTCTTTTGTCGCACCCATTCCTTCGTCTGGGTGGACCACCACGGACCTTATCTATCTTATGGATGCAAATAATATTATGAACTTGAAGAGGATATTGTTACAATATTTGTAAGGGGACTTCGTTCACAAATTCAACAAAAGTTATGTACATACATTATCTACACTTTACAACATGCAATTCGTTTAGTCATGCAAATCGATGCGATTAAAAGAATTGATGAAGTTTTAATCAAGCAATTGCTTAACTCTATGAAAGTGCCTAAAGAAGTACCAATGAGCTCACCTATTTTTAAGGAAGAAGACTCACTTGAGATGCCTAGTTCAATTATTTTTGTGAGAGAAGACTTGTTTGAGATGCCAAAAAGAGGTATAATTTATTATTGATTTAAAGTTTCATTCTAACAATTTGCGAGAATGTGCATGATGTTTCCTTGGAGGACAAGACACAAGTTAAGATAATGAGGTTGTTGATCTATTTGAGACTTTTAAGAAGACAAACAACTACTCTTGATTTGCGTATTGAGCCTACCAATACGATCAAGGTTGTGCAGCAAAATCAAGTTAAAAGAGCTAAAATGATTGATATAGTTTTACCGATTAACATTGAAGAATAGAAGATTGTGCTTGAAGAAGATTTGATTGAAAAAGATTAAATTTATTGGAAAGCACATTGACCATTAATTGGGGAAGGATAAGAGTTGTTTGATCATTGTTCGTTCTTGGAAGTCTTCATCGCCTCGAAAAATGTACCACTGAAGGAAGTTGATGAAGTACAAATTCTTTAAAGTTTTGAGAAAAAATTGATGAAAAGACAATACATTCGAATTACATGATTATTTGGTCTTACACTACAAGTTTCATCCTCCAGATTGTATTCAAACTCAAGGACGAGTTTCTTTTAAGAGAGGAAGAATGGTGTAGGATGTTGTTTTAGGATTCTAGAACTTTGTTTTAGGATTCTAGAACTTTTATTATTTTAGGATTTTCTATTTGAATTGGATTCAATTATGGTATATGCATTAATCTTTTATTTCTTTTATAATTATGATTTAATTTCCTTTTTTAAGTTAAATTAGGAAAATGTGTTTCCTCTATTATAAATAGAGAGGTCCTGTTACTATTTTTATAAATTCAATTTCAATTACTCAATAAAAAATCCATTTTCTAATTTCTTCCGAGATTATCTATCAAAATCTCTCTTGTAGAGTCATTTGGGATAGAGCGTCATCTAATCTCACTTTAACTGTTATTAAAAATCTCGTTGAGTCGTTTAGATTAGAACGCGATCTAATCACACCTCGATTAGAGTGTAACCTAATCGCTTCTAGTAATAGCATGATATCCAGTGTTTCTTACCCTATTAGTTCTGCTTCTGTTACGCCTGTTCCATTAGTCAGCAAACATAATTTTGTCAAGGCACGCAAAGTGTTGTCTTTATGGCCAAATTGTGTACCTCAAAGGAATATTTTTCGATGCAATAAGGACAAAAAAGGCGTTTGATCTCCAGGATATAATGTTATTATTGTGAAGTTGTACTCCAAAAACAACAATTTAGAATGGCAAAAGAAGTAATAAGAGAAAGAAATAGACAACATTAACTAGAATAATAAGATTGTTCTCTTCTTTTATCCTTGCTGTCGTAGTTGTGCCATTAAAGGCTTTGTATATCTCTTATACATAGGGAAACCCTTTACAATCATTTTTCTTAATTCAAATTGAATTAATCACCTACTTTTCTTATTTAATTTGAATTACTTATCCACGTGTCTCATAAACTAAAAAATTAAATAATTCAAATCACATAAAGATTTGATTTATTCAATTCTAATTTGTAAGTAAATCAAATAAATGACTCATTTCAAATAAAAAACAAACATAATTGCTCTCACTTTTCTCCAATGTCAAACATTAGTAATTTAAAATATCCATATAATCAGTCATTCTGTAGTGCAGAAGCCCTCTTTTTTTTTTAATGAGAACACGCTTTTAAGCCATTCGGTTTAATAGAGTCAAGTTTTAATGCTATTAAACTATATGGCTTTATAGTGCATTAAAAAATAGCACTATTAGCTTAATAGCGTGTCAACATATTAAAAAAAATGAGGACGCCAGCACCTAAGAATGATTATCCATATAATTCCAACACCCATGTTATTGCAGTTTACAACTTTAGCACCAATTCTTGGAGAAATGTGGAAATCTTATTTCCAAAGGGATATTATTTAAGGGGTAACAACAATAATAATCTCTACTTGAATGGATTTTGTTATTGGGTGGCATCATGAGGAATTTCTTATAATGGAATTATTCTATCATTTCTCATGAGGGATGAGGTGTTTCAACAGATAAAAGGACTACATTTTCCTAAAACAACAAATTTGGAGATGCCACATTGAACGATAAGAATATACGATGATTGTCTCTCTGTATTGCGCACATGCAGTAGAGTTGGGACATTCTTTTAGCTCATGGATGATGAAAGGGGGTTTTGGAGCAAATATTTGACTTTGAATTTAAATTTAGTGTTGAGCTGACTTTTTTCCTAACTTTTTAAAATTATACAATTGGTAGTTAGTATATAAAAATATAAAACTAATTAAATCTTAACCATAGTATATAGCTATACACGCACATGTGGTAGAAGACTATGAAGAGTTGAGCACAAATCAACTTAACACTGGATCCAAAACCCTTAACGTTTGGACCTTTTATAAAAGCCTATAAATAACATTTTTTAATTTTGGAGAAATAGTGAACTTTTTTTAGAATCATTTGAATTTCAACTGGTCTTATATGATTCTGTGTACGAAAAAATAAGGGGTCTCGGAACTACTGATTCATGGTTTTCAATTTATATTTTAAAAGAAAGTCTAATTATGGTCGAAGAAAAATATTGGAACCTGAACCCATACCCTTTAAGTTTTTTAGGGCATGGGATGTAACACTATAATTTACTCTTTCAAGTGAATGGAGATGTAAGATGTAAGATGTCTAGATGTCTAATGAATTAAAAGCATCAAATCACTAACTTTCTTAATGGGAATTTTGATTTTTTAAAGCAAATGAAAATATTTGGTAGGATGTATTTTGCTCCTTGTATGATAGAGTTGTGATTCTTATAGTTGGGTTTATGAAAAAAAAAAATTTTTTACATAGTTGCCTTTTAATTTGTTAAAATAATAAAATTATTGCAGGAACTGCAAACTGCATGTGATAGCTTATTTCTTCAGATGGATTAAGTAAGCAACCTCTTACTTACTTTTTTAAAATTACTGTCAAAATTAAAAAAATATTATAAAATAAGCATTTTTTAATTTATAAAATATTATTAATTTGTCAAAATTTATGAATTAAAAAATTACGTTTAGCGTTTCAACCATAATCTTAAATTAGCCTCAGATGTTAAATCATGAACGAAAAACTAACCTTATATGATCCCAGTAAATTATTAATAAACAGTTACTAATAGTAAATTTTAAAAAAAAATTATATACTAATAGTCAATTTAGTTGCCAAGTTATAAAGCTCGCAGATGATTATCCCAATTTTCAAGATCAAAATCTCCGTAGGATTAATTTTAAATACCTTGAGCGTTTCCTGTTATTTGGAAAGCTCGATTAATAAGACTCGATGATTATCCAATTTCTTTCTCTAGTTAGATTTCATTTATTTTTCTTGTTTACTCAAACTGCGGCCCTGTCAAGGTGACTCTACGGGGACAAGCCTACCTGAAGGCTCGCATATGTTGTCTCCTCCAAATTGTGTGTGATCTTTTTTGCTATAATTAAAGGCCAATTTCAGTTTATGGGGATTGTCTGCGCAGGTTTCTAGGCCAATTTCAGTTTAATATCATTTATAATTCATATTATAATATGTGCATGTATGATTAATTTTTTTAATATGAACTTTCAAGGCAATAACGATTGGTAAGATGGGATCGTCTTGCTATTTTCTCTTCTTACCGTCTATTAATACGGGAGAAATCCCGACCACACTATTTAATCACAATGTTACATTTTTGTGTTATATTTAATTAAATAAAAAAAATACAGATAAATTTTTATTTGTCAGTTGGGCAAGTGGTAATTTCGTTCAGGTCAACTGATAAGATCTATTGAGACACAAGAGATTTTCTTCTTTATTTAAGTGTACAGTATTTTCTTAAAAATAAATAAATAAATATTATTGTTTGTCCGCGCTTTAAAAAATTGGGTTCATTTAACCATGTCAGCTTAATTATGTTCTCTATTCTTAAATATTTTTCTAAAACAAACTCCACATATTGATTAGCTAATTCTTGCAGCTTGCAAGTGAGCCCTCAATCATAATTTATTGAATAAACAATATAAATTTAAAATTTCATCGTTTAAAATATATATTGTTAAGTATGTAATTTTTTATTATAGATATTGTAGATTTGAGTTAAAATTTGATGTAGTAATAAATATGATCTATGCTTTGGAGTGTTGGGTACTTTGCTAAAATTCTATCCCAAAATTTTATCTTAAAATTCTATTTCAAATTATGTAGCCTTCGGTGACAAATTGTTGAAATAATGTAATTAATTTACGTAATAAAAAATCTTGAACTTAATAAGCGAGTTCACCAGTATTTGAAAGAGAATATAAAATTTTCGTGATGATTTCAGAAATCCTTTAGATGATGATCTGGATCATTCTCTATTAAAATAATCAAGACCACACTGCCGAGCCAAAATGATGATCGTCTAGTAAGAAGATTCTTGCCATTACATTCAATTATGTGATTGCTTTGTATAAATTTGACTTTTAAACCATATTGAATCAATAATAAGAAAAATATTTTCTGCTTACATTTTCTATTTTGAGTCAATAAGAGAGAAAAAGAAAAAAAAATCTATTTTTCTTTGCGCATCTTCTCAATTTAACATATTAACATATTATCAAATGAATAATTGCTATGAATATCGCTTAATTTATGAACAGAACAGGAAGTAAACGAACGAATTATTAAAGCAAATATTTATGGAAGTAATGGAGGAATTGGATTAAGCTTTTGCTGCACAAGTATGAATCAACCAATCATGATACTGTTCATGCTCACGTGGCAAGCACTGAATTGATAAGGAGCTGTACTCAAGACCACTAAAAACCTTTTTCTTTTGTGCCCAATAACAAACACTTTAAAGTAGTATGACAAGTGGCGTTTATAAATTTTTTTTTTTTTATACAATGGAGCCTAATAAAGATTAGGACAAAACAGAGCGGGAAATAGTATTCCCATACATATCATTACATAACCAATATCCAATACCCTCTAGTGGATTATCAAAATCATGAAAACCGAGAGGTAAAGATCCTGCCAACTTAGTCATGAAATCAGCAGCAAAATTAACTTCCCGATATATATGCTTTATTGTAATTTGCCAATCTCTATTCATCAACTCCTTGATGGCATTGATAAGTGAAAGATGTGCATTAGGCTCTGTTCTTGTGGAAGAGATAAGTTTAAAGATACATTGGTTGTCCACCTCTGCCACCAAGTACCGGATACCCCGATTCCACGCAAGATGAAGACCTTGAAACAAACCCCATAATTCAGCAGAAGTCACCGAACAGAGACCAATGTTCATGCCAAATCCAAACTGCCACTTGCCAGAGCAGTCCCTCACCAATCCTCCAGCACTTGCCAACCCATTTTTTAATCTAGAACTATCTGTATTCAATTTGAAAAAGGATTCTGAGGGAGCTTGCCAGCCAATTTCTTTGATGATTTTACTGGTACGAACAACATTGAGAATTGCTCTTGCAATATGGATATCATGAACCCACGATCTAATTTCCGTAACCATCTGAGTGCAGCAAGGGGCATTGTGTGTGAAGATAAATTGGTTGCGCCAGAACCAAATTTTCCAAACAGCAACGCCAAATAAGCAGGCCCATTCATCCACAACCTTATTGATACCAGCCTTGCCCAAGTTGAAGCATAACCAGTCACGGAGATCAAGAGAGAAAAAGGATTGCTTGAACATTCCTGGAACCAAATGATTCCAAATTCTTTTTGCCACAACACAATCACGAAGAGCATGGATTACATCTTCTTTTTCCTGTCCACAATATTCACAGTCCATAGAAATTTGGATGTGCCTCTTAAATAGCTCCTCTTTTGTTTTAATTCTTCCGTTCATTACCAACCATAAGAAAATGTGAATCCTCTGGGGTCCTTTCCAATGCCAAATCAATTTCCATATATGGGCATCATTATTGGAGATTGGATTATTAAGGGAGATATAAGCTGACTTAGATGTGAACTTGCCTGATTTTGAGTGAGCCCAAAAAGGTTGATCCTCGTTGTTGTCATCCGAAGGTGGTTTGATTGCTGCAACCTGGAGAAGAATCTGATTGGGAAGAAAATGACCAAACATGCTCCAATTCTAATTTCCCTCAATATCCACAAAATCCGCCACACATTTATTCTTCAATTCATCCGGTAGTTGAGTTATAGTATGATTAGCAATGAGAAGCTCTTCCGAAACCCAACTTTGATGCCAAAAATTTACCTTATTCCCTTTTCCAATCGACCATCTCGTGCCCTGCAACACATACTCCCATATTTTGCTTATGCCTTTCCAGAGATAAGAGCTGCGTTTATTCTCAAGCTTGGAGGGAATAAAATCTGAATCAAGCCCATATTTTGATCTCAAAACCCGAATCCAGTGACTATGAGTAGAGGTTAGCACATTCCATCCAATTTTCATGAGGAGAGCATTGTTCATGTTTGTAAGATTTTTAAAACCTAGACCACCGGCAGCTTTTGGAGAACAGATCATTTCCCAATTAATCAAACTGAGTTTACGGCTTCCATTCTTGCTCCCCTAAATAAATCTTTGAGAAATCTGATCAATTTTATCCAAAATTCCATGAGGGATCCTTGTTGTTTGCATGGAAAAAATGGGGATCGCCTGAATTACCGATTGAGCTAGAGTAATTCTCCCAGCAAGGGAGAGATGCATTGCATTCCATCCAGACAATTTTTTATCAACATTATCCACAATTTCTTGATAAGTGGCTTTTGTCACTCTGTTGTGAAGTAAAGGCATTCTAAGGTATTTGCCAAGATTATCTGTAGCGGCAAATCCCAATGAATTACTGATTTTCCTTACCTTTTCTGCAGTAACATTCTTTGAGAAATAAACCCGAGTCTTATGTTTGCTAATCAACTCTCCCGAACAACTACAAAAAATATTCAGCACATTATTGATCACATGGGCTTGGTTGCAAGAAGCCTCGGCGAGAAGAAGTAGGTCGTCCGCAAAAAAGAGGTGAGTAAGAGGAACACCATTTCTCGAGAGACGTATAGGACACCAACTTCCATTTCTTACTGCCAAATTAATTGCATGACTAAGGCACTCGATACATAGAACAAAAATATAAGGAGAAAGAGGGTCACCCTGTCGGATTCCCCTAGACGGAGTGAATTCTTCAGTGATCTCCCCTTCCCATAAAATTTGCATTCTAGCCGTAGTAATGCACTCCATTGTAATCCGAATAAACTATTTAGGCAGTCCAACATCCTTAAGAGTATCATGAATGAAGTCCCACCTAAGCCGATCATAAGCTTTCTCAAGGTCCACTTTGATAACCATCTGCTCGATTTTTCCTCTTTTGTTTCTCATGGTGTGGATAATTTCTTGCGCCATCACAATATTCTATGTAATTTGCCTTCCAGGAACAAAGCTTGTCTGGGTTGGTCCAATCAACTCCGGTAGAATTCCCTTTAACCTATTTGCCAAAATTTTTGTAACAGTTTTATACATCACTGGACATAAGCTAATGGGACGGAACATTGATAGGTCCCAGTCAGATACAGCCAATGATCACACGTAACATAAGTGATATTTTTCTGCTTATGGCGAGAAAGGACCAAATAATTGTTGTTTAGAATTCTCAATACCTTTATTCATATTCTGGAGCTTATTTATAATAACAAGACTTTGGTTTCCATCCTACAATTACGGCTAAATAAACGAGTATAACAACTTAGCTAAGAATTTGAAATCGAAAGAGAATTGAAAACAACTTCCGTATCTTAGCTTCCCTCCTTATTCGCTGCACAATCGTTGATAAGCGTATTCCTAGATCACGGCTCCAGCTCCAGCACGTATCTTCACAATCTCAGCACATGCATGTTTCATGCATGGCGTGCATAGGACTCATGCCCTCACGTAGCAAACTTAGGATTTGGCTTTTGATTCTTCCAGATCTTCGTGGCTCATGCATTTGCTGTCTATCAAACATCCTCAAGTTAGTGGGGTTGTTTGTTTTTGGGATAAGGACAATAAGGGTCTTATTAAGCTCTGGAGGGAGGGGATTGCCTTTAAAAATATTGCTCACAAGTTCACAAACTGATGAGCCCACCACATCCCATTGCGACTGGTAGAAGAGAGCATGAAGGCCATCAATTCCAGGAGCTTTTAGAGGGTTCATTCCGAAAACTATAGCTTTAATTTCCTCGTTAAGAACAGTTCTGCTAAGATCAGCTAAACTGTACTCATCAATTCTTGGAAAAGCATTAGCAATCGGGAAATTAAAACTCACTTCATCATTACAAGAAAAAAGTTTAGAGAAAAAATCAATGGCACGGGACTTGATCTCTTCTTTATTATAAATCCACGTACCCTCGCTGCTCTGGATTGCATCCACTCGGTTTCTCCTTCTTCTCGTTATTGTTTTTCTGTGAAAAAAAGCAGTGTTTCTATCCCCCACATGAAATCCATTCTCTCCTTGACTTTTGATACCACAATAACTCCTCCTGGGATAGTATGGTTTCAAGTTCCATCTTCAAATTGGACTCAAGCTCAAGGAGCTGGTTTGAATCAAATTTCTCCAGAGCATTTTGAATACCATTTAATCTTGCCAATAAACGCCTTTTCCTTTTAAAAATATTCCTAAAATTCTCTTTATTCCACACACTAACTTTATCCACAAAGTCATAAGCAGCCCGAATATATCCCTTAGAGTTGCACCATTCCTTGGCCACTAGAGATTGGAAAGACTGGTCCGTCAACCAAGCTGCCAAGAAACGAAAAGGCCTAACAACATTCATTTTCTTCAAACTACGGCCAAATCTGACAAGAATCGGATGGTTGTCAGAGTGAATTTTTGGAAGATGTAAAACTGCAGCTTCCATAAAAGACACATTCCACTGGTCATTGCATATGGCTCGGTCTAATCTTTTAAAGAGAGATCCCCTCGACCAAGTGAAACAAGGCCCTTTAAAATGTAAATCCATAAGCTGATTATCATGAAACCATTTGTTAAACAGTCTACCAACACCATTGCCTTTTTTTAAACCTCTTTTTTTCTCTGAAACATGTAGGATTGAGTTGAAGTCTCCCCCTAGTAGCCATGGTCCCGTAACTGAATTAGCTACCAGGTCAAGATTGCTCCATAGCTCCCTCCTCAAATTTGGGTTGGGGCTAGCATAAACGGCAGTGACCCACGACCAATTACCAAAAAAATCTGTGACTTTAAAATGAATGTACTGCTTGTGATTAAAAACAAACTCCATCCTGAATTCTTCTTTCCATAAAATCCAAATACCCCCTGCAAAACCTTCAGCTTCCACTCGATGCGATGACTCACAACCACTACGTTTAATAAAGTTATCAGCTTTAACTCCACTGATTTTAGGTTCCAAAATCGTAACAATATCAGGGTTATAAATTTTATTCATTATGATAAAAGCTCTTCTAAAGCCCGGTGAAGCCACCCCTTGGCAATTCCAAAAAATGATAGATAAATTCATTAAAATAAAGAGAATAATAGGAGGAAACTGTTCAAACCGAACTTCATTCTAATTCCATGTTGTCCTCATCTTCCAAAGAGGTTCCGCTATCATCAGATTCTGAGTCACTTCCCTCACCTTCACCCTTAAAGCTCTCATCATCCGGGTCATCTTCATCATTGGCATATATTACCAAATCCTCATCAGGGGGTTTGTCTCGATTTTCAATAAGTATATTAGGATCAGCAAGCTCTAAATTTGGTAAAGATGGAACTAAACTGACCCCCTTAGAATTCGAATGAAAATCTTGTCGAGAAACAAATTTTATTGCTGTGTGTTTTACTGGGTCCAAGCTAGTGGGAACAATGGTGGGGATAGGTAGGTTGGTTGAAGTTACAGGGATTTTTGACTGTGAACATGACATTGTTTCTACATGCATGTGAGTTGGTGAGGTAACAAGGTTCTCTTTCAAACATGGGTGTTTTGCTTTTTTGTCACTTAAACTTTGCATAGCTGGAGAGTTGACATTTTTATGGCTATTTGTGGCAGTAGGTTTCTAGGGTGGGAAAAAATTCTATCCTCATCATTATCCTTTTCGAGCACTTCAAACCGTGATCCCCCTTCAAATTTGGCATCTCGATGACGAGTGGAAAAATTATTATAGCCACCTCCATTGTTGAATCTTCCCCTTCCTTTTCGGCTGACAATCATCCAAGGCCCAAATGAAGGGTTTGCCGGAGTGATTGTAGAGGACGATGGTTGATCACCACCACCACTACTGTGACCGTTCCCATCCTTATTATTTTCTGAGCTCTCTGTTTGTCTTGTCATTGTGTTGAGCTGATGACAGTTTTCATTCCTATGACCATAAATCCCACAATTAAAACAAATAACAGGTAAATTCTCATATTCCACTTTTTGCATTTTGCCATCGAGAAAAAAACTGTGAACAAAGAGGTTTCTTAAGGGAAACCTCAACCGCAATACATGCAAACTTCCCTCTTGTTATTGATTTGGTATTGTAATCAATTCGAATCACTTTTCCAACGACATTCCCGAGCATGCGAAGAACCCTTTTATGATAATAGTGTAGAGACATTCCCGGTAATCGGATCCAAGCAACAATGTTTTCAATATCTTCACTGGAACCATCGAAGTGAGGGTTCCATTGTTGCACAGTGAGATAATGACCGAGAATGGTCCAAGGACCTTGTGTTAGAGCATAATGGGCGTCCCCTTCTGTTTTGAACTTAACCAGGAAGAAATCATTCTCCAGGTCAGTAACAGAGAAACCTTGGTCGTTTTCCAAACCTTATTTAACTTGTTGCAGAGTGCTCAATAGCCAAGAGTTCTCCCGAGAAGTTTGACAACAACCGTGTTTCTCCATAGTTTCACCAGCTGTGCTTGGATCTTTTCTGAGAAGGAAATGGATGGGATGCTTCCCTTTTCTCTAATAACAACGTCTTCAGGATCAAATTCCAATTCTTCTTCTCTACCCAAAAGCTCCTCTTCCCCATCAATCTGATCTTCCATTAACTTATCTTTAAAAGATAACGGAAGTGGATTCTCATCTTCATTCCCGTGACTCCTAAATCTTGCCTTTTTAGTTGAACGTTCCTCCGCCAGTGGTGGCGGCGGTTCCTTACTTATGCAATGCTCCATCTTCAACTTTTGCTGCTGCGTTTATATATATATATGCGCATACACACATTTAATTTACATTCAACTTACAAATTTACGTATTAGTATATAAGTATCATTAACAAATAAATTGACCTTATATCCAACTCAACCCAACTCAGGTCCACCCGTACCTATAATCTAAATTCATTCAAAATTCAAAGACATATTTAAGTTATTTAATCTCATTTAATCTTTTATCTAGATAAAAAAAGTCATAAATTCAAAATTTGATAACATAAAATATAATATGATATTTGACTATGGATTACGAGAATCACGTGAAATGATATTGAAAGAGATTGTATTTCCTTAATAATTAACATAAAATAGATGAATTTGGAATGAACCTATTAAGTAGCACCTTAATTGTAATTGTAATCGATGCTGATCTTAAATGATTTGTGTTAGTTGTTCAAGCTCCCACATTATTCTTATAAATTGAACTATAATCGTTAATCCATTTTCTACTAATTTAAGATCAAACATCAGTCGTTGGTCCATCTTCTACCTGAATTTATATGTATTTACATATTATTAATCATTGCCGATAGACTACATACATTGCCACCAAATTAAAGGAATTTCTATATATATATAAAGAGAGTGCTGTTCCAATCTAGGATCCCGGATTGGAACAATGTCCGGGAGAGAGGCTAGTGGCCTTTGGATTTAAATCCAAAGGCTACCTGTGGCTGCACATGGTGGGCTCTACCATGTGCAGCCAAACCAAAAAAGTTAATAGAGTGTTGTTCCAATCCGGGACTCCTGGATTGGAACAGCCTCCTATATATATATATGTCAATTCAAGCACAGACAGTTTATCTTTAATTATCTGCCATGAGAATTTATGCAACTTGATCACAGCTAGAAACATGACTGATTTGAATTTTCTTTTGATCTATGTGTTCACGAACAAAATGCAGATCAAGTTCAATGTGCTTTGTTTTGGAGTGATACTTAAGGTTGCTGGCCAGAGCTTCTGCACTGTTGTTATCACAGTTAAGGATTGGAATATGTAACAGAGACACTTTCAACTCCTTAACAAGTATGTTATCTAAAGTGCTTCAGACACAGCAAATGCCAGTGCCCTATACTATGACTTTGTTGTACTTCTGGAAACTATATGCTGCTTCTTTGAATACCATGAAATCAAGTTATCACCTAAATAAACACAAACCCTCCTACTAATTTTCTATCATCCAATTCTAAACCCTAATCAGCATCAGAGAATGCTGTGAGATTAATTGTTCCAGTGGTGTAAAACTGCAAGCCATAATTTGTTGTGCACTGCAAGCACCTCAGTAGTCTTTTACATGCTTGCCAATGAAACATTGCTGGGGCAGCAAGAAACTAAATAAGTTTATTCACTATGAAGGCAATTTCAGGCCTTGTTAATATAACATTTTTTAGAGAACCAATCTACCTTTTGTAGAGTGAAGGATTTTCAAAAATAGCACCTTTATCTTTAATTAACTTCTCAATTAAACTCATAAGAATTTGACAACTTTTGTTGTCTATCATCTGAGCTTTCTTGAGTAAATCTCCTATATACTTGTTCTGGGAAAGGTGCAGTCGTTCTATAGATGGAGTGACTTCAAGACCAAAACAATAATTGAAATCTCCAAGATTTTTTAAAGCAAACTCAGACCCCAGTTGATTGATGACCTTCTCTACAAGCTTGCTATCGAAGCCAGTAACTAAGATATCATATGCATAAATGAGAACTACAACAACACCACCTGCTACATGTTAGATGAACAATAAAGTATCTCACTTGGATGTGTTAAAACCCCTGTGCAATAATGAAGATTTCAGCCTATCATAGCAGGCTCGTGGAGCTTGTTTAAGCTGTAGAGAGCCTTAGTCAGTTTGCATACATGTGAATTGAGGATGAATAAAACCCTCAGGTTGGTGCATGAATACATGTTCAGTAAGAATGCCATTGAGGAAGGAATTATTGATATCAAGTTGTCTAATTGACCAATGATTTATAACTGTAAGACTGAGGATAACTATGTAAGACTGAGGATAATTATGATGGTGTAGGGCTTGACAACAAAGTTGAAAGTTTCAAAGAAGTCTACCCCTTGTATTTAGCGAAAATCCTTTGCAACTAATCTTGCTTTGTATTTTGAAATGCTACCATCAGGATTGTACTTAACCCTGAACACTCAATTGTTGCCACCAATTTTACTAGCTCCCTCTTTGTGAGCAAGAACCCAAGTATTGTTATGCTTTAGAGCATCAAATTCTTCTTGCAAAACTGCTCTCTACCTAGTATCTGACAAGGCTGATTTAATAGACTGTGGTTTAAGATCTTCAGTGAATGTCATATAGATTTTAGGCTTAAACACTCTAACTTTAGACTTGGTAAACATTAGATGTGTATTCTGAGCTGGTACTGGTAGTAGCTGCTGAGCTAGATCAGAGGGTGCTGGTGCTAGTGGTGTTTGACTATATTAAGAAATGGAGTTTGAAGAAGATGAATTCGAGTTGCCAGAATCAGGTCTTGCATCTGGAACAAGTGGACTAGCAGAAGGGTGTGCAAAATTGCCATCTTGAATAACAGTTGTCGAAAGAACAAAAGTTAAAGGTGTATGAATATCCTAAACGGATGACACATTTGGTGTAGGTTTATATGAAGGAAAAATTTCAAAAAATGAAATATTTGAAAGAATCTAAGACTTTTAACTTGAAAGTTAAAGGAAAAATCCAATAATATCTATTATAATCATCTACAAAGTTGACATAATATCTATAGCCATGTAGAGAAAGTAAGGGTGCTGCACACCAAAGGTCAGTGTGAACTAGCTCTCTAGGAGCTTTGGTTTTGATACCTGTTGAGTGGATATGTAATTGATGACCGTTACCATATTAACAGGTATCACAAAAATCAGGTTTAAATATAGAAGAGTTAAGAGGAAGAGAAGATAAATTAGGATGACCAAATTTTTAATGAAACAAGTTTGCTGACTTAGTTTTGTTCACATGAAACTGTGGAGTACAATTTTTATTTCTTGCTATATCAGGGAGATTACAAGCTGAATTATTGAAAACAGAAAGCATATATCTAAGTACATAGAAAAGATTACAGGAATTAGAGACAAAGTTATTCTTTGACAGCAACTGATCCAGTCTTCCTCTAGCAATCCCTTGAGCCAGATGCATTTCCTTTTCTTGTCCTTTATAAAACACATATTGGCAACAAATTCAATGGTTATATGGTTATCTTCAATTAATTTGGAAATACTTATGATACTTTTTGTAAGACTAGGCATACGCTAAACATCTCTTAAATGTATAACTGAATTACATGATGTATAAAGACACGTATAACTAATATGTGATATGTGTAACCCTTCGCCAGTACAAACATGTAACAGTTGATTACCTGAATATTATTTCCCAAAGTTTAATTTCTGTAAGTTGTTGGTGAGATGATATATGGCAACACTGTCTATATACCACCCTTGGTCAACCATTATCTTCCCAGGTCGCAAGATAAGCAGCTCTTGGTGAGTTTTGATATGGATTATAGAAAGGAACTTAATCGTTGTTGTAACTGTTTCTGCACTCAGCAACAGTGTGCTTCGGCTTAAAGTAGATTTGACAAATCACAGCAGCAGTAGTTGGATCCAAGGCTCATTTGGCATCTGGGAAATCCTCCATTATGACCAAATTTCACTGTTATTGTTGCTTTTACCTTGACCTTGTAGATAATTTCTAGATGTTGCACCATTCCACTTTCCTTTTTTGGCCCTGTGGAAAATTTCTATTGTAGCCACCTCTGCCTCTAATATAAGCACCTATGAAACCAACATCATAACTACCTCTGAAACTAGCATTCTTAGTCCAATTGTTATTATACTGGCGTATAGTCCAATTATTAGTAAATTGATCTCCAAATTGCTTATTATTAGGTCCGATTTGAGCAATATTAGCAGCATAATTCAACTTAGCCTCCTTATTAGGGCTCAATTGTTTGGCCTCTCTAACGTTGCTTTATAAGCTAATAGCATGTAATTTACTTCATTGACAGGAATTTTAGCAAGATTTGCTTCAATATAGACCACAACAGGATAATAAGGTTGACCCAAGATAGAGATCAAAGGAGTATGGAAGTCCAGAGAGCTAATAGGATTATCAGAAAGGGCAAGTTCATCAGTGATAGCTTTCAATTTGCCAAACAATTTAGTTACAGTCATTGAACCTTTTCTCAGATTATTAAGCATCATCTTCAAATGCACTTTCTTGGCAAAAGTTTCAGATCCAAATTTTTGTTTTAGACTAGTCTAAACCTCAAGAGAAGTTTTAGAGTTTACCAAAAGGCTAAGGATTTCTACACTGATGGAAGACGTTAACCAACTCAGCAACAATTGATCCTTCCTCTTCCATGCAGTGAATGCTGGATTTATCTGATCTTCGGCAATTGAGTCTTTAGTTTCATTACGAAGAAATTGCTCTGGACAGAGTTTTGATCGATCAAGCATATCTTCAAGTCCATTAACACAAACTGAGGAGAGAATCTAAGAATTCCAGATTGTATAGTTTGAATTATCTAGTTTGATCGGTCAGGTAAAAGAAAATGACGAAAGAAATGAGTTTGTGTTTAGATTTGAGCTTAAGGGAGCCATGTGAGATGATAGATCAAGCTTTGATACCAAGCTAAAGTCTGAGAAAGTGTTTGATAGCTGAGGAAAGTAGAGAAAATTAAGAAGAATACGGCGAGAAAATTTAAGCTGAGTTTTGTGAATATGGAACTGAAGCACACTGATTTTGCTAATACAAATATATTTATACAATGTGCTTGAATATTCCGGAATCAATATGCATGA
This sequence comes from Citrus mangshanensis, assembly GCA_030449895.1. Taxonomy (NCBI): domain Eukaryota; kingdom Viridiplantae; phylum Streptophyta; class Magnoliopsida; order Sapindales; family Rutaceae; genus Citrus; species Citrus mangshanensis. Next base: position 517,784 of record JASUUJ010000327.1, on the reverse strand, counting down.
GCTGAGCCTTCGTGAGCTTAGCTACTTGCACTAACAAATCACTAACAAACTACAAGCAGTTCAGCTGACATGTCAGCCGCTATAACTAACTTGCTTAATGGACTGAACTGAGTTAACTAAGCATAACTTATTCTTTTCTAATTAACTAAGCATTAACTGTTCTTTTCTAATTATCTTAACAAAAATGGAACTCATCATCTAAGAGACTAAAATACTTGTATCTGCGATAGCAGTTTGCATTTGCTTTGATTCAGAACAAAAGTCGTCAATTTGAGCGAGTTCACTGGTGTCTGAGGGAGAATGATAAAATTCCCATTATGATCTTAAAAATCCTTGACGTGATCATCTTGATCACTCCTTATTAAAACAATCAAGACATTTTGAGCCAAAATGAAGATCATATTACCTTGCTTATCTAGCAAGACGATTCTTGCCATATTATTTTATTGATTTGTATAAATTTAACTTTTAAACCACATTGAATCAATAATAGAGTTTCTCTTTACGTTTTCTAATTTGAGTCGAGAATAGAGAAATCTCTTTTTTTTCCCCCTTTCTGTACATCTTCTCAATTTTAACATATTAACACATTATTGGATTACTATCAAATGAATAATTGCTATGGATATAGCTTTATTTATGAACAGAACAGGAAGTAAAAGAACGAATAAATAAAGGAAATATTTATAGGAGTAACGGAGGGACTGGATTAAAGCTTTTGCTGCGAAAGCAATTTCTCACACTTAATTCAATTTACAAAACAAATATGCAACCATAATTTTTGAGCTGTTGGTTTGCCTTTTTTGATGGGTGGTGCTATTTGCACTATAAAAATTATTTGGAATATTCTATTACTTTGTACTCTTATTAATTAAATTTAAAAAATTAAGTTCAGTTTATAAACTCTTTAAAATTCCAAAAGAAATCTTTACTTAAATTATTTAAACTAATTATCTTTTTTTTAATCAAAACATCAACTTTGAAAAAAAAAAAAGCACATATATACTTACAACTATGGTGAAGTCAAGTCGTCAATAAATTCTTTAACACAATTTTATTTATAATTAGTTTTTATTTAATTTAACACAAATGTTTAATGTTGGGAAAGTGCACCCAAAAAACAACTTGCAATCAACCAACAACGTGATGGCAAGAAAAGAAGAATGACGAAGAAAAGGTGGAATAGGTTTAAGACATTGTTAATTAATTTTTAACATCATGAAAAGAATGCCATTTTTTACTGTATTTTTTAAAAAAAATTAAAAGGATCCCACTGCTCTAGTTAACTTTTTTAATTACTTTTTAAAATGAAGACAAGAATGCCATTTGTCACTGTACCTTTATTTTATTTTTTGAAAAATTAAAGGATCACAAGGTTCTAATGAAAATCTTTCAAAAAATATTGATTTTTTTTTTCAATTAAAGTACTGTTTGATTTGTTTTAAGGAGTCTGAATTTATTTTTTTTAGATATTTATTTATATTATATTGTTTGTTTTCTTAACTTAATACTTATTGTTAAATAATTTTATTTGAACAAAAAAAATAGAAAAAGATCATTTTGATTTGAAGTTTGAAATCTAAATAGAAAATTTTAATTTCAAATCTAAAACTAATCTTAACAATTCATGTATTTTCTATATTATGTATAAATCTAATATTTAGGTATTATCCTTGAAGTTATTTATTTTTAATTACTTTAAATTTTTAAATACATGATAACATTAACTAAAGAAAAATATTAAACAAATCAAATTATATTCAATGTGATATATCAAAACTAAAATAATAGTGCTAACATTATAATGAAAATTAATGTTATAATTACATCTTTAATTATAAAGTTAAATTAAGAAACAATGGTGGTATTATTTTTTAATGTTGTCAGCCTAATCAACTTATTAAATTTTTAAATTATGAATAACAAATATATGCACAACTCACTAACTGTCCCTCTCTAAAAAACTATCTCAACTTTCCCACTGTTGACCGAGCGTTGACCAACCGGCCATGGCCTCACCGGAGGCCGGTGATGGTTCTTTATCACCGCCGGCACCTCCTTATAACGCCGACGACATCTTATCAGACCGACAGCCCCTAAAACAACCCGAACATCAACCAAACACCACATCTAGATCGGGCTCTTTATCTCCAAAAGACCCCATGGCAGCCGCGACTTCCTTGGCCACTACCGACGCCAACCACTTGCTATCACAGTCCCCCATGACCTATTCCGAACATCCAGCAAACACCACATATAAATCGCGCCCTACATCACCAAAAAACCCCACGGCAGCCGCGACTTCTTTGGCAATTACCGACGCCACCCACTTGCTACAACCCGCGATCTTCAACTCAGCAACCATGGCTTCTGAACCCGGTTCACAACGTCCTACCAACCCAAACAATCTTCCCCAAACAACCCAAACTGAGCTTCTCTTCTCTACCGTGGAAAACCATTGCAACCACACCCAAAATCCCAAAAACTCCGTCACTTTAACCCTCCTAGCCGCGGCTACCAGCGTCATCCTACTTCCGTCCACCTTCCAATCATCACCACCTCCCCATTCTCGGCCTCAACGACTAGCTTCCACGAGCAAAAAATTTCCAGCCCCTATTCATACATCTCAACAGCCGCCGCCACCTTCCACCAACACAAACAACTTTTTCTTTAACACAAAACACCCTAATCCTAATCCTAGTCACCAAAACCAAACCCTAGCCAAGCCAAAAATAAAACCCATTCCAATCCAAAAAACCAACCCACAAAACCTATCACCAAAATTCATAAACTTTTAATCCAATCTCCAATAAATAAACCCAAGCCCATATTAAAAATTAAGCCCAAAATTACAAAAATTTTGAACCCACTTCATTTAATAAAAGTCAAGCTCAAAATCTAACCAAAAACAAATCTTAACTGAGCCCAAAACTCTCATCTATAGAAATTCAAGCCCAAATCCCAACCACTAACACCCAACACCAAATTCCCCAAATTCTTAAACCGAACCCAACTACTCAAGCCCAAGTCCAAGAAAATAACCTAAACTAAAATTTTCAGACTTTTAAACTCACTTCATTTACTCGCCTAAGCCCATAAGCTAATTTATAATACCCAACACCAAAAATTCTCAATTATCCAATCCCAATACTATCCCCCAAAACCAAAGTCAAAACACACAAAACTCCATTCCCACCACATCCAATCAAGCCCAACTCCAAAACCCAAGCCAAAAAACACAAAAACATCAAAATTCGTATGCCTCTATTTTGCATCCCGCTTCTATTCTAAACCCTAATGCCCCTTTCTGATCTCAAAAATCATTCTTGTTTGTACAACTCAAGAATTCCACTTAAGATTACTTCAGCGAAACCAACTATTATTTTTTCGATCGAAGAAATCGCAGTTATGGCCAAGCCCTCCAAATTAGCGCTCGGAGGTAAGTTCTCCTTTGGCCGTCTTTGTATGGATAATATTAGAAAATTTTTTATTTCCTTAGGCTTGAAAGGAACTATCAAATTTATCTGCTTCATAATCGTCACATCTTAATAAAATTGTTAATGGAGGAGGATTATTCACTCATTTGGGTGCGTCAAACCTAGTATGTTAATGGTCGAGGGATGCGTATCTTTAAGTGGAGTAAGAATTTTCATTGTTCGGTAGAATCACCTATAATCTCAGTTTGGGTATCCTTACCACATTTACTAGTTCATTTTATTCAATGTAAAACTGCTTTTTATTCCATTGCTGCTGCAATTGACACTTTTTTGCGGGTTGATCATGCCACAACTTTTGTCAATAGGTCATCTGTAACTCGTGTTCTAGTTGAGTATGATATTTCGCAGCCTTTGCTCATCGTATCTGGATTAGAGAGGGGGACACCAGATTTTGGCAGGATATTATTTTTTAGAAGGTTTTTACTTATTGCACTTTATGTAGGCATTTTGGGCACAGTATTGAGACTTCTTTCGTCACCAACCCAGGGCTTCGCAAAGGCCCCCCAGTCTACACCCCCAACTCAGTGATCAGTGCCCGATAAGGGCAAGCAGCCCATGCCCTCTGTATACGGGTGTCCAAGTATACCGTGATATCTGATTCTTGGCCCCTAGGACCTACCAGTATGGTTTCACAACCCCTTACTCGTGAGAGGGTCCAGATTTTGGAGCCTAATGCGAATCTAGATTTGACTCAGGGTCTTTCGACTAATGTGGTTCGACTGTTGGGGCCATCAGCACCAGGGGAGACTTTCTTGGTTATTAGTGCCCCACCCCCCGTTGGCGTTACGAGTGTCCTGGGCAACGAACCGGTGCGTATTATTGATCACTTACAGGTTGACTTTAACTCCCACTGCACTGATATTCCTGATTCTGATGATAGGATGAGGACAGACGACTAGGTTTATTTTGTGTGGCTGAGGCTACACTTTCGAATACGGACAGGGATTCTGGTGATGAGGGTCGATTCTTGACTGATCCTAAGGAGGCAATACCCCGCTAGCCCGAGATGCAGTCATTGATAGCTTTAACGCCATCAGGGGGTGGAGCACTAATAACCGAGAAAGTCTCCTCTAGTGCCTATGACCACAACGGTCAAATCACATTAGATGGAGAACCTTGAGTCAAATCTAGATCCACATTAGGCTCCAATGTTTGGACCCCCTCATGAGTAATGGGTTGTGAAACCATACTGGTAGGTCCCAAGTACCAAGAATCAGATGTCATGGTATACTAGGTAGTAAGAACTGTCCTCGGATGCCTATCTACAGAGGGCATGGGTTGCTTGCCCTTGTCGAGCACTGATTGCTAAACTGAGGCGGTAAACTGGGGGCTTTACGAAGCCCTGGGTTGGTGACGAAACAAGTCTCAGTACTATGCTCGAGATGTCTACATAAAGTGCAATAAGTAAGGACCTTCTCAAAAATAATATCCTGCCAAAATCTAGTATCCTTTTCTCCAATCCAGATATAGGAGAACAAAGGCTACAAAATATCATACGAGCTATGGATGACTTATTGACATAAGCTGTGGCATGATCAACTTGCAAAGGACTGCCAATTGAGGCGACAATGGAATAAAGAGCAGCTTTATAGTGAATAAAATAAACTGGTAAATGTGGTAAGTATACCCAAACTGGGACTATAGGTGATTCTACCGAACAACGAAAATCCTTACTCCACTTAAAGATACGCATCCCCTGACCATTAGCATACTAGGTCTGACGCACCCAAATGTGTGAATAATCCTCCTCCATTGACAATTTTATTAAGATGTGACGATTATCAAGTAAAGAAATTTAAGAGTTTCCTTTCAAGTCTAATGAAATAATTTTTTTTTTAATAATGTCCATAGATGGGCAACCAAAAGAGAACTTACCAACGAGCACTAATTTGAAGGGCTCGACCATAATTACGATTTCCTCAATCGAAAAAATAGATGTTCCCACGCAGTGATACCGGAATTTTCTAAGACAACATCCGAGAAGGATGTTTTAGGTTGGAGAGAGGCATCGGGGTTTAGAATAAAAGCGGGATGCAAAGTATATACATATGAATTTGATGCTTGAGTAAATGAAGTGGGTTTAAGAATTTGAGAATTTTGGTTTGGGTTATTTTCTTGGCTTGAGTATTTGGGTTTAGTTTAAGAACTTGGGAAATTTAGTGTTGGGTGTTAGTGGTTGGGATTTGCGCTTGAATTTGTGTAGATGAAGGAGGTTTAAAATTATGAGAGTTTTGGGCTTGGTAAAGATTTTTTTTTTTTTTTGCTGGATTTTGAGCTTGGCCTTTATTAAATGAAATGGGTTTAAAATTTTTGTAATTTTGGACTTGATTTTTAATATGGGCTTGGGTTTGGTTATTGGAGATTGGATTAAAAGTTTATGGATTTTGGTGATGAGTTTTATGGGTTGGTTTTTCGGATTGGGCTTGGTTAGGAACATGGGTTTTATTTTTGTCTTGGGCTTGGGTTTGGTTTTGGTGACTAGGGTTAGGATTAGGACTTTTTGTGTTAAAGAAAAAGTTGTTTATGTTGGTGGAAGGTGGCGGCGGCTGTTGAGATGTATGAATAGGGGCTGGAAATTTTTTGCTCGTGGGAGATGGTCGTTGAGGCCGAGAATGGGGAGATGTTGATGATTGGAAGGTGGACCAAAGTAGGATGACGCCGGTAGCCACGGCTAGAAGGGTTAAAGTGACGAATTTTTTGGGATTTTGGTAATGGTTGCAATGGTTTTCCACGGTAGAGAAGGGAAGTTCAGTTTGGGTTGTTTGGGGAAGATTGTTTGGGTTGGTAGGACGTTGTGAGCCGGGATCAGAAGCCATGGTTGCTGAGTTGAAGATCGCAGGTTGTAGTAAATGGGTGGCGTCGGTAATTGCCAAAGAAGTCGCGGCTGCCGTGGGGTTTTTTGGTGATGTAGGGCGCGATCTAGATGTGGTGTTTGCTGGATGTTCGGAATAGGTCATGGGGGACTGTGATAGTAAGTGGTTGGCGTCGTTAGTGGCCAAGGAAGTCGCGGCTGCCATGGGGTTTTTTGTAGATAAAGGGCCTGATCTAGATGTGTGTTTGGTTGATGTTCGGGTTGTTTTAGGGGTTGTTGGTTTGATAAGATGTCGTCGGCGTTATAAGGAGGTGCCGGTGGTGATAAAGAACCATCGCCGGCCTCCGGGGAGGCCATGACCGATTGCTCAACGCTCGGTCAACAGTGGGAAAGTTGAGAGAGTTTTTTAGAGAGGGAAAGTTAGTGAGAGGTGCATATCTTTGTTTTTTGATAGATAATTCCAGAGGCAATTATAAAAGTAGTTTTATTGAATAATTAAATTAAAGTTATAATAATCAGACTCTCTATGTATAATAGAAAAGTTAACTTAAAAAGTAAAATTAAATCACGATTATAATATAAACAAAAAATTAAGACACATACTGTAATTGACTCTGATTGAAATAGAAAATCCTAAAATAATAGAAATTCTAGAATCCTAAAATAACATCCTACATCATTCTCCCCCTCTTAAAAGAAAACTCGTCCTTGAGTTTATCTGGAGGATATGACTTGAAATGGAGCATCAATGCATTCAAGCTTGAACTTGTAGCCTTGCTCATCAATTGTGCTTGAAACTTGAATTTCTCTATGCTTCATTTTCTTCCTAATCTTGCTAGTCACTTTGCGAAAAGGTTAGGTCTTGTATGAAAGAATCACTTCCAAGCATCTTATGGATATAACAATTAAGCCCAATTAAAATTAATCTTGTGTAAGTTCTTTTTCTGCTTGATAGTATGATATCTAAACATCCCATGTAAACTTATTGAATAACAAAGAGTCAAAGTTTTCCTAAGCACTCTGTGTTGAAAGACACATAATCAAAGATAATCATATATAAACTTTATAGATCCAAGCATAGATTTAGTTAAATATTAATCATAGCAATCAATAATGCATGACATAATTGCTGAAAAGAATTTAATAACATCCAACTAATCATGTGAAACAAGAATGATAAATATTAAAGCACACATGTAGAGAATTAATTAAATAAAAAGATAATTATTTCATTGAATAAGATTTCATACATTAACCTCAGTATAAGAAAATTGGCTAAACATACTTGAATTGGGAGCAACAAATAAAATAAAACCAGCCATGAGAAAGCCGAACTGATGCAACCCTTATTTTCTTCTCTATCGAATGCTCATCTTTTCGTCTACCCCCTTTCGTGGCCGTGGCTTGCCTTTTTATAATGCTTCTGACTTGCTTAATCCTTGTCGGATTCTAATTGTATTAATTCTTCACAACCTATCATAAGTTAAGGCCATCCATCAACTTAACAAAACCCACTCACCAAGCCGTTTTTAAATTGTTTCCTTATTAATCTTTGCAAGCTTGCCACTCGTTTGACTTAAAAGCACAAGGCCAATTAATAATGTCTCCTTTTAGTGCCTGGCACATGCATTCCAAATTGCTAAATAAAATTTTTCTTTAATTATTTTAAGCTCATGCGGAAGCTTTGGAACATAATCTTCAATTCTTCGATTCTTTCCTCGTATTGATCTTTTATGCACTTTTTGTTTCCCAATCTTCAATTACTTTCCTATTCAATGAAATAATTTAATTAATTAAAAAAAAATTATCAATTATATAACTACGGGCAAAATATCTATATATTATATGCTCATCAAATTGCATGTTGTAAAGTGTAGATTGTGTACATAGGCATCTTATTTTGAATTTGAAAATTTAGCCCCTTTAAAAATCTTATAATTTCATCCTTTTCAGGCTCATAATAATATGTACGCCCATAAAATTGTTCAAACTCATAAACATAATAAAAAAAACTAATCTTGTAACTTAATGTACCAAACAATAATCAAAAGGGATAATCTTGAATCTTAAAATACGCTTCATATAGTTCCATGATTGAATTTTGCATTTGCCATGGTTAATGACACAACTTAAAAGTAATTTTTAATAACTTAAAAGTAATTTTTAACTTTCAAGTATAAGAGTGTTTTATTATATTATAGCTCGGTGAGTCTGAGGTCGATCCTCAGAGAAAATATTTAATTTGTTTATTTTATTTTATCTAAAAAAATAAAAATAAAACTTCAATAAAACAACTTAATTTAAATGAAATTATGAAATTGAACTAATTAGAGTTGTGGATCTACTCTTAGTAGTAAATAAAACTTAATAAATTCTTTTTTCCTTTTTTTTACATTTATTACCCAAAAGATTAATTATATAAATTATTATTATTTTCCCTTTAATTTTATAATGGATTAAGTATTTATTGTGCCAAAATTTAATTTGTCTACAATAAGTCAAAATACCATTTTACCATATTAAGAATTTATTATGCCAAACTCCCTTATTTGTATACAATAAATCAAAATTTCAAAATATAAAATATGTATAAAATTAAATAGAAAATAATTTAATTTATAAAATTGAAAATAGAATTTGATTAATTATATTTATTTCTTAAGAGTTTCACCTTACCCTAACTAATATTATTTAGTTAAGCATAATTGAAATAAAAAGAATTATTAAAATTAAATTACTTATAATTAAAAGTAATAAAAACAACTAAAATTGAAAATAAAAACTAAATTTATTTATAAAAATAATTATACAAAATATTAAAAATACACCTGAAAATCAAGATTATAGGGAGATGGAGATGGAGAGAAATTGAGAAGAAGAGAGATGTAGAGAGATGATTAAAACATAAAAATGAGGCTCTATTTATAAAAAATAAATTCATAATCGAGTGTTTTGCAGTCCATCATAAGCTTCATGCATGCGCTCCTCACAACCATTAGATTAAGATCCAACGGTTGGTCAAACTTCAAAAGTCAATATTACATGTGGCATCATTTGACTTGTCTGATTTGGCCAAATAACGGTTCAGATTTGGCGGGTTAATGGGTGGATCGGGTCGACCCAAATATAAAGATTCGGATCCTACAACTTGCTTCACCAACCATTGCCACGTGGCACAATCATGGTCATTTAATCATGAACGGTTGAGATTTAGTCAAAATTGTCAGCTATCCCATGCACTCATATCTATTGTAAGCTCATTTTATCATCCAATCAGTGCTCGGTCAACAAGAAAAGATCAACTCTTTTTACACAAACCCAATTTTAAGCTGATCGTGACTCATCTTGAGGTTTTCGGACCTCCGAAATCCAAATTTCACATCCGTTTATCTGTTTGGAGCATCAAATTATGTGAAATTAATATTTTACCTAATAAACACACAAAAATACACAAAATTAGATATATTCAATACATAATTAATAATTCCTAATATAGTGCATAAACACAACTATAAATTATAACATAAGCACAAAATAACATTATAATCGCTTGATAATTAAATAATTTTTAATACTAATAGGTTAAGACGAGAATATTACAACGATTCCCACCAATCTAAAACACTGAATCTCAATTTACTTACAACAAATGAAACTTGCTTTTCTTTAAGAGTGTGCAAAGCTATAAAACCAATGCTCAACCTTGTCCAACCAATGAAGAAATTTCTCGAGATGACTGTATGGAAACAAATCGGGCACATGATAAATAGGAGGGTAAAGTTGATAGCTTGCTATTTATTGTCAAGTTTCCATGTAATGGAAAAATTGTAAATAATTCTCAACTATTGAGTTCGTTGTGGCCGGTGATTGAAAGCCATGATTTGGAGTGGAGATGGTCGGATCTGGTAAACAAGGTGGTGAGGAGTGTGGTGGCAATAATGGTGAGGGTCAACTCATAGTAGTTTGATCAAAAAATCGACTTGAAGTGGCAATTGTCGTGCTTGGTTCGTAAAGGAGATTATGGTGGCTAATTGGACCCAGTGGTGGATGGGATTTGACGTGCAACAAGAAGGGAGTGTGTTAGTGGTGTCAGCTGTTGGTAAAAGTGGCAAGTTTCATGGTAGCGGCTGGTGGAGAGCTTGCTGGTTTGGGTTGCCTGTACGGCGGCTGTGCGACTGATTAAGGGCAAAGAACGATTGGGTTTTGGTAGGTGGCGGACAATGACTCTGGTGGTGGCTTGAGCAACGATGGTAGTGGCCAGAGATGATGGGAACTAGGGCTTTGTGATTTTGTTTTTTTTTTTTTTTTAGCGATGTATTTGGTGGGGATAGATATGGGTAGCCAGGAAAGCTATGCAATTGGTACAGAAACACTATGATACCAACTGACAGAGCTGGCATAGGAGAAGCGAAATTGATAGGATAGGAAACAGTAGATATCGTTCTAGTCCTGCACCAAGCTCACGGATTAGGTTACTCTGTAATCGAAGTGTAACTAGATCTCATTCTAATCCAAACGATTCAATGAGATTTTTTTTTAATATCACATTAAAGGAGATTGGATGATGCTGTAGTCCAAACAACCTTACAAGAGAAACTTTTGATAGATAATTCCGGAGAGAACTATAAAAAGAGGTTTTATTGAATAATTGAAATTGAAGTTACAATAATAAGATCACTCTATTTATAATAGAGTAAACTAACTTTTCGAATTTAATTTAAAAAAGAATACAAAATCACAATTATAATATAAATAGAAGAATAAGACACAAACGAAATTAACACTAATTAAAATAGAAAGTCCAAAAATAATAAAAATTCTAGAATCCTATAATAACGTCCTACATCATAAATGCAACTTAAGTATTGTTTAAGATATTAGAAATTACATTTTTTATGGTTTAAGGCACAAGAATTATATGTTAATAATTTGGGTGTGTTACAATAGGTCTTCATAGTAATTATGTTAAATTTTGGGATCAAATACTAGAACTTTTTATTAAAATTTTGAAAAATTGATTTCAAACAATTCAATGGGGGATGAATAACCATCATTTAACAATATTGTCCATTTCAAAAGGCTGAAGCTGTAAATTTATATTGTATATTCAAGAAATCATGACCCAGAGAACAATTGCTAACTCCAAGAACTAGCTAATCAATATGTGCAATTTATTTTAGAAAATTATCCAAGGAAAGAGAGCATAATTTAGTTGACACGCAATAATTTTATTTATTTATTTGCTCTTGCTGGCGAACATGGTACATGTAAATAGACAAAGCAAATCTCTTGTATATCTCAAGAGATCATATCAATTGAACGAAAACGAACTAACACTCACACGATTGATAGATAAAACAGTACCCATATTTTTATTCAGTTAATCACAACATAAAAGAATAGCATTTTAATTAACCGGTGTGGTTGGCATTTCTCCCATATTGAGGGACAACAAGAAAATCAAGATTGTAATTCGCAATGCCATCATTTGAAACGCTGAGAAGAGGAAATAGTGCAACGACCCCCTCCAACCAACTGTTGTCTCCTGAAAATTTATAATAGAAAACTTAGTCGTAAGTACACATTTCAAAATAAAAATCGTAATTCAACTGAAAATGGCCTAAAAACCTGCGCAAGTTGCTTCCATATTCTTCAAATCGCAAAGATCTCTACTTCGGGAGTCAAAACTCAAGAAGTAATCAAGTTGCTTCTGTGAGTTTTCGGTAGTTTCGGGTTTTGTGAAATACACATATATGGTCTATATATATAGACTGAAGTAGCCGACAATAGTGCCAAGGTCGGTGATTGGGGCGTATTTAATTATTTACAAGACGAACTGACATCATTACATAATACCGTCTTTTCTTTGAAAATACTAAGTTGTTTTTTGAAACATTTTTTAATGGCTCAGAAGCATCTCATGGCATATAATTGAAGATATGTAGTCGGTGCTGGACTGGACAAACATATTCCTTTAATTTGCTGGCAATATATTTAGTCTATCAGCAATAATTCAAAATATGTAAATATATAAATTCAAGCATATGCCAGATCAACGGCTGATGCTTAGATTAGTAGAAAACACGAGGGAGCTAGCTAAGATCATGGACAGCTAACACAAATCATTCAAGGTCAGATCAAAATTAACGTTACAGTTAGAATTAAGGTTCATTCAGAATTGATACCTTTTTATATTAATTAATACGGAAATACAATCTCTTTCGATATCACTTCACGTGATTCTCTTAATCCAAAGTCAAATATCATAATATATTTGACGTTATCAAATTTCTAATTTATGACATTGCATCTGTTGGCGACTTGAATTTATATATTTATTATATATATTATGTTGTATACATATTTTTTCCAAATTGGACCCAATGATATAAACGAATGGGCAGCGGTGATACCACCTTCACCGTTGCTAGACAGCAGCCAAAAATGGCCACACGAAGCTGAGGTTTCTAGCACAAAAGGTCACCACAATTGGCGCGAACTGCTGGATTTCTAACCCGGTACCACCAGGATTTTGCTCCTCGCGGTAGTGGCCGGCGAGCCGCAAGCTCCTGGTTCTCTATCTTGTAATACGTATTTCAGCCTCATACCCGTAGGCCTCAATTTGATAATACAAATCACAGCCTCATGCGCACAGGGCTCATTCTTAGTAATACATATCTCGATCTCTTGTGCCCATATTTTGATCTTTCTTTAATCAAAACATCAATAAAACTACTTAACACACCCAAATTTTTGAAAAAAAAAAAAATAGGACATGTACACTTACAAACATGGTCAAGTCATGATGTAAATAGATTCTTTAACACAATTTTATTTATAATTAGTTTTTATTTAATTTAACACAAATGTTCAATATTGGGAACATGCACCAAAAAAACACTTGCGATCGACAGAGAACGTGATGGCAAGAAAAGAAGAATGACGAAGAAGAAGTGGAATAGTTTTAGGACGTCAACTTTTTTTAGTTGATTTTTAAAATCAAGAAAAGAATGCTATTTTTACTGTACTTTTATTTTATTTTTTGAAAAATTAAAAGGGTCACATGGTTCTAGTGAAAAGCTTTCGAAATATTGATTTCCTTCTTGCTCAATTAATGTATGATTTGATTTTTTGAAAAACGAAAAATTAAACATGTCATTTAGACATTTCCTTTCAGATTTATTCAAACTTTAACTAAATTTAAATCTATTCAGATCTCAGAGAAAAATATAAATGCAACCTAAGTATTGTTTAAGATACTAGATATTAATTTTTTATGGTTTAAGGCATGAGAAATACATGTTAAATAATGGGTTTGTTATAATAGGTGTTCAAAGCAATTATGCTATATTGTCTTTAACAGTAATTCACATAACGAAAATCTTTATAATAAATTGTTTTGTTAAGGGGCGCGGCTATTTGAACTCACAAAAAAAAAATCTTAACAATGATAATTTTACAATAATTTTTATTATCAAATTATCCATTACGACAATTACCATTACGGACCAAAAAAAGAAAACGTCGTAGTTGCTAGGAAGTGAATGAAATTTCTGCAAAAACTAACAAAAACTTTCTGCTGTCTTTTGAAGATGCACAATCAAATGCCAAAGCAAACAATAGAAATGAAAAATGACAATCTTTAAGGCTTTAAGAAAAATAGAATCATCGACATGTATCACTAGTAAATAATTAAGCTGATTTGAACTCTATGGCAGTTATGAAGATGAATGAAAAAATCCAGAAGAATTTTTGCGTCTTGCAATTATGATACAAAATTATAAAGACTTTCCTGAAGGCCAGTGGATGAAAAAGAAATCAATAATTTCATTGTAAACCCATCCGTAGTATATTCAGCAGTTTGCTGGTGCAAAATTTTTAATTTATTGACAATCATGATAGTCTTTAGTGTTAGAAAGGTTGATCAGAGTTAGACCCTTATGCCGTCACCATTTAGTATTATATGAAAGGGTGTGAGAAAAGGAAAAAAGTGAATGAAGAAGAAGAGGAAGAAGAGGAAGAAGAAAATTTATAGGGCAAATAAATATCAAGGTTATTTTTGGATTTTTGAAAGGTTTATGGAGTAAATTTTTTATTTTTAAATTTACATTGCGTGTCTGTTGAGAAAATGGGTATGAAGAATGAAATTTTGGGATCAAATAACAAGACCTTTTTATTAAAATTTTGAAAATTTGATTTAAAAAAATTCAATGGCGGATGAATAACCATCATTTAACAATATTGCCCATTTCAAAAGGCTGAAGCTGTAAATTATTGTATATTCAATAAATTATGGCCCAGGGATGACTTGTTAACTCCAAGAATTAGCTAATCAATATGTGAAATTTATTTCAGAAAACTATCCAAGAAGATAATTTAGTTGACAGCAATAATTTTTTTATTCATTTCCTCTTGCTGGGAAACATGGTACATGTAAATAGACAAAGAAAATCTCTTATATATCTCAAGAGATCATATCAATTGAACGGAAACGAACTAACACTCGCACGATTGATAGGTAAAACAGTTCCAATATTTTTATTCAATTAAACATAACAGAAAAGAATAACATTTTAATTAACCAGTGCGGTCGACATTTCTCCCATATTGAGGGACAACAAGAAAATCGAGATCCTCATTCACAATGCCATCATCTGAAATGCTGAGAAGTGGAAATAGTGCAACGACCCCCTCCGACCAACTGTTATCTCCTGAAAATTTATAATAGAAAACTTAGTCGTAAGTACACATTTCAAAATAAGAATCGTAATTCACTGAAAATGGCCTAAAAACCTTCGCAAGCCGTTTCCATGTTCTTCAAATCGCAAAGATCTCTGCTTCGATAGTCAAAACTCAAGAAGTAATCAAGTTGCTGCTGCGAGTTTTCCGTAGTTTCGGGTTTGGTGAAATACACACATATGGTCTATATATATATAGACTGAAGTAGCTGACAATAGTGCCAAGGTCGGTGATTGGGGCGTATTTAATTATTTACAAGACGAACTAACAACATTACATATTACCGTCTTTTCTTTGAAAATACTATGCTGTTTTCTGAAACATTTTTAAATGGCTCGCAAGCATATCGTGGCAGATAATTGAAGATATGTTGTCTGTGCTGGACTTGACAAACATATTCCTTTAATTTGTTGGCAATATATATAGTCTATCAGCAATAATTCATAATATGTAAATATATAAATTCAAGCATATGCCAGATCAACGGCTGATGCTTAGATTAGTAGAAAACACGAGGGAGCTAGCTAAGATCATGGACAGCTAACACAAATCGTTGAAGGTCAGCATCAAAATTAAGGTTACAGTTAGAATTAAGGTTCATTCAGAATTGATACCTTTTTATATTAATTAATACGGAAAAACAATCTCTTTCGATATCACTTCACGTGATTCTCATAATCCAAAGTCAAATATCATAATATATTTGATGTTATCAAATTTCTAATTTATGACATTGTCACTGTTGGTGACTTCTCTGAAGGATAAAGATTATAAATGAATTTTCTCTCACACAATGTGTTTGATTACAAATGAATGCTCAATGTGTGAATCAAAGAAACAAAAACGAGTTCAAAACTCAATAATAGTTTTATGCTCAATAGCAAGCTCAATGATAACTCTTGGATCTATCTTTGTTTGAATTGGATTGAACTTATTTATAGTTGGAGCTGAAAACTAGTTGTTATTGACTTTCTGCAGGAAAATGGTTCGCCGTTAATCGTTATCGGTTAACTGTTTTGACTGGTCCAAGTTACCGTTGGGCTGAATTTCAAATAAACGACTAACCGTTTGTCCCTATTGGTTAACCGTTAATTTTCAAAGACCTATAAAATAAATTTGGCTTAACCGTTCTCAGTAAACGGTTCAAGGTTAGCAATCTGGAAATTATTGGTTCACCATTTTTCCATAAACGGTTCATCGTTATTTTCCAGAATCATCATTTTAACAATCCTTTGCAGAACATGCTTGCTGGAAATTATCGGTTCACTGTTTTTCACAAACGGTTAGCCGTTTGCTACAGTAACTGCTACAGTGAAACTATTTTTTAAAATTATATTTTTGCCCCAAAATTGTCTATAATTATACTATGGCCCAAATCAGTCTATTTCCGTAGTTTTAAAACTTTTTCAATTTGACCATGAACTTGAAAACTAACCAGTTCTATAAAATTATTTTTCCTTTAAGTATAAAACCTTATATTATCAAAATAATGATTTGTTTAAAATGTATGAAAAATAATTTGAGCTTTTAAAACCTTAATCATTCTTAATCTTATTTGTTATCATCAAAATTAACATTATGGATACATATAGGCTAACAACATCTTGTTGAAACACTAAGAGTAAGGAAGCATAAAGTACTTGACAAATGTTGTTTAGCATGACATCGGCCGGGTCACAATTTTCAATATGCCTCACGTCATTGGAAGAAATATACTAAAGCCAAAATTAATTGAAAGAATTAAGATATGTTTGAGCAGAGTCCTCTCAAGCAAAGCTCGGTAAGTCCTCCACCAAAGGCAAAGTCCCTTTGCTAGAATCTAACGAAAAAGGAGCAGAAGCCGATATGTTGGTATTGGTAAAAGAGCTAACAGATGGTGGATATACCAACCATAGTAACAGCTGGTAGAGGCAAGGTCTCTTGCTGAGGATGATTGGGAATAACAGGTTGGGAAGAGGACTTTCCAACGTGAAAAGTAGGCTTATCCATTGGCTTTCTACTAATCTTAGCAAGAGAAAGTTTTTTAATCTTCTTCTTTTTGCAAGCTCCGTCTTTCCTAGAAGACATGGCTAAAAAAAAAGAAAAAAAAAAGAGAAAGAAAAGCATACATGTTAGTGCGTGATAAAAAATATAGAAAAAGAGCAAAAATTCACCTCTAGGAGAATCTATAAGGTGTGAAGGGGAGATAAAACCGAATATTGATAAAAAAAAACTAGGTTGGGAGAGATATGTCCAAGATGTATATTCTAATGGAATATTGAGGACACTCAGCAACAACCCTCTCTTATTATCAGAGATAACTGTGGAAGGGGGAAGTATAATCCAAGTTGCTAAAAAAAATGGGAAATTATCATTCATATACCCTATAGATGCTCTATTATAAAAAATACTACAACACTTTAAGGGTGTATCAATCGTCCACCCTAAGTTGACAAAATGTATCTGCCGTCCACCAAACCGTTACTTGCCGTTTAAATAGGATAACTCCACAAGGGTAATTTGGTCTTTTCATATGATACAAGTGATAATAAAAGAATTTAAGGGTATACAAGTGATAGTTTTCAAGGGTAAAATCATCAATTCACTATTATTCCGTTAACTTTCAAACGACAGCTAACGGTTTGGTGGTCGGTAGATAGCTTTTGTCAATTTAGGGTGGATGATTGATACACCCTCAAAGTGTTATAATATTTTTGATAACAGAGCATCTATAGGTATACAAATGATAATATCCCAAAAAAAGGGAATAAAGTTAGTGAAGCCACAGAATAATGTTTTAAAATAATACCCAGACAATTACCTGGGATGGACCCGACATTCAGGGTTTATATCACTAAATTCCCCAAACTCCCAATCTCTACCAGTGGTGGACCTATAATCGGGCAAGACTGGGTTGTAGCCCGGTCTGGTACAGAAAAAATCATTTAAACCATTTATATTTTGATTAATTTTATATAAGGATAGAGTTTTTATTTTATTTTTATATATGTCCTTAATTCAGTTACCCTTATATTTTCATCAATTTCATACAACAGTAGAGTTTTTATTTTATTTTCAAATTATTCCCCAATTCAATTATATTTTTTCCATTTGAAATTAATGACTTATTTTATAAAATGATTAAATTATATATTTATTGAATAGATTGAAAACATTAGGCGTCTAAAATTTATTATTGCTTTAATTTAATTTTAAAATTTTAATTGAAAAAGTATATAAATGTAATATAACATTGTCACTACTTTTAAAAGTACTAAAAAGAAAGAGTAATAATTATTAACAATTTCATAATTTTTTATGTGAATATTGAGATTTTATTTATTAGTTACATTAACTAAGAGGATAAGTTAGAGAGTAAAATTTGTGTATTTTGATGAGATTGTGAAAGAAAAATCATCAGCATCTAATTTTTTAAAGAGAGTCAGAATGCCTGGCAAAGAAATAACGGCGTGCAAACACCTTTTTGCGGGGTTGAGTTTAGTTTATTATAGAAACTTTTGACTAATAGTATTTTTATAATTTAAAAAGATGAATATATTTTAATTGTTTAATTTATTTAAGCCTAGTAAGTAAGTACTTTTCAAACATACAAGTTCCATTTGCAATTTTTTATTGATTATAAATACATTTATTGATTTATTTTAACTTGAAATTCTTAATTGATTTATTAATTCTTATATAATTACATGTTATTAGGTAGTATTGTCAGATTCCATAATTGAAAAATAGTATTTTTAGATTTGAATTATCTTTTGTTTCATACTCTTTTTATACATTTATTTTTGTTTAGAGTACATATTTATAGGATTTTTCGTGTCACCCTTATTTGATATATTTCTTTCTATTTATGAATGTTTGTACTCACTTCAAAATATAAAATTTTTAGTTTAGCCCGGGGTAATATAAAGCACTGGGTCCGCCCCTGATCTCCACCATACAAGAAGATTTCTTTTGGACAATTAAGAGAGGAAGCTTGGGCCAAGTGCACATGTAATACCAACCCTTAATAGGATGGCCTCAATTAGGATTGAGAATGGCCATTAGTTTGTAAAACAATTGAAATTGTTGGAAGGTGGGACCAGGAAGGTTTCTCTATTTCCAAAGGATGTACATGCCTATCATAGCACGCATACAATTGAACTTAATTGAGTAGCAGCACGCTTAAAGTTGCTAAGCATATACCTAAGAAAATGATGGAAATGGAGTCTCACACCATAAAAAAGTCAAGGTGCATTGTGACAATGCTAGGAGGAGGATTAGGGATGGCACTGCCTGCAGCGGATTTGTCATTATCAAACCCAAACCCAAACCCACACAAAATTTAAATTACCAAACCCATTTGCAACCCGCAGCGGGTTTTAATTTTTTTAAGAAAACGCATCCGCAGCCCACTGTGGGTTTTGACAATTACCAAACCCACAATGGTACCCGGTGAATTTTTTGCGGGTTTCTATATTTAAAATCACAAATGTTTAATATATAAATTTGTAATAATAACCTCAAATTCTACATAACATACTCAATTTTATATTTAACCAATGTAAATGAAAAATTAAAATTTCAACATCAATCCAACACAAAATTTCAAATTTAAGTATAAATTACACCAAATCCATTTAAAAAAGATAAATTAGTACCTAAAAATAACAATTACATTTCATATTATCATTTAAAACAAGCTCCAAGAGAAGATACTTCATTTCATTCACCACCACAAGCACCCATCCAACACGATGCCTACAATAATAATTATGATTAATATTTTCAAATACTAATTCGGAGAAAAAAAATTATAATAATGAAATAATTCATCTATTAAGTTAAAAAAAAGTACATAAAAAAATATAATAGGTATATAATAATCCATGAATTAAGTTAAAGAAACTTAGTTTTTTACCTCATCAACAATATCTTCATCTTCGGAGAATTTACTATTTCCTACTTTATTAGAAGAATTTGCATCTACAGGTAACAAGTACATCAAGAAAAAAAGATAGATCATTATGAATTTGTAAATTGTTATGTATAAAAAACATTATATTCTATTGAAGTAAAAATGCATTTTCATACCATCAAATTCAGCACACAACCAATTTTGAGCACACATTAAAGCCTCCATTGTCTTTGGATGAAGTCTACTACTTTGTGGAGAGACAAATCTACCACCAGTACTAAATGCCAACTCGAATGCAACAGTGGATACAGGAATGACTAAAACATCTCTTGCAATTGCTTGCAAAGTTAGATATTTTAATCCATTTTTTTCCACCAACAAAGTATATAAAAATTTTCAAATCTTGGAATAACAGATTCTTCCAAATAATAGTCCAATTGTGATTTAACATGGGTTGTACCACAACTTTAATCTAAAAAAGCATCAAAATTAGCCAAACGTTTCCCAAGTTTTGAATGAGCTACCACAGCTCGAGATGATGAAGCAACTGAAGCTTGTGCTGGAACTTGTGAATTTTCCTTTGACTTACACCTAGCTGGATAATCTTTCAGCATATCATAACAAAAGCTTCGAACATTCTCAATCTCTTTTTTAGCACCATCTCCATACATCAAGTCAAAATAATACTCAATTAATTTCATCTTAAATCTAGGGTCCAAAACAGCTGCCATAGCCATGAATCCATGAACAACACTCCACTATTTTTTAAACTTTCCAATTATTGAGTCAGCCATTACTCGATTTTTTTTCACAAGTAGAATACGTCCACTCATAAATTGACAATTTAATCTCACAAATGCTTGAAAAGTAAATATTACTTGTTGGATATCTAGTCCCAGAAAACAGTGTAGTCACTTCATAAAATGATTTAAGTCTATCTCGAATTTCTTTAGTGAAAACCCAATCTTCTTTAGTGGGTAAAGATTTGTATAATGGTTCTCGTTGGTTCAAACGAGAAAATACTTCTTTGAAAACCAAAGCTCTATCAAGCATTAAGTATATAGAGTTCCATCTAGTCTTACAGTCCTGAACTAGATTTCTATTACAAGAAATATTACATTTATGAGTAGTCCCATAAAATGTTTTTTGTCTTTTAGGTGTGGCAGACCAAAATAGAACACAATAACGAATTCTCTCAATACTATCACTAATTACACTCATCCCCTCCTTCACAATTAAATTCAATATATGTGCAGCACAACACATGTGAAATAAATCCCTATTCAACGAAACCGAATGACTAGAAATCTTTTCCAACAAGATATCAATCATGGCATCATTTGTAGTGCAATTATCGACAATCAAAGCAGACAACTTATTGTCAATGCTCCACTCAAGCAAACATGACAAGAAAGCTTCAGAGAGTACCTCAGTAGTATGTGGACATGGCACGTATAAGAACCTAAATTCAAAAAAAATTATTAGTATCATGCAATAAGTATAAATTTTGAAAATAAAATAGACTTAGTAATTTAGTGTAGAAACTACCTAATGATACGACTTTGCAACTCCCAATTATCATCGATAAAATGTGATGTTATAGCCATAAATCCTTTTTGCTGGTTACTAGAAGTCCACATATCGGTAGTAATCGCAATTCTACTCTGATTTGAGTCCAGCAAACTCATTGTTTTGGCCCTCTCATAGTCATAAATTTTCAATATGTGACTTTTTACTGTGTTACGAGAGACAAACCGAAACATTGGCTGGAGAGAACCAACAAATCTTTTAAAAGCCCAATGTTCAACCATACTCGGCGGATACTCATGAATACTTATCATATCTGTAAGCTCTTTCCTTGAAGTTTCTTGATTATAAGAAAATGTGGATACTTTACATTTTCCACTCTCTTTCTTAGCTTGCAGTTGCTTTTGAGTTGACTCAACTGTGTGGTTCGACTGCATAAAACACAACCCCATATGAGTGCATAAATGGCTAGTGCCATTTTTACACTTCGCACTTAATCTCTTATGACAGTAGTTGCAAACGGCTACATATTCTAATTTCCCACCAACTTTCTGTCTTTTAAAGTGTTCTCAAACATCGCTAGTCAATTTACTATTTTCAGTATCACCAGAAGCAATTTCTTTTTCATGTACTGAAACTGGAGTTTGGGTTGAAGCTACCTCAATGTCTTCAAGTTCGTCACATGTTATTGGAGATTAGTTTGAAGCTATCCGAACTTTTGCTCTTGTTGTAGGCGAATTATTATCGCAGAGATCAAAGACTTGCTCTATCTTTTACCTTAAAAATTTCAACAGATTTTAAATCAATATATAAGAATATTGGTTTTAAATCGTATTGAGTTAACAAGTAAAGCTAACCGAAAATATAAAATTATGCATGTTGATTTTAAATAAGCTAAATTAAAAAATATCAATTAACATGTTATTTTAAGTGATTTTAAATCGTATCAGTTATTGGATTAGCTGGCATGTTTATTAAGCAAAGATAAGATGAAAAATTAGCAAGGGAATTCGACAATATCCCACTTAGACAGTTAGACTATTTACGCTAGCCTAACTATTTATAGAATCAACTCAAAAGCAATAAAATTAATAGATTGTTGATGAATTGTAAGCTATTTTTCACTTTGCAACCTAACTATTCATATTAGTTACAAATTGTTAAGAAAGGCATAAGAATTTCGTACCTTCTACGACTGTAAAATTGGCTGCAATAAAAATGGTACCCAGGCAGCTGCAATAGCACGATGTGTCCTTGTCGACAGTGAAGGGAGTTGGGTGCAAGGCGCTGGCTCACTGTCACAACTCACAACCTCAGGCTGAAGAAGAAAAGAATGTTGAATGAAGATAGAGATAAGAGATGGTCAAAATATTATGGGTTTGGTGGATATCCATGCAAGTATCCACCAGATATAAGGTTAATACCAAACCCACTTGCATCCATGTGTGAGTTTTAATTTATAATACTAAACATGCCCGCAACGGGCGGGTTTGCGGGTACTATTGCCATCCTTAAGGAGGATGACAGAGTATATTGCTTTCTCAAGCCCTTTCTAAGGAAATGTAATGAGGTATACCATAAGAAACACGGAGGGATTCGAGTGACATTTCACCCATGTGAGTAACTTCTTCATCTCTGCTCCACCCGCTAGAAACATGAGGGGGGAAAAGGAAGCAGAGGTAAAGTTTATAGCGAATGGTTGACTGGTTGCAGGCTAATAATCATCCTCCTCCAAAGGATATTCACAAAGCTCAGATTCAAAAAAGTCTTGAGAATCCGAAGACATTATTGATTAAATAAAAAAAAGGGAAAAACAACAGCAAATAACAATTAAAAAATGGATAAACAAAACCTGAGGGGAGATGAAAAAGAAAAAAAAGTTGATTGTTGAACGAGTCAGAGAGAGAGAGAAAACTAATTTCTATAAGTAAGAGTTGGGTTAGTTGTTGGGTAGAAGAGGTAACAACCAATGTATAAATAGGTGAGAAAATAGCTCTTTTTAAGCTTGAAAAATAAAGCTCCAAAAGTGGTAAGGGGCAGCTGATGTCGAGAAAAGTGCAAGCATGGAGCATGGAGCATGGAGCATGGGAGCATTAAAAAGAACTGATTAAAGTGTAAGCATGGAGCATGGAGGATGGAAGCATGAAAAGTCAAAATTCACAGGAATCGGGAACTAGGAACTAGGAACCATGCAATAAAGTCAAGTGGAGCTTGATTTTGGAGCAAATTAAGCACATGTGAGGCATAAATAAATTCACGTGAAGGATAAAAGACATGCATCATTTTGCATGAAAAGTAGAAAGCATGCATGCTCACGAGTGGAAAGCATGAAAAGTCATGTCACAGGAACTAGAACAAGGAAGCATGATACAAAGCATATAAAAGCAAAAAATAAAAGGAAACATGGCCTGCAGTAAACAACAGAAGCAAAGCGTAATTAGAAATGTAAGAAGAAAAATTTAGAAGCTTCAGAAACCTACTTGAGAAGGAGAGAAAAATAGACTCCAAATAAAATTCTAATTAAGTAGGAAACGTTTACCAAAATAAGGAATTAGCAACAACTTAGGATACTAAAAAATTATATTATAAATAGAGAGCTCTAGAGGTATAGAGGAAAAGCAAAAAAAAAAAAAAATCAAAAAGACGAGAGCAAGAAAGAAAAACTTCATTGTAATCATTGTTCAATAATGGAATTTTCTCTCTTGACTCCCATAGACGTAGGCCAAGCACTGAACTATGTAAATCCTTTGTGTTTTGCTCTTTATAATCCTCATGACATTCGAGATTTCCTCACGTCATTCAAGTTATCCTTCTCACATTCGAGATCTCCTAATGTCATTCAAGTTATCTTCATGGCATTTGAGATTTTCTCATGTCATTTATATTGTCTTCATGTCATTCAAGTTGTTCTCATGACTTTTAATATCTACCCATGTCATTCAATTTATCCTCATCACATTTGAGATCTCTTCATGTCATTCATGTTATCCTCATGGCATTCAAAATTTTCTCATGTTATTCATATTGTCTTCATGTCATTCAAGTTATCCTTGTGATATTCGAGAATTCGTCATGTTATTCATATTGTTCTCATGCCATTCACGTTGGGCTCATGACATTCGAGATTTCCTGATGTCATTTGCTTTGTTCTCATGTCATTCGAGATTTTCTAATTATATTCGAGACATTCTCATGACATTCGATAAGGGATAATAAGAAAATCTAACATATTATAAAATATATCAGTGTGTAGCATTCACATGTAAGCTCACGAATACTATAAACTGGGGGATTCCTATTATGCCCATATTTTTACCAAACTAAACCAGATGACATAAATGAATAGGCTCTCGTGCCCAAGGACCCAAAGGATGTACATGTTTATCATATCACACCATACAATTGGACTCAATTGAGCAAGAGCACACTTGAAGTTCGAAAGCATATACCTAAGAAAATGATGAAAAGAGAGTCTCATATTGTAGGTAAAAAAGTTAGGGTGCATGGTGACAATGCTGGCAAGAGGATGACTAGGTCTATTTTTTTCTCCAGCCCTTTCTAAGGATATGGAACGAGCTATACCGCAAGAAACACAGAGGGATTCGAGTGACATTTCACTCATGTCATTAATGTGTTCATCTGTGCTCTACCCAGTAGAAACAAAAGGGGAAAAAAGGACGCAAGGGTAAAGTTTACAGCGAATGGTTGATTCGTTACAAGCTGATAATCATCCTCTTCTAGAGGATATTCATAAAGCTCAGATTCAAAAAAGTCTTGAGAGTCAGAAGACATTATTGATTAAATAAAAAAAAAGGGAGAAGGGAAAAACAACAACAAATACTCACAAAAAAAGAATAAACAAAACCTGAGGAGAGATGAAAAAGAAAAAAAAGTTGATTATTGAATGTGAGAGAGAGAGAGAGAGAAAACAAATTTATATAAGTAATAATTTGGTTAGTTGGTGGGTAGAAGAGGTAACAACCAATCTTGGGATGTTGGTGTGGAAGCTTATGATGCCTAGAAAAAAGAGTTCTTCAATTTACTGGCTGTACTATTGTGGACTGTAAATGACTTTCCCGCTTATAGGAATATGGCGGGTTGTACGGTCAAGGGTTATTATGCTTGTCCTTATTACGGTGAAGATATGCCAAAATGTAGACTAAACACAGTAAAAAAAATGCTTATATTGGCCATCGTCGTTGGCTTCCTCATGATCATCCCTTTCGAACTCAAAAGCAACCTTTTAATAATAAACATGAAAGAGAGCCTCCTCTGAAACCATTGAACAGTGAGGCCATTTTTTGAAAGGTGGAGAGTATTAAAAACAAATGGGGTAGAGTGAAAGGTAAAAAGCACAAAAAAATAGGTGAGAAGAAGGATGATGATGATGATCATGTTTGGTGGAAGAAAAAATCAATATTCTTTAAGTTAGAGTATTGGAAGTACTTACTTATTCGTCACCAGTTAGATGTTATGCACATTGAAAAAAATATTTCAGAAAGCATCTACGGAACATTACTAAATATACCAGGAAAGAGAAAAGATGGCATTAAGTTGAGGTGGGATCTAAAAGTTTTAAAGATTAGGAAGAAATTGGCACTTGATATTAAAGAAAATAATCGTACTTTTTTGCCTCCAGCTTGTTACACCTTGACCAAAGAAGAAAAGAAAAGGTTTTGTGAAGCATTAAAAAGCATAAAGGTTCTTGTAGGTTATTCTTCAAACATTAAGAACCTAGTGTTAATGAAAGACTTAAAACTGCAAGGTTTAAAGTCTCATGACTGTCAAGTTCTCATGCAACAACTTTTACGTATTGCTTTAAGGTCTATCTTACCAGATCATGCTAAATATGCCATTATTAGATTGTGCTTCTTCTTTAATTCCTTATGCACAACGGTTGTTAATGTGACCAAACTTGACCAAATGAAAGAAGACATTGCGCTGACCTTATGCTTGCTTGAAAAATGCTTTCTATCATCCTTTTTTGACATAATGATCCATTTAACCATCCATTTAGTTAATGAAGTTAGACTATGTGGGCCGGTATACTTAAGATGGATGTACCCATTTGAGAGGAAAATGAAAGGCCTAAAGGCTTATGTTCGAAACCGTAATAACCCTGAGGGATGCATGACTGAGAGTTACATTGCAGGCTCTAGAATTTTGTGCAGAATATGTTTCAAACATGCGTACAATTGGGCTTCCTCCTAGACATGTTGAAAGCTCTTCAATTGATAAGCCTTTGCCTGGTGGAAAATTTGAGCAAGTTGATTATTCCTTAGTTCATCAAGCACACCTGTATGTATTGCAAAACACAGAAGAAGTTCAGCCATTTATTAGGTTTGTTCATGTTTAGCCTTTAATTTGTTCCTTTAGTGAATTATTTTTAAAGAATTTAAACAATGGCTTAATATATAAATGTCAAATTTGTAGTGAGCACATTGAATGGATAAAGGGTCATCATTCACAAAAAGCCAAGAATGAGAGACGGTTGAGCAATGAGCACAACCGCACCTTTTCAACTTGGCTTAATAAGAAGGTTAATAATATATGTTTCATTATATATTCTTTTTAGTAAAGCTATTGTCATGTTTATATAATATTCATTCATTACGATTATTATTACATAGGTATATGAGATGATAGATGATGATGAACATGTCTCGGACACCTTAAGGTGGTTATCCCAAGGACCTCGTCCTTTTGTAGTTAAGCACTGAGGGTATGACATCAATGGATATCGTTTCCATACTCGGGAAGGTGGAATTGATTGATGAGGTGTCACGATCCTGTTGGACTAAAATTCTTATGTACTATTTACGACGTGGCAAAGATATCGGACTAAAAATCTCGCATGCATCACACAGATTATTTTCAACCAAACCGCATCGTTTCAACCCGGTCAAACCGCTATCGTTTCATCCACGTGGTCAAACCGCGCATCGTTGATCGATGACGTGGCGCAATCCTCGAGGCCCAAATTTTTAACGATGGCCATGATTTACTCCATGTATCTATAAAAAGGGGGCCTCTCCCCCCTAATTTGATAGCTCTGAATCTATTTTTGGGATCCATTTTCTGTAATTCCTTCTCCATCTTATATTTTCTTCGTATTTTAATAAATTTCCATTTTACCCCTAGTTCAATTATGAGTGGCTAATTTTCTTTCAAGCTTGGGTTGAAGGTGAAGTCTCAACATGTGTCATGGGCTTTATTTGGTAAATTTACTTTCTCTTCCCCTTTAATTTTTGTGGATGTTTTGACTTCTCGTCGACAAATAATACTAATCTTGTCTAGTACCGCCTTGGTTTCACCCCCCTAGTACAAGGTTATTATTATTTGGCACGATAAGCCCTTAGCACCATATTGATTAGAACGTGGTTCATGAGGTGTGGATTCCCCCCTCATGATTTAATTGGTATTAATAAGGATTATTTAGCCCATGATGCATGTTGATATGGATCCGAATACCCAAGTACGTCATTTCGATAGAATTCTCTTCAATTTATTCTCGCCATTTCAATTCCAATTTTAGAATTTATTCTCGCCATTTTAATTTAAGTTTTAGTATATTCCAAATCATTTCCACCACAAATCCAATCACCCATTTACAAAATTAATTCTATATACAATTAAAATCCACCTTCTCGTGGGATTGACACTAGTCACCATTGATCTATATTACAATAGATTCGTGCGCTTGCGAGTACATTAAAATTTACACAACAAGTTTTTAGCACCGTTGCCGGGGAGGTAAGTAATTTTAATTCATAGAATTAATTTTTGTGAATAATTCCATTTAATTTTTTTCTTGTATTTTTTTTCTCTCTGTAAAAAAAAGAAAAAAAAGTGAATCTACATTTAAAGGTTAGTATTTCTTTTCTTTTTCTCTTCTTTAAAATTCTGTAATTTAATTTTCAATTTATTTTTTCTTTGTAATTTTTTATTTTATTAATTTAATTTTTAGTTAATTTATTTCACGTATTTATTTTTGTGTATTTTTATAGTAAGGTTGTAATAGCGCAATAAGGTTAGTATTGTAATTTCTTCCTCTTCTTTATTTTTATTTGTTTTGTTCCCATCATTATTTTTATTTTATTTGTTTTGCACACATGGTCGTAGGTCATTATTACCTAATCTTGAACTATAGACCTTGAATTAGAAAAAATTCTTCGCACACACAAACAAGTTAAAAGTAAAATGGATTTGCAACCACAGGAGAGGCCATTTAAGGACTATTTTAGTCCCTTAGCTAATTTGAGCACATCATGTATAAGATACCCAAATGTAGCTGCTAGGAGTTTTGAACTAAAACCTAGTGTGCTAAATTGTCTCCCCACATTTTATGGCCTAGAAAATGAGGACCCATATAATCATTTGAATGATTTTCATGCCATTTGTCAAACATTTAAATATGAGAATTTTTCATATAATGATGTAAAGCTTAGATTATTCCCATTTTCTTTAAAGGATAGAGCTCGTTCATGGTTAAATACTTTACCTGCTAATAGCATTACATCATGGGAACAAATGGTAACGAAATTTTTGAATAAATATTTTCCAGTGCATAAAACCAATACTATTCGCAGGGAAATCTCGGAGTTTACCCAGAGAGAGGACGAGCAATTTTTTGAAACATGGGAGCGATTCAATGGGCTACTCTTGAAGTGCCCACATCATGGATATGAGAAATGGCACCAATGCCAATACTTTTTGGAAGGATTATTGCCGAATGTGCAAGAATGACTAATGGCAATAAGTGGAGGAGAGCTAATGTCAAAAAGTGCATCAGAGATTTGGGAATTCTTCCAGCGACAAGCAGATAATTCCCAACAACGGAGTCGGTCACTCAGGAATACTAGAAGAATTAAGGGAGTAAATGAGGTTCAAATTCACGAGTCAACTTCGGGAATCAAAGAAGTCAAGGAGATGGTTGAAGGTCTTGCTCGACAAATAGCATCATTATCGACTGCTAAATCAACTGAATCACATGACCCTGACTCATATCCAGATCAAGTCAATGCCATAGGTGTAATGAGAAAACCATCAAATTACAACCCATACTCCAACACATATAATCCTGGATGGAGAGACCACCCAAATTTTTCATGGTCTCAAGGATTCCAACAGAATGGACTAGCAGCTCCAGCTCCACCAATGCAACCAATTCCTCAAATTCCTCAAGCCTCTCAGCCCCCATTTAGACCATATAATCAGAATCAGAACTACTCTCAGCCCAGACCATGGGAGGATGCATTCCAGAATTTTAAGAATGTTACTCACTCCACGATTGAGCAACAGAACCGCACCATTGATGGACTACGAAATGAATTGAGAGTAGGCTTCAACTCACAAGCTCAATCAGTTTCAAGCCTCGAAAAAATGGTGGGACAACTTGCTTCTTCAGTTCAGACCTTGGCAATGACTGTTGAGAAAGGAAAATTTCCAAGTCAACCAGTGCCTAATCCTAAAGGAGTGCATGAAGCAAGTACTAGTTCACCACAGCAACATAGAGAAGTTAAAGCAGTCATGACCTTGCGAAAAGGAAAAGAAGTCGACAACAAAGTGGAGATGCCGGTGATAAAAGAAAATCAAATTGTACCTGTAAATGTTGAGGACTCACCATCAGAGGAAAAAGAAGAAACCAACCCACGAGAATATGTTCCGAAAGCTCCATTTCCTCAAAGGTTAGCTAAAGGAAAGAAGGGAAAATCCACAGGTGAGATTCTCGAAATCTTCAAATAGGTAAGTGTTAACATCCCTTTACTTGATGCTATAAAGCAAGTTCCATCTTATGCCAAATTTCTTAAAGACCTTTGTACTAAAAAGAGAAATATGCATGTTCAAAAGAAGGCATTTTTAACAGAAAACGTTAGTTCTAACTCCAACATAAAATTCCTTTAAAATGTAAAGATCCAAGCTCCCCCACTATCTCATGTAGTATAGGGAACCACACAATTGAGAATGCTTTGTTGGATTTAGGAGCTAGTGTAAATTTGTTGCCCTACTTTGTTTTCGTGAAACTTGGACTGGGAGAATTACACCCAACTCCAGTGGTGTTACAACTTGCAGATCGGTCCACGAAAATACCTCGTGATATTATGGAGGACGTGCTTATTTTCCTGTTGATTCCATTGTAATTGACACTCAACCAATACAGGATTCAAGGAAGCACATCCCCATTATTCTAGGCCGACCTTTCTTGGCAACTGCGGATGCTCACATTCAATGCAGGACCAGAAATATGCAGTTGTCCTTCGGTAATATGACTATGGAACTGAACATCTTCAACATTGCCAAACAACCTCACAATGCAGATGATGGAATTGTTGATGTGGATTTAATAGAAGCATTAGTTGATGACACTTTTATTTCAAACCTTAGTGATGATCCTTTACAGACATGCTTAACTCACTTTGGTTTTGATTTTGATATTGACAGATCAGTCGATGAGGTCAACACCCTACTTGACTCAGCACCATCCATGGACACTAATAAATGAAAGTCAAGAGTTGAACAACTAGCACCATCAGAGAAGAAACTCATCCCATCATCAGAATCACCACCGAAACTCGAGCTCAAACCATTGCCCAACACATTAGAATATGCATTTTTGGGAGAAGAAAGTACTCTACCAGTAATCATCTCATCATCCCTCAATGACGAACAAAAAGGTAAGTTGTTGGATGTTTTAAAAGAGCACAAAGGGGCATTAGGATGGACCATAGCAGACATAAAAGGTATAAACACAGTAGATTGCATGCATTACATTCACCTTGATGAAAATGCTAAATCTACTAGGGAAATGCAACGTCGGTTAAATCCTATAATGAAAGAAGTTGTTAGAACTGAAGTCCTTAAGCTATTAGATGCAAGTATCATTTACCCAATTTCTGATAGTTCATGGGTCAGTCCTGTACAAATTGTCCCCAAAAAGTCAGGAGTCACAGTAGTGACGAATGCCGATAATGAATTGATACCCACTAGAGTGACTACAGGATGGCGTGTATGCATTGATTATAGAAAGTTAAATTCTGTCACACGTAAAGATCATTTTCCTTTACCATTTATCGATCAAATGCTTGATAGATTAGCAGGCCATGAATTTTATTACTTCTAGATGGCTACTCAAGTTACAATCAGATTCCCATAGCACCAAAAGATCAAGATAAAACTACTTTCACTTGCCCTTTTGGCACTTTTGCATATAAGAGAATGCCATTTGGACTATGTAATGCACCTGCTACATTTCAACGATGCATGTTGAGCATTTTTTCTGATATGGTTGAATGATTCCTTGAAGTCTTTATGGATGACTTTTCTGTCTTTGGTGATTCATTTGATCAATGTTTACATCATCTAACACTAGTTCTGCAGAGATGTACGGAGAAGAACTTGGTCTTAAATTGGGAGAAATGTCATTTCATGGTAAAACAAGGTATTGTTCTCGGTCACATCATTTCGAGCAAATGTATTGAGGTTGACAAAGCCAAGGTGGATCTCATTTCTAATCTTCCTCCACCCAAAACAGTCAGAGAAGTAAGATCTTTCCTTGGGCATGCTGGTTTCTATAGACATTTCATTAAAGATTTTAGCAAAGTTTCTAGACCCTTATGCAATTTACTTGCTATGGATGTACCTTTTGTCTTTAATGATTCATGTCTTGTGGCATTTGAAAAATTAAAGCAGTTGTTGACATCATCACCCATCATTCAGCCCCCAAATTGGAGCTTACCATTTGAGCTCATGTGTGATGCATCTGATTATGCAGTAGGAGCAGTATTAGGACAAAGAGTTGATCGAATTCCCCATGTTATTTACTATGCTAGTATGACATTGAATGATGCACAGTTGAACTATTCAACTACTGAAAAAGAAATGCTAGCAGTAGTGTTTGCATTAGAGAAATTTCGATCTTATCTCATTGGTTGTAAAATAATTATATTCACAGATCATGCTGCTCTTAAATATCTTCTCACAAAGAAAGATGCAAAAGCTAGACTAATTCATTGGGTGTTACTTTTGCAGGAATTTGACTTGGAATTCAAAGATAAGAAAGGGACAGAAAATGTTGTGGCAGACCACCTCTCTCGTCTCCATTTTGACACAATTACAGAGCCATTAATATTGAATGAGTCATTTCCAGATGAACAATTAATGAGTGTGGAAGTATTACCTTGGTATGCTGATATAGTTAATTATCTTGTTACAGGTAAACTTCCAGAGCATTAGACCAAGTAAGACAAGGCTAAATTCTTTGCAGAAATAAAGAATTTCTTTTGGGATGACCCGTATTTGTTCAAGTATTGTGCAGACCAAATTGTTAGACGATGTGTCCCAGAAAGTGAAATTCAGAATATTCTTTCATTCTGCCATGAACAAGCTTGTGGAGGCCATTTCAGCGCTAAGAAAACAACGACTAAAGTTGTACAATGTGGTTTCTATTGGCCAACTATATTTCGAGATGCTTACACTTTCTGTTCTTCATGTGATAGGTGTCAACGAATGGGGAGCATTACACGAAGGAACATGATGCCTCTAAATCTAATTTTAGTGGTTGAGATTTTTTATGTATGGGGTATCGACTTCATGGGACCCTTTCCCCCTTCTTTTGGCCATCAATACATATTGGTTGCTGTTAACTACGTATCAAAATGGGTAGAAGCAATTCCATGCAGAACCAATGATCACAAGGTGGTGATAGGATTTTTGAAAAGCAACATTGTTTCGCGCTTTGGATTCCCTCGAGCAATAATCAGTGATGGTGGTGCCCATTTTTGTAACAAAACATTCAAAGCTCTTTTGACAAAGTATTCAATCACACGCAAAGTGGCGACCCCGTATCATCCACAAATCAGTGGCCAAGTTGAGATCTCCAATCGAGAAATAAAGCACATATTAGAAAAGACGGTGAGGCCGGACAGAAAAGATTGGTCATTAAGACTTAATGATGCATTATGGGCATATAGAACGGCTTTCAAGACCCCGATTGGAATGTCACCCTACAAGCTAGTGTATGGAAAAGCTTGCCACCTACCTGTGGAACTCGAGCATCGTGCGTATTGGGCCATCAAGAAATTCAACTTTGACATGCAGCAAGCCAGCTTAGAAAAAAGATTACAACTGGCAGAACTTGAAGAAATTCGTAATGACGCATACGAAAATGCCAAGATTTACAAGCAACGGATGAAAGTCTTCCATGACAAGCAAATTATGCGAAAATCTTTCACTCCAGGTCAGAAAGTGCTTTTATTCAATTCTCGCTTGCACCTATTCCCAAGTAAGTTACGCTCTCGATGGTTTGGTCCCTTTATTGTTCATACTATTTTTCCACATGGGGCAATTGAAATTAAGGACCTAAAGAACGGTGTCACGTTTAAAGTTAATGGTCAAAGATTAAAGCCATATCTAGAGTACCAACCATATGAAGAAGACACCGAAATAAATTTGAGTGACCCACCATATTTGAATTGATTTTTTTTTCTTTTCGTTGATTTGATTATTTTTTCTTTCTTTATATTATTCTTCTGCTAATTGAAATTATTTTTGCATAAGTGTGTTTGTTTAACTATTAAGTTTTCTTTTATCATTTTTAATCATGAGTACCTTACTTAGACCATTCCTCCTGAACATTCTTAAACCACTTCAACGTGTCAAAACTCATCTCAAAAGGTAGATTTAATTTGGTAAAACACATTGCATTTGGGCTCTACAACCACTAGAGTTAGTAGCCTATGTTGAGGGTTTAGAACGCCAACTCAGAGACATTGAGAGAAGTGTTTACGACATCCAGTTGGAGCTTGAGGTAAATTCAATAAGAGGACGATTTTAATTTTCTTTGTGTGTTTTAATTTGTTTTTCTATTTGTGTGCTTTAGTTTGTTACCCCGGTGAAGTGGCGGATAACGGTACTCCGTGACAATCAAGTCGGTTACTTCAGTTTCCCATAATAACTGATATTCTGAGGCGAAAGTATGGACAGAAACGAGATTCTAGCGAAGCTTCACAAGCGATTCCCTTCACTTCCTCAGAATGCACTCCTTACGATCTATAAAGTTCGGTCCGAACACATGCGATTACTCATGAGGAATAACATACCTGCTGACATCCGTTGGTTAATCGAGGTTAAAGTACGATTGGCAAGTGAGTTACCTCTAAAATTTATTGCATACATGCCTGGTTGTGGTAAAGGAAATTATGTAAGAAAATGACGAGCTCGAAGAATTTTTATTGCTTGTCATAAGTGTGCTAGAATGAGTTGCGATAAAAACCTATGTTCTTTAGGAATAGTGTCTGATAACAAGGAAGATAAGATTCAATTCATTAGGGATGGCTTGAATAAGGAGTCATTGGATGATATCCTTCTGTCTCTTGAAACGCATCCCAGTGGATATGTGCAATGAGCGATTCTCCAGTTATGGCCATTATTCCAGAAAGAGCATGCACGATATAGTCTCGGGAATCTGACTATAAACGACCCTATTTGCCAATTTATAAGAAAACTGGATAGGAAACCTATCCTCGACCCATAGAGGGCGTTCAAGCCGTTTCTGGACGTAAAACCAGAGGAAGATATGAACCACAGTCGCAACTATCTGTAAATATCTTTTTACTTTACTGTTATTTTATTTCACTGTTGTTTTATTATTTGTATTATTGTCTTTAATAATTTTATTACTGTTTGCTTTTTCCTTTTTACTCTCGAGCCATGTGCTTTACGCGTATTTGACACTAACACGTTACCTCATACACAGCTGTGATCCACTGTCACCAAGATTCTTAAATGTGATTTCTTTTTTGTCAAGCACTCACAAATTATTTTTGAGAAGTATCACAATGGCAGCTACTCACAATAGTCAATTCAAGAACATTTGTGTGCTTTCTGGATTTAACTATGGCAAACATAAAGAGTTTGTTGAGGCATAGATCGAAGCATGAGAAAATTACACTTGGTGTATGGAGGAGGTAACCGAGGGTTATCAAAAATGGTCTCAGAAGCAGCTTTTATCATAGGAAGTCAAGTGTTAGGCATCATCCCAAGAGTCTTAAAACCATTGGGCAGTTTGTCTGACTCATCAACTGGAGAAGAGTTAGTCGTCTCAGGTATGCAAGAAAGAATAACTGAAATGCTTAATCATGCTGATGCTTTTATTTTCCTTCCAGGAGATCTTGCAACACTAGAGGCTCTTATCACACTAGCATCTTGGGCCCATCTGCACATCCACCAGAAACCCATCGGTTTGTTAAATGTCAATAACTTTTATGATGGCTTTATCGCATTTCTTAACCATGCAATAAAAAACTATTTCATTCCCTCTAATGCGAAAAAACTTTTTATTTGTGCTCACACTGCTAATGAGCTACTTGATCTGTTACAAGCTTATAGACCGGAGCCAAACCCCTGGACCTTTGTGTTGGAGCGTCCAAATAATGATAAGTAATGGAGTAGAAGTACAAATTAGATTTAACTCTTCGCCTGTAAATATTTTCTTCTGTGTTGCACCACCCAGGTGATGTCTTGTAAACTCTACTTCTTTCCTTTCAAACATTGAGGACAATGTTTCGTTCTGGTTGGGGGGAGGGAATAGTCGACAATTGTGGAATCTTGGTTAAGTTTTTACTGATTTTTTATTGTAGAAACTAACTGTTGCTAACTTGTTGTGTTGAAGATGGCTGAATATGGAGTGCAGTTACTTTAGAAACGCATCTTCATCGTTTGAAAAAAAAAAAAATTCAAAAAAAAAAATTAGACATTTTCTTTTTCTTTATTAAGTTTTGATGTTCATTTTTCTTCTTCTTTTTAATTTCTCCTTTATAAATATATTCAAATATTTGAGTCGAAGATGGCTGAATATGGAGTGTAGTGCCTCTAGAAACGCATTTTCTTAGTAAAAAAAAAATTTCTTTTTCTAATTAATTTTTCTGCATCATTTTCACATTTCTGCATGCATATTTTCCTTTCACGTTTAGAATAGGTTGGGGCGGGGGTAGAATGTTGTTTAAAAAAAAATTGTGTGATTTGTTTTAACATTGGATGACA
This sequence comes from Citrus mangshanensis, assembly GCA_030449895.1. Classification (NCBI taxonomy): domain Eukaryota; kingdom Viridiplantae; phylum Streptophyta; class Magnoliopsida; order Sapindales; family Rutaceae; genus Citrus; species Citrus mangshanensis. Next base: position 481,276 of record JASUUJ010000327.1, on the reverse strand, counting down.
TGATTAATTTCAAATTTTAGTATTTGTATTATCTTTGGTCTTAAGTGATGTTACATTATGTTTGCTACTCTACATGTTGATGTCGGAGACAAATATGAGTTGCTTGAAGGAATGAACATGTCATAATAAGTACCAAGTGATTTTTTTAGCCTATCATTTTTCTTAGAGAGTAACCCTTTTGTCCATTCTTTATACAGCTTAACAGTTTATTATTGTATACACGATCTCTAGATTTCTTTTGAGTTAACCCTAAAAAAAATTGTAAAATAAAAAGAAGAAAAAGAAAAAAATGTATGTTGCTACATTGGGAGGCCCATCTAACTAGTAGATATGGATGATTATTTAGAGCCCTAAAAGTTAATGGAAATGCTATCTTTGATCCGTTTGAGCCTTTCTAACCATCCCTTTTATTAAATATCCATAGTTAACCCTTTTGAGCCTTTAAAAAAAAAACATTTTCTTTGTAAACTTATCATCTTGACCCACTTCAATTTGGAGTATTACCCGATATCTTATAACTTCCATCACCTATTTATGTTTGAGAAAATGTAAATAATTATTTTGTTCAGTGAAGTTATGCCAAATAAAAGCAAAAAAAAAACAAAACAAAACAAAAGTTGTTGTTTCAAAAGAATAAAAACAATAGGTGAAATCCACCTTGCAACTTAAAAAAAAAAAAGTCTCTGCATTTTTCTCAAACATACACTTTGTTTTCCTTATTTCCCTTCTTTGTTAGCCATGTCCCTAGCCTACGTTACGTCCTAATAAAAGTCATTCTTGATTTTAGGGAACTATAGTTTGAAGTAGAAGCTACTTATATGGGCTAAAAAGATGTAGTGGTGCATAATAAAAATAAATAAATAAATAAAAGAAAAAAAAAGATAAATAAATTGGGTTGACTAGCATTTTTGTTTGACTTGAGATCGTATTATTTCTAATTTGAGGGCATATTTATTTCATCTTGGTGAGAGCATGTGATATCACTTCTTTATTATTTTCTCTCAATTACCATTCATTGGAGTGACTATTTTTATTGGTTTTAATTTCTTTATGAGAGTGTCACTACTTCCAGTGAGATTTTGGGGTTTGACATGTCATTCTTGAAAGTAGTTATAACAAAGTCTACTGGGCTGATTCATGTGAATGGTTGATGCGGGTGTGATGTTGCTTTAGACTGGAGATAATGCTTATACTTTTATTTGATTGCTATCATTAATCTGATTGAATAAACACGAGTGTTTCTAAAAAAAAAAAAATTTTGAATTTGAATTTTGTTTTCGCTTTATTTGTTAGGGACTAGCAATAAGCTGGTTGGGGGGTGTGTTGAGTGTTAGAAAATGCATATTTATAAAGGAGAAAATCGTCATTTTACACTACAAGTTTTACTAACACCCTTACTTTTATGAATTTAACCTTCTTTTGATTTAATTCCGTGTGTTTTATTTTAATTAAGTATTTTATGTATTTTAGGGGCATCATAGTCATTTCATAATAAACGAGAGATCAGATGGCAAAACAGACATCACTTTTGAACTCAGGATGGTCGAAAACTTTAAGAGGAGCATAAAAGAAAAAAATGTTCACATGTACTTATTCACATGTATGCATCTTCACGCATTTGTAATCATTCACATAGACGGACGATGATGTGGCATTAATCGATGATGTGGCATTGATGAGGTGTCACGATCTGTTGGACTAAAATTCTTATGTGTTGATGGTGGCGTGGCGATATCGTGGACTAAAAATCTCGCGACGGTACATGCATCACAGGATTATTTTCAACCAAACCGCATTCTTGTTCAACCCGGTCTGTTCATCCACGTGGTCAAACCGCGTACTGTTGACTGATGACGTGGCGCAATCCTGAGCGTCCAAACTGTTTTTAATCCGATGGCCATGATTTACTCTATGTATCTATAAAAAGGGGGCCTCTCCCCCCTAATTTGATAGCTCTGAATCCATTTTTGGGATCCATTTTCTGTAATTCCTTCTCCATCTTGTATTTTCTTCGTATTTTAATAAATTTCCATTTTGCCCCTGTTCAATTATGAGTGGCTAATTTTCTTTCAAGCTTGGGTTGAAGGTGAAGTCTCAACATGTGTCATGGGCTTTATTTGGTAAATTTACTTTCTCTTCCCCTTTAATTTTTGTGGATGTTTTGACTTCTCGTCGACAAATAATACTAATCTTGTCTAGTACCGCCTTGGTTTCACCACCCCCCTAGTACAAGGTTATTATTATTTGGCACGATAAGCCCTTAGCACCATATTGATTAGAGCGTGGTTTATGAGGTGTGGATTCCCCCCTCATGATTTAATTGGTATTAATAAAGATTATTTAGCCCATGATGCATGTTGATACGGATCCGAATACCCAAGTACGTCATTTCGATAGAATTCTCTTCAATTTATTCTCGCCATTTCAATTCCAATTTTAGAATTTATTCTCGCCATTTTAATTTAAGTTTTAGCATATTCCAAATCATTTCCACCACAAATCCAATCACCCATTTACAAAATTAATTCTATATATAATTAAAATCCACCTTCTCGTGGGATCGACACTCGTCACCATTGATCTATACTATAATAGATTCGTGCGCTTGCGAGTACATTAAAATTTGCACAACAGCGGACATATATGCAAGAGATAGAAAGCATGGCATCTGGATTTATGCTTGAAAAAGTTGATGGCATTCACTGCTTATATGTCTTATAATAGTTTTGTGTTACATTATCTTTTATTATTATATGTTCCTTGTATTGACTTTACATTACCTTTTTTGACATTATTCATATGTTATATAATGTTCTAATACTAATTGTGGATTTGTTGCAGGAGCAACCTTATGGATAAAGGAAAAAGACTTGCTGATGAACTCTCTAACGAGGAAAGTATTGATTACTCGGGTAATGAAGAGGTTCCTGATGAAGATAATTCAAGGGATGACGAGGTTCATGATGAGTTTCTTAATTTAGAGGATGAAAATGATGTTCCAAAGAGTAGTTCCACTGTGAGAGGACCAACAAAAAACTCTGGCAGGATGAGGATGAGTGGTGGGAAGCTTATAGTCAGGTACAATGGGCTCGGTGTACCTGTTGGCCCTGAAGCTACTGAATTAGCAAGCTTTATTGGGCTTTTGGGTCGTACTTCTATTCTGGATATTAACCAAGAATGGAGAAAGGTTACTCCAGATTTAAAGAGTCGTTTGTGGGAGTTTATTAAGGTAAAAATGATTATTTATATTTATATCTCATAATTGAATAATGTATATGTTAAACTATTTGATCATTATGCTATGTATTTTTCTCAGGAACGTTTTATTGTTCATCCAAATAGTAAGAAGCAAGTTTTTTAAGCACTTGGTAGTGCATTCAGAAACTTTAGGTACTTGCTCACCAGAAAGTATATCTTGCCACACAAGCACAATCGTAAAAGGTTGAAGCGGCCACCTTTTCAGTACAGTCATATTCCTCAAAATGTTTGGGATAAATTTGTGAATTTGAGATTGTCCACTGAGTTTGAGGTGAATACTTTTAAATGTTAAACATTTAGGCATTTCATAAAACCATCTTTAAATCTAATTAAGGATTGTTTTATGCAGAGAATTAGGTGTCAACAGCAAAATAAGAGGGATAAGAACAAGTGGAACCATCGTTTAAGTAGAAAATGATATGTTGGATTGCTTGATGAAATTGTAAGTACTATGATACTAACTTGACCATTCTTGTATAGCTATTGGTATAGAGATGGTTGGTTTGATGATGATAAATTGGTAAACCTTTTGTTTTAATTTACTGCTTACAATTCGTGGTTAGTTAAGGATGCATACTAGATGTGATATTATTTTTTTTAAAACTACAGTGCTTGGAAACTGGACTTGTCGAAACTGGACTTGTCGAAACTGGACTTGTCGAAACTGAAGTTGACAGGAGTGTAGCATGGAAGCATGCTAAGAAGATGAAAAATGGTGAATATGACCCTGATGTTGATTCGGTTGTGAAGAAGATTGTAAGTAGTGGCAATTTTTTTAAAAAAAATTAGCATCGTTTAAGTAAAAAAACTTATATACATCAATATGATTATTACACAATTAGGATGCACTGAAAGAGAAAGCTAAAAAAGGAGAATTAAAAGCTGATCCAAGAAATGATATTCTTACACGTTCAATTGAAGGGTCTGCCACTTCTGGACATATGCAAGGTGTTGGGAAATTTATATCACCTAAGATGTACTTTGACACCCCCAAACAATTCATTTCAGATGCGACAAGAGTGACTAAACATACTGGAGAGGTTAGATAAGCAAGAAGTAGAGTTGAGTGATCTGAAGAAGAAGATTAAAAAGCAACCTCGACATTCAGATGTTGGAAGCTCAAATTTTCCATTAAATGAGCAAACAATTAAAGATGAAGCTAAAGAAATGACTGCTTGTAATAAGGACAAGGTATGATACAGATTGTTGTGCACAGTCAAGTTAAAAAAATGACTTAAACATTGGATTTTAGACAATTTTAGCCGTAATCAAAACCGTAATAACAAAATTTTTTTGTTTGTTTTTTAGGCTTGTCAGTCAATCGACATGACAAGGAATGGATCGTCTGCAAAGAAGAAGCATGAAACATTGACAAAGAAAAGGCAATCACCAAGGGAGAGGAAGGGGTCACCAAAGAAGCAAGTGACTGCTGATTGTCCTGGAGATAAACCAAAAAGTCCAAAGAAAAGGCAATAACCAAGGAAGAAGAAAGAATCACCACAGTAGCAAGTGATTGCTGAGTGTCCTAGAGATAAACCAGAAACTCTTAAGAAAAGGAAATCACCAAGAAAGAAGAAGGAATCACCAATGAAGCCTCACAAGAAACCAAGAATGACTCTTGATTGCCCAAGAGACAAACCATGCAGTCCAAAGAAGAATACATCACAACCTTTCTATAAAAATACACAAAAATAAATACGTGAAATTAACTAAAAATTAAATTAAAACTTAATAAAGAAAATTAAATTAAGATAAACAAAAATTACAAAGAAAAATAAATCGAAAATTAAATTGCAGAATTGTAAAGAATAGAGAAAGAAAAGAAATACTAACCTCTAAATGCAGATCCACTTTTTTTTTCTCTTATTTTTTTTTTTAATAAAAAAAAATACAAGAAAGCAATTTAAAAGAAATTATGCACAAAAATTAATTCTATGAATTAAAATTACTTACCTCCCCGGCAACGGCGCCAAAAACTTGTTGTGCAAATTTTAATGTACTCGCAGAATACATTGTAGTATAGATCTATGGTGACGAGTGTCGATCCCACGAGGAGGTGGATTTTAATTGTGTAGAATTAATTTTGTAAATGGGTGATTGGATTTATGGTGGAAATGCTAAAACTTAAATTAAAATGGCGAGAATAAATTCTAAAATTGGTATTGAAATTGCGAGAATAAATTGACGAGAATTATATTGAAATGACGTACTTGGGTATCTGGATCCGTATCAACATGCATCATGGGCTAAATAATCCTTATTAATGCCAATTAAATCATGAGGGGGGAATCCACACCTCATGAACCACGCTCTAATCAATATGGTGCTAAGGGCTTATCGTGCCAAATAATAATAACCTTGTACTAGAGAAAGCGGTGACTAGACAAGATTAGTATTATTTGTCGACGAGAAGTCAAAACATCCACAAAAACTAGAGGGGAAGAGAAAATAAATTTACCAAATAAAGCCCATGACACATGTTGAGACTTCACCTTCAACCCAAGCTTGAAAGGAAATTAGCCACTCATAATTGAACTAGGGGCAAAATGGGAATTTATTAAAATACGTAGAAAATACAAGATTGAGAGGGAATTACAGAAAATGGAGTCCAAAAATGGATTCAGAGCTATCAAATTAGGGGGGAGAGGCCCCCTTTTTATAGATACATGGAGTAAATCATGGCCATCGGATTAAAAAGCAGATTTGGGCGCTCGTGATTGCCACGATCAACGACGCGGTTTGACCACGCGGATGAACAGTAACACGGTTTGACTCGGGTTAAACAGTAACGCGATTTGGTTGAAAATAATCCTGTGTGATGCATGTACCATACGCAAGATTTTTAGTCGATATCGCCACGTCACCATCAACGATGCAAATTTTAGTCCAACAGATCGTGACACCTCATCACCAATGCCACATCATCGATCAGTGTCACGCCATCGGTCAATGCCACGTCATCGATCCGCCTATGTGAAAGCAATGAAGCGATGCGTACATATGAATAAAGTATATGTGACCATTTTTCCTTTTATGCTCCTCCTAAAGTTTTCGACCGTCCTGAGTTCAAAAGTGATGTCCGTTTTTCTGTATGATCTCTCCTTTATTCTGAAATGACTATAATACCCCTAAAATACATAAAATACTTAATTAAAATCAAACACACATAATTAAATTGCAAGAAACTTAAATACATAAAAGTAAAGGTTGTTAGTAAGACTTGAAATGTAAAATTATGATTTTCTCCTTTATAAATATACATTTCTAACACTCAACACACCCCCCAACCAGCTTATTGCTAGTCCCTAACAAATGAAGCGAAAATAAAATTCAAATTCAAATTCAAAATGATTTTTTTTTTATTTAGAAGCATTCGTGTTTATTCAATCAGATTAATGATAGTAATCAAATAAAAGTATAAGCATTATCTCCAGTCTTAAAGAAACATCACACCCACATCAACCATTCACATGAATCAGCCCAGTAGACTTTGTTATAGCTACTTTCAAGAATGACATGTCAAACCCCAAAATCTCACTGGAAGTAGTGACACTCTCACAAAGAAATTAAACCCAATAAAAATAGTCACTCCAATTAATGATAATTAAGAGAGAAAATAATACAGAAGTGATATTACATGCTCTCACCAAGATGAAATAAATATGCCCTCAGCTTAGAAATAATATGATCTCAAGTCAAACAAAAATGCTAGTCAACCCAATTTATTTATCTTCTTTTTTTTTTATTATTATTATTTTATTATTATGCATCACTACATCTTTTTAGCCCATATAACTAGCTTCTACTTCAAACTATAGTTCCCTAAAATCAAGAAGGACTTTTATTAGGACGTAACGTAGGCTAGGGACATGGCTAACAAAGAAGGGAAATAAGGAAAACAAAGTGTATGTTTGAGAAAAATGCAGAGATTTTTTTTTTTTTTTTTAGAAGTTGCAAGGTGGATTTCACCTATTATTTTTTTTTATTCTTTTGAAACAACAACTCTTGTTTTTTTTTTTTTTGGCATAACTTCACTAAACAAAATAATTATTTACATTTTTCTCAAACATAAATAGGTGATGGAACTTATAAGATATTGGGTAATACTCCAAATCAGAGTGGGTCAAGATGATAAGTTGACAAAGAAAAAGTTTTTTTTTTTTTTAAAGGCTCAAAATGGTTAACTATGTATATTTAATAAAAGGGATGGCTAGAAAGGCTCAAACGGATCAAAGATGGCCTTTCCATCGTCTTTTAGGGCTCTAAATAATCATCCATATCTACTAGTTAGATGGGCCTCCCAATGTAACAACACACATTTTTTTTTTTTTTTTTTACAATTTTTTTTTAAAGGGTTAACTCAAAAGAAATCTAGAGATCGTGTATAAAATAATAAACTGCTAAGCTGTATAGAGAATGGGCAAAAGGGTTACTCTCCAAGAAAATGATAGGCTCAACAACTCACTTGGCACTTATTTATGATATGTTCATTCCTTCAAGCAACTCATATTTGTCTCCGACATCAACATGTAGAGTAGCAAACATAATGTAACATCACTTAAGACCAAAGATAATACAAATACTAAAATTTGAAATTAATCATGTCATCCAATGTTAAAACAAATCACACAAATTTTTTTTTTTTTTTTAAACAACATTCTACCCCCCAACCTATTCTAAACAAGAAAGGAAAATATGCATGCAGAAATGTAAAAATGATGTAGAAAAACTAATTAGAAAAGTTACACTTAAAATGATAGAAAAAAAATGATTTTTTTTTTTTAAGAAGATGCGTTTCTAGAGGCACTACACTCCATATTCAGCCATCTTCGACTCAAAAGTTGGAAAATGTATATTTATAGAGGAGAAAATAAAAAGAAGAAAAATGAACATCAAAACTTAATAAAGAAAAAGAAATTTTTTTTTGTTTTTATTTTTTTTTGGTTTTTTTTTTCAAACAATGAAGATGCGTTTCTAGAGTAACTACACTCCATATTCAGCCATCTTCAACACAAAAAGTTAGCAACAGTTAGTTTCTACAACAAAAAATTAGTAAAAACTTAACCAAGATTTCACATTTGTCGACTATTCCCTGACGAAACATTGTCCTCAATGTTTTAAAGGAAAGAAGTAGAGTTTAGAAGACATCACCTGGGTGGTGCAACACAGAAGAAAATATTTACAGGCGAAGAGTTAAATCTAATTTGTACTTCTTACTGCCGCTACTGTTACCATCATTATTTGGACGCTCCAACACAAAGGTCCAGGGGTTTGGCTCCGGTCTATAAGCTTGTAACATATCAAGTAGCTCATTAGCAGTGTGAGCACAAATAAAAAGTTTTTTCGCATGGGAAGGAATAAAGTAGTTTTTTATTGCATGGTTAAGAAATGCGATAAAGCCATCATAAAAGTTATTGACATTTAACAAACCGATGGGTTTCTGGTGGATGTGCAGATGGGCCCAAGATGCTAGTGTGATAAGTGCCTCTAGTGTTGCAAGATCTCCTGGAAGGAAAATAAAAGCATCAGCATGATTAAGCATTTGATTATTCTTTCTTGCATACCCGAGACGACTAACTCTTCTCCGGTTGATGAGTCGACCGCCCAATGGTTTTAGAACTCTTGGGATGATGCCTAACACTTGGCTGCCTCTGATAAAAGCTGCTTCTGAGACCATTTTCGATAACCCTCGATTACCTCCTCCATACACCAAGTGTAATTTTCTGCTTGACCAAGATCTATGGCTGCCTCAACGAACTCTTTATGTTTGCCATAGGTAAATCCAGAAAGCACACAAATGTTCTTGAATTGTCTATTGGGAGTAGCTGCCATTACGATACTTCTCAAAAACAATTTGTGAGTGCTTGACAAAAGATATCACATTTAAGAGTCTTGGTGATAGTGGGTCATGATTGTGTATGAGGTAATATGTCAGTGTCAAAGAACGCGTAAAACACGTGGCTCGCAAGTCAAAAAGAAAACAGTAAAAAGGAAAAAGCAAACAGTAATAAAATTATTAAAGACAATAATGCAAACAATAGTGAAATAAAATAACAATAAAGTAAAAGGATATTTACACGTAGTTGCGACTGTGGCTCACATCTTCCTCTGGTTTTACGTCCGAAGCGGCAACGCCCTATGGGTCGAGGATAGGCTTCCTATCCAGTTTTCTTATAAAGCGGCAAAAGGTCGTTTATAGTCGATTCGAGACTATATCGTGCATGCTCTTTCCGGAATAATGGCCATAAGCGGAGAATCGCTCCTTGCACATATCCACCTGGGATGCGTTTCAAGAGACAGAAGAATATCATCCAATGACTCCTTATTAAAGCCAACCCAAATGTATAGAATCTTATCTTAACTGATATCAGACACCATTCAAAAAGAACATGGGATTCTATCGCAACTCATTCGCACACTTATGACAAGCAAGAAATTCTTGAGCTCGTCATTTTCTTGCATAATTTCCTTTACCACAACCAGGCATGAATGCAATAAATTTTGGAGGTAACTCACCTGCCAATCGTACTTTCGCCTCGATTAACCAACGGATATCAGCAGGTATGTTATTCCTCATGAGCAATCGCATTCGTTCGGACCGAGCTTTATAGATCGTAAGGAGGGCATTCTGAGGAAGTGAAGGGAATCGCTTGTGAAGCTTCGCTAGAATCTCGTTTCTGTCCATACTTTCGCCTCAGAATGTCAGTTATTATGGGAAACTGAAGTAACCGACTTGATTGTCACGGAGTACCGTTATCCGCCACTTTACCGGGGTAACAAACTAAAGCACACAAACAGAAAAACAAATTAAAACAAACAAAGAAAATTAAAATCGTCCTCTTATTGAATTTACCTCAAGCTCCAACTGGATGTCGTAAACACTTCTCTCAATGTCTCTGAGTTGGCTTTCTAAATCCTCAACATAGGCTACTAACTCTGGTGGTTGTAGAGCCCAAATACGATGTGTTTTACAAAATTGAATCTGTCTTTTGAGATGAGTTTTGACACGTTGAAGTGGTTTAAGAATGTTCAAGAGGAATGGTCTAAGTATGAGACTCATGATTAACAATGATAAGAGAAAACTTAATAGTTAAACAAACACACTTATGCAAAAATAATTTCAATTAGCAAAAGAATAATATAAAGGAAGAAAGAAAAATCAAATCAACAAAAAGAAAAAAAAATCAATTCAAATTTGGTGGGTCACTCAAAATTATTTCGGTGTCTTTTTCATGTGGTTGGTACTCTATATATGGCTTTAATCTTTGACCATTAACTTTAAACGTGACACCGTTCTTTGGGTCCTTAATTTCAATTGCCCCATGTGGAAAAACAGTATGAACAATAAAGGGACCAGACCATCGAGAGCGTAACTTACCTGGGAATAGGTGCAAACGAGAATTGAATAAAAGCACTTTCTGACCTGGAGTGAACGATTTTCTCATAATTTGCTTATCATGGAAGACTTTCATTCGTTGCTTGTAAATTTTGGCATTTTCATATGCGTCATTACGAATTTCTTCAAGTTCTGCCAGTTGTAATCTTCTTTCTGAGCTGGCTTGCTGCATGTCAAAGTTGAATTTCTTGATGGCCCAATACGCACGATGCTCAAGTTCCACAGGTAGGTGGCAAGCTTTTCCATACACTTTGTAGGGTGACATCCCAATTGGGGTCTTGAAAGCCGCTCTATATGCCCATAATGCATCATCAAGTCTTAATGACCAATCTTTTCTGCCTCACCGTCTTTTCTAATATGTGCTTTATTTCTCGATTGGAGATCTCAACTTTGGTTTGCGGATGATACGGTCGCCACTTTGTGTGTGATTGAATACTTTGTCAAAAGAGCTTTGAATGCTTTGTTACAAAAGTGGGCACCACCATCACTGATTATTGCTCGAGGGAATCCAAAGCGCGAGACAATGTTGCTTTTCAAAAATCCTATCACCACCTTGTGATCATTAGTTCTGCATGGAATTGCTTCTACCCATTTGGATACGTAGTCAACAGCAACCAATATGTATTGATGACCAAAAAACGGGGGAAAGGGTCCCATGAAGTCGATACCCCATACGTCAAAAATCTCAACCACTAAAATTGGATTTAGTGGCATCATGTTCCTTCGTGTAATGCTCCCCATTCGTTGACACCTATCACATGAAGAACATAAAGTGTAAGCGTCTCGAAATATAGTTGGCCAGTAAAAACCACATTGTAAAACTTTAGTCGCTGTTTTCTTAGCACTGAAATGGCCTCCACAAGCTTGTTCATGGCAGAATGAAAGGATATTCTGAATTTCACTTTCTGGGACACATCGTCTAACAATTTGATCTGCACAATACTTGAATAAGTACGGGTCATCCCAAAAGAAATTCTTTATTTCTGCAAAGAATTTGGCCTTGTCTTGCTTGGTCTAATGCTCTGGAAGTTTACCTGTAACAAGATAATTAACTATATCAGCATACCAAGGTAAAACTTCCACATTCATTAATTGTTCATCTGGAAATGACTCATTCAATGGTAATGGCTCTGTAATTGTGTCAAAATGTAGAGAGATGGTCCGCCACAACATTTTCTGTCCCTTTTTATCTTTGAATTCCAAGTCAAATTCCAAAAGTAACACCCAACGAATTAGTCTAGCTTTTGCATCTTTCTTTGTGAGAAGATATTTAAGAGCGTGATCTGTGAATATAATTATTTTACAACCAATGAGATAAGATCGAAATTTTTCCAATGCAAACACTCGCTAGCATTTCTTTTCGTAGTTGAATAGTTCAACCGTGCATCATTCAATGTCATACTAGCATAGTAAATAACATGGGAAATTCGATCAACTCTTTGTCCTATCTGCTCTGCATAATCGATGCATCACACATGAGCTCAAATGGTAAGCTCCATTGGGGCGAATGATGGGTGATGATGTCAACAATTGCTTTAATTTTTCAAAAGCCACAAGACATGAATCATTAAAGATAAAGGTACATCCTTAGCAAGTAAATTGCATAAGAAACTTTGCTAAAATCTTTAATGAAACGTCTATAGAAACCAGATGCCCAAGGAAAGATCTGACTGTTTTAGGTGGAGGAAGATTAGAAATGAGATCCACCTTGGCTTTGTCAACCTCAATACCTTTGCTCGAAATGATGTGACCGAGGACAATACCTTGTTTTACCATAAAATGGCACTTCTCCCAATTTAAGACCAAGTTCTTCTCGATACATCTCTCGCATAACTAGTGTTAGATAGCGTAAACATTGATCAAACGAGTCACCAAAGAGAAAAATCATCCATAAAGACTTCAAGGAATCGTTCAACCATATCAGAAAAAATGCTCAACATGCATCGTTGAAATGTAGCAGGTGCATTACATAATCCAAATGGCATTCTCCTATATGCAAAAGTGCCAAAAGGGCAAGTGAAAGTGGTTTTCTCTTGATCTTTTGGTGCTATGGAATCGATTATATCCCGAGTAGCCATCTAGAAAGCAATAAAATTCATGGCCTGCTAATCTATCAAGCATTTGATCGATAAATGGTAAAGGAAAATGGTCTTTACGTGTGACAGAATTCAATTTTCTATAATCAATGCATACACGCCATCCTGTAGTCACTCTAGTGGGTATCAATTCATTATTAGCATTGGTAACTGTGACTCGACTTTTAGGGACAACATGCAGGTGACCCATGAACTATCGAAATGGGGTAAATGATACATCTAATAGCTTAAGGACTTTAACAACTTCTTTTATATTAGGATTTAACCGACGGTGCATGTCCCTAGTAGATTTAGCATTTTCATCAAGGTGAATGTAATGCATGCAATCTGCAGGGTTTATACCTTTTATGTCCGCTATGGTCCATCCTAATGCCCCTTTGTGCTCTTTCAAAACATCCAACAACTTACCTTTTGTTCGTCATTGAGGGATGATGAGATGATTACTCGGTAGAGTACTTTCTTCTCCCAAAATGCATATTCCAATGTGTTGGGCAATGGTTTGAGCTCGAGTTTCGGTGGTGATTGATGATGGGATGAGTTTCTTTTACGATGGTGCTAGTTGTTCAACTCTTGACTTCCATTTATTAGTGTCCATGGATGAGTCAAGGGCGTTGACCTCATCGACCGATCAATATCAAAACCAAAACCAAAGTGAGTTAAGCATGTAAAGGATCATCACTAAGGTTTGAAATAAAAGTGTCATCAACTAATGCTTCAATTAAATCCACATCAACAATTCCATCATCTGCATTATGAGGTTGTTTGGCAATGTTGAAGATGTTCACTCCATAGTCATATTGCCAAAGGACAAGCGCATATTTTCCGCATTGAATGTGAGCATGCCAAGAAAGGTCGGCCTAAAATAATGGGGATGTGCTTCCTCGAGTCCTGTATTGGTTGAGTGTCAATTACAATAAAATCAACAGGAAAATAAAACTTATCTACCTGGATAAGCACGTCCTCCACAATACCATGAGGTATTTTCGTGGACCGATCGAGTTGGGTGTAATTCTCCCAGTCTAAGTTTCACGAATACAGAGTAAGGCAACAAATTTACACTAGCTCCTAAATCCAACAAAGCATTCTCAATTGTGTGGTTCCCTATGCTACATGAGATAGTGGGGGACCCAGGTCTTTGCATTTTAAAGGAATTTTATGTTGGAGTATAGAACTAACGTTTTCTGTTAAAAATGCCTTCTTTTGAACATGCATATTTCTCTTTTTAGTGCAAAGGTCTTTAAGAAACTTGGCATAAGATGGAACTTGTTTTATAGCATCAAGTAAAGGGATGTTAACACTTACCTGTTTGAAGATTTCGAGAATCTCACCTGTGGATTTTCCCTTCTTGCCTTTAGCTAACCTCTGGGGAAATGGAGCTTTGGGAACGTATTCTCGTGGGTTGGTTTCTTCTTTCTCCTCCGGTGATGAGTCCTCAACATTCACAGGTACAATTTGATTTTCTTTTGTCACCGGCATCTCCACTTTGTTGTCGACTTCTTTTCCTTTTCGCAAGGTCATGACTGCTTTAACTTCTCCATGCTGCTGTGGTGAACTGGTACTTGCTTCATGCACTCCTTTAGGATTAGGCACTGGTTGACTTGGAAATTTACCTTTCTCAACGGTCATTGCCAAGGTCTGAACTGAAGAAGCAAGTTGTCCCACCATCTTCTCGAGGCTTGAAACTGATTGGGCTTGTGAATTGAAGCCTGCTCTCAACTCATTTCGTAGTCCATCAATGGTGCGGTTCTGTTGCTCAATCGTGGAGTGAGTAACATTCTTGAAATTCTGGAATGCATCCTCCCATGGTGCCAGGTTGAGAGTAAGTTCGATTGTATGGTCTAAATGGGGGCTGAGAGGCTTGAGGAACTTGAGGAATTTGTTGCATTGGTGGAGCTGGAGCTGCTGGTCCATTCTGTTGGAATCCTTGAGACCATGAAAAATTGGGGTGGTCTCTCCATCCAGGATTATATGTGTTGGAGTATGGGTTGTAATTTGATGGCTTTCTCATTACACCTATGGCATTGGCTTGATCTGGATATGAGTCAAGGTCATGTGGCTCTGTTGATTTAGCAGTCGATAACGATGCTATTTGTCGAGCAAGACCTTCAACCATCTCCTTGACTTCTTTGATTCCCGAAGTTGACTCGCCAATGTGAACCTCATTCACTCCTTTAATTCTTTTAGTATTCCTGAGTGATCGACTCCGTTGTTGGGAATTATCCGCTTGTCGCTGGAAGAATTCCCAAATTTCTGATGCACTTTTTGACATTAGCTCTCCTCCACTTGTTGCCATTAGCCATTCTTGCACATTTGGTAGTAATTTCTCCAAAAAGTATTGGCATTGGTGCCATTTCTCGTACCCATGATGTGGACACTTCAAGAGTAGCCCATTAAATCGCTCCCATGTTTCGAAAAACTGCTCGTCCTCTCTCTGGGTAAACTCTGAGATTTCCCTGCGGATAGCGTTGGTTTTATGCACTGGGAAATATTTATTCAAAAATTTTGTAACCATTTGTTCCCATGATGTGATGCAATTAGCAGGCAAAGTATTAAGCCATGAACGAGCTCTATCTTTTAAAGAAAATGGGAATAATCTGAGTTTAACATCATCGTCTGAAAAATTCTCATATTTAAATGTTTGACAAATAGCATGAAAATCATTCAAATGATTATATGGGTCCTCATTTTCTAGGCCATAAAATGTGGGGAGACAATTTAGCACACTAGGTTTTAGTTCAAAACTCCTAGCAGCTACATTTGGGTATCTTATGCATGATGTGCTCAAATTTGCTAAAGGACTGAAATAATCCTTAAATGGCCTCTCCTGTGGTGCTTGTAAATCCATTCCAAATTTATTTTTAATGTGCTTTTGTGTGCGAAGTGTTTTCTCAAGTTCAAGGTCTATAGGTTCAAGATTAGGTAATAATGACCTACGACCATGCATGCAAAACAAATAAAATAAAAATAATGATGGAAACAAAACAAATAAAAATAAATAAGAGGGAGAAATTACGATACTAACCTTATTGCGCTATTACAACCTTTCTATAAAAATACACAAAAATAAATACGTGAAATTAACTAAAAATTAAATTAAAACTTAATAAAGAAAATTAAATTAAGATAAACAAAAATTACAAAGAAAAATAAATCGAAAATTAAATTGCAGAATTGTAAAGAATAGAGAAAGAAAAGAAATACTAACCTCTAAATGCAGATCCACTTTTTTTTCTATTTTTTTTTTTAATAAAAAAAATACAAGAAAGCAATTTAAAAGAAATTATGCACAAAAATTAATTCTATGAATTAAAATTACTTACCTCCCCGGCAACGGCGCCAAAAACTTGTTGTGCAAATTTTAATGTACTCGCAAGCGCACGAATCTGTTGTAGTATAGATCTATGGTGACGAGTGTCGATCCCACGAGGAGGTGGATTTTAATTGTGTAGAATTAATTTTGTAAATGGGTGATTGGATTTATGGTGGAAATGCTAAAACTTAAATTAAAATGGCGAGAATAAATTCTAAAATTGGTATTGAAATTGCGAGAATAAATTGACGAGAATTATATTGAAATGACGTACTTGGGTATCTGGATCCGTATCAACATGCATCATGGGCTAAATAATCCTTATTAATGCCAATTAAATCATGAGGGGGGAATCCACACCTCATGAACCACGCTCTAATCAATATGGTGCTAAGGGCTTATCGTGCCAAATAATAATAACCTTATAAGTAGGGTGAAACCAAGGCTGATAGACAAGATTAGTATTATTTGTAAGTCAAAACATCCACAAAAACTAGAGGGGAAGAGAAAATAAATTTACCAAATAAAGCCACATGTTGAGACTTCACCTTCAACCCAAGCTTGAAAGGAAATTAGCCACTCATAATTGAACTAGGGGCAAAATGGGAATTTATTAAAATACGAAGAAAATACAAGATGGAGAGGGAATTACAGAAAACAGAGTCCAAAAATGGATTCAGAGATATCAAATTAGGGGGGGGAGGCCCCCTTTTTATAGATACATGGAGTAAATCATGGCCATCGAATTAAAAACAGTTTGGCGCGCCACGTCATCGATCGGTTTGACCACGCGGATGAACCGGTTTGACCCGACTTTGAAGCGATGTAGCGGTTTGACCGGGTGAACGAAGCGGTTTGGTTGACAATAATCCGTGTGATGCATGCGTCGCGAGATTTTTCGTAATATCTTTGCCACGTCACCATAAACAGTACATAAGAATTTTAGTCCAACAGGATCGTGACACCTCATCAGTCAATGCCACGTCATCGGTCAATGCCACGTCATCGGTCAATGCCACGTCATCGATCCGTCTATGTGAACAGTGCCGTGAACAGTAACGTAGACAGTACCCGTACATGTGAATAGTACCGTATATGTGAACAGTACCATTTTTCATTTTATGCTCCTCCTAAGGTTTTCGACCGTCCTGAGTTCAAAAGTGATGTCCGTTTTTCCGTATGATCTCTCCTTTATTCTGAAATGACTATAATACCCCTAAAATACATAAAATACTTAATTAAAATCAAACACACATAATTAAATTGCAAGAAACTTAAATACATAAAAGTAAAGGTTGTTAGTAAGACTTGAAATGTAAAATTATGATTTTCTCCTTTATAAATATACATTTCTAACACTCAACAACAAGCATCCAACTAAAGCACATATTGGTCTCGATGAATGTCAATCATTGATTTCGATGAAAGAGCTAGGAGTAAATCATATGCATCTATATATCGCGTAAGTGTACAAAATTATAGTTACTTCTCTATTTTCATTTTTTAGTTTATTGCTTCCTTTTTATGTTTTCTTTTTTTTTTAGTGATATTTGTTATTGGCAACATTGTCACTATTTTATCATCTTAATTGCATCAGGATGTTGCATGCACACATGGCGAATGATATAGTGGGCAGACCATTTGGGTTCATACACACAGGACTCGTATCATCAACCCATGATAAGGATGCCTTTGCTACAAGGGTAAAAAGGGCACAATTTGTTGCCGAACGGTTGAACAAAGCAAACAAAGGGCAAATGATTTTCATGCCATATAACCCTGGGTACAGTTCTATTTACTTTATATTGATGATCATTTACTAAAATTGATTCATAATTTCAATTTCTTTATGTAATAGTTTCCATTGGGTGTTGATTGTAATTGATATGACGACAAAGCAAGCATTTTATCTAGATTCAACGAACAACGATTTGGGTGGCGACAGTGACCTGAAGGACATAGTTACCAAGTATGGTTATATTGTATTTCTAATATAATTTTATACATCATGTTTATTTACTAACTGCATGTATTATAATGTAGTGGGATATCAATGCATGTTGCGATGACTAGTAAAAAAAAGGTGAAACCACAGATCACAAAAGTTTTGGTAAGCAATCATGACTTTCTTTTTTCTTTTCTTTTTTTTGGTAGCGCATGACTTGTTCATATTTAATCACTTGAAAGAATTCATATGCATATGTATTAATGATTATTCTATTGATGATATAGTCCCCAAATCAACCAGGGAGTACTGAGTGTGGATACTATGTGCTGAGGTTTATGAAAGACATAATTGCAGACCTGAGTTTACTTCTCCATGATGTAAGTACACATTCTTTCATATGCATTGTTGGATTACTTCACTTAATACTTTTAACTATAAATAGTTTACTTTAGTCTGACATGTGATCATCATTTGACAGTTTAAAGGGAAATGTGAATACACTTAAAGTGAGCTTGATGAAGTGTGTCTCGAGTATGCTTCTTTTGTCTCTGAGCTGATAGTATAAGCAGTGGAGTTGATGATGATTTTGTTTGATAAAGTCTAAGTGGTAGTGAATTTTGTATGCTGGTAGTGTTCCAGATGATAGTGAATCTTGAAAAAGTCTAAGTGGTAGTGAAATTTGTATGCTGATATTGTTTGATAAAGTCTAAGTAGTAGTGAATCTTGATCAGCCTGGTAGTGTTTCAGATAATATATAGTGTTGTGATGTTTTTGTATGCTGGTAATGATCCAGATGGTAGTGTTGGGATGTAGATTTGTGATAATTAAATAGATGATGTTTTGACAATGTTATGGTTATTTCAAGTGATGATTTAGTGATGTTTTGATGATATTGTTGAGATAATTTGCATGTATTGATTTTATACATATTTTGATTTTTAAATTTCAATGGAATTTATAAAATTATAAAATAATTATATTAAAAATATTATTTAATATTATTATTATTTAAAATATTAAAAATTATTTTCTAATTTAAAATTATTTAAAATATTAATATTATTAAAAATATTAAAATTTTCTAATTTAAAAATATTAAAAATTATTTTAATAATATTATTATTTAAAAAATTCTCATCGTGACACCATATTAGCATCATAAAGCCGCGACACATAATTACCCGCCATAATTTAAAATTGAATTCATATACCCACCAAAAGTTTTTTCACAATAAAACAAATTTACCAATAAAATATAAAACGACGTCGCTTTTGTTGTGATACATTTGTGTTAGCTATAAGCTGTCACATACTCCTGTGATAGATAAATTACTGTCACGGATTTATGACAGGGGCTACAATGACATATAGAAACTCTGTCATAAAGAGGGTCGGATGACATATATTCTCTGTCATGGTAGCCCATTTTTCTAGTAGTGTTGTGCACTCGTCTATCAGAAAAATTCTCTTTGCTTCTATTATTTAAAAAAAAAAATTGTGCTACCTTATTATTTATATTTAAAGTAAAATTCAAGTGGATGATTGGTGGTTGATAAACAAAATTTATAATAATTAATCCTAATTCTGTACAGTATGTAGATACATTAAAAGAATTTCAAAACAAATTACAAAAACAGACCTTTTCTGGAAATTGTTTTCGGAGCCGAAAATCAAGACTGTGCAAAATAATAATGTCGTTGGCTTCTTGGCAGGAGTTCTTAAATTCGCCATTACTAAACTATCTTGTTTCTCCATTATATCTTTATTTCGCCACCCAATATAAACATTTAAAATTCATAAACAATATTTGGGTAATATCATAATTAATATATAAATCGTAATATTGCTACATGTACAACATCTATAACTTACATCAATTTAAAATTAATTGTTTATATGACTCAGTTGTTGACTATCAAATAAATGGGAGTTATGCAAAATTATTTTTAGGTCCACTATTAGTTAGCAGCGCCAGACTGTGATATTATAGAGAACTATATAAGGATGAATAATTTAAAAGCTTTACGACTCTTAGAATTTGGTGAAATAGAACAGCTTCTAATGAGATTGTATAATCAAATCAATATATACTGATTTGTACATGTAGATAAATTGAAGAGTTATGAAATGTTACAACCCTTCGGGAAAAGGACACCTATACTTCTAATATTTAGAGAAATACTCAAAAGACTCCAAAGTTTTCAATTAGAAATATTAAGACCCCTTTTTGATTATAATACCCTTCAACTTTATAAACCCAAAAAACTAACCCCAAAATTTATAATACATAGAAATATAGCAGTTTTACAATTTATTAGACATATTTTATTATATTAAAGTAATTTTTAACAAATAGAAACATAATATCAAAAGAAATTAATTAAAGTTAAAATTATTTTTTACATAATATTTCTTTTTTGATGGTTGAATAATTCAACAAATAATTTCTTTTTTGAATAATTCAATAAATTAACAAATAGAAGCATATAGGGAGATATTTATTTGATTATAATACCCTTCAACTTTATAAACCCAAAGTTAAAAATAATTTTAGATTATTAACAGGGAGATATTTTTATTAATCGTCAAATCTATTTAACCCATAAATACAAATACATTATCAAAATAAATATAATAATTTAAAATTTTAATATTATTTTAAGTGTTAAAAATAATTTAATATTATTAATCCACTGAATAGATTATATTATATTAATATTATTTACAAAAATTTTAAAATCAATGTTCTAATTACCATATTCAAAGATTATTATAATTAAAAAAAAGGGTCTTGATGTCTCAATTTTCTCAAACCTTAGGAATATTGGTATCCTTTACCCTAAACCTTAGCAATAGAACAAAACTTTTCTCTGATGGTCGTAAGAAAGAAAAGTACAATAACTCTAACATAATCTTGTAAACAAAAGTACAATAACTCTAACATAATCTTGTCTGCTAACATCAATTATTTGTGTATATTTCTCTTTAAAAAAGCTCAAACAATGCTCCCTTTATTTTTCTTTAATTAGGCAAAAGAAAAAGAAAATGATTACGGAACCACTAATTTTCCAAATGACCTCATCAACAAAGGAGTCGGCCACTATGTGCTTAAAAGTCATAACGTTGAAGTTGGAGAAGCTCATTTGACAATAATAAATAATTAATTTTCCGTGATGCATGATTTTTCCAAATCTTGTTTTGTTTTTCATTTTTTTGACTTTAAGGGTTGATTTTAGATTACGACTCGTGATTTGAATTCAAATCACCTCCTTATTTTGACTCGTGATTTGAATTCAAATCACCTCCTTATTTTTAAACACCTTAATTTACCTTCACTTTTTGTAACGAAAATTAAAAAAAAAACAAAACAAAATCAATCTTTTGAATGAGAGATAATTTGAGACTTTAAAAAATAAATGGACAATTTGAAATCAACCAATTCAAGAGAGGGTAAATTTTAGACTATTTCCCTCTTGAATTGACTATCTTCAAATCATCCCTTTATTTTTTAAAATCTCAAGTTATCCTATTTTTTGTGTAAAGGATAAGGAAAAGATGGAGTTAGGTTGATGATATTTTTTTTGGTCTTCTTAACAAAAATACAATAAATTGAAATTTTCAAAAATAAAGAGTGATTTGATGATGGTCAATTCATAGGAGAATAATCTTCTTTCATAAAAAAAGATCTATTTTTATTCTTATTATTAACAAACTTTCAATAAATGCACGTAAGGATTAAAAAAAATAAGGATATAAGTTTTTGAGTAATGTGTTCATTTCTTTCCACACTTGTTTATATTTTTTTATTTTATTGCACTCTACTTAAATATGCAAATATTTCTAAAAAAAAAGGGTCGGCTGAAATAGACATGACGTGTTCATAAGCTTTATAAATAAATCAATTAATTATCCGATGTTGACAATTTTTTTTTCTTTTGATAGTTCAACTCTTTTCCCCCTAAACTATGCACTGCTTATAAATGAAAGCGTTACAAAAATTATGAAAAATAATAATTTTTTTTTACTAGTAAAATAGTAATTAGGAAATAACATCCGGGTGCAATAAGTATTATTAACATTTTACTACTAAATAATCATAAAATCTTACATTTTATTATTTTTCTATGTTGAACTTTAATATACCAGTTATGCCCTTCTTTGAAATTTATAAAGAGTTTATCAAGAAAAATGATTTAATAAATAAATTTATCCATTTGAATAGCTGAACTCTTACACACATCTATAAAATATCAGTAACGCCCTTGACAAAAAGACTATTTTCTCAATTTCCATAATAAAACATCTTCATGGTTGGCTGCATAAACAGGTATTAACTATAATATTAGGGAATCAGTATTCTATATTCAAGGGTAAAATTCATTTTATCTGTTCAGAGTTCTATTCGTATTTTACAAGTCCAAATATGTATAATGAATCTTGCAAAAAAAATTTCCCAAAGCAATGGCATAATTGATATTTTAAACGACAATGAAAGGTCAATTACTATCTTTGTCACAATTGGAGTAAAATTTAAGAAATTTTATTACTATCTTCACTAGTAAATTTTACGTTAAAGTTTTGGATAAAAAATTTATGTTGAAATAACCCTCCCTATCTATATATAAAATAATTCTCAGGTGTGGATTCCTAAAGTCAGATTTCGTGTAGATTCGTTATTACACTATATAGATTCTGATTTTTCTATTAAACCAGTGGTGTAATAGTGAATCACTTCCACATAAGAGAATGATTATATATATATAAAAGGAAATTTTAATTAGTTAATTGCTTGAAATTTTCTTATCTGAAATTATTAAAAGTGGTTTGAATTTTTTATAATTATATTTTAAAGTATGGTGCGTATGCACAATTTGAGAAATGAAAATATCACCACCCATATTTGAATATACTTTTTATTTAATTAGAAACTATTGTTCTTTTCTTTACGGCGTATATTGTTAATATTTATGGAGAATATCCATTTTGAGAATCACTAACCATTCTTTCAAGTCATTATCTCTAGGCTTTTTCATTACTCCTCGTATAATAATAAATATTTAAATATTGATACATGAATATAAAAAATAAATCAATAATATTGATTAAATAATAATTTTTGAAATTTTAGGACTAGTATGCTAAATTAACAATTCGATAAATTTAAACGATCATATATTATAAAAAAAATCTTATTTTTATATTGTACTCAAATACTATATAAATTAATAGTTAATTTACTTGCAACTAAATTAATAGGATATGCACGTACATGGGCGGCTTTTGTGAAATATGGTTTTACTGTTCTTTTCTTGAAATGGTTGTCGGCTTGATCTCATGTCCAATTTCACTAGCGTTTTAAATAAATTTGTGCAAGATAGGCTCAATAGTAGAAAGAACTACCATTTGAGGCATGCACAAATATCTAATTTCTTATTTTAATTAATAAACAATTACATAAACATAAGACTTTAATATAGTCGAAGTGGCTAAATAAGCGGACGGGCATCTTATAATTTGCTCGTGTTCGTATATCCAAGTACTGATGGATTTGTAGTAGCAAATGCAAGCAGTTCTTGGTCACGTTCAAAAATGGCCATGTCTTCGGGGCTCAGAGTCACCAATACTTCTATTCCCTTACCATCGTTTGTGTCCATTAGCATAATCAAGTTTGACACCAAATAATTTGGAAAAGTCAGGTGCACTGGCTTTCCCCATCCAAAATCTGCTGCTTCATAATATGGAAAGTTAACAATACTGGAGAAAGTGTAGAAATCGATCTCATCTTTTTCAAACTTGTCTTTAATTGACTCCGGAATATCGAATATACTCTTGTTTTCTAGCAAGGTTTTGAGACCGTTTCGTCTAAATTCTGCCTTTGCTTTCCTTAATGAACAAACCAAGTCTTGTAGTGTTTCAATTTCCTTTTCACTCGCCTGCGCCATCAGATACGCCACGGAGTTGCCCACAGAGTTGTCAGGCAAGGGCGGCTCGGCCACGGCACGCACGTTTATCGCGTGTGCTGACAAAGAAGGTCTTGAATACCCGAGGTTTGATCTTGACGCCACCCTTGCACACTTCCAAATAAGTGCAGTCAATGCCTCGACGCGTGATGGTCTAGGCACGCTTGCACTTGAAACTTCAGCCCTGAGTCGGGCAATTTTCTTTGTATCAAATACAAACCTGTTTGCTTGGACTGGTGAAATATGTAAAGGTAAGGGCACGAAGGATTCACTTGCCGGAAAAATCGTTGAGGCAACAAATCTAGGAACCACTTCCTTATTACCTGCACGAGCTGTGGTGGTCCAGCTGTTAACAAATATACCTAACGAGACTCCATCAATGAGCTTGTGACAAGTGCAAACTGTGATTGCCAGTCCCCCGCATTTGAAAAAAGTTGCTTGTATGCGCATCATTGGACCCCCGTTGCTTGCTACAGGAGATTCTGCGTAGTTAAACGGGTGAAAATCCCGTAATAAATTCTGATCAGGCTTTTGTAGGTATTAAAAAAAAAAGCCGTTTGCAAGAGCTTCAACATACTCAGCCCCTTCGTCGTTACATTCAATTGAGAAATCGTCTTTGACCCTCCCGGCAAGAGGGTAGAATTTTGTGAGAGTTTTTGATAGGGATGACTTGAGACATTGCGAAATCTGGTCAGCTTTCACATTACCGTCTGCTTTGTACAGAAAAATGGTGCTTACATAGGCCGGAAAAGTGATCTGGTCCATGAGGGAAAGTTTAAAATTTCTCAGGTGTTCAGGAGTTGGGTAAGCTGGTTTGATGCTTTCTCTGGCCCGTACTAGTACTTCTAGTGCCTTTTCCATTTTAGGCTTTGCTACTTTTGCAACCGTTTGTAGACTTCTTGTTAGTAGTACCTGTCCAATATTAAAACATCAAAAGTTAAATACATTATACACATAGAACTGTAACTAAGAAAATTTCTATCACTAGTTTTGATTACTTTTCAGTGCCTGCCTTGTTGCTCTAGATCTCGGTTGCTCTTATTAGATGGCAGCTCCTCGGTAACTAGCTAAGACCCTTATATAGTAAAATTTGGTTGCCAAATTTGACTCCATTAGTTCGATTCCGTGGTTTGTCAATGCATCATCAGGTCAATGAGAACTTGCTCACGATAATCACATGCATTGGTTTTTGAATTTTACGAATACGAATCCTCACGATCGAAAAAGACATTGATCAATAGATTAATTAAACGCTCGTGAATATATATGGACAATTGAAAGAGAAATGCTAGGTACCTCAACATTTAAGTTCCAATTTGAATCCTAATTGATGTGGTAAGAGTTGGCAAAACTTGGGTCCAGACTTGGGAATGGCAATGCCTGGATCCGGGCTTGGGTATGGCAATGCCTGGATTCGGTGCAGATATATTTTTTAGACACCCAGGTCGAGCTTTCGGGCCGGATTTTTTAATTCGGATTATTATATCGGATTTTATACTTTTTAATATTATATATGTGCACTTTTTAAATTTTTTTGTAATTTTACAATTTTTAAATTTATTTGTATGAAATTGGACATGAAAATATGAACTTTAAATATTTAAAACTTTACATAATATAATAGATGATTCAAATAAATATAATTATTTAAACTAATATATATTTTATAATATGTTTTTCAACAAAATTCGAGTTCTAGACCGAGTTTTAGGCTTATCAAGTGATGTCCAGGACTAGCCCCGCTTCATCTCCGGGCTAGGTAATCATAGGTCCAATCTGGGTCTAGACCGAGTGGGTATTAAAAAATACCCCTAGATGTGGCATTCATTGATTACATGGTAATTAAGTAATTTTACTAGTTGTGAAACCTATCATTCAGTAGATGAATGACAAATAGCACTGGGACTCAAGTTGGGCCTCAAATGTTGGGATCCCTAACATTTTTGCAATTAAGCAGCAAATGGTCCAATCTCAAAAAACTCTAAAGGCATTAAAGGCAAAGGCAAAGAGCAAGAAAGTAGTAGGAAAATTGTTGTTTGACAACGAATCTCCGCTAACACCTGAGGTAATGGCAGTGGCTTTGCCGCTCAAGTATGTGGTTCTAGCCTTGGTTTATGGAGGAAAAATTGACCCAAATCACCATGTGGAGAGGTTTAATAAGATAATCAAGATCAAAGGCTTGAATGATCTATAGAAGTGCCGGGGTTTTTGCTTTACTCTAGAAAGGTAGGCGCGAGAATTTTATTGAAGACGAAGAAAGGGGAAGCATAGGAAATTTCAAAGAATTGTGTGACCTCTTAGTCGTGAATTTCAGAGGTTTATGCATATGTGAGCAAGATATGCAGGAATTAAAGAAGGGATTGAGAATCAATTAGTTGTAGAATAGTTTGCATAGTAAGAGGATTGCAACATATGCTAAGGTGTATGATCAGGCAAAATGGATGTAAAAAACTAAATGTGTAGAAGAAGAAAAAAAGAGAATGGAAAAATAGAGGATATGTCCGGTGTGAAAAGAACTAAGAAGAGGATGAGATAACCTTAGTTACAGCTCGAGAAGGAACTCAGATAATAGGCGTCATTATAACAAAGGCTTGGTTAATGACAGATGACTAGAGAGGCCATGACAAAACAAAAACATTGAATGAAGTTTGACAGAAGAAACAAAGGTTTCTGAATAATGGTAAGCTTTATTGAAAAGTCTGAATGAATAAAACTAGAGTTTTGAACCCCTTTTATAACAAGTTCAAATATCGCGAATTTACCAAAATAAGTCAATCCAAAATCTAATATGATAATTAAATTAACTAAAATAAGAAAATGAGAACAAATGGCACTAAAGTCCGAGTTCTAGAAAAAGATAAAAATCCTAGAAGAATCAGGAAAAATAAGAAAGAATCTTAAAACTAGAAAATGACCAAGAAAGAAACATAATTTTTTGTTCGACCATGGGGCAAAATGGCTTATACGGAGTTTTTTTCATCTTGTTACAAGCTTCAAAACGATACATTAGATACTGAAAACAAACATTTGTAGCCCAAGTTATGGCTTCCGGATGGTATACTGTTCTATACACAACACCCTACATCAAGCCAGTTCGTGATTGGGCAAAAAATAATCTTGAAGAGAGGAAGTCCCACCAATAGGCGAGGCCAAGAAAGAGTAAATGACTATAGGAAAAGCCAATGGGAGAACTGAGTAAGAATAATAAGATGTGTCGCCTATAGTTTGGAGATGATCAAGATTATATATAGGGTGAACTTAATAGAGAAGAGTGGGAGATTTACACCTCTAAACAAGAGCAAAGCAAAAATATTTATTGTGACTACAAATAAGGGCTATTAAGTCTGTCAAAGCCAATTATGAGAGATCTGCGTCCGAGTATGGAACCACAGATTGCATAGACTTGAAAAAAGAGACTGAATGGCTTATGTAAAACCAATATCTAAAGGAAATATGAACACAAAAGAAGAGATGGGACTAGAGGGGACAACAAAGACAATGTGGTAATGATGATTATGGAGTGGTGGACCTAGCAAGGGACTTGAATTGTTTGGGGTGGAATTATAGTTGATACTCCCTGAAATGTTATGATGTGAATTTTAATGTTCCGATACCAAAGAAGCAATGAGTTCAAAGAGTACCGATTATGTTCACAAACGAAGATGAGGAAGTGTTCACCCACCCACATAAAGATACGCTTTCGGTGAAAGTTACCTTGTCAGGGTAGGAGTTGAATTAGGCTTTCTACATATAGCTCAGCTAACATTTTGTTTTTGGACGGTTTACAAATAGGTGACGTCAGGCTTGATCCTATCAACACATCATCAAGAGGATTTGGAGGACCTAAGCTGACTTCCATCAGTGTAATTGATCTATAATTGACTATAGGGTCCAACTCACTACAAAAAAATAGTGAAGGTGATAGGGTGGTTGGTGATGAGCCTAGCCTTTATCAAGTTATTTTGGGCAGGCCATTTGATAAGATAGTAGGACCAATGAGCTCAAGCTATATGCAATGCGTGAGATTTATGGACCAAGGTGGGATCGGAGTAATAAAGGGTTATGAACAAGTGGTTTAAAGCTATTACACTATAACCACAAAACAATATATGAAAATCACGAGCGTCGAGTTGAGAATAAATTATGATAGCAGTGACTTAATAAAGAAATCAAAGAAGTGCCAATAAGTAAGGACAAGTCGAGAAGAGTAGTAAAAAGGGACAAAATTCGTGAAATTTTCAATCATTTCTGAATTTATTTTTTTAGTACAACAATATATTTGCATAGAGTCATAAGGATATATAAGGAATAGATCCTTATAGTATATGCCATTGGTTGGCTATATACAACGAACAAAAGCTTGTGAAGCAAAAGAGGAGACTGCTCAACTAAGAAAGGTATGAGGTCACTCGTGCCAAGGTTAGAAAGGCATAGCACATAAAGCATCTGCGAAACTACTATCAGTAGGCCAACCCTAGCACTAATGTTCTTATTTTTGTTTCCTTTTTAACCATGTTAGAAGACTTTATTTCTTACCTTTTTTATTTCAATTTAGTTCATGTTTAGTTCTTATAATTTATTTCAATATCAATAAAGTTATTCAAAAGTGCATTTCCAATGCTTCTTAACTTATCTACTCATTTGATCTAATCTTACTAAAATTGAGGTCGTCTGTCTTGGTCTTGTTAAGGTCCAACATGAATAAATTGTTTGCCCGATCCTATTAAGACTAAGATCATCATTTTAGCGTTGTTGAGTTCTAACATGAATAAATTATATGATCCAATCTTATGAGATAGAGGCCATCATTCTGGACTTTTTGAGGTCCGATGTGAATAAATTAAATGCCCGATCTTATTGAGATCGAGGTCATCATTTTGGCTTTCTTGAGGTCCAATGTGAATAAATTGCATGATCTAATCTTATTGAGATTGAAGTTACCATCTTGGCCTTATTAAGGTCCAATTGACTTTGTTCTACTAGCCTTATCGATATCTAGCTTATTATAATTGTTTTGGCTTTATTGAGGTCCAAAGTTAACAATTATGATATGATCTTATTAAGATCAAGGTCATCAATTTTGATATTATTGAGGTCCAACCTAATTTAATTATTTGATAACTTCATTTAATTATTTGATCCAATCTTATTAAGATTGAATTTGGCAATTTTCTAGACTCCATTTTAGACTTATTGAGGTCCAATTGATTTTGTTCCACTAGCCTTATTAAGGTTTGGCCTATTAAAGTTGTTTTGGCTTTTTTGAGGTCCAAAGTGAACAATAATGATCCAGTCTTATTGAGATCGAGACCATCGTTTAGCCTTACTGTTGTAGTGAATTGAAATGTTATTGATGTCAATATGTAAGTGTACATAACAAGTAATATAATGATAAGTAGTCGAGATCATTTCCACAAGGATTAATGTTATTAGATTTGCTACAACAATCTTAACAATGCAATTTTGCTTTAATTGAAAATAAAACAAATAATAAAACTAATACTTTAATTAATTAAAATAAAATGCAATAAAGTAAATTCTCACATCACACACAAGGATAAAACTAATGGGAATGGAGTAGTTGAATGATTAAACTTACTTAATGGTTTTAACTATTTTTCTAATATTTGGTTCAGTTGCTACAACATCTCCTACAACACTGGGTAGAATTCTTATGTATCCTCAGTTGTCGCATGTTAGATGTCTTATATCTTTTGCAACCTAACAGTGACCAATTGTTATGCTAACATAAGATATAGCATTACACGCTTAGGTTCTAATTACCCCACAAGGTGAATCTCTATGTCTAATTCATCACTAATTTTAAATTTAGCATGACCCTTTTGGAATCAAGTAAAACTCAACTCAGGAAACCAATCTAAAATCACGTATTGTTCTAATATGTTCCACTAAGATAGACCATTTTGTGGCTCTTTCCTAGCTAGTATCATTAAATGAGTGGTTAGCCGAATTAATTAATAGAAATAAGTATTATCATTTACTTTCTAAATAATATTGATTTAATCCAAAATATAACTAAAATGCAATAAAAATTTGTCATTTACTCTCTAAATAATATTGATTTAAGTCTAAAAATATTATGATAACTCTCATTTCATAGAGTTATCACTTACTGAGGTCCAAATTCTAACCAAAATATCTACTAGTCTGACCTAGAAACCTTAATTGCCAACGTAGAGATACACAAATCTGACTTGAAAATCTATTTATCAAGGTCATGTCAAGTGTGCTATGCCTACCTGGAGATCTGTCAATTCAACTTGAAAATATGTTTGTCCTGGTCATGTCAAACATGCTCTATCTATTTGGTGATCTACCAATCTGACTTGAAAATCTATTTGTCCATGTCATTTCAAACGTGCTCTAAACAAGTCCTATTCTTTAGAGAAGTTAAGTGTAATCACCTTTTAAACCACCTTCAACTAATAGAGGCTACCTACAACTGCTGAGAGAGTGAGCTAAAATTGAGGAAATAACTACCCAGGACCATAAGCCTATTTAAGCTTTAAATGGTGTTGGAAGATGGGGGTTTGCAAATTCGACTGGAAGCTCTAAAAAGTTACGAACCACTTAATCATCTGCCTCGTACATGACCTTCAGAACAACACCAAAAATATCCCTTGAATTCTTGCTTATTTCTAGTTTTTGCAGTCCATTTTCTTTCTTTTATATATCAAATATCTGACTTACGCATCGGAGGATCTGTGCTAGACTCTTTCAGCATATCCTAATTGTGTTTTATGGTTGACCGATGTGGTGAAATGCATTTGGATCGGTGTTTGAGTTTGGATTTGTGCTATTATTCCCTAGAAAATAAATTCAGATGTTGAGGTTATTTTTCAGCATTAACAATTAATAAGCTAAATCATTAAAAATAAAAATATTACTAAGACTTTTATTCAATGACAATATATCATATAAAATAATGTGATAATAATTTATAATGGAACCAAAATTACAAAGCAAAAGAGTCCCCACCCACATAAAATTTCTTAGCCTAGTTTAAAAGAGAGAGAATATCAAAACAAAAAAAAAAGAATTGAATGTAGACTATCACAACCATTTTTTTTTACATGCTTGCTTCTTCTACTTTTTTTAAACTATTTTTATTCATTAACATGTACTTTATTTTGACAATAATATTTGTGTATAAAATGACATTATATATATATATATATATAAGTTATAAATAAAATGTTCAAGGATCAAATTAGACTTTTTGTATTTAACTTATCATATTTTCTTTGAAAACTTAAACAAAACAACAAAATTCAAACTTTGCAAGTGTCGTGGCACCTTCTAACCTTACATGCTCTCAGCCCTGACCAGAAAGAAGATATAAAATGACTAACCACATACTTGTGGTGGATTCTGAAGCTTGTTAAGAATCTGCCCTTGACTGTCAAAAAAAAAATGCGATGAAATTGCTAGTTTACATGTTGCTCAAAACTGGTTTCGCGATCAGAGAGAGCATGTATCTCACCTAATATACACTCATACATGTATGTCCTTAATATCTTCCTCAACAAAATGGCGAGTTAGAGGTCGAAAACTAGTAAGCTCAACTTGAGGATAAAAACCATTTCGCATCAAATTTGTCACCCAACACTTCCTTCCATGCATTATCCCATTTAAATCCTCAATTCCCTAGTTTCCTTATATGTCAGCTCAGTTTTCGGAATGTGGAAGTGCTTAAGGATATCTATAATAATGTTATCAAAGGCAAGGTGTTTGACAATAAATAGCCAGTGGCTATCATGTTCTAAATAATAAGGTACCCAATATTGACTTTCATTTCTCTCTGTTAGAATATGTTCTGATGAAGTTGATACAAAGAGCAAGGATTGCAGAGTATAATAAGCCTAGTGGTGTAGCAAGTAGCTAATAAAAGAATCATGCTGATGTGGCAGAGGGCGTTATGTTGATATTTCAGAGTTTGTTATATATCAAAACCATAGTGTAACAAAATTAGTGATTGGTAGTTATGTGCATGAATATTCCACAATCTTGTAAATAATAATTGTATTAGTATAAATAGATGAGTTATAATTGTTTTAGTTAGCTTTCAGTTCAATAAAATTTGTGATCATTTTCTTCTCTCTCGTTCTTCTTCTTCATTTATCTTTTCTCTCTATTTTCTTATAATCCAAACACTTTCTCAGCTCATTTCAAACATGGTATCAGAGCCAATTACCAGCTCAAATCTAAAGAGCAATACTTATAACTTTGTCACTTCAATAAAACTTTATCAAAACAATTTTATTGTTTGGAGAACTCAAGTTCTTACTTCTATCAAATGCAATGGCTTAGAAGGTTTTATCACCGGTACAAAAAGTGTCCAGATCAGTATATTGTTCAAGATGAAGCAGCTGCGAGCTCCTCAAGCTCTGGATCTGGATCAAGAGTTGATAATCCTGCGTTCTCTGCGTGGATTAGAACTGATCAACTTCTCCTCAGTTGGATGATGTCTTCAATTCAAGAGAATTTGCTCTCCTTAATGATTCATTGTGTTTCTTCTCAATAATTGTGGGAGTCTCTGAATCGCATGTTTATTTCTCAAACACAAGCTCATGTCATGCCTATCAAGATGCAACTACAGACAGTTAAGAATGATCAATGACAATGAGTGCATATTTTGCAAAAATGAAAAAGGTTAGCTGATACTCTTGCCATAGCTAGTAAGCCTATTGAGAATGGTGATCTTGTTAATTACATCTTAACTAGACTAGAATCTCAAGAATATGAATCTCTAGTTATAAGCCTATTAGCTAGAGGTGAAAGCTTAAGTCTAGATGATTTGTATGCCTTATTACTGAGTCATTAAATGAGAATTGAACAAAAGAAAAATAAGCTTAGCACTGATGTAATGCATAATCTTCTGCAAATCTTGTTCAGAAGAATCAAGGATTTGGTAGAAATAATTCTGGATTTCAAAAAGGTAATAAGAGTTTTAGTGGATTTGATGGCAATACATTTAATAATCCAGGATCAGGTCAAAATAATAATAATTTTGACTCAATCATCTGCCAAATCTACTTCATACCTGGACATAGAGCAAACAAATGCAAGAATAGGTTCAATCCTGGTTTTGTACCTCAAAAGTATTATGGCAGAGGAGGGTTTAAACCAACTTATGGACAAAATGGTAGAGGTTTTGGACCTAGACCATTTCCTGGCAATGGTAGAGGGCTTAATGGTCAATTTAATGGTAGAGGATATGATTATAAAACTACTGGTTACCAAGGCAACATGATATATTCATATGTAATAGCTTCTAATACTTATTCTGCACCTTCTCAATCTTCACAGTCTCATCATTTTTCTCCTCATCAACCTTCTGGTCATCTAATGATAACCAGGCCTAAGGCTAAAATCTTTAAGCCTAAGACTTTTTTAGCGGCATTACTTGCTGAACCTACAGAACCAGCCTCTGTGGCTCAAGCATTAGAATATCGTAAATGGTTTAATGCCATGAAAAAAGAATTTAAATCATTGCAGGCCAATCAAACTTGGTCTTTGGTTCAACCTTCTACACCAATCAAAGTTATGGGCAATAAATGGGTATTCAGAATCAAGTAAAATCCAGATGAATCCATATCTAGATATAAGGTTAGGCTTGTTGCAAAAGGCTTTTCTCAAACTCAAAGGGTTGATTATAATGAAACCTTTAGTCCAGTTATTAAAGCCTCTACTATCAGGATTGTTTTTAGCATAGCTATAATGCATAAATGGGTTATTAGACAAGTTAATGTTAATAATGCATTCCTTAATGGCTATCTTGAAGAAGATGTGTATATAACATAGCCTGCAGGCTTCATTGATCCCTCCAAGCCTCATCATGTATGTAAGCTTAAGAAGGATCTTTATGGTTAAAAAAAAAACTCCTAGAGCTTGGTTTGATAGATTTAAATGTGCCATGGTTCAACAATGGCAGGTCACAAATTCCAAGTCAGATTCTTCTTTGTTTTTCAAATGGCATCTTGGCCATATCTTGTTGGTTTTGGTTTATGTTGATGATATTATCATTACTGGCTCAAATCCGTCCACGGTGCTTTCAGTTATATCTAATATGCAGAGTACATTTGCTCTTAAAGATTTGGGGGAGCTTAGCTATTTTTTGGGGATACAGGTTACTAAAACAGCAGATGGAATACATCTTTGTCAAGCTAAATACATAGTAGATCTTTTAGTCAAGCAAAATATGGATAAAAGCAGTCCTTGTGCCACACCAATGGCTACTTCACATTCTCTTACCAAAAATTCAGGTGCCAATTCATATTATCTAAATGAACTTGGCATGAAAATATAATTTGAACTCCTTCAAATATATTTCACCTTGGCCAAGGATTTCTCATGCCAATTCATATTATCTCATAAGGACATCCTTTTTGTATATTACAAAGTAATGAATTCCATATTGGCCATACACTTGTCTTCATACATAGCCAACCATGACAGCTATTGCTAGATCTCTTCCTTGATTAGGAATCAATCATTATGCTTGCACATATCAGAGATGTCTATGTATAAGACATATGTTATGCCTCAAGTCTAAAGATCATTACTAAACACAGTGTCTATTACAATGTATAATAAGCCATTAACACTCAAAACCATATGGCTTACTATATTTGGTCAAGTTCAGTAAACTCGTTCTCTTAACAAGTACCTATGTGTTTGACTTGACATCTCATGTCAATGGTATAAAACTCACCATCCATTTTAGTATCACATACCATAAGGAGTCATAATACATACTAGTGTTTATAGGAATTTATAATGTCCAATCATAAATCCACCACTAGGAACTATTTTAGAAGTATAGTACAAAGGATGCACGTTTCATATTCTCGACAAACTCGAGAATGTGTTCCTTAACTATTTTAATTCTTGGACTATATTCATTAAATTAATTTATGAATGTTGATAACTTTGCCATTTTATAAGTATCAAAATGCTATTCAAATACAATCAGTCCCTAAACAAACAAACACCATTCGATTGGCCTTTAGGGCATATTACTAATAATCTCCCACTTGCACTAAAGCCAATCGCTATGGTATCTCATACCCATCTTCTCAAGATGACGATCTAACTGCTGTTGAGTAAGTGCTTTAGTCAGAGGATCCGCAGTGTTATCAGCAAAGGCTACTTTCTGCAAAGTGATATCACTCCTTCCAATGATTTCTCTGATAATGTGATATCTTCTCTCAATGTGTTTGGACTTCTGGTGAGACCTTGGTTCCTTAGCTTGTGCTATAGCTCCATTGTTGTCACAATATAATGAGATTGGCAACGCAATGGTTGGAACCACTCCAAGTTGTTGAATAAACTTCCGTATCCGAAACTTTTCTTTTGCATCGATGTAGCTATATATTCCGCTTCAGTGGTAGAATCTGCAGTAGTTGCTTGCTTAGAACTTTTCCAGCTTACTACTCCACCATTGATAGTGAATAAAAATCCTGATGTAGATTTTGTCATCTACATCTGACTGGAAATCTGAATCTGTGAAGCTTCAATTTTTAGCTCACCCTCTGCATATGTTAAAAATAAATCTTTATTTCTTCTTAAATACTTAAAGATATTCTTAACTGCGGTCCAATGTTCCTCACCCGGATTACTCTGGTATCTGTTAGTGACACTCACTGCATGAGCTATATCCAGTCTAGTACATAGCATAGCATACATAAGACTTCCAATTGCAGAAGCATATGGAATCTTATTCATTCGCTCTCTCTCATCATAAGTTGTAGGACTCATACTTTTAAAGAGATGAATTCCATGTCTGAAGGGTATAAAACCCCTTTTGGAATCCCACATATTAAATTTCTTTAATATCTTTTCTATGTGCTTAGCTTGACATAGACTTATTAATCTTCTGGATCTATCTCTATAAATCCTTATTCCCAAGATATACATTGTATCTCCTAGGTCTTTCATGGAGAAGTTTTGAGAAAGCCAAATTTTGACAAAAGACATTTGTCTAATGTCATTTCCTATAAGCAATATGTCATCTACATATAGCACAAGGAAAGTTATTGCACTCCCACTGACCCTTTTATAAACACATGGTTCATCCTCATTCTTGATGAAACCAAATGATTTGATTGCATCATCGAATCGGATGTTCCAACCCCTGGAGGCTTGTTTTAGGCCATAAATGGACTTTCTTAGCTTGCATACTTTATGAGGATTTGTCTTAGATTCAAAACCATAAGGTTGTATCATATAGATATCTTCCTCAATGTGCCCATTAAGAAATGCATTTTTGACATCCATTTGCCAAATCTCATAGTCATAATATGCTGCTATAGCCAATAAGATTCTGATGGACTTTAGCATGGCTACTGGTGAAAAGGTTTCCTCATAGTCTATACATTGTATTTGACAATAACCTTTAGCTACCAACCTTGCTTTATAGGTCTCTACCTTTCCATCTAAGCCTATCTTCCTCTTGAAGATCCACTTGCATCCGATAGGTATAATACCTTCGGGTGGATCCACTAGAGTCCAGACTTGGTTGGTTCTCATACAGTCGATCTCTAATATCAATATCTGATATTGCCTCTTCGTAACTAGTAAAATCATCTCTATGATCCGTATCACCCAATAAAAATATATCGTTCATCTGATGAAGTAAACCATATCTTTCTGGTAGGTGAATTATCCTTCTAGATCTACGAAGCTGCTGTGTTCCTTGTGTTTGTACTTGAACAGGCTCTTCATTGGATTTATCCTCATTAGAATTCTCAATAAATTCTAATTTTCTTCCTTGTCCACCTTCTCGAATAAACTCTTTTTCAAGAAATATGGCATTTCTACTGACCAATACCCTTTGGTCAGATTGGATGTAAAAGTAATAACCCAAAGTTTCCTTTGGGTATCCAATGAACCTCCCACTATTTGCTTTAGCTTTAAGTTTCTCACTCTTGAGTCTCTTGATAACAGCAGGACATCCCCAAATCCTAAGATGATTTAGGCTTGGTTGTTTACCATGCCATATCTCATATGGTATTTTAGGTACAGACTTGGAAGGTACTCTATTTAGTACATATATTGCAGTAAGGAGAGCATATCCCCAA
Source organism: Citrus mangshanensis (assembly GCA_030449895.1). Lineage (NCBI taxonomy): Eukaryota > Viridiplantae > Streptophyta > Magnoliopsida > Sapindales > Rutaceae > Citrus > Citrus mangshanensis. Next base: position 444,205 of record JASUUJ010000327.1, on the reverse strand, counting down.
AGAGAAATTTGTAAGTCTGTATAACTCACCATTGATCGCACCATGTCTAACAGTGTGCGATTTCTCCTCTCAGATACTCCATTAAGCTCTGGTGTACCTGGAGGTGTCCATTGTGAAACAATACCATTTTCTTTAAGGTAAGACTGGAATTCTCCACTGAGATATTCACTACCTCAATCTGATAGTAGGGTTTTAATAACTTTTCCAGTCTGTTTGTCTACTTCATTTCGGTATTCCTTGAACTTTTCAAAGGCTTCAGATTTATACTTCATTAAGTATACTGAACTATACCTTGAGTGATCGTCGATAAAAGTTATGAAGTAGTAATATCCATCCCTTGCCATTTCTTTAAATGGCCCACATACATCAGTATGTATAAGTTCAAGTAAATCAGTGGCCCTTGTACTTCGTCCAACGAAGGGTGCCCTGGTCATTTTTCCTTGAAGACATGATTCACAAGTTGGATAAGGTTCTAAACCAAATGGACCTATTAGTCCATCTTTAGCCAATTTTGTGACTCTATCTTCTCCAATATAACCTAGCCTTAAATGCCACTTATATTTGGGGCTTATTTCTTCTCTTTCACGTTTATGTGTTATGGTATTTACATTCACAACATGCTCATTATTTTCTTTCATGTTTAGTACATAAAGATCATTATCTAAAGTACCATGTGCAACATATTTATTCTCATGATAAATGTTACAAATTTTATTTCTGAAATAAAATTCATAATTGTATTTGCATAAACATGAAATTGAAACTATGTTCCTTATAGCAGAAGGAACAAATAAACAATCATTCAAACTTATTATATGCCCAGATGTCATTTTTAAGAAAAATGTCCCTATAGCTGAGGCAACAACCATTGCTCTATTTCCCACTCTAAGAGACACTTCTCCTTGTTTAAGTCTTCTACTTTTTTTCTGATCCTGCATTGACATACAAATATGTGTGGTTGCAGCAGAATCTAAAATCCAAGAAGTAGAATGAATAATTGAAATATTAGTTTCAATAATGAGCATACCTTTAGAAGGATTCTCTTTAGGCTTGACTTTCAAGCTATTGAGGTAAGCTTTGCAATTCCTCTTCCAATGCCCATCCTTACCGCAATGGAAACATTTTCCCTTGTCATTAGGCTTATTAGCTTTCCCCTTCTTAATCCCACCTTTAGCCTTGGGTTGAAACTTTTTCTTTTTACCTTTTTTAGCTGAGGGCCCTTCTATAGCCATAACATCTTTTGGCTTCTTTATGCAAGTTTCAGCAGTATTCAGCATCTTTAGCAGTTCAGCAAGACTACACTCCATTTTATTCATGTTAAAATTCATGATAAATTGAGAGAATGGCAAGGATAGGATAAATCGATAGCTAATTCCCCATCCATTGAGAAATTAAAAGCTTTTTCATGTGGTCAATCATTTTGAGTACATGCTCATTGGTGATCCTTCTCATTCTGAACAGTTTCTTAGATATCTCATATCTAACTGTTCTGCTTTGTTCACCATACAACTCTTGTAGATGAAGTATCATGGAACTTGCATTAGGCATATTTTCATGTTGCCTTTGTTGTTCATTGGACATCGATGCCAATATATAGCTTTTAGCACTTAGGTCATCATCTTGCCACTTCTGATAAGTGACACGTTCTGCCTCACTTGCTCCCTCAGGAATTTCATTTGGCTTAGGTGTATCAAGAACATAGCTAATTTTCTCATAATTAAGAACAATTCTTAAATTTCTGAACCAATCAACGTAATTAGGTCCCGTCAAACGGTAGTTTTCCAGAATTCGTGTCAACAGATTATTCATTATTAAATATTTCTGCAGAAAATATAAATTAAATTATTAGCATTTTATTATAATCTATTTGATTTTGGTCTTTAAACCAAATAGTACCTCCCACTATTTTATCATTTTATTACACTCCCATATGCAAGAAATTGAAACTCTCATTGGTAAAAGTTTCTAGTAGGAATCGGATTCTCATTAGCATAAGTTTACCTCACCTAACAGTTCTTGGCTTACTTATTATAATGAGTAGGTAACTCTTACCAAATGCATCTCATGCATGTACCGATTATCCTTCGGCCTCTAAATCATTAATACCTCACTATGGTTCTTAGTATAAATGATTTAGTTAAGTTTACCCTAATACCCTTGCATATTTCAAAACATCTTACTAACCTCACCTAACAGTTCTTGGTAGCTTAATGTATGAATTATGCATCATCGTATGATATATGGTTTGTTTTCAACATTTTAATGAATGAGTAACCCATGTATCCATGACAACTAGCCCAAGCATAAAATATTTTAAATATTCCATTGGTATTAGTAGGCCATGATGGATATTCTCAATATCTATCATTACAACTTAACAATAATTATGTTTATTTAATTAGGGAGTATTTGGTCATTATTATGGTCTCACTTTTTAGCATGTTATTCCATTTTCAATATTCAAATATGTCTAAGCACCCTAATATACATCTCATGCATATTATAGACAAACCAACCAAGGATGATCATGGAATTTTCTAATAAAACCAATTTGAGCCAAAATTGGTTTTAAGGTCCACCTAGGTATCAAGCAAACAATAATGATTATGAGACATCTCATGCCTCAAATTATTACAATTATTAATTTCTATTTGAATGGCCAAAATATCATTGGAAGTGCTGCAACGATCCATAAAGTCTTCTTGCTTCAGCCTCCAAGGCATCGTAAATACGTCGTCCCTCCTCACTCACTTGTAGAAATTACATATTTAGAAGAATTGGGGTACAAATTTAGGGGTAATGGGATACAATCAGATCTTAATAAAAGGAGAGACATGCAAGTCCCTATTTAAAAATATTAGAACCATTTAAGCCTTTAGAAATCGGCCAAATCAACAAATAAATCAATAGCTCATTCAATCACGCATATATTCAATCATCACATGACATAAATATATCATAAAATATCTAGATCTTTCCATGATCATCCTTCATGCTATTATAAATGGAAACAGCATAAATCATGCTTCAAAAATTCAAAATTGAATGAAGATGGCTCTGATACCACTTGAAGGACAACATTTGTCCATGAGGTTCCTAATAACGCAACGTTTGTGCAGTAAAATTAAAACGGATGGCGGAAGCTCTAGAAACCTCGGATCGACTTCATTCAAAAACGAAAATCAAGAGGAAAGATTGAAGTTTAATTAACTCACTTTTAGTTTCAAAAATGACTTCGTGAAGTAGGAGAAAATGACTGAAAACAGCAAGCTACGAACACTGTCCAGAAAATAGAGCTCTGCACCAACAGCTTCTGTTTTGCCACGATCTGAGATCCCTTAAGCACCCCAATTGTGATGCCTCTAGTCAGTCCACACTTAGAAATGTTGTAGAAGTTCATAGGATTTGGAATCTCGAAATTTCGTTTAGAAAAGAGAGAGATAATGAAGAAACATGAATGCTAGTTCATGATGATTCATTCCACCAAATAAAGCCACCATTATCTCCAATAATGGCACCAAACATTATCATGTGCTAGACCCACCCACTTAGCCATTATTTATTGAAAGTGATCTTATCACTTCAATAAATTATTTAATCAAATAAATAAATAGCTAAATTAATTAATTTCGTAATTAATTAATTAATCCCATTTTGATCATATCAAATGGTTAAATGTGGGCTTCTTTTGTGACATGTTCTAATGCTTTCTCTTAATCCATATTAGATCCATTAAAAGCCCAAAATTCTAAACCCAAAATTGGTCTAGAAGTCCATAATCATATATGAACCGGAACATGTCCACAATGGTCATTTTACGTGCTCGATATTACATAATGTTTAATTGAGGATTTATGAAATTTATTTTGTTCCTTAAACTATTTATGGAACATCTAAATTTCTATCTTAAATCATATTTAAGATATATTTATATACATATTCATTCTCAATGAATTATAATATAAATATTAATTTTCCTAAAATTAGGAAATTTAACTTCTCATTTTCTAGTAACTCATTTTTCATTTCTATTTGGTGTGTGACCTTTTAGGTTCTTGGTTATAAGGTAGTAGAACTATTTTAATGATAACTCTTTATTCATTAAATGATGCTAAACTCTTTAGTCATCAATTAGAACTTTTCTAATGACCTTAAGATGCATTGCTAATACGCTTTACCAATATTAATCTTAAGGTTTCTACAAGTCATGAGTAACACATAGCAGTATATCACAACTATCCAAATAACAAGAATTGTTGGATCTATAGAACCTATTCCATTGTATCTCTATGTCTTGGTCTCTTCATCATCCATGTCCAGAGAAAAGCACGGCTTATGGTTTATTATGTTAAGCAGTTATGCTTTATCTCAAAATAAATCTAAATGAACTTGGCATGAAAATATAATTTGAACTCCTTCAAATATATTTCACCTTGGCCAAGGATTTCTCATGCCAATTCATATTATCTCATAGGGACATCCTTTTTGTACATTACAAAGTGATGAATTCCATATTGGCCATACACTTGTCTTCATACATAGCCAACCATGACAGCTATTGCTAGATCTCTTCCTTGATTAGGAATCAATCATTATGCTTTCACATATCAGAGATGTCTATGTATAAGACATCTGTTATGCCTCAGGTCTAAAGATCATTACTAAACATAGTGTCTATTACAATGTATAATAAGCCATTAACACTCAAAACCATATGGCTTACTATATTTGGTCAAGTTCAGTAAACTCGTTCTCTTAACAAGTATCTATGTGTTTGACTTGACATCTCATGTCAATGATATGAAACTCACCATCCATTTTAGTATCACATACCATAAGGAGTCATAACACATACTAGTGTTTATAGGAATTTATAATGTCCAATCATAAATCCACCACTAGGAACTATTTTAGAAGTATAGTACAAAGGATGCACGTTTCATATTCTTGACAAACTCGAGAATGTGTTCCTTAACTATTTTACTTCTTGGACTATATTCATTAAATTAATTTATGAATGTTGATAACTTTGCCATTTTATAAGTATCAAAATGCTATTCAAATACAATTATTCCCTAAACAAACAAACACCATTCGATTGGCCTTTAGGGCATATTACTAACAGCTGATACAGAGAGTAAGGATTGCATAGTATGATAAGCCTGGTAGTGTAGCAAGTAGCTTATAAAAGAATCATGTTGATGTGGTAGAGGACGTTATGCTGATATTCCAGAGTTTGTTATATAGAAAAATCATATTGTAACAGAATTAGTGATTAGTAGTTATGTGCATGAATATTCCAGAATCTTGTAAATGTATAATTGTATTAGCATAAATAGATGAGCTGTAATTGTTTTAGTTAGTTTTCAGCTCAATAAAAACTGTGATCATTTTCTTCTCTCTTGTTCTTTTTCTTCCTTTATCTTTTCTCTCTATTTTCTTAGAATCCAAACACTTTCTCAACTTATTTCAAACACTCTCAACAAATAATCGAGCAATGCAATATTCAACTGTGCTAGGTGTTATCTCATCAGCATGACCCTTTCGAGGACTAATAACATGATGCGGAACAGTGTGAAACATGCACACTCGAAGGAACAACAGTTGTGAGTAGATATTCATATCACATATATCATTTATAACAACTTTAATGTGATCAAAGCCCTCAAATTCCTCTTTTTTTTTTTTAAGATGAAAAGATCTGAAAGCCACTATCATGAGTTCCTAATATCCTATTTGGTTTAGACACATAAAAGAAGATAGGCTTCCCATATACACAGAGGTGATTATTTGATTTTATTTGGATTGGTTGGAGTCCATATAAAGTTTTAGTACACATGGTCATTTTCCCAATCGACTTCTTGAAACATATGATATGAAGTTTGATGACATACAACCAGATGACTCAACTTATCCAAGTTGACATAAAAAGCGGAGAGTACCTGGCGGTCCATGAACAGAAAGAAGAACTGCTTGTCCATATAGGTTTCTAAAAATTGAAGCAGCTGGCAGCTTCATTAAGGTGATGAGCCACTTGTTGTCCCAAAATTATGTTTATTCTGAATAAGGTGGTTAACCAGCTTAATTGTAGCGGTTAGTAGTTTGCTAGAGTTGGCAATGGAACATGATTTGATAATCTTGATCAAAGGTGCTTGAGGCAGCTGATTAATGTAGGAAGTTTATTTTGGTTAATTTAGGAATTTTAAAATTTTAGAATTTTATTATTTTGAGGCTTTCTATTTTAATTAGAGTCAATTATGGTATTTTATTATTTTAGCACTTTTCATTTTGATTAGAGTCAATTAGGGTATGAGATTTAGCTAATTAAGAGAAGTATCTTTTATTTCCATTATAATTGTGATTTAGTTTCCCTTTTTAAGTTAACTTAGGGAAGTGAGTTTCATCTATTATAGATAGAGAGGTCTTGTAATTATTTTCATAGTTCATATTCAACTATTCAATAAAACCCCTCTTTATAATTCCCTTTGGGTATTATCTATCAAAATCTCTCTTGTAGAGTCGTTTGGATTAGATCATCATCTAATCTTGCTTTACGCATTATTAAAAATCTCATTGAGTTGTCTGGGTTAGATCGATATCTAATCACGCTTCGATTAGGGCTTACGCCTAATCGTGTTAGTTTGGTTCAGTACTAAAATGAAATCTAGTTTTCCTACCCTATCAATTTCCACTTCTGCTATGCCTTGCTCCATCACTGATAAGTTCATTAGAACAAATGAAAAAGGCCATTGGAATTAAAGCCGTTGGATTAACGAGTTTGTATCAAAAAGATTTGGTCTTATACTTTATAAATACATTTGAAAAAGAAAACTCTAATTGCAAATAATTTTTCATTTTTTCATTTAAAAGTGATCAAAATAAACTTTATTGTGAGGTCTAAAAGATTCGATTCAAATTGTATTCTTTGCACAATTAGATTAATTGCACTTAGCTGGAACAAGATTAACAAATATATGCTCTCAAATGATACAATACTGGAAAATATAAACGGTTACAAAATAGATTCATTATTATTTTGGAGGTTTGAGTAAGTTGAAGCATCTCGGCTTAAGTGGTAACAAACTCAACCTCAACTGTAGCGTCTTATCTTCTCCATCTTCGTTAAGAGAATTATATGGGATTCAAAGGAATTTTTTATGTTCAAGGTAATTAAGCCTAAGCCTGCTTCTCATTTCATCTACTACATATATAACTTTATAGATCTTTAACAATATTTAATAACAGGCTTTAATAAGCAAACTTTCATTTACTCTATCAATTCTAATAGGTCAATGTTTGGCATGCCACATTGCATAGGACAATTGGTCGCCCTCGTATTGATTGAAAAGAATCTCATGTTTGGTTCAAATGGTGTGCATCACACAAGACTTAATGCTGCATTTGCCTCATTATCGAAACCCATCAACCCCCTCGGAATTAAGGTGTGCAACATTAATTTTTAAGAATAAAATCTCAAGGTTTTGAGAAATGATTATATAAATCCTCATATTCTCAATAAGGGATTCTAAAATCCCATTTTGACTAAAATACCATTTGGTTCTATCAACTCAAAAAAATTGACTCTAATATTTTATAATAACTAAAAATATAATATTAAAATAAATATAATAATTTATATTTTAAAAATATTTTATATATTAAAATAAATATAATATTATTATTCTACTAGACAAATTAAACTATCCAGATTATATTTATATTCATTAAAAAATTTTAAATCAATTTTTTTAGTTACTATCTACTAAGAATATTATAGTCAAAAGGGGATTTTAATGTCCCTTAAAAATTTAGGCATCTACATGAACATTTCCATTTATCAAATGAAAGCTTCCGTCAAAAGGATATTATATTCAAAAGGGGTCCCTTAAAAATTTAGGCGTCTACACGACCATTTCCGTTGATCAAATGAAAGCTTCCGTCCCCGTAGATCTATGGTCAAAATTTGGAATCTCGAAAATTTGACCATATATTTGCAGCTAATGAAAGCTTCTTTTCTGGTGATACATGTATCGTTGCATAGATTTTGTGATAATAATTCCAATGGTGAAAAAATGATACCAATAGATGCCAAAATGTGATCAGAGGGGGTGGTTTGTGGTGGTCAACGGTGGATAATTATATTTTATTTATAAATTTAAATAATAGATTTAAGAAAATAAGAACAAAAACATTTAAGATATTAATAATTGTTAAAAATTAATTTAATATAAATAATAATTTAAAAAATATTATTATATATAATGCTATACAATGTAACACCAAACATTGAATATTATTAAAGTAATACAATGTTAATACAATATAGCTTACTGCAATACATTTTGCATTAAATAATGTAATACAGTATGCTAAATGCACCCTTAGTGTCACACTTTTTAAACAACCTCGGGCTATTCTTTTTTTTCTTTTTTTTAAATTCTTAATGACTTCGTCATTGACTTAATTTCGATCAATTAAGCCATTAAATCCATTTGTTTTTCAACTTAATGAAAATTTTCAGTTACTAAATCATTAAGTTAATAATTAAATTCTTTTAGCTTTTTGGTTAATCTAAAAAGTTTTAAAGATATCATTAAAGAATATTCTCTAGATACCCTATCTAATTAATTAATTTTCATCCTTACCTAAATAAAAATTAAAAAATTGCATTTTACCATCTTTATAACTTATGACAATATAGCGATAGACTATTATTATTTTTATTTTTTATTTTCTTCAAATTAGCATTATTTATCTTCATAATTTTTTATGAATATTTTTTATAGAAAAACATCATGAACTTCAATAAAATTGATTAACATATACAAATTTAGAATTTAAAATATCGTATTCAATTGAACATGATTTATGTTATGATAATATATAATCTCAACTAAGTTCTTTCAATATTTATTATTTATTTAACATTCATAATTTAAGGTACAATGTAAAAATACTAATTTTCAGATTTTTTAAATTAAAAAAATAAACAACTTAATGTTTGTTTTTAATAATTTAGCAAAAAAAATGAGCATATTATTCAGATTCAGACATCCAATTCAATTCAGAATTCTGACTAATTAAGGTCTATTCAAATTTTAGACAAAAAACCAAATGCAAACATCAACTTTTTTTATTTTACAAATTAAAAAGATGATTGGATTTCAACCCATTTGTTTGGCCTTAAAGGAGCCAGTGTTCTTACCATTTGAATTAGCCTTCGCCTCAACTTCAACTTTATTCTTTCCATGCAACGCTGGTCGATATCAACTTAAATTTTGCTATGTTAATTATTTCAATCCCCACATTGTGCATTCTTTGTAGCGAAAACCTAATTACACACCTAAATAAGTTGATGATCATTACTCAACCATTAATATTTCAAGAAGTCATTTCACCATCCGTGCTATTAGTTTTTCCCTTAAATTTAACTATTGACTATTTTACCATCTTAAAGTATATAATTATGCCTTTAATTATGTGATACAATTATGAAAATATTCATTTTAGCTTAAAATAACTAAAATACCCATAAACTTAACTTAAATTAATAAAATAAAACTATCAACTCATTGAAGAATTCAACATATATAATACTATAGCTATTAATAAATTTTGATTATTCAATATATATGCTAAAATATTTTATACATTTAGTAACCGTTATATAGCTTAATGATGAATGATTTTTCAGGTCTACATGAGTTGGTGCATCTGCAAGACTCAATTTTGACAACAATGATCTAAGGGGTAATTTACCTTGGTGTTTGACAAATTTAACCTCTCTTCAAGATTTACTTCCAATCTACTTACTGTAAATATCTCCTCATCTCCTCTCATTTATATGATAACCCTTGAAGATCTCACATTTTCAAACAATCACTTCCAAATTTCAACATCACGTGAGCCATTCTTAAAGTAAATAGTTAAATTCATAAATTGTTAACTAATTCCACTCTCCATGCATAAAACCTTCTTAAAAGATAATTTTATTAGTTGTTTCCTTTTAAGTTAATTCGTATTTTAAACAAAAACGTTTAAGTTGTATATATCATAGTGAGAGTTTCTTCATAACAACTCCCTTGTTCTAACATACATAGGGATGGTAATTGGATGGCTCCATAATAGATATCTATAATATTTGTTTAATTGGATAAGATAATATTTATTTAAAAATTTCTGAATCTTGAAATGAATATTTTAAAATTATATTCAGATGAATATAAATAATTATTTTTACTCAATAAATATCTATTTAACCCAACACAATTTTAAAAAATTTTAATTTTATAAAATTAAAAATGAAAAATGTAATAAACAAACAATTGTAAAAAGAAAAAAATGATTTTAATTTGGCAAACTCTCGGTCTCTCCCTCTGATGGCTTCGAGCACCACGAGCTTCCTCTGCTGCAGACGAAGACGAAGTCGTCTTAGAATCCGTTAATCGATTTCTCAACCGGAACTTCATTTTCCGGTTTGTGAAAGAAACGGTCGATCCGGCAATCCCGACCGGCAACGGTTTTTCCACGGCAGGACGAGAACGCGCCTTCCCAGTAGCGGCGCGATCCAGAGACTGAATCGGCAGGGGAAGCGAGTCGAGAAGGAAGTCGCTTGTCGGCCGATGCCTTTTGACGGCGACTCTCATGTTCGTGTTGTGTTCTCGGAGACGGCCTGAGTGCGTGGAACAGATCTTCAATGCAACTGAGATTTGTGCTTATCGCAGGGCAGCCGCTGAACGAACCGGTGGTGCAGTACGGCCCTTTCGTGATGAATTCACAAGCTGAAATTGATCAAACCATTGAGAACTATCAACTTTGCAAAAATGGGTTTGAAAATGCCAAGTACTGGAGGTCTCAGTCTCAAAGAGTGAGAGAGCCAACCCCAATCCCACAATCCCAAAAAGAATAAAAAGATAATAATAACAAAAGGAAGCGGCTGCAATTCTATCCCAATCAAGTAGGAAATTGAAAAAGAAAGGCCTTCTAGAAGGAGATTCAAAGTGCATGTTGAGTTGTGTGGGGGAGCAACTTCGTTTACCACTAAAGTCATTATGTTGATGGGTCGGCTTATCTTTTTGATATAGATGGAATTCGCTGCTGTTCTGTACATCATGTTCGTGTTGTGTTCGATAATTTGCTTCACTGAAGTGAAGTGACGAAGGCTCATGCGACGGACTAAGCTGCAATTGTTTTTTCAAATTTTTTAAAATAATTTTAATTAGCTTTTAAAATTATTAATTTTAGGAAATAAAAAATAAAAAAAGAATTTTTTAATATAATACATCATTAATTAATTTTTACTTTATTTTAAAATTTAGAAATACAAATTTAATGTCCATGGACATCCATGAATATTCATATTTGTGTGGATAAAATCCATATCCATATCCAATATTAAATATTGAATATGGATATGGATATGGATAAATCCATCATGAATAATCATGGATTTATACATGGGTGGACAATATTAATATCCAACTTGATATTTGTCACCCCTAAACATACACAAAAAAATGGTAATTTAAAAGTAAAATAAACAGGTGTTTATTATATATCTTGATTTTCATTGATTATGTGATCAAAGTGTCAATTTTGATTAATTTCTTTTTCAACGTTAATTTTTAGGTTATCTTAGTTTCAAGGATTTAGAATATTTGGTCATGAATTACACGCTTGTTAATTTTTTCAGCCATTGACTGTCATATTCTAGACTTAACGGTACTTTTCTTGATCAAGATAATAATTCTCTCTTCACCTCTTATAAGTATCATATTAATTAATTTATTGTTACAATTAATAGTCTTTAAAAATGGATAGATTTATTGTTTTGGTTACTAAATAATGCTTAAGGCTGTGACTATGAACAAAATTAGTAGTTAATGTAATATGTTAATAGATTTAAGATTTTACAGATTACTAATTGTTATAAGTTAAAGGATGAATTATTTTTTCAGGTCAATGAGTTAGTGCATCTGCAAGATTTTTTTTTTTTAATTCTTATATTGACCATAACTATCTTAAGGGTATAATAATATGTTTTAGTGCTTGGCAAAATATGACATCTACCTTTAAGTTTGAGACGTCTCTTTCCATCAATTTACTGGTAATATCTCCTCATCTACCCTCGTTTATCTTGTGTCAATAGAAGATCTCACATTTTCAAACTATCATTTCCAAATATCAATATCGCTTGAGCCATTCAAAAAAGATCAAGTGCGGAAATATCCAAATATACGTAATAATCGAGCCATATTCTTTTGCCTCCAAAATTCTAATTATATGACTTCTACATATCTCATTGTCTGGTCACAAGATGTTGGCAAATTTTCCAAATTCCTCTTCCATCAACATCACTAGGAGTATGTTAATCTCTAACACGTTAACTTGAGTGGAGAGTTTCCAACTTGACACACTTGATAATTCTTTTTTGGTAAAATTTAATTAATTTTAGGGGAATGTTCAGCCAACCTATAGAATTTCAGATTGAGCATTAGACTATACAAATTGATAAAGTGATTAGATATTAATTTGCTGACGATACATGTTCATGACTTGAAATTAGATCTCTATGGATTGGTATACAAATGGACGTACTTGTGGTGATAATTGAACCAAAACATATGAAGCTATAAAGATTTGGCAACTGGAAATTGACGAAGAGGGTTTCAAGTAGCTTTATTTTTTTAATTAGCCTTCTGCCTAAAAGGATAATTTTACTAGTTTTTTGCTTTTAAGTTAATTTTCATTTCAAACAAAAATGTTTAAGTCGTATGTATTATAGTGAGAGTTTTTACAGAGCAATTCTCTTCTTCAAGTAATAAAGGAAAAGAAGTAATTTAAAAGTAAAATAAACAAATATTAATTATATGTCCTGATTTTCATCGATTATGTGATCAAAGCTAGAATTTTGATTTCTTCTTGTTCAATGTTAATTTTTAGATTATATTATTTTCAAGGATTTAAAATATTTGGTCTTATGCTAGACTTGATGGTACCCATTTTTATTAGAGGTAATGAGTACTATTTCTCCTGGTATAAGAATTACATTAATTGTTTTTTATATTTTGTTGCAGTTAGTGGTTTTTTAAAAAAAGGATAGATTTCTTGTTTTCATGACCAAATTATGCCTGCCTAACATTGCGACTATTAATAAACTTATTATTTAATGTATATGTTAAAAGATTTGAGATTTTATCTATTTATTAATTATTTGTTATAAGCTAGAGGTTGAACTATGTTTTCATGTCAATGTGAGTTGGTGCATCCGCAAGAGTTCTTTTTTTTTTTTTTGGGTTAATCGACCGTAATTTACCTTTTCTGTTGGGCAAGTATGACATCTCCCTTCGAATTTGAAGTGTCTCTTTCCGTCAACTTACGGAAAATATCTTCTCTTCTCCCTTCATTTATCTTATGTCACTTGAAGACCTCACATTTTCAAACGATCACTTCCAAATCTCATTATCACTTGAGGGATTCTTGAACCATTCAAAAACGCAAGTGTGGAAATAACCATTCTTTGGTCGTGAAGATGGTGGCACATTTTCCAAATTCCTCGTCCATCAACATCAGTAGTCGACTAGTCGTACGTTGATCTTACAAGTTAACTTGAGTGGGGCAACACAAAAATAGACATACTTAATCAGTCCAGCGATTCTCTTTCGGTAAAATTTAATAAATTTTCAGGGAATATACGGCCAACCAATAGAATTTAAGATTGAGCACAAGAAGATACAAATTGATAAAACCAAATGGACTTATTGAGGTGATAATTGAACCAGAGATGTGAAGTTCTAAAGATTTGGCAGCAGTTAGTTAATGTATAGAAGGACATAAAGTCAAGTTCCCATTATTATTATTTTTTTCAAAAAACATCTTTACAACACATGCACCTGCCAAAAATTCTAATTTGTTGACTAATAATAATTGAATACCTTCAATGTTTTTCGTTGTATTGACTCCACCAGCTAAAGTTTTCAAAAAAGACACACAATATCAAAAGTGCGGAATTTAATTTTTGGCCTTTTGGATCAAAATACAAACAAGAAAATTGAAAAAAAAAAAAGGTCCAAAGATTTGTAAAAGAGTAATGATATAGCAACAAACTCTTACACAAATTTATTTTGTACAAACTGATGTGGCGTTAATTCATTAGTTGAATTAAATGAATTAAATATCTCTTAACCCACATTATTTATTTATATTATTTTATATTTTCATTCAACCAATGAATTAATGCCACATCAGTTTGTACTAGATAAATTTGTATAAGAGTTTGTGACTGTATCATCACTCTTTGTAAAATATGTGGAAGGCTATATATATATAGAATTTTCTAGTCCGGGATTTAAAAGTTCAAAAAAGTCCAGAAAAAACTTTAAAACCGTAGGGTATCATAACATTACGAAAAAGTCTACGACTCTATATAAGTTTAAATTAACAATTACGTTAACCCTTAAAACATTGTTGGTTGTTATTGATAAGTACTAAAAATGAATTCTAATACTATTGGATATAACTTAGTTGTTAGTAGTACATTCTCTTATTGTTGTTAATTTATTATTATTGAATATAAACTTGAGTTTTAAACTTAATTTCCCTTATTTATAATTACGGAACAACCTGTCAAAGGAAGTCTCATGAGCTCGTGGATTGGCGTGGTATGGTTCTATCATGTGATTCGTGCCATGCCTAACCTATTTTTTTTTTTCTTAGATCCAACATTGGCTATGGGCCGTATTTTAAAAAAATAAGCACAATTTTTTTTCTTTTTGTTTTTCTTTTTTTAAGAGGGCTTGCTAAGTTGTTAGCATATTTTTTTTTAAAGTTTATGTGCTTTTTTAGCCCACATAACATTACATTAGTTTACTCTATTATCAAAAATACTACAACACTTTGAGGGTATATCAATCGTCTACCCTAAGTTAACAAAATGTATCAGCTGACCACCAAACCGTTAGTTGCCGTTTAAGTATGATGACGTCAGAAGGATAATTTGGTCATTTCATATGATACAAGTGATAATTTAAGGGTATACAAGTGATAAAAAGAAAATTTAAAGATATACAAGTGATAATTTTCAAGGGTAAAATCGTCAATTCACTGTAATTCCGTTAACTTTCAAACGGCAACTAACGGTTTGGTGGTCGGCTAATATATTTTGTCAACTAAGGGTGGACGATTGATACACCCTCAAAGTGTTATAGTATTTTTTATAACAGAGTAAATATAGGGTATACGAATAATAATTTCTCTATAAATAACTAATAATCTTTCGTGTTGGAATTTACGCACATGGTTTCAAAAGAGTACCATACAATTTACGCACATGGTTTCAAAATCTTATCATGCCTCTATGAGGAAAAAGTAATATAAATTTATTGAAAACTAATTAATTAATTAAGAAAGAAAGATTAAAATGTGAAGTAATTCAAATTTTACGTAGTTACAAACGGGAACCTTTCTAATCTCTTTATACTGACAGAGAAATGCGGCAAGCCGGCTACTATTTTAAATGCACCAAGAATTAAAAAATGAAGGCGGTTCCTAATTTCCTATTGGCATACGGGAATCTCGGTGGTCTACTATAGAGTGCTTTTAAAAACCCATTGAGAGAAATCATATGTTAAAACTGAAATTGAGTTTGCGCAATGGCTATTCATGTTGCGAAGAAGAAAAAGATTTGAGGTTGGATTAAATTAAACTCTTTTTCATCAGCAGATTGGTTCAATCTTCCACATGATATGATTTGCTTAATAGAGAATCGCTTTCACTTTGTGGATCAAGTTTCCGAGCTGTGTGCAAGAATTGGCGCAGAGCAGTCAAATAGAATAAAGGGTTTATTAAATATGCTGATCAATTGATGGATGCTGGGCATCAATGACCATTCACATAAACACAATTCATGTCTTTTTCTCTACGACCCCTTTCACAAACGTGGGTACACCGTTAGGCCCAGTACTAAGGGGCTGTTTGAGAATAAGAGAACAAGGGCTCTTGCTGCAAGAACGGTTGGATAATTGTTCTACAAGGAGAATTACTACCACATCCACATTCTCTATGGAATAATACTAATTCACTCTTCTTATACACTCTTTCACCGACGAAATTATCCCACTGGCTAATTTGAGGATGGAGAGGATGGAGGAGACTAATAAAGAGACATTTACCATGTTTCCAGAAGATGATGACGGTGATTGGATCGAATATTTGTTTGATATTGAGGAATTTGAAAAAACAACTCAGAGAGGATACCCTTTGTTGCCAAATGGAGATGTTATTTGTGGACGTATACTATACCTGCAAGGACTTGTCTACTGTTCTTTAGATGTTTCTGTGATCGCAACTTTCAACGTTGCCCTCAAACAATGGAAAATTCTTCCATATTCTCACATCGGTTATGAACATTTCATTTATTCTGACTGCCTAATTGACTCAAGGTCAGGTCGTGACAGCAACAATAGTTTATTAATAGGACAGTCTAGAGTACTATTCCAGGACCCATATTCTGCATAGGTTTGATCTATCACAGATGAAGTGGTGTATAGTTGATAATAATAGTGGTTCATTAAAGGACAAATCATTGTTCTTGGGTCACCGTCATTGTACATCATTACTACTTCAAGTGGAAGATGAAGATTATGCAAGCGATTCCAGGAATACAATCCATTGATATGACTGCTGGGAGGAAGAATGCCCCCATATATCAGAATTTTATGGTGGCAGATTCGAGCAATATGCCTGAATTCAGGTACGTTTGGAATTGAGGTTGGACCGCTGTAGTTTAAAAGTTACAACACTAAAGTTTTTGGTAAACACTAGCTGCTGTAACTTAAAAGTTATGTTGATGTGATTTTTTACTTGTATCATAAAAAATCTATTATATTTTAAATAATTTTGTCAAAATTAGTATTTAAAATTTATATTTACTACATATTATTAACTTTTGTTTCATAGTTATAGTTTTTTTTTCTGCAGCAGCTGTAACTTAAAAAGTACAGCACCTCAATCCCAAATGGACCCTTAACCTCCTCTGCCAACGGATTTCCATTGACTTCCCCTATGTATTTTTGTACCTATGTTTAAAATTTTTGGTCTCATGTTACTTCTTCTGCCAATTCACAATGCATGTAATCACACACAAAACTTGGAGCAATTGCCGCAGCAGCTAAGCATTAACTAAGATTGCAATTGCTGCAGCTACTGGTAAAGAAGAGTTCATTAATTGGAGCAATCAAACTAACCACTTATGTAATTGATTGTTGTGCTAACAGTTCTATTTACGAAATAACAACATAACACAAGAAAAAAGAAGATACACATACTTGGCATGAGTTTATTAAGAAGTGGAATCACATTTCCGTGATGAGTTAGCTTCCGATATCTTGCTAGCTGGTGCTCTTTCCTGTCTTTCTATGTAAGCTGAGGGAAACCAACCAGCCTTGTCCTTGCATTGTGAATTCTGGGAGAAATGACATATGGTAGTAAACTAGATGTACTGAAGTAGGTTCAGGAAGGAATATCACTTGGCACAAAAAGGACCGGAAACTCGATTCCAATTCATTTTTGTTTGGAATTTTAATTCCTCTTTCTCCAGAAATATTGCTTGACAAGTGTGACATTACTTTCAAAATCGATATATAAAATTTCTGTTATTACTTTAAAGAACTATCTATAAAATTTCTGTTAAACATTACCTTGACTTTTAACTTCCTTTGTTTTAGCATTTTTAAATGCAAGAATAATGATACTACTAAAAAATAAATAAATAAATAAATAAATACGAATTTTCATAATTGGGCTAAACCAAATAACAAAAAGACGGATTAGGACATCTCATCTCTTCAAAGTTAGCTTAACTAGAACAACCCCATCTCTTCCTTGAGATTCTTAACAGCTTCACTAACTCCATCCTGAAAGAAGCATAAGTTTGTGAGATTTATTTTCAGTAATGGATCTCACAGAACAAATAGTAAACCTTAAAATTTACAAGATGCAGGCTCCAGTAATTCCGACAGCAATGGCTTCAACGAATTTATTAAATAAATAAAAACAAGAACTTGAACAAAAGAGATATGGAAACTACTATAATTCAACTCAAACTCAGTAACTGACATATTTGATAAGTGAATAAGATTCGAATTCCTAGCAGCTAGTCGACAATTAAATCGTATAAAAAGATAATTTAATCGAAAGAAAATCCAATTTAACACAGATATGAGATAAGAAAAGGAATGATACTTAATGCGGCAACAAGCCATAGCATTGATAAAGCTGGGAACAAGAAAGAACTTTAATATGCATTTACCTCAACAGAGATTCTTTCAGCAATCTCTTTTTCACATTCTTTGACTCTAGAAGATAGTGCATACTGAATGGCTTGTGATAGTGCTTCTGCAGCTTCTTTAATGCTAGTGTCGTCCACATTATCTGGAACCAAGTAACTTCTTTTTAGTGGTTCTGGAGCAACTCCAAGCCAAAACATCCTCTCGGCCCAGTAGAACTGGTCCAGCATAAATGGACACAGTATCTCACATCCAAAATCCACAAAGGAGACGAATAAATAAGTCAAAATTATAGCATACAAGTACTATCACAAAAATAAAACTAAAGAAATAAAGGTAACACAAATGAACTAATATTCTGGCAAAGACCATTTATACCATGTTTTGACTCAACAAGCTCAATGAAGTCCAGAAAGTTACAATAAATATTCATTTACCACCCTGCCTGTTCTAGATGTAATCACTGTTGGTGGGATTGTCACGGAAAGCAATTATATATATATGCCCTTACTTGACAGCAAAAGTGATCAAAGGAGAAATTTATCCCTAGATTCTTATAACAAATACATAGTAAAGCAAACAAGGCGTCAACGAAAGGTAACATTAGGGAAAAGGAATCTCTGTTGAAGACAATATCAAGAAACCACTCTTGAAATTCAATCAAAAAACTGACATCGAACAGAAAGAGTGTCACCAGCATTAGGGCAACAAAGATGATCGCACTTTAGCATTTCAACCAATACAGTAAAATTATGTATGGATACAACACAGTACGTATCTTATTTCCAAATTAAATTAATCAACAATTAACAAGCTCATTTCCTTCTCCACATATCCGGAAAAAAAGTGATTTTTTCAGAACTTTCTGGAGAATATTCATTTAAAGTTACTCCTTCTGAAAATTAGATTTAAAGGGGGAAAAAAGGAGAAAAAATGGGTTTGCAGTTAATTATATTGGCAGAAGAATTCTTATCACCATAAAAAATGCATGAGCTTGTTGAATTATATAGGTGCTTCAATTACAAAGGTTAGGTATGAATGGCTGCCTTTGCACCCAAAGATTTCTCAACAGTACTAAAAATATATTAGAAGAAAATTGTACATAAAGCAACAAAGTGTTTAGAAATCAACCTGAGGGATTCCTGATTGTAGTAGTGCTGCTGCAGTAGATCCACTGGTTTGAAATTGAACAAAGTAATGCAAACATGTAAATTAGCTTTGTCGTGTTTTGCACTTCTAATTTATATCAAAAGGAATCACAAAATAGAAAGCTCTCACCTTCCTCCATGATGAATTGCAGCCACACATCTTGGAAACAAATACTTGTACGGTACCATTCTGGTTTACATGATAACAATTGAAAAGAAAACATCAAATTCCACAGACAAAACAATCAGAAGGAAACTAATTGACTAAAATAATCATTTAGTAGTCAACCAGAAAGAAGCAGTTGTCTAACTCTCAGGACATTAGTTATTCTAGTTACGCAGTCAGATTGCCCTTTTTTTATTTCCATTACCAAGAAGCGTACTATTTTATATATTGTATTAGTTGATTTATTTGAAGACACCAGTTCATTTAAGATTGAATGCCTTACAAAGCTCCATTTGTAGAAGTCCTAATGGAAGTTTAAAAAAAAAAAAAAATTACTAAGGGCGCATTGCTATCATAATTTCACAAAGAGGGCACCAAGGTCCCAAGTTTCCACAAGTCTCATACATAGACATCCACGTTTCCAAAACCAGTTCTATAACAACAGAGTAGAAACTGGGTTAAATCAAAAGTAATTGTTAATTCACTTTTGTGAGTTAATCACAAGAAATGTTGCTTAAATCAGCAAGGAATGTCATTGACACCAGAAAAGATTTCGCTATAAGTGATAGCTTGTGATCATGTTTCAGATAGCTAAATCTTCACTGGTCAGATTATCTAACCAACACTAGGGCCTGCACATTTATGTCATGAAAAGAAAAACTCACAATGTATATCGTACAGCTCTATTTTTGTTGCTTCATAAGTGAATAAGTTTTCATCTTTATTCTTCAGTTATCTTAGCCCAAATTCAATAAGAGTTTAAGATATACTGACCCAGAAAAGCAGAAGAGCTTGCCATCAAAGATAGAGATCCCATACAGAGTGATTACTCTTTGAGTTAAAACTGAAGATGTTCCAGGAGCCATCACTCGGATAGCTGTGTCTAAAGGTTCGTATCCAGCTGTGAAAAGGACAAATGACAAATCTATAAGTTGTGTGTAGAACAGTTTGTAAAACCCGAAGAAATGCTTCAGGATTCTTTAAAAAACCCATGCTGCAAGAAGAAAAGAGAAATATGGCTTAGTACAGGATAAGTATTTAAAGTTCCAAGTCCAAGTGCACCAATTAAGGAGAAATCATCCCATCACACAAAAGCATGACACTTTTTAATAGGCTATACTTAGAGGGATTACACTTTTAATCCCATCATAATATCAAATTGTCAGCTGATATAACATGGTTTTCAAGTAAAAGAATGAAGTAAAAGTATCTTAAGGAACCAGAAGAATAAAAATCGAAAGGACTACAAAGGTACAGGGAAAGTATACAAAGATTTGTAAACAATTAACTACAAACAATCAGGAGATCTAGGTGAGGAACCTGCCTTGTAACAGAGCTCAGTCGGACAAAAATAGGTGGCGTTCAATTAGCAGCGTCCATAAAAGCTTGCAGCCCAATGTGAGATGCACACAATCTATTATTTGCATCCAACAAAAATGCTGAGAGCTCTCCACACTGCTTACATGAGTACTGCCACGAATTAGGGAGAAACCAAAAGCCACAAACCCGAACACTCGATGGCCAGTAATCTGTTGTTGTGCTAATATTAGCAAGGTGATTAAAACAGGACAAAGGAAGCTTGACTAAAATAGGAATTGGTCGATATTAAGAAGAATATCTTTTGCAACTAAGGGATAGGCAATTTTTAGCTTTGATAAGCATGAACTATTCATTCAACAATTTTTATTTTTTTGGGAGGGGATCAAAGTTGTTTGAATATTTTGAATATTAAATCTTTTTGAGTGTTAAGGTTTGTTTACAGAACTCATTTTGGTCGTCCTCCTACTAGGGTCGTAGCTAGAAAATCTTTAGAGAGGACAAAAATTTTGAAAGATATAAGAAAAAAAATTATTATCAATAATAAATAAACATATCACAATATTAAAATTAACTTTAATTAGCCCAATAATGTATTTACTTTTTCATACATAACCAACTATCATAAAATCATGTCTATGTTTTAAATTTCAACAAAATAACAAAATCTATAATTTCAAAAATACTAACAACAGCTAAAATATGATTATTATTTTAAGTTAGTACTAAATAAACAAAAATAAAGTAATAATAAGAAAATTCATGATTAAACAAAATGTATTATGTATATTCAGAATCAAGAGAAATTAGCTAACTCACAAAAATTAGTTTATACAATTTTAAATATAATGGAGAAGTTCAAAAGAGTGATCATAGATCATACTAAAAATAAAGGAAACAAAAAAAAAAGAGAATAAAAGAATTGTAATAATTTTTTTTTTTTAAAAAAAAATGGATCCGTGGTTCATTTGGTTTAATCACAAAACAGGATATGACAATAATAAGGGCAAGAGTGTGTGGTAAAATGAATTGTGAGAGAGTGGGGAATGTTACTGAACTCAATATAGAATTCAGGGGGAAAAAATCATGGGATATGAAACCTGGCCTATCTCGCTCTACTCTGGATCCCACACACCTGTCAACTCAGGGAGTTTTGCTATTGCAGCAAAAATTAGCACCTAAGCTTATATATGCATATTTGTTTTGAGTGTCTCAGGCATTTACTGCTAATTTAGGAATTTTGAGTAGGATTCTTGAAATATTGCAGGTCACTCCTCCCTCTTGCATATTCACAAGAACTTATAGTAGAAATAATCTATAGACACGAACTAGCTTGAAAACCCTTCAAAATTCTTAACTATATTTCCAATTAACACCTAGTTCAAAGATCCCAAATGACATACCAGGGCATTCAACAATTTTTTTGCTAAACCTAAATCCATACCTGTACACAGATGTAATGAATGATATAAATAGATTAGTGAATATTTTTCTTATTTTTACAGGAGGATAACATAATTAAGTGTCAAGGATGCACTCCAAACTAAATTATTAATGAAGGATTACATGCAATCATTCTGGCATACTTAGGCAGACATGGACACAGCACCTACATATGATATGGTTCATATTTATGCAAACAGCTCATCTTAAATAAAAATTTTAAAGATCTTAGAATAATCCAAAAGGCTCCAACTAAATAGTTGTGTACGGATGAGTATGCCGGCTCTTGATAAAGATTTAATTGATTGGATGTATTTTATATTTATAGCATTTTTGTTTTACATTTTCAACAGACAAAAGCAACCAAAAAGCAAAAGGTCATATGCTTTGAAAAGAACAAAGAAACAACAAAGAGGTACATATTAATATACAATTATTCCAGAGTAAACAGCTCATATGGCAACAAAAAATTATAAGGCTCAAGGTACACTTTTCCACTCTATTTCTATCTGCCAATCCTCTCAGCAATCTTCACCCATAGCTCTTATCTCTCTAAAAGCCAAATAAAGCAACTGAAGTAAAACATGTTTCTCTATCCAAAACAAAACCTAAACCTTCTCACTCTGAAGCTATAATAACCTCTTTCTACTTTCCAACATCTACAAAACTGCCATGTCCAGAGTGTCCACCTATGTTTCACAATTATAGCCATGTTTTGGCTCTTCAACGAGGTTGCTCCAAGATATAATTATAAGTCCTTGTAACAGCAGCGTATATACCAGAAATAGACTCTATTAAGAACCTAGACCATAGAGCATATGTAGATATGATATCTTACGATACGAATATGCCAATACACTAACTACATAAAATAGGTATTTACAAATACAGCACACTTTAGATTTAAGCAAAATCATTATATATGTAATATTTTTTCATATTACATTTTCATTACATTTTTACATATCCTCTAATCTCAACTTGATATAGTTCAATCAGAAACGCTCTCCTAATAATTGTTCACTGGCTACACACTAAAATCACAAGTTAATCTACGTTTACACTTGAACAACATCCACAATCAATTATATGCCAGCTTTCAATTAACATGGTGACGATTTACCAGAAACTTTTAGAACCTAAAACATATATTTATAAGATTAAGAAACATTTATGAAGTATCAGATGCATATTGGAAAATATTCCAAAACATATTTGTATCTGACATAAACATGGCACCCCTGTAGAAGAATCTGAGTAAAAGATAGCACATTCAACCTTCAATATGGGACTAGATGCACCAGCAATAAAGTAAAATGGAATGATTGAAAAGCTCAAGTTAAAAGAATATGCAAAGGCATAAACTCAGTTTACACTATCTTTTTAGTTAGAAAATGCATAACTTACAAAAGTTTGGGTGATGATGCCCGGTCATACCAAGTGGGAAGACCAGTTACGGGGTCCTGCATTTAGTAAAGACGTTTCAAGTGTCCGTGAGGTCCTTGCAATATCAAAACCCTATTCAGTTCAACTAGTTCGATATAAATAAGATGCATATTAAAAAAACTGCATCAAAGAATTTTTACATCAAAAGAACTAACTGTAAAAGGGCAAGGACTTAGATTCAGTTCCTCACTTCTCCATGATCCCCAATTTTCAGAAAAAAGTGGCCACATCCAGTGAATCACATCTCCCCAACAAACCTACTTCCATAAACTGACAAGAAGTTAATACAGAAGTAGAATGACGCAATCCTATGCACACATACAAGGAAAAAAAATACATTTAAACTTATGTTACAGGGCAACAATTCTTCAAAAAGTTATAATGGCACATCATATTATTCCTAGAAAACTAATACAGGACCATCATTCATTAGATTACACTAAAAAAATCATGAAATACCTTGTTGATGGGAGCTTCTTTGAGATGTTTATACAAAAGCGGGTGTTCTTTAGTGAAGCGGTGCTCAAATGATGCAGGTGCACTGCCCATTCAGTCGGAAAGTTAATTGTGACTCAGTCCCCAAAATGAAAATGGCAACTACTGCATATTCAATGCCTTTACAAGGAAATATAAGTGAAATGACACCAGAATTCGGTGGATTATGAGGAAGAATTTAGCAACACCACAAGAGTTCAATAAATCATCAGAAGTTATTACAAGTAATACAGGAGAATAAAACTTGTAAGTTTTGATGTTTCCGCATGACATTTTCATTCCTTAAGGAATCACCAAAACACAAAAGGGGAAAAAATAAATCTCACATTACCTATCGGGAACAACATAAGGAGCAGCAACCATGCAACAGACACAAAAGAGTTCTGCAAGGCTCCACCCTTCCTGGATCATCATGCAACTCAGCCATTTTAGGACATTGGATCATTACTTTGCATCTACAATATGAATTTCATTGGATCCTAGAAAATGTATCTACTGTTACGCGCGGAATGCGGAATCAAGCGCACCAAATAATTACTGAAAAATAAAGGACACAAGAATTACGTGGTTCGGTAATTAAACCTACATCCACGGAAGCAAGAAAGAATAATTGTTTATTTAACAATTAATAGAATATAATATTTGAGTAATGAATCTCACTTCCCAGAAACCCAAAAATACCCAGTACTCTCACACTCTGCAGGAAAAATAAATTCCCCAGACACACTGAAACAACCCGCCCCGAAAACCCCCCAGGCGAGTCTATCTGGTCTCATTAAAACGAATTTGAAAATAATTCTATTAGTAAAGAGTCTGCCGAAAATTCGGCAGAGTCTCCTTTATATATATAATACTCCCAAAGTACAAATATGAATATAACACTCCCAATACAAACCAATATACAACAAACTCCAGTGCTCAACATCTTCAACCAAAATGCTGAGTTTTATATTATACAACCCCAAAAGAACAAGATGACCAAGATGTCCCAACAAAAACATTTAAATAATCTAGCACCATCACGTGGCCAAGACTCAAAAAAATATATACAGTCGCTGGGTCGGTCTGGTGTACCTGCAACCTCCTGGTGAGGGGGGGAAAATAATAAAAACGGGGTGAGTTTAAAACTTAGTGAGATCAGTGAGCGGATAGTAGTTTTGAAAATTTATCTTTACTTTAAAAGAAATAATCATATCATTTCCAAACACGGTTTCATTAAACCATAAACGAGAAATCAGAAATAAACCATTAAACATTTAAATCAAATTACCAACCATAGAAATCATATCACCAAATCATATAGAATTCACAAATCTGAAAATCATCACAAAACAAGTACCCAGGGAAATAATCTCGTCATATCCGGACCTCAACGGACGGGCAATGACGTACTATCTAGGTAACGTCACGCCCCGGAGCTACACAGATAGACAGGGAATTACCATATCATATCTCATCATATCTCTGCATGCATAATCTAGTCCCCAAAGGACAAAAGCGCCCAAGCACACGGCCCAAAGCCTCTGTGTGTACTCAGACGGGCCCCAAAGGCCTGTATCTCATCTATATCATCTGTATCACAATATCGGTCTATATCTCATGTCTGTATCATCTGTATTTCAATGTCGGTCTATATCTCATATTTGTATCACTGTAATCATACCGCATGCATATGCCCCCAAAAGGCAAAAGCGCCCAAACACACGGCCCAAAGCCTCTATGTGTGTTCAGACGGGCCCCAAAGGCCTCTCATCTCATATCATTTATATCACAATATCTGGAGGGAAGGGTACTGTTTAATGATTTCAAAAACAGTCATAATACTCATATTCACATACCTCTTAACCATATTTTAAATCATACCACATTTGAATCCACTTTTCTTAGCTTTCACATAATATCATACTTTATTCAAAATCGATACCACACATGTTAATATAATCTCAACACGTGAATAAAATCCATTTCGAGAAAATCATAATAAATCCAATTCGAGAAAATCACATTAAATCCATTTCGAGAAATCATTAAATCAGAACATTTAAAAGACTTATTCCGCAAACATGCTTTACTATCATCGCTAACTATGAAAATAAGTTTTGTATATTCCACTCACAGTGACGGTGTTCACGGTCGGTTATCGTCTACGTCCGCGGACCGGTTCTCACTCGCGGATCCTCCTAAATCTAGGAAACGACATAATTATTCTCCATAAATCGGAATTCCGACTAAATATATGTAATAACTCGAAACGAACATTTATCCATAATTAACAACTCCCGTGACGATAAAATGACTAAAATGCCCTTGAGTCCGTAATCATTAACATGCTCCGAAATCATAAATCACCGAATTATCCTCGGAATCGTAATTACACCCAATTCACAATTCTAGGAATTACGAAAATATCCACAGGCTCAGAAATGACAAAATTGCCCTCATAGTGTGAAATTACCAAAATGCCCTTGCCGGTCAACGGTCACCGGAATTTGGTCAACACTGGCCAGGAAGCTCAAATCTTAAAGTGCCAATCACGCTGAGTTTAATGGCGGTGAGCTCCAGCGCAGAACGACGTCGGAATCTAGCTGTAGTGAGTTCCAACAATCGGCCAGAGTAGCAAAACGACTCTCGGTGCCTATGGATGGTCGGAAATGGAAGAGGAGTCATGAGGAACAAAATCCAACCGGTGGTGTCACTCAAAACCGCGAAAATCTCGGCGGAGTAAAGTGAAGCGATCGCGGGTTTCAAGCTTCGATTGCGGCGTTAGGTTCGTTTCGGCGAGGATGGCAGGGGAACGACGGTCGGCTTCTAAGCTTCAGATCGGTACCAAGCTCAGCCAAAACGGTGGTCGGAAACGTGAAATCCGTCCGGGTTAAAGTCGCGGGTCGGGTCGGATCCGGCGAGTCAAGATCGGGTAAGTTGGCAGCTTCTCTCTCTATGTTTTGCACGTGCATGTGTTTTCCTCTGTTTCCAACATATTCCTTTGCTTATAAACTCTTTCACCGCCTCATGCCATTATACATTCACAGGTATTACAATCCTCCCCCCTTATAAAAATTTCGTCCTCGAAATTTACGTACCTGATAAGAAAAGATAGGGATATTGAGCTCGCACTAAGTCTTCGCGTTCCCAGGTAGCCTCTTCCTTTGTATGATTCCTCCATCGCACTTTTACTAGAGAGATGATCTTAGAGCGTAGAACTTGGTGTTTCTCTTCCAGTATCTCTACTGGTTCCTCTTCGTAAGTCAAATCTTCCTTCAACTGAATTGGTTGCTTCGATAACACATGACTCGGGTCATATATGTACTTCCGGAGCATCGAAACATGAAACACATCGTGGATTCTAGATAACTCGGGTGGTAGAGTTAATCGATAAGCTAACGAACCGAATAACCTCCGCTCACCAACCTCATCCCAACACACTGGAGTCCTGCATTTTCTACCATACAAAGCCTCATATGGTGCCATCTCAATACTAGCTTGATAACTGTTGTTGTAAGCAAACTCCATCAGAGGTAAATAATTGTCCCAATTCCCTTTAAACTCCATAACACAAGCTCGCAACATATCCTCCAGAGTTTGAATAGTTCGCTCTGACTGTCCATCAGTCTGTGGATGAAAAGCTGTACTGAAGTTCAACTTGGTGCCTAAAGCATTTTGCAAGCTAGTCCAGAACTTAGAAGTAAAACGGGAATCTCTATCTGAGACTATGGATACAGGTACTCCGTGAAGTCGAACTATCTCGGCCACAAAAATACTTCCCAACTTGTCCATCGAATAAGTGGTCTTGAAAGGTAAGAAATGAGCAGATTTAGTAAGTCGATCTACAACCACCCAAACACCATCATGTCCTTTCTGAGTATGTGGAAGTCCCGCCACAAAATCCATGGTGATGTGCTCCCACTTCCACTCAGGAATAGGAAGCGGCTGAGAGCACCCTGCAGGTCTCTGGTGTTCAGCTTTAATCTGTTGACAGACCAAACATCGAGAAACAAATTCTGCTATCTCTCTCTTCATGCCCTGCCACCAATAATGATCTCTCAGGGTACGGTACATCTTCGTACTACCAGGATGCATCGCATAGGCTGAACAGTGAGCTTCTTCCATAATCTCTTCTTTCAGATCTTTAATATCAGGTACACAAAGTCTATTACCCATGAATACGACTCCGTCATCTCTCACCATAAAATCAGTTCGTAAACTTTTCTGCACATCCTCTTTTAACTTCATTAACTGTGGGTCCTGAGCTTGCATATGGTGAACTTTGTCAATCAAAGTCGGCCTAACTCGGAAGTTAGCTATCAAAGCTCCACGATTGTCAGTATTCAACTCGACTTCCAAAGATCTCAACTCGATCAACAGAGGTACATATTTCACTCGCAAGTGAGCGATAGAGCTGGAAGACTTTCTACTTAGTGCATCAGCCACCACATTTGCTTTGCCTGGATGATAATCGATAGTGCAATCGTAGTCCTTAATCAGTTCGATCCATCTCCTCTGTCTCAAATTCAACTCCTTCTGTCTCAAAGTCTGTAAAACAGTCCACAAATGCTCTGCATGCTCCTCTTCGTTTCGGGAATACACCAAAATATCATCAATGAATACAATCACAAACCGATCTAGGTACAGGCGAAATACTCTATTCATCAGGTCCATAAAAGCAGCTGGGGCATTTGTCAACCCAAATGGCATTACTAAGAACTCATAGTGCCCATAACGGGTTCTGAATGCTGTTGTAGGAACGTCAACATCTTTAATTCTAAGCTGATGGTACCCCGAGCGCAAATCAATCTTAGAAAATACTTTTGCCCCTTGGAGTTGATCAAACAAGTCATCAATACGCGGAAGTGGATACTTATTGCGTACCGTAACTTTATTCAACTGCCTGTAGTCGATGCAGAGTCTAAAAGTCCCATCCTTTTTCTTAACAAACAAGACTGGAGCTCCCCACGGGGACACACTAGGTCTAATAAACCCTTTCTCCACCAACTCTTGCAATTGAATCTTCAGTTCCTTCAATTCTGCTGGAGCCATTCTGTACGGTGCCATAGATATCGGAGATGTTCCAGGAACTAAGTCAATAAAAAACTCAACTTCTCTGTTGGGTGGCATCCCAGGAAGTTCATTTGGAAATACATCTGAAAATTCTTTAACTACCGTAATATCCTCAAATCTCAATTCTCGAGCTTCTGTATCTATCACATGAGCTAAATAAGCTGAGCATCCTTTTCTTAACAACCTTCTTGCACTAATAGCAGATATAACACATGAGGGTAGAACTCTGCGCTCCCCACAAAATTTCACCTCAGCTTTCCCTGGCTTTTTAAACACAACGTCCTTTTTAAAACAATCCACCGTAGCATAATGAGATTCAAGCCAATCCATGCCCAAAATAGCATCAAAGTCATAAATCTCTAAGGAAATCAAATTCGCCTCAAATTCATGTTCACCCATTCCAATCATACAATCTCGATACACACTCTGAGCAAGTAATGACTCTCCGGTAGGTGTACGAACAACTAATTCGCAATCTAGCAGTTCGGGCTCTCGCCCTATATGCATAGCAAAAGTACGAGAAACAAAAGAGTGTGTTGATCCAGGATCAATAAGAATATGAGCCTCGCGGCCAAGGATAGATAATATACCCATAATAACTTCTGGTGCAGCACGTGCCTCTTGCTGCGTCAAAGCAAAAACTCGAGCCTGAGTATGAGGTCGACCAGGCTGACCTCTCTGACCTGGAGCAGTCGTCTGACCCCTAAAGGTAGATGTAGAACCTCCTGTCTGCACTCCTCTCTGACCCTGAGTCTGGCCAGAGTAAGGCCGATACCGTGAGGCTGTCCCTCCTGTAGAGCTATCACCCTGAGATAAAGTAGGGCAAAATCTCCTGATGTGTCCAGGCTGACCACATAAATAACAAATTTTGTCTCCAACACGACATTGGCCCTGATGATTCTTGCCACATGAAGGGCAAGAAGTCTGCTGGAAACTCCTAGAACGATCATCACGATATCCCCCACCACTGCGGTCGTACTGTCCCTGATTCCTGGTATTACTTCCCACCGATGGTTGCACAGAGCTATGACTAACAGCTTGTCTCGAGTCTCCCCTGAAGCCTGTACCCTGACTCCTTTGGGTACTATCAGAATAACTCGTAGGAATACCCCCTCTCTTGGGCGGCCTACTACTAGAGCCACCCTCTGCCCAGCTTTGGCTACGCTTTTGCTTCAGTGCATGAAATCTACGTCCCTCTGCAATACTGTGCTCTACTCTCCTGGCTGCCTCAACTACCTCTCCAAACTCAATATATCGTGATGCAGTCACGGTGGTACGAATCTCAAATCGGAGGCCATCCTCGAACCGTCTGCATCTCTCTCTCTCATCACCGACTACAGATGTAGCAAATCTAGAGAGGTCTAAAAATTTCTTCTCATACTCCTCAACTGACAAAGATCCCTGAACCAACCGAAAGAATTCACTTCGTTTAATATCCTGATATACAACAGGAAAATAATGATCGTAGAATTCCTTGCGGAAAATGGCCCAAGTAATCGCAGCATGTCCCTGATATCGTCTCTCCACTGTCTGCCACCAATGGTAAGCTCTATCCTCGAGCAGGAAAGTGGCGAAGGATAATCTATCATCTTCTGGACACTTCATCACATCAAAAATACGCTCTAACTTAACAAACCATGACTCAGCCTCAGGTGGTTCTCCGGAACCATTAAAACTCTTCGCCCCTAAACTCCTCACTCGCTCAATAGTGTTTGCATTACCGACATGCGCTTGAGTCTGATTTTGCACAACTGTAGTCATGATTTGAGCCAGCCTATCAAATGACTGCTCAATATTCGGGGCATCCCCCGGTGTCTGTTGTGCAATTCTATGCGTAGAGGATTCAACTATCCCCTCATTCGCGGGTTCACGTTCCCCCGCAGGTACACTACCAGAAGTCAACCCAGCTATTGGCCTAGTACGACCACGGCCACGGCCACGTCTACTACTACGACGAAGCATGATGGTGCCTACAAGAGATAAACTCTGACTTTAATAAAGATAAAACTTATTCTGATAAAGACAGTAAAGTCTACAGAATCTAAAACCATGCTCTGATACCAACTGAAACGACCCGCCTCGAAAACCCCCAAGGCGAGTCTATCTGGTCTCATTAAAATGAATTTGAAAATAATTCTATTAGTAAAGAGTCTGCCGAAAATTCGGCAGAGTCTCCTTATATATATAATACTCCCAAAGTACAAATATGAATATAACACTCCCAATACAAACCAATATACAACAAACTCCAGTGCTCAACATCTTCAACCAAAATGCTGAGTTTTATATTATACAACCCCAAAAGAACAAGATGACCAAGATGTCCCAACAAAAACATTTAAATAATCTAGCACCATCACGTGGCCAAGACTCAAAAAAATATATACAGTCGCTGGGTCGGTCTGGTGTACCTGCAACCTCCTGGTGAGGGGAGGAAAATAATAAAAACGGGGTGAGTTTAAAACTCAGCGAGATCAGTGAGCGGATAGTAGTTTTGAAAATTTATCTTTACTTTAAAAGAAATAATCATATCATTTCCAAACACGGTTTCATTAAACCATAAGCGAGAAATCAGAAATAAATCATTAAACATTTAAATCAAATTACCAACTATAGAAATCATATCACCAAATCATATAGAATTCACAAATCTTAAAATCATCATAAAACAAGTACCCAGGGAAATAATCTCGTCATATCCGGACCTCAACGGACGGGCAATGACGTACTATCTAGGTAACGTCACGCCCCGGAGCTACACAGATAGACAGGAAAATATCATCTCATATCTCATCATATCTCTGCATGCATAATCTCGTCCCCAAAGGACAAAAGCGCCCAAGCACACGGCCCAAAGCCTCTGTGTGTACTCCGACGGGCCCCAAAGGCCTGTATCTCATCTATATCATCTGTATCACAATATCGGTCTATATCTCATGTCTGTATCATCTGTATTTCAATGTCGGTCTATATCTCATATTTGTATCACTGTAATCATACCACATGCATATGCCCCCAAAAGGCAAAGGCGCCCAAACACACGGCCCAAAGCCTCTATGTGTGTTCAGACGGGCCCCAAAGGCCTCTCATCTCATATCATTTATATCACAATATCTGGAGGGAAGGGTACTGTTTAATGATTTAAAAAAAACAATCATAATACTCATATTCACATACCTCTTAACCATATTTTAAATCATACCACATTTGAATCCACTTTTCTTAGCTTTCACATAATATCATACTTTATTCAAAATCGATACCACACATGTTAATATAATCTCAACACGTGAATAAAATCCATTTCGAGAAAATCATAATAAATCCAATTCGAGAAAATCACATTAAATCCATTTCGAGAAATCATTAAATCAGAACATTTAAAAGACTTATTCCGCAAACATGCTTTACTATCATCGCTAACTATGAAAATAAGTTTTGTATATTCCACTCACAGTGACGGTGTTCACGGTCGGTTATATCGTCATGGACCGGTTCTCACTCGCGGATCCTCCTAAATCTAGGAAACGACATAATTATTCTCCATAAATCGGAATTCCGACTAAATATATGTAATAACTCGAAACGAACATTTATCCATAATTAACAACTCCCGTGACGATAAAATGACTAAAATGCCCTTGAGTCCGTAATCATTAACATGCTCCGAAATCATAAATCACCGAATTATCCTCGGAATCGTAATTACACCCAATTCACAATTCTAGGAATTACGAAAATATCCACAGGCTCAGAAATGAAAAAATTGCCCTCATAGTGTGAAATTACCAAAATGCCCTTAGGTCAACGGTCACCGGAATTTGGTCAACAACGGCCAGAAGCTCAAATCTTAAAGTGCCAATCACGCTGAGTTCAATGTGGCGGTGAGCTCCAACGCGCAGCAACGACACCGGAATCTAGCTCGACAGCCGTGAGTTCCAACAATCGACCGGCAACAAAACGACGACTCTCAGTGCCTATCGATGGTCGGAAATGGAAGAGGGAGTCATGAGGAACAAAATCCAACCGGTGGTGTCACTCAAAACTGGCGAAAATCTCGGCGGAGTAAAGTGAAGCAGTCGCGGGTTTCAAGCTTCGATTGCCGGCGTTCCGGTTCGTTTCCGGCAGCGAGGATGGCAGGGGAACGACGGTCGGCTTCTAAACTTCAGATCGGTACCAAGCTCAGCCAAAACGGTGGTCGGAAACGTGAAATCCGTCCGGGTTAAAGTCGCGGGTCGGGTCGGATCCGGCGAGTCAAGATCGGGTAAGTTGGCAACTTCTCTCTCTCTGTTTTGCACGTGCATGTGTTTTCCTCTGTTTCCAACATATTCCTTTGCTTATAAACTCTTTCACCGCCTCATGCCATTATACATTCACAGGTATTACACACACTTCTCTCACTTCTCTCAAAAGCTTAGAAACTTATAAGCTTAACAATTTTGGGATGATTTCAAATGAATGAAATCCTTAGCTATTTATAGGAGAAATGAATTACTATGTAAAGAATAAAATAATTAAAAATATAATAAATAATTATTATAATTTTCAAATCCATCCCCCTTTTCCATTCTTTCTTTTCGGCTTACAAAACCAAATTGGATTTTGCTTCTCCAAAGCTTGCATGCTAGCTGTTGCAAAGTTTGCTTTGGCTGGCTGCTGCTGACTTTTCAACATCTACCTAATATGGATTGTTATGAAACTAGGAGGCTATTCTTTCAGATTTTCATTAATACAGCCGAATTATCATAATCTCCGAGCTATTTGCACACCTATGTGGAACTTAATTGTCTACCACAATTAAAATTTAACCATAAGAGACACATAATTGTGTACTTTTGAAATATTTATAATACTAAGTGCTAGTCTATCCCGTAACACCTCTGACACCTTTGGAATATTTTTCACCTACGAAGTCATTACGACCTTTCATTGAAATGAAACTTCTATAAATCATCTATTCTTCGACCAAGACCACAATGTAAACCATGACCACGTTAAAAAGCATAATGAGAAAGTATACATTGAGATATATCTTCCGTATGAAATACCAATGCGAAGAAATTTATCACAATAAAATCGCCCTCCAAGCTTGGACCATCTCCAAAAATCTTTACGACTGTAGAATAGCATTCTTTTCTATGTTCTCTTGTACTTTCCCTTTTCTTTTGCTCAAATGTTAACTCCAATGAGCCTAATAATATGAAAGAAGTTATAAGGACTTTTAAAAAGTGTAAAGATCCATAGTTTGCACCAATGATACATGTGTGTGTGTGTATAAGAGATTCAAAGTACTAACCAAACCTGATTCTGTTCTATTGTGATTACCAGAAGCTCAAAGCACAGGCGATGATGAAATTGGATAAAAAGTAACATACTTTGCAGCCAAGCGAAAACTCAAGTTCTGATACAGGAAAACAAAATGTATGAAAAAATCTTCAATGCTTACACAACATAGAAAAAAGCAGTAATGATATGCTTACTTAGTTGTAATACCGAGTTTGTATCCCAACTGATGGGCATCTTATCAGTCATCCATTGATGGGATTAGAAAAATAGTGAATAAAAATCAATTGATGTCATACCGAGGGTATGAATGATTGGTTACACGTCAGTTAGGATACAAACTGAGTATACCAACTGAGTAAGCTAGCATTAATGAAAAAAAATAAAAAAAATAAATATATTGCTAAACATCCAATAATAATGAGTTTATTGAAAAGAATTAATGTGCTTTCTGGAAAAGCATTTTATTAACTACTTCCAAAAACAAATCCACTTCTATAAATGCTTAATTTCTCTCCTAAATCAATCAATCAATCAATCAATTAATCAACTGCTTAAGTCACTCTGATTAAAGCTTAAAGGAGTGTAGAGAGAAGTTAACCTCGTGAGCCGAATGAGTTATTAGAAACACATCGTATTGCCTCTGATCAGACGCAAAAGCTGCAGCGATGGCCTGCACTTGACAATTAATTTCAAATTAAAGCTAACAAAATAAAAAATTAAAACTTAAAATTTAAATAAAATAAATAAAATAATTTTATAAAAATAAGAAAATCAAGAGATTCAATTACAGGGATAGGGTAAACATCACCCTTGGTGCCGAAGGCCATGAATGCAGCTATCGGTTTCTTTCTCTCTGTCTGCATGTGCGATGAATTTTTCTCACAACGCAACGTGCAATAATTACTTTGAATTATATTTTATATTTATTTGGCTTGGTTGAAATGACAACTTTGCCCCTGTTTACAAATTCTAAAATCTTGTCGGATTCTCGGGCGAAAAATTATCGAAAATCTTGTGAATAGCCGAATAGGGCCGAGATTTAAATATGAAAAATACTTTTTTTCTAAAAAATAAATAAAGTGCTAATATCGTTTAACCACCTCAGTAATTGTAAAATATTAAATAATTATTATAAATACACACGCGCACGCACATACATACATAATATATATATTATTGTCTAATATTTTGCAGTTAAATACTTATATTCTTACAAAAAATTTCAATATATTATATTTTTAGTAGCATTAGTTGATCTAGAATACCAATTTTCTTCCTTTAAGAAAATTTTTTGTCAATAATAAAAGAATAATATAGAAAACAATACAATATTAAACATTTTAGATACAATCTACCTAAAAATAAGATATAAAAGCCTCTGGATTTAGTATTTGACAATCTATTTGTGTGATAATTAGTCAACTAACGATACCGAAGAAAATATAGTCAAATGAAACACCTTGTAAAGATATAATAGGAAAAATCAAAGGCTTCAACATATCTTATAGTTATTTTATATTTTGCAATTACTGAAATAGTCAAAAGATAATAATCTAAAAATAAAAAGTCTTTATTTACTTGTATGTGTTACATAATTTAAAGATTATTTGTAATATTAGAGGATTAGATGGAAGGGTGATTAAAAAAGAGTTATGATACAGCCACAAACTTATTTTGTACAAACTGATTTGACATTAATTCATTAGTTGAATAAAAATACAAAATAATTAAAATAGATTAAGTGAGCTAAGAAATATTTAATTCAACTAATTTTATCATGCCACATCAGTTTGTACAAAATAAATTTGTATAAGAGTTTG
Source organism: Citrus mangshanensis (assembly GCA_030449895.1). NCBI lineage: Eukaryota > Viridiplantae > Streptophyta > Magnoliopsida > Sapindales > Rutaceae > Citrus > Citrus mangshanensis. The sequence goes on along the minus strand of JASUUJ010000327.1, from coordinate 407,745 downwards.
TGCCTAAATTATTACTCTTAAAAGAATTATCACCACTTGAACCTAAAAGTCTACGGTAGTATTTATTTATTTATTTATTTTGTCTAAAATCTGAATAGGTATAAATTTGATTGAGATCAAAATGAGTTTAAATGCAAATTTCTGAATAAAATATTTTTTTCTAATATTTGAAAATAAATGTCATCTTGTTTATTTTTATTAGTAAAAAATTTAAACATAATTATTTAACATTTATGTCCTTATAAGTCAAGATGAATGAACGAATTAGGTTTTATAATTTAGGAAATAAGTGTATTTAATTATAGATATTTTTGGGGTGCAATATTTAGTTCCAATCCAGATTTTTTCTTATTTGGATAAAAGTCATAAAAGTTTATTTTTTATTTAAATATAAATGTCTGAAAATTTAATCAAACATAAGTTGCAGAACTAAATAAAAAAATTTTTAAAAAAAGTATAAATTAATAAAATTTTAGACTCTAAAAATTTGACTAACAAGTCCTAAGTTAAAATATCATAATAAATTTGTGTCACTACTTTAATTTCTATTATTATTATTATTATTAGTGTCACCATCACTTTAAAGTTAAAATGACATAATGGTGTTTGGATAAAAACACTACAATGAAGTAATAAATAAAAGTGTGGTGCATGTACATATTATATAGAAAATTAAATTAAAACGACAAATGCAAATCAAAACTATCTTTTGTGTGGTTGTGTATATATATATATATACACACACACACACCTTGATATGATGATATCAAATTAATGCTTTAAGTATCAGACAAAAAAAGGAAAAACATTAAGTGAGTGTTGCACAAAATTAAGAGAATTAGGACGTAAAAATTCTCATTTGTCCAACTTTAAAAAAAATATGATTAATTTTTCTTCGTATGCTTCTGGATCACAGAAGAATTTAAAGAGGGGGGATAACATCCTGGACAATCTTATTTTGAAATATTTCTTAATAAATTATTTTTTACATTATTACATTATTATTTTTTAAATAAGGACTTAATTAATAGGCAATGGTGCTCACATTACAGCGAGAAAGGGTCATCGTTTGAAATCTTTAACTAATTTATTATATTAACTCAATTTACGAGATACGTTTTATATCCTTAAATGTGTGCTTCAACTATTAGTCTGCCTCCTTTTAATTATTATTTCCAGCTGTGCCTTTTTTTGATGTTGTGTTAGTAGTTTTTGTTGTTTTCAATTGTCATTTTGATGTTGCTGCCGGTGTTTTTTTTTTTTTTTTGTCTTTTGGTAGTTGTTGGTGTGATGTGTTGGCCGTGCCGATGGCAGAGGTGATTAGCCATTAGGTCCTCTACTGAAACATTTTTACAAGAGTAGAGCTTCTTAGTGTATGTTTGATCCTCTCGTATTGAGGCACTTGTGGTGTGTTTTTCTTGTGATAGTTTTTTCTTTTTCTTTTTTATTTTTTTATTAGCATGATAATTTGTGCTGCAAGATCGAGTACTATAGAGGATTCTTTTTAAATAAGGTATTCACCTACAGTAGTTGAGGTGGGCTAAAACATATTATGATCGGATGAGACTCAAAAAATACTTTTTGTATATCATTAGATAGATCCTGGTGGCGAAATTGTTTTCTTTTCGATTGAGAAGGTTCCTTAACAAACAGAGTTCGAGGTGTGCATGGGTTGGACTAGATTGAGTTTTTAACCATTTTGGGAAAGTGAATTAATTTTGGACGCGTGAAAAAAAAAAAACAAGGGCTTCACCCATTTCCACATTATCATCGATCTCTACCAGTCTTCTCCAATACCAATAGATTCAATTTTCTTATGTTCTTATTCTGAATTGAAATTTCAAAAATTATTCAGAGAGAGTAAAAGTACTAAAATTTGGTAAGGGTCAATGGGTCATATCATCTTTGATTCATTATCTTGTACTAATAAATTAAAAGATTTAAATAAAATTACAATGGATTGCACCATATAATATATATATTTTACTTGGTTATTTTATTTTATTTTTCTTTTGTTGGATTATTATTGGCTGTGAACGAAGATTTGGAAACAAGATTTAGAGACTGCATGCCTGCATGGGGAAAACGAGGACCTTGTTTTCATTGTGGAACTGAAAGTGAGTTTTTTGTTCAATTATATTAATTAATTTATCATTTCATAAATTACATATAAATCCATTAGTCATTTTTAAGTACGGAGTTCGAGGTGTGCATGGGTTGCAATCTAAGTGTTGAGACTATCAGCCATGCTCTCTTGGAGTGTAAGGCAGCGAGAAAAATTTGGCTCCAATCCCCCTTTTCAGCCCCTAGATTAGAAGCCAATTCTCAGGACATTTTCAGCACTTTGCAAAATATGGCTAAGGAGCTGAGGAAATCAGATCTGGAATTAATGGTAGCTCTGTGTTGGTCTGCCTGGTATGCTAGGAACAAATATATCTTCGATGGCAGGGACATTAATCCTATTATATCAGCAGCTAAAGCGGAGTCTGTTTTGTCAGCTTTTCAGAGAGTTAGGAAGCCCCAGCAAGCTCACATCTCTATCTCCATAAAAGAGAAGCAGCAGGCATGGATCCCCCCTCCCCAGAATGTTTTTAAAGTCAATGTGGATGCTGCTCTTAATTCAAAGAATCTGAGTGCAGGAGTGGGAGCTGTGATTAGAGACTCTAATGGAAAGATAGTTGCGGCTGGGGTAAATCAGAACCTCCTAAAGGGGTCAGCTAGCTTGGCTGAAGCAGAGGCGGTGCTTTGGGGCCTTCAGCTGGCTAGAAAGGCGGATGTATCCTCTTTGATTATTGAGTCTGATTGTTTAGAGGTGGTCCAGCTAGTGAACAACACCAAGGGCAGCAGATCAGAAATTTTTTGGACAATTCTGGCAATCCAAAACCAGATGAAGAACTTCCAGAAAGTGGTTATAAATCACATTCCAAGACATTGTAATGCTTGTGCCCATTACCTAGCTAAGATAGCTTTGGGGAAAATCTCTCCCTGTATGTGGCTAGGAAATATTCCAGTTGAATTGTATGGTATTATCAAGGTGTTGTGATTAATGAAAGGATTTTGCATGTTTGGGCACCAACTTTGGACAAACATGCAAAATCAATTTTTTTTTAAATTTTTTATTTAAGATATGTGTGTTAGTGAGTGATACAAGGAGTGAACAGGGACTCCACTTTGGCGAAATGGACCCCCCGAGAAGCCAGGGCTTTGCAATGCATGTGGATCAAGGCACCGGGTAAGAGGGGCTCTTACCAACTATGCACCAAAGCATCTTCAAAGTGCTTTTCCATTAAAGAAGAAGAAGAAGAAGAAGCAGCAGGAAAGCAAAATGATTATGATCAATAGTTCCCGAACTGAAGAGAAAATTTATGATGTTTCGAGAAGCAGCTGCGATGATGCCTATAGTACTGTTTCTTCAGAAGGTTGTGAGAGTAATATTAATGATAGGTCAAGTTCTTCAGAATCCACAACCATTTCTTGCACTGAGGCTGGAAGCTGCTTTGAAATTAATAAACAAGAGGATGGAAGCATATATGACGGAGAAAATAATTAATGAATCTCACCAAAATAGAGATGGATCTTGGTTTCTTTCCTCAGTTTGCAATGTTAATACAAGCAGAAGCATTGAGTTTAATGGTCATTAAAGCTTCTTCTCACTTACGTGAGCAGTATTCGATTAATTATTTTAACTCTGTAGATTTTAACAATTGGACTTGTTAACATGCACAAATAGCAGTATGCTAAGTGGACAAGTTTATTGTTTGTATTTTCGTATTTATGCATTGCCAGCATATTTTTTTGTCAACAGCTTTAACGTATTTCATACTTATAAAAGTGCAATGAGTGGAGAAGAATATCAAAACAATTTTTCAAATGTAAGATCATAGTACATACCAAATGATCATGATTTTATTTGAAATGATGATGATTCTCTAATGGTCTAATTGCATGCATGCAGGTGAAATCCAACAGAGCTTGTGGGATTTTCATATTCCTTCAAGAAAAAAGATCCTTAGTAGTCTACCAAAGTCTTTCCCCAGTTGAAAGGCTTCAAAGAGACCTTAAAAAAATTCTAAGGCATCATCAAGATCCCAATTCTAGCATTATTTCGGAATGTCAAGATGGTGTCCTCCTTTATAATCTCAACAACCAAATAATTTATCCCTCCGAAATTTGGTCTCGGAACCATTCTTCTCAAATAATTAATCCACTATTTTAGGTACATAAGGGGTTGTTTGGTATGAAAGAAAATAATAGACAATCAAAGAGCCATGATTGTAAATTAAAAAATAAAATGTAATTTGATGTCATTTTATTTTTGTAAACAAGAATTGTTAGAAATGTTTCATATAAGCAGTGTTCCTTTTAAGTTACTTTCAGATTTGGTTTCTTTTTGTTCCTCAACTAATAAATTGCTATTGCCTATTTGTGGCTCTAATGAATATATTCAACTCCTTTAAATGGTATTGTGTGGCCAACCAGCAGCTTATTAGCTTTCAGAAGTGAAAATTGCTTGGCATGTATATCCTATTAATATTTACACACGCGTGCACTTTTGTTGTTGCAAATTTAAAAAACAAGTTTCCCGAAATAAACTTAATAACTTATTACTTTAAATGAAAACACATTAACAATTAGGAAAAAAAAAGTTTTAAGTATTATTATATGTCGATGAATCCATAATATATGAGTCATAAAATTCAACTTAAAATTTTAATTTAAATTTTGAACTATTGAAATCAAGCAATTTAATGGTGAATGAATAACCATCAGTAAAATGCTGCTTTGAATTTCAAAATCTTTCATTGGATTACTTGAAATTAATGATTAAAAATTATGTCAAAATTTCAATATCTTTCTTCTTATATCTTATATGATTGGCACCCGAAGCACCCAATAAGAATACAGATTTTCCAGATAAAATACTCGCGAAACCCTAATTTTTCAGAACAAGTTAAAGGAGTAAACATTTTCTGTAGAGAAGAAGCAATAAATTGGGGCTCAACAGGACCAATGCTACCAGCGTCTGGAATAAAATGGGATCTTCGTAAAGTTGATCAATACCAAGGGAGTTTTGTAGCTCCTTAGACTCCGCAAAAATAATCATAGAAATAATCTTCTCTGCCAATTAGTGTCTCAACGGGGAAGACAATTAAACAAGATCTCCAGATGCATTTTTGGCATTAAAAAAAAAATTGGGGATAGAAAAGAAAATAAATACAACATTTCAAAAAATGTCAACAAAACAAGAACCAACCAAAATCAGGCCGTTGGTTTCTTGCGTGCAAATCTCCGCAAAGATGCCGGTAGTTCAACTTCCTCGGATAATTTTTGCTTCTTTTTAGACAATGATTGTTCTTCCTTTAATTGTTGATCCAGGAAAGGTCTCTTGGCCTGTGCAATCAGTTCTTGTTTCTTCTTGGCTTTCTTACTCGGTTTATTCCTACCCGTTGTTTTATTCTTCCAAACGAAGCCCTTAACGGCCTCAACAGCAGCTTCCATTTCGTCTTCTCTCTCCTGCTTAGTTGATTTCTCTTTCTTCTTTGCTTCCCTCACCGTACCAATCTTAGATGGATTCAGTGATGAGCATAATTTATATACATATTTTACCCTTAATTATATAATTACTAGTTATTTTTAATTAATTGAAATGTTTTATTGAATAGGAAATTAATTGGAGATTAAGAATGCAAAGTTTATAAAAAATAACAAATTTGGGAAAGCATCAATCAAAGTTGTGACACAACTAAGAGTTTATAGCATGTGAAGTCAAGAGTAATTTGCACTAAAAAAGAATTTCAATTTTTCAAGTGACTTGGACGTGCATGGCATTGTAATGCATGGAAAACAATTTAAGGGACCCACACTTGGCTTTCATAAGTGGCAAAAAGGAATCCTAGTGCAAGCTTAATTGGTGAGCACATGAGTGAGAGCAAAGAAAATTAAAAGGCCAAGCCTTTTGGCTTAAGAAATAACAAGGTCGGTGGGGCCCATTTTAAAGAGTAATATAAAAGCAAGCTTTTGGATTTTGGAGAAGGGCAGCCGCCGGAGGAAGAGAAAGGAAGCAAATGCGATTTGGCAGAGAGGAAAAGGAATAGCAGCAGCAGCTCGGCTTCCCATGGCTGAATTTATTTATTTTGTTGCTCTTAATTTAAGTATGTCTAACTAATTTTAGGTTAAGGATGAAACCCTATTCAATGAAATAATTATCTTTTTATTTAATTAATTCCTTATATATGTTCTTTGATGATTATGGTTTTTATTTCATATAATTAATTATGTGTTATTAAATCTTTTCACCAATTCTGTCATGCATTATTGATTGTTAGGATTAATATTCAATTAAATCTATGCTTAGATTTATAAAGTTTATATATGATTATTTTTTATTCTGTGTCTTTCATTAAATTATTTACACAAAGTGTTTAGGAAAACTTTGACTATTTGTTATTTAATATATTTACATGAGATTCTTAGATGTCATACTATTAAGCAGAAAAAGAACCCACATTAGATTAATTTTAATTGGGCTTAATTGTTATATTCATGAGATGACATAGATTGATTTCGAGTTGTCACTCTAAAATTATGAATTAATTAATAATAGGTAATTATTAGTTGAATAGTAGTGAATTCCGAAACCTTGGTAATTTTTATCTTATTGAATTCTCTTTTGTTTTAATTATTTTCTTAGTTTAATTAGTTTAATTTCTCTTAAAACTCAATTTGCTCAACTAAGTTAGGATTAATATTAATTTTAGATTTAAATTAAACTTTTTAATTTATAACAATCCATGTGGGTTCGACCTAATTACCACTATTTTATTTCTAAATTCATGCGCTTGTGAGTATATTAAAATTTTCACAACATTCAGGATGATTGTTTCAGGTGGAAGCTTGTCAAGAAGAGAGTGCACTTCCTTCTCTCTCCTCTGTTTAGATGTTCCAAATGGGTTTGCCACCCACCTGATCCGGGAACAAGAATACCAGACCAACCCATGGAGTGTCCGATGCCTAACACATCTTCATATGGGCGAAATGAAACTTTTCCTATTTGGTAGCCTTTCACCATAGAATAACCCATGTATCTGCTATAGTTATGAGCTCCAGAAAAATCTCCTAGAATCTGTACAAATGATCCAGGACAGCAAGCAAACCTTTCCGACTGAAGTCTAAAGTCTTTGCATGGCCAGGTAATGTTTGAAGAACCTCATATTTCCTCAAGCCCCAATTCTTAATTTTACATTCTTTGCCAGATGTGGCCATGAGATGACCATTAGGATGAAATGCCAACACTGAAACAGGCCTCTGATGACATAGCATCTTGATAAGCAGAGCAGCGGTGGTGGGTTTCCACATGGTTACCGTACCACCAGAATGACCCAAAGAAACAACCCCATTGAAGGGATTCACCCGCATTACATCAGTACGGCCTAGACCAGTCCAAAAATTACCCACAATCTCACCCATTGTAACATTTTGATATCGAAGCTGCCCAAGTTTGTTTATGGACGCCAAGAGAAACTGAAGTTTCAGAACTGCACCATGTTCCTGCAAGATTGAAAGAGCATAAATTATTAGTCTTGTTGGTTTGGACTACATGACCTTGGGCATTCTCAAATTTGAACGACCTACAGCTAAAAAGATCGAAATCCTACAAGTAAAGTGAACTCGCCTTTGAACAATGAAGTTCAGTGCCATCTCGGTTGTAAAAATAAGGGTACCTGTCAAAATTTAGAATTTTTAGCTGTCATTCAAACAAAGCTACAGAATTATCTGAGTCCATTACATCATTGTTCATATTGACATCTAACCATGCAAAATATAACTTTGAGACTGTCATCAAAAGATGGTAAAACATAAAAACAATAATAAAAATGAAAGCTCATTTAAGGAACTACAAAACTGCGAGGAATTACACTCTGTGTGTGTGTTGTCATCAGTAACAAAGAAATTTACTTATTACTTATATCATGTCAGTACGATATATGAATAAAACCAAATGTCCAAAACAGACCATTTGAGAATTTGGGAAAAAAAAAAAAAAGAACTGGAGCACCTGAAATAGAGCGTCATAATGAGTTTAGGTTGAAAAATAAACTCCAGAAAAACTAAAAACAATGAAGGAATGGTAACCTAGGCCAACTCAAACAAGTTATGCCTTCACGGGGTTCAAATTTAAGCCATATAAAGTATTTGGGATTACCAGTTTCCTATTACAACCGACCATAACAAGAAAGGAATGCCAATAATTTTCCAATGTTGTACAGAAATATGCAGCATGCTGTGGAGGAATAAGGATTACTTTAAACAAGTGGTGATAATTGAAAGTCGCCAATTTTGTTCAAAAGAAGATTGTCACTGACTGGTTAAAATAAAGCTAAATCAGGAAAATAACTAATGAGTTCTGCACATGATTTGCTTTTCCCTTGAATGACCTCATGCAGAATGATCAATTAGATTGATCAAGTTCCAGCGATGTTCAATATAGCCAGCAGTGAAAATTCAAATAGTACTCAAACCAAAATGAACCTCTGGTCCCAGAGACAAAAAATTCAATTAATTCAAGTCTCTAATTCTTACGAAGGTTCCAAAAGATATCAGGCATCAAATATAGTTAATAATGCGTCCTCTACATGAATGAACACCAATACGTTTAGAGCATATGAATTTACTATTCATTGAAACAGTAAAAAATAAAATAAAACAGGCATACTTTTTCTGGGCAGCAGCAAAAAACAGCTCATTGTGCAAGAAGACCACATCGCGTACTGTTTCTCTAACCTGAACAAACCAACAAACAATCAGTATATCCATTTAATCTTCCCAGATAGAACCTGGAGGTACAGACAAAGAAAATTACTCCATTAGAGTATGCAAAGTAATACTGAGATATCTAACAAACAGTAAGATAAATAAAATATCAAATTTGAGTCATTTGTCCCAGCATAACCTATTTTTTAAATTCTAAATAACTTCTTGTTTGTCAACACATACTAGGTTTCCCAGATAAACACAAGTAACATTGCAATCAGTTTGTCAAGAGATATAAGAGGTCTCATCAAAAGAACAGCATACCTGTATTTCTTTAACTAAGTTCATATTTTTCATGTCCACAACAGCTAGGTGCCCCTTACGTCCGGCAGCTGCCATATATCGACCACTTGACCACTTGACGTAAAATCCAGAGTATATGGACCAAGTTCTGCACAGGTAGGACGAAAACAAAAGTTATCATTAGCAATATGACGCTAGTCAGGCAATAGACCAATAAGTAAGTTTTGTTTGAGATAGTTGCCCAACAGAGCAGTATGAACATCAGTGAATGGACCATTGATCAAGCAACATCACCAAAAGACCAAATGTACTTTTAAGTCATTCATAGGAACCGCAGCAACAATTTTATAAGGTTGTAAGCAATGAAAATACATAGCATAACTATCTCAAATTGGAGAGACCAAAATACCAAAGAAGAATCCAAGAATACTTATATTTATACCTTATAAGATGAAGACATGGCCCAAGACAGAAAATTAAACGTTTGTGCCCAAGTGTTGTTCGTATTACAATCTAACAAAAAGTCCAAGATTCTGCTTTACCAGACTACGGCCATGTTTGATATTGAGATTGGGTAACTGTAGTTTTTAAGTTATAACACTACAGTGTTCGGTAAACATTAACTACTGTGGCTTGGAAGCTAAGTTGATTTGATCCACCACTTGCATGATGGAAAACCTATAATACCCTTTTTTTTCAAAATTATTATTTAAAAGTCATATTTTCTAAACACTATTAACTTTTATTTCATAATTACAGTTTTTTTCCACAATAGGTGTAGCTTGAAAGCTACAACATCTAAATCACTAACAAGGCCTATATTTTATTAAGAAAAGCATGCAATGGGAGCCAACTTTTAACTCTAAAGATAACTCTAGCAAATTTAATTAAACATTGAAGCACAATTTCCCTTCTTATTTTCATAAAAATTCCTTCTTTTACCAGTCTCTTCAAAGTTGAACAACAAAAGCCAAATTACAGATTTCACTCCTCAGCAAGTGTATGGTTAAGAACTCTGATCCCATTCTACTCATTTTACAAAATAAAACTCTCTATTACTTTTCAATTCCTTATCTACCTTCCCTTTTCAGCCAAGATCTTTCCATAGATAACAACATATTTTCAGCAAACCTTAAAAGAGTTGCAATGATTTCAGTATTTTTCTTTCATAGTTTCTACACTCCTCTTAATTTTTTGCATTTTTAACTAATTTACACAAAGATAATAGGTACGCAACTGCATAAGACATGCCACAATTTCACTACGGGAACAAGAAATTTGAAATTAAAATTGTCCTTAAATAGACAATGAGTCAAACAAAACCTTAACCAATGGAAATTGGTAGAAAAATAGTCAGGGAGCAGGCATCAACCTGGTAACATGATATCATATTGATTTCTGGAGCTTAGGATATCTACTTCACGAGCAATTGCTTCTTGTTTGATCCGCCATGTCTTTTCTACACCTTCCGCCTCCAAATAGCCTCCCTCACTTGGCATAAGCCACTGGAAGAAAGGAGCAAAAATTAATTAATTAAATCACCAATTACCTTTGACTGCCCAACTAAAAAAGAAGTATGAGTTTAGAAACATGTAAAATCTGGTACAATGGAGTACCACAAAATTACAGCACCTTAGAAAGAAGAAGTTTCTACCAACCGCCCCCTTCAATATGCTATCTTTATCTAAGAAGCAAGCTCAATATGATTCTTTAATAAAAATGCATATCATAAACATACAGTCCTGTAAAATTTTTCACCTTCTCTTCTCAAAATAGAATTTGAGAAAATTTAATGACAGATGACAAGTTTAATAGGAAACTAAATTACCTTCTCAACTTTGGCAGCAGCTTTCGCAGATTTTCCATATAATTCTTCTCTGAGAGCAAGTTGACCCTTCAATTTTTGTCTTTTAAAATCTGCAGAAATGAAAAGCTTAGAACTGAATAAATATCATAAACAATCAACTCTGACAAGAAATCTCAATCAACAACACCATACCTCCAAATTAGCACCCTCTCCTCTGAGATATTTTTTGACCTTTGTATCTAATTCATTGGAGATCTCCTGAAGATTAAACATACATCACGTCACTTCCTAACTTCGAAATAGAAACAATGCACATCCAATATAATAAAAATATATTGTTGAACATCCAATAATAATGAGTTTATTGAAAAGCATTAAAGTGCTTTCTGGAAAAGCATTTTGTGAACTATTTCCAAAAACAAATCCACTTCTCGAAATACTTAATTCGATTTCTACATAAATCAATCAATCAAGTAATCAACTGCTTATGTCATTCAGATTAAAGCTTCAAAGAGCGCAGAGAGAAGCAAACCTCGTGAGCGGAATGAGTTATTAAACCTTGTGAGGGGAATGACTTATTAGAAACACATCGTATTGCCTTTAATCGGAAAAAAAAATGCAGGAAGTTTCCAATTTCCAAAGTTAATTAACTTAATTAGTAATCTGACTATACGCAAATCTAAGTAAAAGAAACTGCCACGTAATTGCACACTGAGAGATATCATTGACATCTCATGTTTGGGTCCACTACTCTTCTCCTATGCGTAGAAAAAATGCACCCATTATCGCTTCTTTATTCAACATCTACTAACCAACCAAAAGCACAATTAACTAATAGGTTGAACCGGGCTTAGACTTCTGGGTTACACAACTAATTCCTTTTGCTTTGCATAAAGTCCCACAAGATACAAACTCTGCTAATAAAAATTTGAGAACTAAAGAGTTGAATAGATTCCCATAATCGACAGTGCATCTCACCTAGTACATTCTCAGAGATGTTCGTGTCAAATTGTTGGAGAAAAATTAGTTTTTTTTAATTAAAAAAAACTTTTAGGATCGATCTCATACAATATATAAGAATTCGTAATCTAGAAATCGTACCTTAAAAATCTGAGAAGATGAACAATCTTTGCTTTTTCCGCTAAAGTGATTTAGGCTCCCAGATCACGATCTGTCACCACCACTCTTGTTAGATCATGATTCGCCACCAAATAATCTTTCAGGCTATGACTCAAGTTTGATCTGCACTTGACGTGTGGGTGTCTTTATCACCACTAAAGCAACCAATAAGTTAGAGAGAAAATTTCTTTTTTTTTTAATCTGTATATTGTGGCTCTCTAATGATCATTTTTAACATATTAAATATGTTGACACACCCTGACTAGAGAATTCTATGATTAAGTACTGAAAACCCATCAAGAGATGTGTTGTACAAATTTTATATTGTGAATCTATAACTCCAATACTTATAATTGCTCCCACCAAGATACCAGGTAATCTTGACCACAAGTGTGTGTCGTGCCAATTGGTAACTCAAATGGAATAACAATTATAATCATAAAATCATAACTAACTTAAGATTAAGATTACAGTAAAATCAATGCCTATGAAATTTGATAAATCTAACAGTCATTTCAAAGTTAATTAAATCTCATATGTGATCCTATTCAATGTAGTTGTACTACGTCAATAAATTTATATATGATTAAGACAAATCATTCAATGAATTTATTACAGTCTATACCTAAATAAAGTGTTCAACTTTATTTATCAACTACGAATATAATTTATTTAATCATAATATAACTTGTATTTATATCTTCTGTGAATCGACATGGTGATCACATAAATACATATAATATGATCAAATGGACTTTACTCAAAATATTAATGCAATTAAGATACTTGAATAAAATAACTCATTTTATTTTATTAATCAGAAAAATTATTTATTACAATTAAATAAACACATATACTTTTCAAGAGCACATTTTCCCAACACAAATAACTAAGATTAGATCAATTCAGTTCAATATATTTGGGAACAAAAGAATTGACATTTGACAATTATTACATCAGTAGAAACCATAAGATGAAAATAAAGTTGGTCAAATTGCACATAGGGACAATAAGAACACAAGCCAAACCTGTATCATGACAAAGGCTTCATCCGACAGACCTTCCTGCAATAAACAATAGCATTTTAAAGACTAGTAAAGGCCAGCTCGGAGCGATACAAAGCAGGAGGAGATGGTACAGTAAGATTTATGTAAATCTGGAATATGAATAAAAGTATAACTCAAGAAAGAACCTACCTGGGTTGCTTCCAGCTGAGAGGCATTATGATTTTCTTTGATATATTCATGCAGCAGTCCAGGAATTTTCCAACTCTGGTCTTGAGAACCAGAGCTTTATTCGCTAGCCGATAATATCAAATCCTTGAAAGGGAGGGAGCCAACTGATCTCAAAGCAAAGTATTCACAAGCAGTAGTTGATAAACTGCAAATCTGCATTAAATATTACATCCATTACATGCCAGCATTTGCTTTTAATAAGAAGAACAAATAAACTCAATAAAGATATTGTTGAAAGCCAAAGCGTGAACCAGTGGTTGCGCGGCTGTGTCTGGCTGACGAGGAGGCGACAATGAATGGCGCGAGCTTGACGGCTTTATGATCGGCGGTCGCCATCGGAAGCGGGATGACTGCGGAAAGCATGGGACTGCAAATTTGGAGCACGGCGTTTCAGTTCTCATTCGTTTTCGAGCTACTAAGCCTCTTCGCTGGTAGGCTTTTGTTTTAAAAGATTGTCCTGACCCAGAGAAGCAACAAAGAAAATGCTGTGTTAAAGAGAATTTTCCGATGACGATTGTACCCTTAAAGAAATAGTTAAATGTTGAAGAAAAGCACAATAATGGGCGATTAAATAATTCACAAAAGTAAGGGCCAAAATAATTTTTCCAACTTATAGTACACTTTAAAATAGTGGTTGGAAAAAGCGTTGGGGAAATTTGCATTCCAATGAATTTGATTGTGTTATGAATTTTTCGGATTGGGATATAATTCATTAAAAAAAATTAGAAACGAATAAAAAATTAAAAGTGGTAAGCATTTTATTAAACAAAATTGCAAATGCATACGTATTGAATACAAATAAACTTAAAACAATCACTAGAAGCATATTGAAAATAAGAGAACAATATAATGAATGATGGACGATTAGTCGAATAGTGGTAAGGGCTAAGACAGCCCTGACGGCTAGGTGCGATGTAGATGGAATATCTGTTCGTGCCTGGGTGGGTTGGCACGATGGAACTATTGACAACTGTCGGTGGCTCAGCGTGGTTAGCGGTATTTGTTATCATTATTATGGTGTATTTACTTAAGAGTTTGGAGAATAAGAAAGAAGAAATAAGAATAAAACTCATGTTTACTTGATAAAATGTAATTTGTGAATGGGAATAAAATGTATGAGTCCCACATAATTTGGAAATAAAGAATGAGAATCTCATTCCCATGGGAGGTTGGGAATGGGAATGAAATTCATGTTTACTTTTGTATTCCTCTAATTTTTTCATATTTTCTAAATTATCCTCGGTCAAATCACAATTAATTTTATTATTTTAAATGTCTTATTATTATTATTATTATTAAATTTTATTAACTTTATTATTAATTATTGTTATTATAATTTTTATTAATATTATCAATATTAACATTTATTATTATTATTAATTTTATTTTTTAATTAATATCATTTTTATAATAATATTTATACATGTATTTAGTTAATGAAAATTACATTATTTAATTCTATGGGTATTTTGGTGAATTGATTCTCATTCCCATTTATTTTGCCAAGTAAACACATCAATAGCATTCCAACACATTCTCATTCCCTTTTATTTTTGTCAAGTAAACATCAGAATCTCATTCTCATTTCCCATTCCCATTCCAGCCCATTCTCATTCCCAGTACATTCTCATTCCACCTCATTCTTATTTCATAAAGTAAACACACCATTATTCTTTTAATCTCGAAAGAGTTAGTTAGAATTAGAAATTAGGCTTTAGTTTTGTCTTAGTTTTAGGATGCATTATTTTTTTATTTTACTTTCTTTAATTTTGAGATCTAATCCAATCTAATTTAACTTGATCTGAACATAAAATAGTAAAAATTATCTAAACAGTTCTCAATTCAAATAAGTTAATTAAAATCTGAATTTGTATGGATTAAAATAATGGCAAGAAAACAAAGTTTGGATATGTTTTGAGTAACTTCGAATAGGTCCAAATCTGATAAGATCAGTAAAAATTATCTAAACTCAATCAAATAGATTTGAACCGTTCAGGTTCAAATCAGATATGGTTCTACATACGTTGTGTAAAACATCAAATTTCACAACGAAAACTCTTTTCTTGTTCAAAGAAACAAAGAAAAAGGATAGTGTTGACACCATAAGTTTGGCCTAACAATAAGAACGGAATTAATTTAGGAATGGGCCCATAATTCCTCGAGATGATTACTCAAGAGGTCGGAGATTGTGAAGCTTTGATCTACAAGAGAAAAAAAAAAAAACAGTGAGGGGTGTGTTGGAGTTACTATCAATGAAGGCCTTTCAATGCTTAAGGCAAAAATTGGGAAGCCTCGACAATAACAATTGTAAATGTTTGAGGAAAATGTGTACGCTAACATGGACTAATGAGTTGATTATACATGGCGAAAGAAAGTCAACCAAATTAGAGTCAGCTTATTTGACCGAATAACAGTATAGTTTACAAAGGTTAAGAGATAAGTTCCATGGGAAAAAGGCCAGTTTCAATAAATATATTTGATCCAAGCGGTATTATCAGAACTCAAATTTTGTTGGTTGGAGCTAACAAGTAAATAGTGCACTCCATCATGAGAAAGAATAAAATATCTTCTTTTTAGCTAAGAATAAGGAGATAATAGGAATAAAGATTCTTTGAGCAAAGCAATAAGAGGGGACCATGTCAGCTATCCTTTACTAACCCCTGATAAACAAAATACCCTTAGGAACAAGGTTGAGAGGCTGCCATGTGCCCAGCTATGGAGGCAAAAATGTAATTGAAGGTTTTCTTACATCACAAGCTTATGGATGTCACCATCAAAGAATACAAAATTGAATTAATAAAATAACCTCACTTAAGAGAGGTTAGCCAATGAATGAACCAGAATACCCTTAGGAACACTCCAATATAAAGCTCAAGATTTCTCTAAAAATAAGAACTCTTCTTCCTCACTCAAAGAAAAAAAAAGAATTCATCTTCTTCTTTTTAAAAGCAAAAAGGCTATTGTCAAAGATTTAAGCTTCCTTGAACCTTCAGGCCACTGTTTCATTGTCCAAAACTTTACTTGAGAGGAGGGTATCTCTCTCTTTTTGCTCTATCCACCTCTTGGGAGCTTCTTTCCAAATCTAATTTCTTGAAAAGTTACTTCATCTTTTTCTTCTTCTACTTAATGGGTTTTTCCCTCTATGTGTTTATATCTTCATGGAAGATCTTGACTACCTCACCTCTCAAAAGAGTTTTTTCCTTTATTATTCTACTAGAAAACTCTCTAATTTTCATAAGACCGACATCTTCCTCATATTAGTATTCACAATAAATGACCTTTAATGAGGTTTTGTTGATATTAAGAGTTGGCTTGCCTAAGGCCACGTTTCAAGAACTTAAGAGATGTTTCAAGCTCTAGACTAATCAAAAGGAGCATGAGGGCTGGTATTATCCATCATCATGGCCCAAAACGAAAAGGTTGGTTCAAAATCTACTGATCATAAATAAAAATTTTAAAGATCGATGGCTTTGGGCTTAGGAGATTGCGACCAATTCATTATAGAGAAAAAGACAAACAAAGTATCAAGTGTATTTAGACAACTAGGTCTGGTTTTAGTTAGTACTTAAAACATACATAGAGGTATGTGTTAGCCTATATGGCTATAGATATTAATTTTGATGATAACAAACCACGTGTATTGATTAAACAAAGATTTATGAATTGTGCTTTTTTAAGAAAATGATGTTATGGAATTAAAGTATTTTGGACTAGCCTGAAAGTATTTTAAAACCTTTGATATTGTTTTAAACTTACAGATTTGGACATATTTGAAACTATTTAAATATTTTGGGTCATTCTATAATTTCACATAATTTGGGTGAAATCCTAATTTCATAAAGTTTTGGGATTGACAAAGTAGTATTTAGAAATTCTGAAATTGGACCTATTTAAAAGATTTCATAACATTTTGAGCTATAATATAGTTTTTATAAAGTTTTGGGGTTAATTGGTAAATTTGGAAAATATTTTACTGTAGCAATTACTGTAGCAAGCGGCTTATCGAATATGGTAAACGGCAAACCGGATTTTAGGCAGTAAGCTTCTGGAGCATAAACGGCTATCCGGATTTTGCAAGCAGCAATCCGGATTTCAAAAGCGGCTTACCGGATTCCTAAACAGCAAGCTGGTGATGACCAAAATGTGCATAACGGCTAGTTTTTGAGCCCAAACTATAAAAACTCAAATCCAATTCATTTTCAAGCCCTCAAGCAAGCATAAACAAAAAGCACACGTGATATCTTGAGCTTTCAATTTACAAATCACAAAAGATATTGAATCATCTCTTGTTCTTCATTTTTGAATATCTACTCTTTGAGTGAGTTTTGTTGTAACTTTCATTTCTTCATCTTAATTGTAAGAGTTTGAGTGTGTGAGACACTTGAGTGAAGAGATTGGGAGATAATCTCTTTGTTGTAAAGGTTCATTGACACCTTGAAGTCAATTGTAAACGGTTGAAGCCTTGGAAAGGCTCGGATAGTGAAATCCTCAAGCTTGGATCGCTGGGAGGCGTGGACGTAGGCGGAGATTGCCAAACCACGTAAAAATTCGTGTGTTTGTTTCTCTCCTCCCTTACTCATTTGTTATTGTGCTTTTATTGAACTTATTGCTTTCAATTTTTATTAAGACATTAGATTGCTTGTTGTGTGGATTTACTAGGATAATTTTTAAATTTTCAATTCACCCCCCCTCTTGGGTTGCACACTTATATTTCAATATGAGTGTTCATAACAAACATAAATGCATGTCATGCAGTTTTGTGAGGTGATCAACCAAAGGTATCACTGCAAATTCGAACAAATATTAGAAAAGCACTGCAATACTGCAATTTGTACATAGTAGAGAACTTTCAAGTGAATGGACTTTTGGATTTGCAAGAGGCTAAGACAACAAGATATGTGAAGAAAAAGAGAAAGGAACTAACCTGATCATATGAGCTATGCTTACATAAGATGTAACATAAAATATGTAATTACTAATTGGGATAGTGGGATAGCAATGGCCACCACCTGTAGCGGGTTTGTCGTTATCAAACCCACACCCTCAAAAGAATTTAAATTACCAAATTCGTTTACAATCTACTGTGGGTTTTAACAATTACCAAACACATCTACAACCTCCAATGAATTTTTCTTGTAACCCACACTGGCTATAATAGCAATAAATTTATTTTAAATTAGCATGTTCTGCCCATAACCTACAATGACAGCATAAGCAATAGATTTGTTTTAAATCATAATACATCTAGAATTATAGTGCCATATTACTATTGCAGACAAAATATACTATTACATTCAAGAATAATATACTTTTACTATTACATTATTACTATTGCATTAAAAAATTAGATTTATCTAAACATTTCTATAAAAATATGCTTTTACTATTTGCTTACAAATATGCAATTAACTCTGCAGTAAAAGTTATGCTTATGCTTGAGCTTTTGATTAGATTAGTAGTAGCCAAGTTTAGGTTGATTTTTAACCCAAACCAACTAATTTAAGACAAACCAAATTCAACTAATATAGTTGTCTTTTTATTGATAGCTACACAAGTGTATTTTTTTAAAAAAAAAATGTATTTGTTCTATGAAAAGAACGACATGAATCAATCTAGCGATAGCAATTATTTATCTTTATAATTAAATATTTTTATAATTAAGAAGATTATGTCAGGTTTTAAACAACAAATGGCCACCGATAACTTAGTTTATGTATTTTTATAATTAAATATTTTTAGTAAAATTTTAATAATTAAAATTTATAAAAAATAATTAAAATAAAATTATGGATTAGCATAAACCCATGAGTATCTGCTAAATTTTTTATTAATACCAAACTTACCCACAACTCGCACCAAATTTAAATTTATAATAACAATCTCATCTGCAGCCCACAAAATTACCAATAACAAATTGTTTTTTGGTTGGTAGGTTCGGACAGATTTAGGGATTTGTGGGTACCATTGTCATCCCTATCATTGACCCCATGCTGTCAACAAGAACCGTATAATCAAGTATTTTTGGAAAACTAAAGAAAAGGACG
This sequence comes from Citrus mangshanensis, assembly GCA_030449895.1. NCBI lineage: Eukaryota > Viridiplantae > Streptophyta > Magnoliopsida > Sapindales > Rutaceae > Citrus > Citrus mangshanensis. The sequence goes on along the minus strand of JASUUJ010000327.1, from coordinate 388,486 downwards.
CACTAGGAGATGGACCCAAAAGATGGAGGTTCAAAGCAAATATCCAATATAGTTGGGGCACAAACACGAAGACAACCCCTTGCAGCATGCCCGACAATAATGGTGCCAATTTTAGCATCAACTGTGCATAATGGAGATTCAACAATCATTGTTAAACAAAATCTGACCAAGACAAAGAAAACAGAAATTGCTTTGAGCACACCTGATATGTGGTGTATTTTACTAAAGCATACGTGTACATAGAAAGAGCTCAAAAGTTGAACAAGTTAACTGCCGTGGGGGTATGAAATCCTTTAATGGAGTGTGATCAAGAGGTAATACATAAAATTTAAAATGTATTAAAGATTCAAAGTATATGAAAATATTCTAATAGAAGTATAATAGATCTAACCTTTGCTTATGGCCAGGCAAATTATCGTAGATGTAGGCTTAGGCAATACCATGACCATCTGATCAAACAAAGAATAAAGGGAATTGCTATCCTAAATAAATTGAAGAGCAATATGGCAGAGATGAAAGCAAAGGCCGAGAAAAAATTTAAAACAACTGAGAGCCAAAAAATAAAAAATAAATAAACTAAGGCAAGGGCAGAAAAAGCTAGAGGAAAAGGCTCTTCGTTGGGAAGAATTAATCACAAAATTGAAGAGAACGGACAATTAATTCGAAAAAGAAAAGCATATCGAATGTGACGAAGGTACTTTGCTGGTGGAGGAAAAACACCCTGGCATAGATTTAAAGAGCATCAAGGAAGAGATCAGAGTCTCCAAGACTAAAATACAAAAGCAGCTAAGGCAAGTAACCAGAGAAAGAATGAATGGAATAGATGCGGAAACAATGGTTCTCCAGAATGAGGATGCCCCATCAACCTAAATTGATATTAAGGAAAAAAAATCAGCATGTAATAGCTATATAATTTTGAATTGATAGTGATGTATGATTTGAACAACCAGCGAGTTATTTGTGAAACTTGTGGCATTGCATAATTAAAGCTGTTTGGTTAACGAGAAACTAAGGAAAAATCTAATAAGCTCAAAGAAAATATTTTGCAGAACAATTCATCTATCTTATTATCTTGAATTAAGAGTATACATGCATTTATATACTAGTATCCAGAACATTCTGGATTTGTTAATACACATGCAAAGAATGAGCAAAGATACAAATGATTAGCAAGCATTTCTACGAAATAACAGATTCTAAAACTAATTATAACAACCTTGCTGACTCAGCAGCCATATCAGCAAAGGTAGTTACTTAACTAACGTTATTATTCAACATCCCCCCTCAAGCTTAAGGTCGTGGAAAGACATTAAGTTTACTGCGTAAGTAGGCAAATTGATCAAAGCACAATGGCTTTGTAAGAATATCTGCCACCTGTTCTGAGCTAGAGACATGAGTAATGGAAAGCTGCTTCTGTGCAACATGATCTCTGATAAAATGAACATCAAGTTCAATATGCTTAGTCCGAGAGTGATATTTGGGATTACTCGCTAGAGCCTCAGCACTCTTGTTATCACAAAACAGAAGAGGAACTTGGTCGAGGGAGACTTTAAGTTCTTGAAGTAAATAGGTAACCCACAACACCTTTGAAGTAGCCAGAGCAAGAGCCCTATATTCAGATTCAGCTGATGACCGAGAGACAAGATGTTGCTTCTTGGATGACCAAGAGATGAGATTAGCACCTAAAAACAAACAGTAACCACCAATAGACCTGCGATCATTAGGGTCTGAACCCCAATCAACATCAGAATATACTGTCAAGGTTAGAGAGCCTGATTTGAAAAATTGAAGACCACAATGAGTTGTGCACTGAAGATATCTTAACACTCTCTTGCAGGTTTGCCAGTGAAGATTAGCAGGGGCTGCTAAAAACTGACTAAGCTTATTAACTATGAAAGCTAGATCAGGTCGAGTGAGAAGAACATACTGAAGAGAACATACAATGCTTTTGTACAGAGATGAATGTTTAAAAACAACACCTTTATCTTTGTACAATTTTTTTATTGTACTCATAGGTGTGGTACAACCCTTGCTATCTACCATATTTTCCTTTTTCAGAATATCACCAATGTATTTGGTTTGAGAGAGGTGGATACCTTGAACAGAATGAGTGACTTATATGCCAAGAAAATAATTGAAATCTCTCAAATCTTTCAAGGCAAATTCTGAGTGCAGATGCTGAATTACATTCTCAATAAGCTTAGAATTAGAGCCTATGATTAAAATATCATCCACATAGATGAGAAAAAGAAAGATATCTCCGCCAACATATTGAATAAACAGTGAAGCATCAGACTTAGAAGCTTGAAATCCCCACTAAAGCAGTGATCCTTTTAGTTTGTCAAACCAGGCTCTTGGGGCTTGCTTAAGTCCATACAAAGCCTTGTTAAGTTTACAAACATAAGAGGGATAAGTGGAATTGATAAAGCCTTTTGGTTGATGCATGTAAATGTCTTCAGTAAGCACCCCATTAAGGAATGCATTATTCACATCTAGCTGTTTGATAGGCCACTGCTGCATCAAAGCCAAACTTAAAACTATCCTGACTATACAAGGCTTGATGACTGGACTTAAGGTCTCAAAGAAATCAGTCCCATGAGCTTGATGATAGCCTTTTGCCATCAAACGAGCTTTATATTTGGAAATACTCCCATCAAGATTATATTTCACCCTAAAAATCCACTCGTTTCCAACAATTTTGCCAGCTGTCTTAGGAGGAACTAATGACCAAGTTATATTTCTTTGTAAAGATTCAAACTCTTCTGTCATAGCTAAATGCCACTTGGGATCAGCCAATGCTGTTTTAACAGTAGTTGGTTCAAGATCTTGAGAGGCTGCCAGGTAGGTTTTAGGTTTATAGATACCAGCTTTAACTATAGTAATCATTGGATGAGTAGAGACTAATGTATTAGAAGGATTGGAAGAGCTTGATAAATGTGGAGTCTGGGAAGAGCATGATTGTTGTAAGGAATGTGAGTCTGATGGCTCAGCTGATGTAGGAGACAAAGCAGGAACGGGAGCTGTACTGATGTCTCTTATGTACCACTGTCATTTAGACTAGGATTTGGAGAAGGAGAAAATTAGAGTAGTGATGAAGTGAGTGTATTAGAACAGGAAGAAACATATATCTGTGATTTTGAAAATAATTCAGAGTATGGAAATTCTTGTTCATTAAAGGTTACATGTCTTGCAACAAAAACTTTGCCAGTCTTATCAAGACATTTGTATCTTTTATGAATGGGACTATAACTAATGAAGACATATTTTTTAGTATGGAAATTCAGTTTGTGCTGGTTATAAGGTCTAAGAAGAGGAAGGCATGAACAACCAAATACTTTGAGGAATTTGTAATCAGGAAAGTTTTGATGTAGCTTCTGGAATATGGACAGATGATTAATCACTGTTGTTGGCATTCTATTAATCAAGTAAGTGCCTGTATGAAATGCTTCCCACAAAAAAGACAAGGGTAAATGTGCCTGAGATTAGAGTGTAAGTCCAATCTCAACAATATGCCTATGTTTCCTTTCAACTATACTATTTTGATGGTGAGTATAGGGACAACTATGTCTAAAGTGAATACCCTCTTATTGTAAAAAGGAATTGAATCCTATGAACTCTCCCCCCATATCTATTTGTAATGTTTTGATGGATAATGAGAATTATTTTTTAACAAGAAGTTTCAAATGCTTAAAGGTATCTAGTGCTTCTGATTTGAACGTGAGTGGGAATATCCAACAATACCTTGTGAAATCATCAACAAAAGAAATGTAATATTTATAACCATCCATGAAAGAAACACTGAAGCCGGTCCCCATAAGTCAGCATAAAAAAGTTGAAGAGGATATTTTGATTTTATGCCAGTAACAGGAAAATGAAACTGATGTAATTTGCCACATTGACAGGCATCACAAAATTCAAGAGATTGAGAATGATTTGAATGTAAAGAAAGAGATTTCATTATTGTTTGCAAAACATATTTGCTTGGATGACTAAACCTATTATGCAATAGCTGCATTGATTCACCTTTTGAGGCTAAAAGACTCACATTCTTTTGATTATCCAGACTGATCGAGTTTGAACTGACATAAGGTAGATTATTTGACTCTTGTAAAGAGTGTACAACTTGTTTATTAAGAAAGACAGACAACATAGAGCTAGGATTTGAAACTGGAATTTTTGAACCAAACACAGACTCATCTTGAGACAATAGCTTGAAGAGTCTATCTTCAGCAATTCCCTGTGCCAGCAGAGTTTCCTGCATCTTGTCTTTAATAAAGCAAAGATTGGAAACAAATTCAATGATTATATGATTATCTAAAAGGAGTTTGGATAGACTGATAAGATTTTTAGTAATTTTTGGCACACACAAAACATTAAAAAGGGTAAATTGTTTTCCTAAAGAGGTAAAGAGACATGTGCTGCCTATGTGTGTAATCTTAAGACCTTGTCCATTTCCTACTAACAGCAAATTAGATCCAAGATAAGGCTTACCTTCAGCTAGATTATGCATATTATTGGTGATGTGATGCGTTGCTCCACTATCTAGATAACAGCCTTGATCAGCAACTCCTTCTGATGTAGCCATGAAAGCAGCTCTAGGTACTTGATTTTGATTTGGAAAGTTGCCTTGCATATGAAAGGTTGGAACAAAATTCCTATTGAACCTATCTCTGCAGTCAGCAGCAGAGTAATTGTGCTTGAAGCAGATCTGACAAATGATGTTTCCTTTATTTTCTCCTCTGTCAAAGTTAGCAAAACCACCAGAAAATCCACTATTTCCAGAAAAATTTCCACCAGCATTACCAAAATTACCTATCCTTTGATTACCATTCCAGTTATTCCAGTTACCATTCCCTTATCCTCTTCTAGAATTTTATCCCCTTCCTGAGTTATAACCTCCTCTATTGATGAAGTTACCATTCTAATTATTAGCTCTATTTCTGTTTCCATTATTTCCATTTCAGTTACCATTCCAGTTGCCTTGACTATTGTTATTCCAAACTACATTATTGTTATTAGCTTTCTTATTATTATTTCCAGCCTGAGCTAAGTTGGCAGCATAATTCAGCTTAGCTTCCTTAAAAGCATTAGACTGATTATTCTCTAAGCGAGCCTCATGTGTTAACAACATAGAATATACCTTATTAATACTCATCTTTAAAACATTTGCTTCAATATAAACAACCACTGGATAGTAAGGCTGACCTAGTCCTGGAATCAAATAAGTGATGAAATCTAAAGGACTAACAGGACTTCTAGCTATAGTCAGCTCATCAGTGATAGATCTCAGTTTGCTAAAATATTCAGTAACAATCATAAAACCTTTCTTCAAATTGTTTAACATCATTTTTAGGTGAACTGTCTTAACAGCAGTTTCAGATCCAAATTGTTGTTCTAAGCTAGTCCACAATTCATGAGAGGTTTTCGAGTTTACCACAAAACTGAGGATTTCAACACTGATAGAAGACATCAACCAACTCAATAGCATCTGATCTTGTGGAGCAACAGTTGTGTTCTTAAAAGTATTGGAGACATCACTTGAATTTGCTGAAGCATTTGGGAGAAATCGATCCGGACAAGCTTTAGATCCATCTAGAAGATTTTCAAGTTCATTAGCTCGAACTAAAGAGAGAATTTGAGACTTCCAGATCGTGTAATTAGATATGTCAAGGTTGATTGGGGTAGTGAAGGTAAATGACGATAATGTTGATGAATCATTTGTGTTTAAGTTTGTTAAAGCCATGTGAAATGATTGATTATGGCTCTGATACCAAATTAAAGTTGTTTGGTTAACGAGAAACTAAGGAAAAATCTAATAAGCTCAAAGAAAATATTTTGCAAAACAATTCATCTATCTTATTATCTTGAATTAAAAGTAAACATGAGTTTATATACTAGTATCCAGAACATTCTGGATTTGTTAATACACGTGCAAAGAATAAGCAAAGATTACAAATGATTAGTAAGCATTTCTAACGAAATAACATATTCTAAAACTAATTATAACAACCCTGTTGACTCAGCTACCACATCAACAGAGGTAGTTACTTAACTAACGTTATTATTCAACATGCATATATTTCATATCTTATTTCACATTGATTAAATGTATTGTATGGAAAATATATTTTATAGGCCAGAATTAAAATTTTAAAAATTATGCCATGAAAGCACTACAAGAAATAAGATTATGGAGCGAAAGGGCTACAAGAAATAAGAATTAAAATAAGAACAAAATTAAGAACTGGATCATAAATAATGCTCGAAGTTTAATTTCGTTAGGGGTAATACTTGTGAGGCATTGCAGCATTATATTTCTTATAATTCTTCTAGACGTTTTTGCCATCAGGTCCTTCAAGTTGATAAGTCCCAGGGCAAACCATTTTCAGCACATTGGAAGGTCCTTCCCACTTAACCATGAGGCTTCCCTTCTCAGTAATGTAATCTCGTTAGAAGATTCAAAACCAATGGAAACTAATTTAGCCATATGCATGGCTCTTGCCAAAGGAATTCCAATGCCGAGATTGTGTCAATCAATATCCAATGAAAACAGCATCATCAAGGTAGACAAACCCCTTAATCAAAGTAAATCTCCATCATCTAGAATCAAGGAAATCTCTAATGGCTGGTTAATTGAAATTCCTGACTGTATGAAATTTATTTTTTCCTTTTTTATCTCTTTGTATTTTTGTGTAAATATCGTACATACTCTTGTATATAGTACAATAAGTGAAATACAACTTTTATTTACAATAACATTGTTTCTTTCATGTTATCTGAGCCTTATGGCCTCAACAGCTCAATCCTCGCGAAAAGAAACCAAACTTACTCTCCAAACCTTTCATCAATGCTCAAGCTTAATATCATCAAGTTTTCATCTAAGAATTATCTCTTGTGGAGGTCTCAAGTGCTGCTGATGATCCAAAGCGTCAGCTTAGAACATCGCTTAACTAATTCTGAGCTTCGACCAAAGACTATCAAAGAAGGAGAAAAAGAAACTGCCAATGACGAGTTTAAAACATGGCTTAACAATGACGTATTTGCTGAAAACATGGCTGAGGGAGATGATGATGGAAGATACGCTGGCCTTAATTGTTGGATGAGAAGCTGCAAATGCGGTTTGGTTCACCATTAAAGAGCAAATGCTTCCCGTCACAACAAAAAAAAGAAAAAAACAAGAAACTTGACTGAAAGACAACCTTTATTGACTGAAGAAAGAGTCTTCAGGGCTAGACGAATTTCTCCAAAAACTCAAAAGGGATTTGCGACAACTTAGCAACTTTTGGAAACCATTTGAAAATGAGGACAAAGTTTTACGATTGCCCCATTCACTTAGTCCAAAGTATGCCAACTTCAAAACAGCCATGCTCACGAAGCCTCCGTATCCAAGCCTGAAACAATTCCTCCTTGCCCTAAATAACCATGAACAATCATGGCCTAAAAGAAAAGAATACATCAGACATAAACCAAGCCTTTTTTGGGCAAAAGGGCAAAAGGAGAAATTGTAGGGACCATCTCACTTCGGTGGACCAAAACGCCCAAAGTCTAAAATAATTTGTTTCATGTGTAATTACTATAAACTTTTGGACTTAGGTGAAATTAACCAGAAAATATATAAAGGAAATAAGTGAAGAATCGAGAGAGCTGTAGCCATTTTGCAAGAGGGAGAAGACGCTGCGAGAGAGAAAGAGGTATTTTTGGGTTTCAATCTTTGATTGAACGATCGGAAGGTAATTTTAGCTCCGATTCATCCCAAATTTGGAGGGTAAATTTTTGACATCGTCCTCTATATTTCTACAGGTGTTGATCTGTATTTTATTATCTCTGTAACTGTTATTTGAGATACTCACTTATTGGAGAAATGGATTTTAGATATATTTTGTATCCAAGATTGTTGAGAATCTTGATGTTGTTAGCCTCTAGTGTTATCTGAAAAAGAAATTGTGTTATAATCTGCTTGATATAGTGGAAGTTTATATCAGACTACTGTCCCGTGATTTTTCCCGATTTGAGTTTTCCACGTAAAAATCGGTGTCTCTTGCGGTTGGTTTTTGCTTTGGATTTATTGGTTTGTTTCCTGCGTATTTATTTGTGGTGCACATCCTATTTTAATCACACAAAGTGGGAAAGAATTTTGTTTCTGCTTAATTTCCAGCTGCTTGTATAGTCCCTTTCCCAACAGAAATCAGCATGGCGGTAGGTTCAATGGTCGTGGCAAAAGACCAAATCAAGGAGGAAGAAACATATCACACTTACCAGAATGAGCCTTAGCAAAATCAAAACCATAACATCATACTTAACATGGAAACCAGAATCCTCCACTGTTCAACAATTAAAATTTACACAAAACTAAGGGAGATTAAAAAAGATACAACAATAATAAGTCAAGAATGATCTATCAGATTTGTGGCAAAACTAACCACAGTATTGCAGTGTGTTAACACAATATGACTATGTGTATGCCGAAAAAGAGAAAGAAGCTCCACAAGAAGCCCTTGAGACAATGAATCTTAACGTTGATGTTGATCAATAATTTTTTGCTGATTCGAGGGCAACTGCACATATGACAACCAATGCAGGTAAGCTTAAAAGAGCCATTCTATATAATGGTTGTTGAAAAAATAGCATGTGTATATGCTATTTTGAGGGCACATTTTAAGTGGGTCCCACCTAATGAAAGTGGAAAATCTTGTGAGCTTCGAATTCTACTCTGTTGATACTTCAAAAGTATAATCTTATTTTCTCCAAAATAGTGCTTGGGTGAATGAGAAATTGTCTCTCAAAGTTTACCCTTGAAGTTGGAAATTTAAAATGAAATGAGACTTATCCCACATGGAAAAAATAAGCCTAGGGATTAGTGTTTATATATTAACACTTAACCATGCATGAGTAAGAATTATAAGGATAGAGACTCTCTCCACACGCGCGTGCTCAGGGGGGGTGCAAATCCAAGACCGATTTGGTTGAACTCGTGTGCGCCCGCGTGTCCTACGTACGCGAATGTGAGCCCAAAATCATCCAAGTTTGCATGGCACATTTTTAATTTTTCTTTTCTCCTTCTTTGTCTGTTTTTTTCTGATCGAGCTTGCCGTTGTTGTGGTTCGCCGGAATTTCCTGTCTGTGCTTGACCCGAAATTCGTTCCCGTTGTATCCTGGGAAATAGATACCAGCAGACCTTAAGCACTCTAAGAGGTGGTAAATCTGTTTTAAGGAAACTGTCATGTGCAGGCCTCAGGTTTATTTTTCTGTTTCGGTTTTCTTTCTCTTCTATTCTTCATTTGTTGTTTGCGATTGCTAATTTACATTGTTGTTTAAATTAGCTACTGTTTATATTGTTATCTCACTGTGTTATTTTTTCTTACAATGGTTGTGATAAGATCTTTGTTGGCAATGGAAAAAATTTACCATTATCACATCACACATTGAAAAAACTTTGTTAGAGACTGCCCATGGGCATTAACACTTGACAATATTCTTCTTGTTCCTAATTTGACCCAAAAAAAAAAAAATTCTCTCTAGTAGTCAACGTACTATTGATTCTAGTTGTAATGTTGAGTTTAATATTTCCTTATTTGTTGTCGGGAAGAAGGAGAACAAAGTAATGGCACGATCGAGGACAAATAGAAAGGAACTTTTTTTTTTTGAGGTAAGAGGATGGACAAAATTCAAATTCAGTTTTTAGCCTCTTACCTCTCCCAAGATTTAAATTTGGGTGACTAGTGAAATAAATCTGCATGAAAACCACTCGGCCATGCCCTTGGGGCAACTACAGGGGAGCTCGTATGCACTAGATGAAGAAAAAAAAGGAGCAACCTTTAATGCAATAAAAATAGATTCTATAGAACCAACAAAGTGTTGGCTCCTCTGGCAACTGGAGTCCCCTTAAGTGGCTTGACTGGGTTTGCTCCCCAGTTCGAGTCGCAGGGAAGTCGCACTTGTTGAGAGCACTAGCCACAACGTGCGAGCGGGGAGCTCTAGTCTGGGTTGTGGTACGGGCTTAAAGGTGCCTCCCACAGTTGGGGCCCTACCCACGATACCTCGTGGTTTAACCAAAAAAAAAAAATTAGATTCTATAGATACGACTTTGTGGGACAAAATGCTTCGGCATCCAAGTTTAAAGATCATACATGCCCTAAAGAATAATTAGGAAATAAACCTAACTTATTGGACTGGGAAACCTTCACTTTGTGTTTAATGCCATTTTAGAAAAGAGCTGTAATGTACCTTTTAAATCAACTACTAAAATAATGGAGTTTCCACTCTGGGGTCCTGCTCCTATTTTATTCACATGAAATTTTCGCAATTCTATCATGTTTGTAGATGAATTTAGTAGATTTTGTTGGTTGTTTTTGTTGGATCATAAACTTGATCCAAGATGAATAAATCAAGCCCAACTCATGGAAGGTTCCACGAGTAGGTATGGTTGGTGAGGTTTGAATTATTTGTGTTAGGTGTGTTAGGTGTGGTTGGTGAAGTAGGTGAGTGGTAGGTTTTAATGGATGGTGAGGATGTGTTTATTAGTTGAATAAATGAATGGTTGTGATTAGTTTGTTTCATGTATAAATACCCCCTCTCCCCTTTGGTTTAAACATCAAGTGAAGCAGCAAAATCTCTAAGGTGTAGAGAGTGAAAAACAAGAGTTGTAATTGGTGAGGAGTGTTGTTGAAGAAATAAAATAGTGTGTTTTTTGTGTGTTTTAATTGTTAATCCTCCAACAAAGTGGTATCACAGCTAGTGCTTGATGCTATATATAGTCATATAGCATATTAAATCAAATATCTCGACGAGAGGAACGTGACGCCGCAAAAATCATCCCGATCCGAGACCGGACGCGCCCACACTTGCCGCCGGAAGTTTTATGTCCTGAAGCTGAGTCGACTCACCGAGTTGAACCAAGCCGATCCGAGCTGAACCGAATCAAGTCGAACCGAGCCAACTCGAGCTGAACCAGTCCGGACCGAGACTACCAAGCGGTGTTGACCGACGGCCAGCGTTGACCGTTGACCGAAAGTTGACTCGAGTCCTTCCTAAGGTTTTTCGATGTGCCGGATCCATCTGTGCATTCAGAATCTCCAAATTCTCACTCAATTTGTGAGTTATGGCAAACGGTGGTATGATGTCATTTCAAGTTCCACAATTAAAAGGAAGTAAGTTTGACAATTGGAGTATTAAAATGAAGGCTCTATTGGGTGCACATGACGTATGGGATGTCGTGGAGAAAGGCTTTATTTCCCAGAAAATGAAGCCACTTTAACTGCGGCGCAGAAGGAGAATTTAAAAGACTTGAAGAAGAAAGAGAATAAAGCAAAGTATCTCATCTTTCAATCATTAGATGAAGATGCTTTTGAAAAGATTGCTGGTACAACCTCCTCAAAAGAAGCATGGGAGAAACTAGAGACTTCTTACAAAGGAGCGGAGCAAGTTAAGAAGGTTCGTCTCCAAACATTACGAGGAGAATTTGAGTCCTTACACATGAAGGCGTCGGAGTCAATTTCTGACTACTTTACTCGGGTTGTGACCGTTTCCAATGAATTAAAAAGAAATGGCGAGGAGTTAAAAGAGGTAAGGATCATTGAAAAGATACTTCGATCAGTAGACTCGAAGTTTGATCATATTGTTGTGACAATTGAAGAAACAAGAGATCTGGAGGATATGACGATCGAGCAACTTCAAGGAAGGTTGCAAGCCTATGAAGAAAAACAAAAAAAGAAGCAAGGAATCGGAGAACAACTTCTCAAGATGGAAGTCAATCCAAAGAAAAGAGAAGAAAGCTCCGACAACGAGAGAAGGCACTATGTCCGAGGTAGAGGTCGTGGTCATGGACGAGGTTGGAATTTTAACAACAACAACTCCAATTATGCCAAAGGAGAAAGCTCAACCAGAGGACGAGGCAGAGGCAATCCAAGATCGAGGTATGACAAATCCCAAGTACAGTGCTATAATTGTCAAATGTTTGGGCATTATGCTTCAGAATGCAGAGTTCCAAGCACCAGAATTGAAGAGAGAGTGAACTATGCTGAAGAGAAAAATGGTGAAGATGGCACACTTTTATTAGCACGCAATGACACAAGTGGAGGTCAAGAAAATACATGGTATCTTGACACAGGTGCTAGCAATCATATGAGTGGAAACAGAAGCATATTCGTGCAACTAAGTGAATCTGTAAATGGCAATGTCGCTTTTGGAGATGATTCAAAAGTACCAGTGAAGGGTAGAGGTAACATTCTTTTTCGTGCAAAAGATGGTAGCCACCAAATAATTTCGAATGTTTACTATGTGCCCAATATGAAAAGCAATATTCTTAGTTTAGGTCAACTTTTAGAAAAAGGCTATGATATTCACTTAAAAGATTATAGTCTTTTCCTAAGAGATGACAAAGGAAATCTAATTACAAAGGTGAGAATGTCAAAGAATAGAATGTTTCCTTTAAATATTCAAAATGATGTTGCAAAATGTCTCAAAGCCTGTCAGAAAGATCAATCCTGGACTTGGCATATTCGATATGGTCATCTCAACTTTGGAGGACTGGAGCTACTATCTAAAAAAAACATGGTGAAAGGCTTACCATACATCAATCACCCTGATCAACTTTGTGAAGGATGTTTACTTGGCAAGCAGTTCAGAAAGAGCTTTCCAAAGGAGTCAAACTCAAGAGCTCAGAAGCCACTCGAGCTCATTCATACTGATGTGTGCGGTCCATTCAAGCCAAACTCCCTTGGTAAAAGTAACTACTTCCTTCTCTTCATAGATGATTTTTCAAGAAAAACTTGGGTGTATTTTTTGAAGCAAAAATCAGAAGTCTTTGAAGCTTTCAAAAAGTTTAAAGCTGCAGTTGAAAAAGAAAGTGGATACCAGATTAAAGCCATGAGATCTGATCGAGGTGGAGAGTTCACTTCCAAAGAATTTTTAGAGTTTTGTGAAGCAAATGGAATTCGACGCCATTTGACAGTTCCAAGATCCCCCCAACAAAATGGTGTTGCAGAAAGGAAGAACAGAACCATCCTCGACATGGCAAGAAGCATGCTTAAGAGTAAGAGGCTACCTAAAGAATTTTGGGCTGAAGCAGTTGCATGTGCAGTCTACTTATCCAATCGATCTCCAACAAGAAGCGTGTGGGGCAAGACGCCACAAGAAGCTTGGAGTGGAAGAAAACCTGGCATCACCCATCTAAGAGTTTTCGGAAGCATTGCCCATGTACATGTACCAGACGAAAGTAGAGCCAAGCTGGATGACAAAAGTGAGCAGTTCATCTTCACTGACAACAACTCCAAAGGATACAAGCTTTACAATCCAAACAACGGAAAGATCGTGATCAGTCGAGATGTAATTTTTTATGAAGAAGGAGAATGGGATTTTGGCTCTGGTGTGGACGACTTCAACTTCTTTCCCATTGAAGAAGATGATCATACACAGGTAAAACAAGTAGACGAACAACAAGAGCCTGCCACTCCACCTATCTCACCAGCACCAACCACATGCGGAGATTCACCGCCGTCTTTCTTAAATGAAAGAACCGAAGAACGTACAAGGAGTCTTCAAGATCTCTATGAGGTAACTGAGAGACATGATAATCTCACTCTCTTTTGCCTCTTTGCTGATTGTGAGCCAGTCAACTTCCAAGAAGCTGCACTAGATGAGAAGTGGAGAATTGCAATGGATGAAGAAATCAAAGCCATTGTGAAGAATGATACTTGGGAGTTTACTACTCTTCCAAAAGGTCACAAGGCGATCGGTGTCAAATGGGTGTATAAAACAAAAAGAAATGCGAAGGGAGAAATTGAAAGGCACAAGGCGAGGCTAGTTGCAAAAGGCTATAGTCAAAAGGCTGGCATAGACTATGACGAGGTATTTGCTCCTGTAGCTCGACTTGAAACTATTAGACTTATTATTTCTTTGGCTGCTCAGAACAAATGGAAGATTTTTCAAATGGATGTGAAGTCTGCTTTCTTGAATGGATTCCTTGAAGAAGAAGTTTACATCGAACAACCATTAGGCTATGTGGTGAAAGGACACGAGGACAAAGTTTTGAGATTGAAGAAAGCTCTTTATGGGTTAAAGCAAGCACCAAGGGCATGGAATAGCAGAATTGACAAGTATTTTCAAGAGAAAGGCTTCACCAAATGCCCATATGAACATGCTCTCTACGTCAAAGAAAAATATGGAGATATTTTGATTGTGTGCCTGTATGTGGATGATCTCATCTTCACTGGAAGTAATCCAAGCTTGTTTGAAGAGTTCAAGAGAGTGATGATCAAAGAGTTCGAGATGACTGACATCGGACTGATGGCATATTACCTCGGCATTGAAGTCAAGCAAAAGGAAGAAGGCATATTTATCTCCCAAGAAAGCTATGCAAAGGAGATTCTCAAGAAGTTCAAGATGAATGATTGTAAGCCTATAAGCACGCCAGTGGAATGCGGAGTCAAGTTATCCAAACATGATGAAGGCGAAGATATAGATCCAACATTATTTAAAAGTTTGGTTGGAAGCCTACGTTATTTGACATGCACAAGACCAGATATCCTTTATGCTGTTGGACTTGTGAGTCGATACATGGAGAATCCAAAGACCACCCATTTTAAAGCTGCAAAAAGAATCCTTCGCTACATCAAAAGTACAACTAATTTCGGTTTGCTATACTCATTTTCTAATGACTACAAGCTTGTTGGATATAGCGATAGCGATTGGGGTGGAGATGTAGATGATCGAAAGAGCACCACGGGATTTGTGTTCTTCATGGGAGATACTGCTTTCACATGGATGTCAAAAAAGCAACCAATTGTCACGCTATCCACCTGTGAAGCTGAATATGTAGCTGCCACATCAAGTGTTTGTCATGCAATTTGGCTCAGAAATTTGCTAAAGGAGTTGAGTTTGGCAGAAGAAGAGCCAACTGAGATTTGTGTTGATAACAAATCAGTAATTGCCCTATCCAAGAATCCAGTCTTTCATGATCGAAGTAAACACATAGACACTCGCTATCATTTCATAAGAGAGTGTATTGCAAGAAAAGAAGTGCAAATCAAGTATGTAAAATCACAAGATCAAGCAGCTGATATCTTCACTAAACCACTCAAACAAGAAGACTTTGTAAGATTCAGAAGTTTGCTTGGTGTCACAGGATCAAGTTTAAGGGGAGGTGTTGGATCATAAACTTGATCCAAGATGAATAAATCAAGCCCAACTCATGGAAGGTTTCATGAGTAGGTATGGTTGGTGAGGTTTGAATTATTTGTGTTAGGTGTGTTAGGTGTGGTTGGTGAAGTAGGTGAGTGGTAGGTTTTAATGGATGGTGAGGATGTGTTTATTAGTTGAATAAATGAATGGTTGTGATTAGTTTGTTTCATGTATAAATACCCCCTCTCCTCTTTGGTTTAAACATCAAGTGAAGCAGCAAAATCTCTAAGGTGTAGAGAGTGAAAAACAAGAGTTGTAATTGGTGAGGAGTGTTGTTGAAGAAATAAAATAGTGTGTTTTAATTGTTAATCCTCCAACAGTTTTCGCTAAAATTAAAAGTTTGATTTTTTTGAGTGGTTCATTAAGTTCCAAAAATAGGTGGAGAACCAGTTAAATAGGAAGTTTACAATGCGATGAAGAGGGAGAATTTTACTCCATGGCGTTTTCTCTGCATTTGGAACATTGTGGAATCATTATCTTGCCATTACACGCCTGACAAAATGGTATAGTAGAACGCAAATACAGACACTTGACAAAAACGGCTCTCAGCATTATGTTTCAATGTGTCTATACTAGAAAATTTATAGGTTGAAGCATTTCTAGTTGTCTTTATCTCATAAATTAGATGCCTCTTACAACTCTAAAAATAAAAATCCCTCATAAAAAAAATATTTAATAAATCTTCTAGTTATACTGGAATCAAATTATTTGGCTGTCGATGTTTCCCTTACCTTACCTAAGGGACTATAGCAAAAACAGTTTGAGAAAGCCTTGCCTTGTGTATTTATTGGTTATAGTCCTTTAAATAAATGATATTAATGCCTAAATATAAAACTAATCGAGTTTACAAATTAACACATGTAATTTTCAAGGAGGATGATTTTTCATATCATGACAAACTAACACCTAATTCTTTTTTACAGGAACATAATGAAGTGACTAAGTTTCCTGACTTTGATAAGTGGATTCCAAAATTAGGTAAAGCTAAAATTCCTAATGCAGCAATTGAAGGTCCACAAGAGCTGCATGCAAATCAAAATACTGTTATGGGTCCTTAAAAGGCACATGTAAATCAAAATATCGTTATTCCTTATGCGGCATCCGAATGTCCATAAGAATCCTTTGGAAGCATGGACTTATCCATCAAAATAATGGCGTGATTAATAGAAAGCCTTTGACTAACCACAAGAGTCCTATTTCAAGCGAAATAAATGAATCAAATCGGCCTGGTGATAGTAATGCGGTAATCAACGAAGAAATTAACTCACAAGGCAATGATGCTATCGAAGACACTGACAATGACAAATCCAGTTCATTAGAGACACAGAGACATGATTTTGATTTACAGGGTAGCAAAGATAGACTACCAGACATCTCAGAAAAATTGTTTATTGACTTAGTCATTCCAGAATTACAGCAAGCCGAACCAACAACGACATCAAAATTCATCCAATGTTGACACGACTCAAGCTGAAACATAACCCTCACCTAGCCTTAGGTGCAGATTAAGAATTATATACAGAGCAGCTTTAGAAAACACTCTGAGTTAATGCCATGAACAGAGAAATCAAAGCTCTAAATCAGAACAGTACTTGGACTTTTGTTCCACATCCTGCAGATGCCAATGTTATAAGTTCCAAATGGGTCTATAAAATCAAGTACAAGGACTATGGCACAATTGATTCATTTAAGGCAAGACTTGTTGGCAAAGGGTATAATCAAGTTCTGGTTTTGACTTTGAAGAGACTTTTAGGCCTATTATAAAACCAACAACTATACCAACAAAGTGTTGGCTCCAAGTGTTTCTTTCAGGTTTGAGTCGTAGAAGTCGCCTTTGTTGGGAGAACTTGTGCCTCTCGGTTCGAGTGGAGACTTCTAATCTGAGTTGTGGTACGGGCAAAGTCTCTGTTGGAGCCTCATAAAAACCAAAAAAAAAAATAAAACCAACAACTATAAAACTGTCTTATCTCTTGGTGTAAGCTCTAAATGGCTCATTTAAAAATTTGATGTCAATAATGCATTTTTGCATGGACAACTCAAAGAAATGGTATATTAAGAGCAGCTTCAAAGTTTCAAAAATTATATATTGCCATCTCATATTTGTAAACTCCACAAGTGTCTATATGGTCTCAAATAAGCCCCTATGTCCTGGTTTAAATGCCTCTCCCATGCCTTTTTTAGGCTAGATTTCATAGCAGCAAACAAGACACTTCACTTTTTAGTTATAATTGTAATAATGTTTTTATTCTAGTACTTATAGATGTTGACGATGCGATTATAACATGCGATAGTGAGGACGGGCAACAAACTAAGATAAACCAACTTAGCAGCCAATTTTGCTAAAATGCCTTCGTATTCTTAGCTATCTTTTAGGAATAGAAGTCAAAAATTTTAATCATGGATTTTCCTATCACTTGCAAAATATTCAACGGAGTTATTGAATTCAGTTTGGTTCGGTTCAGAGGAAAAAAACTGAATGGTTCACAAAATGAAGAACTAATTAGTTTTTATTTGAGTTGGTTCAAAATCAAATCAAAATGGATAACTGATCTTATCCGTTTACTATTTTAAATTAAAAAGGAAACAAATATTATTCATCTATAAGCAATGATATTTATTTATTATAAAACTATTTTACATTCATTATTTTCCTATAAATCATGGACTATATTGATTACAATTGAATTGAATTAAGAAAAAATCCAAATTTATGTAAGAAATTTAAAATTTTAGCTAGTATAAAAGAAAAAATTTTTAAATTCTTAAACCAAACTAAACCGAACCAAAATAATTCAACTCGGTTTGATTCGGTTGTTCAATTAGGTTCATATATATATAAACCAATCGGTTATGATTTGGTTTGGTTCAAGGGTAGAACCGAATCAAACCAAACCTGTTAACGCCCGCCCCTGGGCTAAACTGTACACCTATTACAACACCTACGACGGTGAAAACAACATCAGCTTTCGATGATCAAGAACCTATGATTGCTACAGAATATCGAGGCCTAGTAGGCAGATTGCAGTACCTAATCAATACGAGACCTGATATAATACATTCAATCAATCGCATTTGGCAACACTTCCAAATTTGACAAAGGCAGATATGCAAGCATTGAAGCGGATCCTTCGTTACCTCAAAGGCACCATTAATTTTGGCTTACGTCTTTTCTCACAAAGCTCCCGTAGTCTATATGGCCACTCAGATTCAGATCGGCTGGCTGCCCTGACACCTGATATAGCACCTTCGAATTATGTTTATACTTCGACACTAATTGTATCTTTTGGAGCTCGAAGAAGCAAACAACAGTTGCTCGTTCCCTAGCAGAAGTCGAATATTAATCAATGGCTATTGCCATAATTGAATTGAGAAGGCTATATTCTCTTGTGAGAGACATTGGTGTCCAATGCAATAACGTTCCAATCCTATATTGTAATAACAAAAGTGCCTTACACATGATAGGAAACCCTATTTTTCATGCTCGCAGCAAGCTCTTTGAGTTTGATGTCCATTTTATTCAGGAAAAAAGAGAGTCAAGGTATCATTCCACAAGATACATTCCATCTTAAATGCAAATTACTGATGTCCTAATGAAGCCATTGGGACATTCTTTGTTTCTCACATTTCGATTCAAACTGGGAGTCCATTGTATGAAACTGCCCAGTTTGAGAGGGGATGACAGAATCTCTTTACAAGATTCAAAGCCATTGGGAACTAATTTCGCCATATGCTTGGCTCTTGCCATAGGAATTCCAATGTCAAGACTTTGTTAATTCGAGATTGAAGCATCTGAGTGTGAGACTGCATTAATCGGGGATACATGACAGAAGGAATGGTTTTATCTATAAACTTCACCTTCAACAAGAGTTGATTTTTCAATAACCTTTTTTCTTTTTTTTTGTTCTTTTCTATCTCAAATCAAATTAAAACGACACCATCAAGCCAGAAAAATCCCTCAATCAAAGCAAATCCTCATCATATAGAATCAAGGAAATCTCTAATGGCTAGTTAATTAATTGAAATTCTTGATACGTAATTTATTTATCTTTTTTTTATTTTATCTATTTGTATTTTTGTATAAATATCATACATACTCTTATATACAGTAAAGACAAGTGAAATAAAAATTTTACTCGGTCTTTCTTGTGCTGAGAGTGATTTCTTTATAGCACAAGGTCTCCTTCAAAAAATGTGCAGGCCATAACTATTTTGAACTGCTCACCACTGCTCGAATCTAACCTTTTCCTGCTTTTCTTCTGGGAGTTCAAGATTTGCACATAGGAGCTGATGAATTTCGTTCTTAGGGTAATGTTGTGTTCGATGAGTAGGAAGTCCATTCTCCACTGATGATTCATGACCAAAAGCTAAAGGAAAGGGAGTTTTGCCAGTAGCTTTTGAAAGGGAGTTATACAATATGCCCAAGCCCCTTTTTTAACTCATCGCCCGATCCCCTTTTAGCTCCTAGATGGGCTTTCTAAGTGTCTTCTTGATTGCTTTATTAATTTTTTCAACTTGTCTATTAGCTCTTGGATGTGGGGAGATGCAAATTGTAAATCAATATAGAGCTCATTACAAAGTGCTTTAGAGTTATCATTATCAAACTATTTACTGTTACTAGTGATAATGACCCGAGGTATAACGACAAAAGATGTTGCGTTTTCTATGCTCTTTGTTTTTTTTGATTTTATGACTTAATTAACTTAGTTTTAATTAACTTAATTTTAATCAATTAAATTATTAAAACTATTTTTTTAACTTAATAAAGATTTTCAACAATTAAGTCATTTAATTATTAAGCTAATTTTTTTTAGCTTTTTACTTAATCTAAACAATTTGAATGTTATCATTAAAGATATTTTTTAAAATATCCCCATCTAATTAATTAATTTTCATACTTGACTAAATAAAATTTAATAATTAGCATTATTACCCATCTGTATATAACTTGTGATAATAAATAGTGGTAAATTATTATTATTTTTATCTATTTATTTTGTTCAAATTAGCATTATTTATCTTCATAATTTTTATGAATATTTTTCATATAAAAACATTACAAACTATAATAAAATTGATTAACATATATGATATAAAATATTAAAGAGTTGTACTCAATTGAATATGATTTATGTTACGATAATTTATTACCTTATTTATATTCTTTGAGATGTTCATAATTTGTTTAACATTATAATTTGTAAGGGTATAAATGTAAAAATATTAAAAGCAAACAACTTAATATTTATTTTTAGCTATTCAGACAAAAAAACAAACATGTCATTCAGATTCAAACATTCAACTCTATTCAAAATTCAGACTAATTTAGATCTATTCAGATTTCAGACAAAAAATAAAAACCACCTTAATCATATGTTTTTAGTGTCTAAAATGAGATTCACACCACATTTAAGCCCACACATAGCACCTAACGCAGTGTTTTGATGAAACTATATATTGCCACTATGCAGCATCATTCGTAACACACACGCATCATTCACAACACAAGCACTCTCACTCTCTCCCTCATGGCTCGCGCCGCAAATCTTACCAAGCCACCAATCTCCCGTTCTTCCTCACCATGTTCCGTCAGCGGCTCTCTCTTTCCCCGCCTCCAAATCCAGTAGTCGTGGGTCACGAGTCACACTTTCTCTCTCCTCTCTAAATCCAGCACAAAAGACACAGGTCACTCTCTCTCCCCCCTCCAAATCCAGCACAAAACACACAGCTCACTCTCTCTCTCCCCCATCCAAATCCAGTAGTCGTGGGTCACAGGTCACTCTCTTCCCCTAATCAATTCCAGCAGCCGTGGGTCAATTTGTGGAGGTAATTTGCCCTCGAGTTCCCACTTGAAAGATGAATAATAGTTTAATGTTTTGACCATTAAGCATACTTACCTCATCACCAAGCCACCCTATCGAAGTATTGCCCATGAGAATTTCTAAGAAATTTTGTGACTGTTGAAATACAAGTGTGCAACCCAAAAGAGGGGGTGAATTGATATTTTAAAATTATCCTAACAAAACCACACAACAATCCAATCTAACGCCTTAATAAATTCGAAAGCAATAAGTTCATTAAAACACAATAACAAATGAGTAAGAGAAGAGAAACAAACACACGAATTTTTACGTGGTTCGGCAATTCCCGCCTACATCTACGCCTCCAAGCGATCTAAGCTTGAGGATTTCACTATCCAAACCTTCCAAGGCTTCAAATGTTTACAATTGATTTTAAGGTGTCAATGAACCTTTACAACAAAGAGATTATCTCTCAATTTCTTCACTCAAGTGTCTCACACGCTCAAACACTCACAATTTAGATGAAGAAATGAAAATTACAACAAAAACTCTCTTAAAGAGTAGATGTACAAATTGAAGAAAAAATATGATTCAATTAATATTGATATGCAAATTGAAAGTTCAAGATATGTTGTGTGCTTTTTGTTTTTGCTTGCTGGAGAGATTGAAAATGAATTGGATTTGAGTTTTTATAATTTGAGCACAAAAACTAGTTGTTATGTACATTTTGGTGATAACCGACTTACCGTTTATGGACATTCGGTTAGCCGCTTAATGTTACCGTTACAACCAAAATTTGAATTCTTGAACATCCGGTATGCCGCTTATGAAATTTGAATAGTCGTTTATGTTCCAGAAGCTTACTGCCCAAATCCGATCTACCGTTTGTCAGGATCCGGATAGCCGCTTGCTACAACAACTGATACAGTGAATTATTTTTTAAAATTATAGTTTGACCCCAAAACTTTATAAAAATATATTATGGCCCAAAACGTTATGAATATTTTCAAATAGGTCCAATTTCAGAATTTCTAAATAATACTTTGTCAATCCCAAAACTTTCTAAAATTATGATATCACCCAAAATATATAAAATTATAGAATGACCCAAAACATTTAAATATTTTCAAATAGGTCCAAATCCGAAATTCAAAACAATATTTATTAAAATCAAAGATTGTAAAATTCTTTCATTTTAGTCCACAGCTTGAAAAACAACTTAACTCCATAAAATAATTTTCTTATTATAAAGGCACAATACATAAATCTTTGTTTAACCAACACATGTGGTTTGTTATCATCAAAATCAATATTTATAGCCATATGTGATTGCCAAAGATAAACAACGGTCTATACGAACGTCCAAACTTACTAACGCCAGGAGGTGCCTCCATAAATATCTATACATTGTCACCACTTATGTCCCCATAGAGACTGTACAACGGCATGGGGGTGTGATCGTCATCATTACCTGCATCAGTGTTCGTACCATAGCCAGCATCAGTATTCGTACCATAGCCATCCGGGGCCTGTCGATTCGAGGAGATAAATATATTAAACTAATTTCAGTTTTGAAACCAAAAGAACATAACCGGAGCATGTAAAACTTGCTCACCATGTACGAGCGACCAAACGGAGAATCACCGTATGCACCCTTGGAAGAACCCGTGCCAAACGAAGCCATAAACCCCATAACCGCTTCTCTATACTTTTGTGCGTCTCTGCGTTCTGCCTGAAGTTCTAACCTCAGTTCATTAATGGAACTGTTTTCTGCCTAAAGTTCCAACCTCAGTTCATGAATGGAACACTTTATTATGTCCAGCCGTTGAGTGAAATAATCATTGCGGAACTTTGTCATTGCCTATTATCACGAAATAAGAAAGTAATGAGAAAGTACTGAAGTTAGTCATATGTGATGAAACAAAATGATCATTTAAGTTGGAAGTAACCTCCGGCTCATGTGTGTCATCTGAATTGTGTGTGGATTCGTAATGGTTGTTGGCAGCAAAGTCATCCTCAACGGGACTCTGCTGTAGTTGTGTTTGGCTTGTGGTGTCATGATCCGCCTCTTTTTTTCCCTGTAATGGATGGCGCGTTGATTGAAGGCTGGTGTTGCACCAAGTAAAACAGAAAAACAGTTAATACCATAAAAAAATAATAATTCAATTTTTTTTATCTTTTAAATGATGTTGTAGAGGATACCCATATTACGGACCCAACTTCACATATATGACACGTAATCATCGACACTCTTTCAATAATTTGTGGCTCTCTCATTTGCATCTAGTTCGATGGTTTGTAAAATATTGTCATCCTGTCGTAAAGAATACCAAATTTTCAGTTAGTATAATCATCTAGTATTTAATAGTTATATACAGACATACATATAAATTACTTACAAGATGCTCATTGAGGTATGAATAGACTTCACCGAAGTTTATATTCGAAGAAGCTATGGGCTTCTATCGCACGATCTAAAGACCCTTCCTCTTAATTTTCACCACCCAATGTAATGGTAGTCTTCCAATTGCTTTAAAAATTCATGCCTTCAACAAGGAAAGATATAAAGTCAAAAAACGTTTCATTAAATATTCATTATAACAAAGCTAAGTTATAAAAAAAAATTCTTCACTTATATGCACTGCAGACGTAAAGTCGTAAATATTATATTTTTCAATTTTATGCGAGGGATTTTTTGCCCATTCCTTCTTAAATTTATTAGTTTTGTCATTCAATGCATTATCAAGGCTTTCATATATCGTTTCCCATGACAAACGACCCCACGGATGACTTTAAAAGTGATCTATGTCATCTACCTCATTAAGCAAATTGAAATTGATTTGACAATGATCTTTTCTTCCGTTTAGTACTCTATTAGCAAAGTAAAACACAACGATTTTTAGCGCATCGGTGTCATCCAAAGCCCTGAAGTCTAAGTCCATAAATCTTTGCTCGAACTGGCCAAGATTTATCCCACGATACAAACCCGCAAAATATGTCTTAACTAACCTATACATTGTTTTATACTTTGTCAACACGACATCTTCGTCATAGCAAACTCCTGTTACTAGGCACCACTCTCCAATCGATAGCTATATCACATGGTCGCCAACTTGAAACCATAACCGATCTTTGTCATTTCTAGCGCCATGGGACACTTGCCGAAGCAATATATTATGGACAATTACGCCACTGAACGGATAGCTTCAGCACTGAAGGAAATGCCCAAATATATCATCTTTGAACAGTTTCAACTGCTGCTTTGTTAATTTTTCCCGAATGGCATTAACAACGACATCTAATTTGCACATACTCGTGATACGCCTGGGAAAGTGATCGACATAAGGTATCTTCATCATTCTCGGTTCTTTCCTCGATCCGGGTGGATTATGCAATGCTATTTTTTATTTGGTCATTTATCTGGTACAAGTTACAAAATATTACATGCTAATAAATTATCAACAAAAGAAAAAAAAAGGTGTTGTTGTCACACTAAGAGGTGCTGCCTCATGGTCCAACGGAGTGCCTGTCGCACCAAGAGGTAGCACCAAGAGACACCAAGAACATGCAGGCTGGCGCGCACACGCCATTGCACGCGACAGGCGCGTCCGCACGCGCACGAGATGCGCATGTTGCGCGGTCGAATGCATCGAACACGAGATGCGCGCAGGCTGGTAACTAATACATAAGGTTTACCCTTTTAATGGACAATCTCGTAACTAAGGTTTACCCTCTTCTATGTTAAATTCTACTACACAAATTCGCCAAAAAAAGTAAATTCTAAATTATTTAACATAAAAGAATATCTAGTAAAATTATAATACTTGAAATAACGAAAACAACAAAAATGATAGTGAAATGTTCTAGAATGAAAGATAAAAACTCAGGGGGAAAAAATCTGAAAAATAATAAAATAACTTATGGTTCCAAAGGCCCAAAACAAATCCTTTGCCTTCGCCTTTAATTAGGTATAGCTCTTTAACTTTGTCTTAACATTTTATAATTTACACCCCCCTGTAAATTAAAAATGAAGCCATATATCTTGTTTTGCTACAAATTTACATATCCATATAGAATAGATTAATTAGCTAATGAAATGAATTAATAAAAGAAATAAAGAAACATATGAAGAAAGAAAGAAGAGAATTTAGCAGGGAGAAGAAGAACTTCGACTTCTTCTTATTCACTTCATTTTTCTCTATACTACAAAACCTAGTTAATGCTCATGTTTATATAGAACAATAGGTGAAAGGTGTCATTTTCATTTGTTTATAAATGTGGAATCCATATCTTCGGATTTTACAATATTTACAACACTCTCCTTTGGATTCACAATTTCTTTAAATATAAATTTATACTATAAAGATTTAAACTTTTACATTTGCACTATTAGCCATTGGATAGATGAATGTTAGCTTGAAACTAAGGTGTTGAAGAAACATGGCCTCAAAATTTCATGGTAAATCCAATGAAAAACATACATAAACATGTTGCCATATTGACACACAACAATGATAATAGCAGCGCAACCCAATGCAATGTAGTAAATGATTTCAACACCAATGGGCCTTTGGTCCAGTGGGAGAGCCCTTGCACTTAGAATAATGAGTGCAAGGGTTCGAGCCTCCATAAAAGTATTTATGGGGCTTATTTACAATCCTTCCTCAATTATCAAATAATTGAGTGGAGCCAGTCTATTCCTCACGAAATGTGAGTAGAGTGGACAGCCCTCGAATATTTGAGAGGGTTTGAAGAATTTGGGCAGCGCGTCAGAGGAGTACATGCCACGATGAAGGTCCCAATTGTAGAATCTGTTTGTAAATATTAATTGTAATACCTACAATCCTGTATAACAGTATTCAAAAAAAAAAAAAGTAAATGATTTCAACAACTGAATAAGTGAAAAATGTGGAGACCAATGAGACTATAGAAAGAGATCCAGAGATAATAGTAATAAGGCCCTAGAAAACGCATTGACAAAGAAGCTCCGCAA
The DNA here is from genome assembly GCA_030449895.1 of Citrus mangshanensis. Lineage (NCBI taxonomy): Eukaryota > Viridiplantae > Streptophyta > Magnoliopsida > Sapindales > Rutaceae > Citrus > Citrus mangshanensis. Next base: position 362,518 of record JASUUJ010000327.1, on the reverse strand, counting down.
CTATTCTTTTTTCTCCGAGTATGTCGGAGCCCTATGAGAACATTGGAACAAACGATAACTCTAGTTTTTTTGGGACTTTTTCGCCGCCATTTGTCGACGATCGATCAAGTAAAAAGGCCCGTTGAAGGGCTAATGGACTGGATGCCAATGATCCGCTTCCAGCATCTTATCGAGATGCACTTCGTGATTTTGGCCAAGGGAAGAATAGTGTTCATGGGATGACTGAGGGAGAGGCATTTCAAGACGATGATTGGGATTTTGAGCCAGGAGATGTCATGGTAAGTTCTGATGGCGCTATGCCAGCAATAGACTTTTCGGAACGCATTCAAGAGAAGCTAATCAAACCATGGCAAAACTCAGTCGTGGTTAAACTTCTGGGTAAAAATATTGGATACCGAGTGCTGTACAATAGATTAAAATCAATGTGGAAAAAGATTGGGGAGTTTTCGGTGGTGGACTTGGAGAATAACTTTTTCCTGATTCGGCTACAATCTTATGAGGATGTTGAATATGCCTTAACGGAGGGGCCATGGGTCATTATGGGACATTATTTAACTGTGCAACCATGGTCTCCACAATTTGACAGCAAGGTGACTAAATTAGATACAGTTAATTCGTGGATCCGGTTACCTGGACTGCCCATGCATCTTTATGATAAGCGTATCCTGAAGAAAGTTGGTCAGCTTGTAGGGTTTGTCCTCAAAATTGATGTGAACACTGCATCCAATGAAAAGAGGAAAATTCGCAAGGCTGGCGGTGCGAATATCGCTCAATAAGCCTCTGGTTTCTCAGTTTAAAATTAATGGTAGTGTTCAAAAAGTTGAATATAAGAGATTGCCAATAATATGCTTCAAATGTGGGCGCTATGGTCATTCAAGCAATGGGTGTACAGCTGGAGCTGCATAGGAGGTTGCATTGGAGGCAACTATTTGAACGGAGGTGGCATTCATACCTCCCACAGCCATTCACACTAATGCGGGAAAGGAGGATCGAAACAGGGAAGATAGTTTTGGCCCCTGGATGATTGCTCCAAGGAGAATAAGGGCTGCACCAATTCTTGGTAAGGAGAATGTGACCAGTAGCATGCAAAACCAAAATCATAGTGCTGGCATGTCACGTTTCACTGTTCTTGCTGATGCTATTGACGATGTTAAGGCTGTGGGAGTGACCCTCCATGAATCCTCGAAGGAGCTACCTCAATTGCCCAACCCATCCATCTACTCTCGTACTATGAGTAAGCCTAAACTTATTTTTAATCCCATTGCTAACCCTAAATCACAGACCCTATGACCTAATATGAAGGGTAAAAAAATTGCCAAGCCCCAATCGTCCAAACCTAAACAAACAACAACTGAAACCTCTAAAGTCATGCATGCAAACTTTATTTCACGCCCCAAAGCAACCCCCAGTTCAAAGCAAGCCAATCCCCCGTGTGGTACTTCCTGCGGTCCCTCCATAGCGCATACAACCCTTAACCCAAAATATCACACAGTCGTTTCCTTCGCCTACCAACCTAACATCCTTGTTGGGGAAACAAGCAGGGCCCAAAAGGAGATTGCTCATGAGGTGAACCCAGGGCACCAACCTCCTTTTGAACATTTAAATGATCCCCCTAATAGTGGTGAGGTGAGGGAGGAGGATGATATTATGAATAATGTTGATGACACCACATCTGATGTTGATACCTCTTTTGTCAATGAGACTCCTGGATTGCATGAGACATCGGCCAGTGGTACCCGCCAGTAAGGCATCTCTCTCTCTGTATTTTTTTATGATATCCGTAATGTTTTGGAATGTACAGAGAGCGGGCTCGGCGAGCTTTAAGCTCTATTTTTATTCTTTAATCTCAATAGCCTTCGGTAGTGGTGTTGTCTGAACCGCGTATTAGTGGCACGAAAGCTGATATTTTCATAAAGGGGAGTGGTTTTATTAGATTTCATCGGGTTGAAGCCGTGGGTTTTACTGGAGGGATCTGGATATTATGGAAGAATTATTTAAACATCGAGGTGGTGCTTAATCACAAACAATTCATCCATTTTAGAGTTATGAATCAGAATGTAATGCAGTCATGGGTGACAGCAGTTTACGCTAGTCCTGTGTCAACAACCCGTAGGGAACTCTGGACTCAACTAGGAGAGATTGCACGTCATATGAGGGGCCCTTGGATTGTGGGGGGTGACTTCAACTCTATTTTGTATGCTAATGAGAAACGTGGGGGATCTCAATCCAACACGGGTATTTACCATCTTTTTAATTCTTGGTTTCACTCAAACAGTATTGTTGACTTGCAGTTTAGCGGTCCCCAGTTCACGTGGTCACGTGGAGGTTTATCTAAAAGGCTTGACTGCGCCATGTGTAACCAGGATTGGTTGGTAAAATTTGTGAATTATTCGGTCCTGCATCTTCCTCGTGTTGCCTCTGATCACAGACCCCTGCTTGTTCGATTTGAGCGATATATTCATCAGAATGGGGATAAAAAGCCTTTTAGATTTCAAGCTGCATGGCTAAAGGATTCTCGGTTTAACGAGTTCATGAAGACAAGCTGGGATCGTTTTAAGTCTTATGGGCAAGCTGCCACCGACTTTGTTAGGAATGTTTCAGATTGGAACATAAATGTTTTTGGCAACATCTTTAAACGGAAAAAGTCTTATTAGCCAGGATTGGGGGAGCACAAAAAAGTAATAGAGAATAGACCTTACAAGAGTCTTATTTGGCTAGAGTTGAAGTTGAGGAAGGAGTTGGAGACAGTTTCGACGCAGGAAGAAATTTTTTTGTTCCAAAAATCTCGACGAGACTGGATTGCTTTTGGGGATAGAAATACCAAATTTTTTCACCAAAAGACAGTCACTAGGAGAGCCCGTAATCTGATTAAAGCAATCAAGGATAGCTGTGGTGTTTGGTTATATGACCCTCAAGAGATTAAAAGAGAAGCTGTGGAATTCTTTTTGAATTTGTATGCCCCTGATCAGGTGTTGCATCACTTGTATCCTTTGCGTGATCGGTTCCCAGAGATTGAGGACACTAGGTTGGCTAGCCTTGGTGTGTCGGTTGATAATAATGAGGAGATTCGTAATACTATCTTTCATATGAGCCCATTTAAAGCTCTGGGGATTGATGGTTTGCCAGCTTGCTTCTATCAAACACAATGGAGTATTGTTGGAGATTCGCTTTGTGAGACAGTAAAATCTATGTTCAAAGATGGAGTGGTGCTAGAGACGGTGAACAAGACTCTCCTGGTTTTAATCCCGAAAACTGATCATCCCAGCTCCTTCAAGCTCTATCGTCCCATAAGTCTTTGTACTGTGACATACAAAACAGTCACAAAACTCATTGTGAATAGACTGCAACACCTCTTACCGGATCTGATTGGACCTCACCAAACTAGTTTTGTACCAGGAAGACATATCACTGAGAATATAATCGTTGCTCAGGAGATTATTCATTCTATGAAACGTAAAAAAGGTAAGAAAGGTTGGATGGCTATTAAGGTTGACTTAGAAAAAGCTTATGATAGGCTGAACTGGAGCTTCATTTCGGATACCCTTATGGAGTTGAGATTACCACCATCTTTAGTTCAGCTAATTATGAGTTGTCTCACAACTGCTCGAATGAACGTTTTATGGGAAGGGGAGCTTACTGAGGACATTTCACCTAGTCGGGGTGTTCGTCAAGGTGATCCATCATCCCCCTACATTTTTGTTCTCTGCATAGAGCGTCTCAGTCATGGGATTTATGAGTCTATTCGTCAGAATAAGTGGAGGCCAATTCGGCTATCTCGCTCGGGCCCCCCTTTGAGCCACTTGTTCTTTGCGGATGACTTGCTACTTCTTGCTGAAGCTTCCAAGGATCAAGCTCAATTTATCACGGAAGTGTTAGATTCATTTTGTCTTAGCTCGGGTGCTAAGGTGAATAAAACTAAAACTCAAGTTTTCTTCTCCTATAATGTTCCAGGGCCTACCGCTCATGCCTTTAGTAATGAGCTTGGCTTTACGGTCGCCTCTGATTTGGATAAATACTTGGGAATGCCTCTTCTCCATGGGCGTATCACAAAATCCACGTATCAGGAGATTTTGGATAAAGTTGATCAGAGGCTTTCGGGCTGGAGTGCCTCTCACTTATCTCTGGCAGGTAGGATCACCCTTTCTCAGACTGTTCTACAGGCTGCTCCCATCTATGCAATGCAATCAACTTACCTGCCGGCAAGTATTACTTCTAAGCTTGAACAAATGTGTAGAAGATTTCTCTGGAGTGGTAATGAGGAGGATCGGAAAATGAGCCTTATTGGTTGGGATAGATTATGTCAACCAAAATCTGCTGGTGGTCTTGGCTTCAAGAAGCTTGTTATCATCAATAAAGCTTTTATAATGAAAATTGCATGGCTTCTTAGGACTGAACCCAAAAAGCTTGTGGTTAGGGTATTGTTGTCTAAATATGGTGTTTCCCCAATTGATACCCACCATAACTTCCTTACAAGTGCAGGTTCCCCCCTCTGGAAGGCAGTAGGGAGAGCTTGTAGCATACCAGACGGGGTCTTTGCTGGTCTATTGGTGATTGAACGATTGTGAGATTTTGGTGGGACTATTGGGTGATCGATGATCAACCTTTGGTGAACTTAGCTCTCTCTAGCATTCCCAGTGATATAAGTTTTCAACCGGTTGCTCAGTTTATGCTTTTGAATGGTTCCTGGAATTGGAATAAATTTAGCCATCTCCTGCCCCATCACGTTTTGTTACGGATTGCGTCCATCATGCCTCCGTCTCCGAGCAATGGGACTGACAATTTTTTCTGGGCTACACCCCCTTCGGGTCACTTCACTATTCGTTCAGCTTATATGCTCCTTGCTAAGCCGTGGCTATCTGAGAAGAGTTCAGTTTGGAAGCTAGCTTGGTCTTGGAAAGGACCGCAGAGGATTAGAGTTTTTATTTGGCAAGCCCTTCATTCCAGACTCAAGACTAATTGCGAGCTTGCATCTAGGGGAATAGCCATGGATGCAGCTTGTGAGCGTTGTGGATTTGTCCGGGAGGATACGCTACATGTGTTGCGTGACTGCCCCTATTCAATGGCAATTTGGAAGCGTCTTTTGATTAATGGAGTTCACCAAAGTTTCTTCTTGGATGGCCTCACAGATTGGTTGGTTTCTAACCTTCATACGGCTAGCTCTCATGGTGGTTCACAAGGGTGGTCGTTAACTTTTGGGGTAGTAATTTGGAGGATGTGGTGCTGGAGAAATAAGATCATGTTTAATCATGAGATGTGGGAAAGTGATCGTATCATGTTGGATATTTATTCGCGGGTTGATGAAATTCAAAGATGCTTCAACAGTTCTCTCGGTGCTGGGAAGAGACATGTTGAGAAGTGGATCCGTTGGAGCTCTCCAACCTGGCCGTGGGTTAAATTGAATACTAATGGTGTTAGGAAGGACTCGGGTGTTGCAGGAGCGGGAGGTCTTGTTAGGGATTACCGGGGAGTTTGGCAGTTTGGGTTCGAAATATGGGGCTTATACCACGGGCTTTGCATGGCTTGGCAAAGAGGGTTTCAAAGGATTTGGGTGGAAGTTGATAGCAAATCTGTTACTCAAATTTTGGAGAATCCGACCACTCCTGTTAATGAGCATCACTCTCTCATCCTTGCCATTTGGGAGCTGCTTAGCAGGGACTGGATCGTGAGAGTGAACCACATCTATAGAGAAGCGAACATAATGGCAGATTTTCTGGCCTCATTTAGTTTGTCCTTTTCTTCAGGCTTGCAATTACTTACTCATGCTCCTCCTAGTTTACAGAGCATTCTTAATAACGATATGTCTGGGGTTGCCCACTCCCGTTTAGTGGTCATTTAGCTCTTTTAGAGCCCATTATTGAAAAAAAAAAAAAAAGAAGTAATAAGGCCCTAGAACTGCGAAGGATTTGCTTGATTGTGTTGAGATTTCTGATCATCTACAAATGAAATATAGTGGATGATTATAGTTGTAAGAAACACACACAAACTTACTCTACGAGTCTCCATCAACAGCTTTGTTGTGCCCCGCAGATTTGCACCCACAACGACAGCAATAGTCAGGATGAGATATTTGGAAATTTTTGGGTACGGAATTGAGGAAATGAAATTGACATCACTGCAAAACCATCAATATGGGTGTTTGGAGAGGTTAGCAGAAGTAGCAGTAAAGAGAGGGAAAGGGATGTTATAAGCTAAGGGTTATTTGTTTGGGTTCAAAATTGGGGGAATGAACAATTGTGATCACTGCAAAACCATAAAAATTTATTTATGCCTTCCACATTTCCCTCTGGAACAATGGTGACGAACCATGTTTGTTAAAGTCAGAAGCCCATTTTGTGTTCTGTTGTGTGCATTTTCTGGAATTGATCAGTTGTTGTGTTTAATCTTGATTAATTTTTTGTGCTATTTCTTGATTAAAGGGTGTTGATTTATCATCTATCAATCATCCGGGGGCGTATTTGAATCTGTTATTGCTTCATATTATTATTATTATAATAACTAAATAATATTATTCATCATGCTCTGGAGAAACAGAGCAGGAACAACAACAGCAACATAAACCACAGCAGGATACGAACCTCTTTTATATTAGTGGGCTGAATTAAAAGGAAAGGAGAAAATGATTAATTCTACAAAACCCAAAAGTAGAGAAAATGAGCTTACTGGACTTAAAAAGGCCACGATCTTTGGAAATTTAACTTAAATTTTTTTTGAAAAAATAAAAAAAGGTTTTACATAAATCAAAATTATTTATTAATGCATGAACAAACCTCATACACTGTTCTAACAAGGTACCCTTAAGTTCAAGCCTTTCCTCTCAAGCTAGATCACAAATTCACAATATGCTCATAACCAAGATTATGGTCTTTGTTATGGAAAAATGAAATTAAGAATGTAATTTAGCTTCGTTTATTCGTTCACAGAGGACTGCAGCGTCACATGATTGAAGACTAGCTCCGAAAAAAAAATCAAAACAGACATTAAACAAACCAAAGTGAAAAAATGCAGAGGAAAGTTTACGTACCTTGAGGGATTAAGGCGCCGTTGAATGGGAAGATGCACCCTCCTCCACTTAAGATTATTTCTGAAGGACCAAAAGATTAAACTCACTTAAGGGCAAAGTCATGTTTGGCTATCAGCACTAGCTATTTAGTCTAAACATTAATCCAAATTTAATAATCCTCTTTTCATCGTGAGTTTAGGATATAACCCTTTTTACCTGTCGTTCCCTTTTTATTTAATCTAATATTATTAATTAAATTTAAAAAATTAATTGCCTAATTTATTTAAACTAGAATTTTATATTATATTAAATATCAAAATTTATTCATCAACTTATTTTAACATGTATTTTATTGAAGATTAATATCAAAATTTTGATTCAATAATATATTTAAATTAGTTTTGAATGTTAAAAACAAAAGTTATTCAGTTATTAATTTACCACAATATTAACTATTAAATTCAACAATTAGTAGTATAATTTCAAGACAATTATACTACTGTATTCAAATAGTTATTTTAGTTTTATTAAATAAAGTTTAACATAACCATGTTTAATAATTATTTAAAATAAAAGAAAATATTATTTATCATTCAGTCTAGTATGATCTAATCCAAGAAATCAATAAAGTCCACTCATAATTTTTATTTCTATATTTGATCACTATTTATGTTATTGATTCAATAGTTAAAGAAATAATAAGGACAGAAAAGTTTTTAAGTAATTCTTTAAAGTACGAGAATTAACTGGATAATTAACTCAAGAGTAAATGATAATTTATTCCTCTAAAATGTCGTAAAATTTTCCGCAGGGAACGTTCGTGGAAAGTCGGGGGAAAAAAAAAAGGAGGCTACAGTGAAATTAAATAATTTTTACGCCAAAAGTCGATAACCCTTTATAACTACATACGCAACGAATGCTAATTGATTTGGGCCAGCAAGTTTGGGCTCTACTCCAGCCTTAGTTGGGCCTAATACTGCAGTCTTAGATCAGTCCAACCATCAAGAGTGATCCAATTAGCATGTGCAATTGCAACACCTAGGTTGGTAAAACGACGACAACATTTTGCACAAATTTGAAAGAAGACGGATGGATCGTTTACAAACAAACGACGAACTAGCGAGCCCTCCACAAGACAAACGACATTGTGCTTCGGCCTTAAATTTGAGATAACAATTCAACATATAAACTCTGTTTTCAACTGATTTTGGGGTAGGAAAAGCCAAACCAATCTAGAACAATAAATTTATATTTTTGGGGGGAGACGGGGTACCTCACTAGTTTATTGTGTGCGGTGTAGTGTATCTGAAATTTGGGGGAGGTGAGAATGAGAGAGAGAGTAGTAACAATGATAGAAGGTCAAAAACAAGAGAGGTGTCCTTCCAAAATGAGTTTCATGCCTGCAAAACAATGAAATAGAGGTTAGAGGTGAAGTCGGGGTACCCCGGCGTTCACACTTCGACGCTCAAGTTAGCAAACTCAAGCTTTTATGGCAAAGAGAAATTTCTCCTGTAAATTAGGGTTTAAGGTTGAAGAAAACCTCTTTTTTGGAGTGTGAGTGTTAATGGTGAGTGAGAACCTCCTGGAAAATGAAACCTAGGCGTCTTTATATACTCACGCGCTGCACTTTTGGCTAATGTCCTTTTACCTCTTTATAATTTTTTTATCTCGCATGTTCAGATCTCATCTTTTGGAAACGAGGCGCGCGCTGGAGAGTGGTCCAGGGTACCTCTGCAGTAGTTGTTGGGTAGGCGGTTGGGGACCACTATCCTTAGGACAGTGTCCTTCACTTTTACCAGAGGTCGCAGGCGGCTGTCCCTCCTTCTAGGGCGTCGTTTTTAATTCCCAATTCTGACAAAATCGAATAATATCTCTTAGGAGGCGAAGATGTTTCTCATGACGGATATTTTTGGAGGATTCTCTTGCATCCGTTTTGTCAGGTACCTTGAGTTACGTGGGGTAACCCTAATTATACGGCACTCTATTTGTGTTTATTTATATGACTTATTTGTGTGTACTCTAATTATGTGGGATCTCTAATTATGCAGTCAAATCACGCATTCATTTATCGCTTTCCTATTTTTCCTTCAAACAAACTCAAATATATATTTCATGGTCCCCGTTAAACCGGTGCTTGTGGCCACCTTGTCGAAGAGAAGTTGTCATTATTAGCTCGATACCAATTCAAGATGCTTAAGAAAATTGGCTTCAAGATTTTTTGATAAAGCCAATGACAAGCATCCATAAAAATCTCCCATACTGATGCACAACAATGATAATAGTAGCGCTAATATAGAAAATGTATAAAATGGTATCACCAATTGAGTGTGGAACAAATGTAGATATCAATGAGACAGCAGAAAGAGATCCGAAGATAACAACAATAAGGCCCCAAAATTGTGAGGAATTTGCTTGATTTCGTTGACATTTGTAATCAGCTATAAGTGCAATACAATAGAAGTTTGTGGCCAGCAGAAAAGTGCACAAGCTTACTTTATGGGTCTCGATCAATGGCTTAGTTGTCCCTTGCACATTCGCACCCACAATTGTGACAAGGGTTGGAATGAGATATCCGAAAATTTTATTATATGAAATTGAGGATACATATTTTTCACCGCTGTAAAAAATCATTAATACACATCCATAATTGTGAGCAAAGGCAAAATACCAATAAGAGAGGGAACTAGGAAGCAAAGATGGGTAATTAAATTGAAGAGTTATTTAATTGTTGGGTAAACTTCATTTTGGCCACTATTTATTCCTTTGTTAACATGAAATTACTCCCAAAAGTTTTTAGAATAGTGAATGTTTATGATATTAATAGTAAAGCAATTAACAAAAAGGATATTAAAAAAGAAGAGAAGACGAAATGTCAAGGAACTTTTGGTCAGCTTGTGAGTGGGGATTGAGTTTGTTTTTATTTTTAATTTTTTTAAAACAGTTTTAATATTTTTTTTGAAAAAGGAGAAATTAAAACTGTAGTAAATTAAAGTGTATCTTGAAGAATTGAAGTGGTGATGATGGTGATGAAGATGGAAGTGGCAGCTTTGTATCAAATGGATCTCATAACGCAACTCTTCAAGTTCCTCCATGAAATGATGAAGAGCTAGCTGGCTGCTTATTTGTTTCTTCCTTAGGTGCATGAGTCTTTTAAAAGTGCTATTTTATCTGACTCACACTAGCACATTTGGGCGTACATTAGCAGATTAACCGACTGATCGCTGGCGTCTTAGCAAAAAGGAGACCCACGGCGTACATTAGCATATTAACCGACTCATCATGGGCCTACATCAGCAAACATACAGACACAAATATATTAGTAAGTCAACCGAACGGACATTCATTTAGCTGACCCACACGGGGCGTATACCAGCAAGTTTAGGCGTACATTAGCATATTAACCGACCGATCACCAGCGTTTATTGGCAAAAAAGGGACCCACGGCGTACATTAGCAGATAAACCGACCCATAATAGGCCTAAATTAGCAAATATACCGACCCAAGTATTTTGGCAAGTGAACTGACATTGATTTTTGTAATACCTCTTGCAAAAGTCTATCGTGGACAATGAACGCGAAGGTCACGACTAAAATAATGAAAAAAGAAAAAGAAAAAAGAAAAAGAAAAAAGAAAAACACTCGACTTTAATATAATGAAACAATTATTCATGTCAAAATATTATGAATGATTTATTAAGGTAAATATTTTTTATTTCTATATTTTAGATTAAACGTCTATTTGGTTTTCAAAATGTCCTAAAATAGTCCTATTGGGCTATGTTACAATTAAAATTAATATTTTTTAAAAAAAAATAAAGATTAAGTGAGCATTCATCTAATTAAATACTCTGAGTCTAATAATCAATCAATCTAATAAAATTATTGCAAGAAATAATGAGTAGAGACTGATGAACTTGTCAAACAATGTAAACAAGGAATTTAGTGAAAGAAGGAGAAATAGTTTCTTGGGTCAACCATCTTTCATAATTTTTGCCATTTCAGATATATGCTTGCACTATTTTCTGTTTCCATTACTTAAATTCTAATGTTCTTCAGTATCCTCGCTTCACGTTATACAGAGAAGAGATTTTCTTTTGTACTTATCAAGGAAGTTAATTATATATTGGCTTCATCACCCTTTCTCTTTTCTGCTGCAAGCATGATGGTAGCCTTTTTGGCACAGCCATTTTCACATCGCTTTCTCATCACGGCTGAACCTAAGATCTGCTCTTGAGTTTTTGTTTTTTTCCTAATTTTTATTGATCTTTTGATTATTTCGGCTTTTATCTCAATATATTTCGTTTATATTCAGTTGGATTCTTACTGCTACATTGTGTAGCTAGGGTTTTCAAATGGATGTTGTAAATTAGAACTAAAAACATTTGACATGACTCGTTTACTTTCTTGTGTTATTTTCAATTGCAAATAAATAAGTTTGTGTTATAAAAATTGATACAATTTTTTCCGTGTTAGGTTAGGGTCCAATTTCTTGACCCATTTATCTGGTTAATAACATGATTGTTAAACGGTTAGCAAAAACTAATTTTAGCCTCTTGCTATCAAAACTCAAATATTGGATATGATTCTTTTTCTCTTTAATTCATATGAAGGATTATATTTATATGGTATCCCATTTTCTATGATTTTAGATAGACTTAAAATTTGAAGGTATAAATGTATAACATTTTGGTAGATATGTATATTTAATAATATCCATGCATAATAATATTTAGATACATAAAAGAGGAGGGACTGAGCTCGGAGTAAATACCCGAGGGGGCAAGTTCAAACTTAAAGTATTAATACGGAATTGATTTTAGATTTTTTTTTTCATTCATAGCTATGATGTAGTTGCCAGGAATTTGGGAATTTTTCTACTAGTTGTAGTAATGGGGATTTTGATTAACAACTGAGGCCAATGGCGGCGTTAAATTGGAGGTATCAAGGGCTTTGTACCATTTTAAATTTAATTTACCATAAAAGCTCCTATAAAAATATAAAAATAACTAAAACAATTAGATATTTATTTTTACATCTCCAACCCACAAAGAAATATTGTTATTTTGAAATTCCTAGAGCCCTATCTCTCCTCGCACAAAAAAAAAAAAACTAGAAACTAGTCATCTTAGTGAATTTTATCTAATCGTTTTTTCTTCAATGGATCTTATGGTACCTGAACTTCAACTTGATATTTACATGGATATGGATTTTGATAACAAATTTTTAGGATCAAAAGGGGATTGTTAACTAACAAGAAAAATTGTTTATACTAAAAAGGAAAAATTGTATTTATTAATTTATCTAATGGTGACATTAGTATTGATTTTACTGGTTGCCACAACTATAGTAAAAATGACATTTTTAGCTATGAATTTTGTAAATCGTCAATGAAATTGGATGGGAGAAACTAATCGCTTAAATAGAAAAGATATATTTTGTAGTTTTGATGAGGGGGATATTCTTCAATATTTTCAAGATATGAAAACACGTCGAGGAAAATTATAAAAATATTGAATTGAATATATTAATGAATTTTTATTTTATTCCTCACCATTTTTAAATAATAATAATAATTGAATTTAGTGCCTGCTAGATTGAATTCATGGCACCGCCACTGATTGAGATTATTGTTACAGATAAAAAATAAAATGAAAAAGCAATTAACAAAATAAAATCAAAGAGCTATACCCAAATTTTGTCAAACTTTTAAAAGGTTATTTGCCATTTTGTCATAATAAAAAACAATTGACAAAATAAAAATCAAACAATTGGGCCACTTTATTATGCAAAATATAAAATTATGTTTTCATCCTATATATAAAGTTTACAAATTAATTGTGTTGTAGGAAAATCAATATTTTATACTTAATTTTTAATAGTTCCTTTTAAAATTTCAAAATTTTTTCAAAGCCTGTAGATGTTGTGGCCTCCTCTGGTCATAGGAAGCCTTTGTCCCTGTGAAAAAGTGCAATTTGGCTCAAATGAATATTTAATGTTTGATGTAAATCATGTTAAATACGTACTTAACGAGGCATTGGATTGTGTCATTCTAGGTAATCTGATTACTTGATTATTAAATGGGCAGGTCAAGTCACTCATTTATTATATGTGCTGGGTTTTGATTCATGATTATTAAATAAGTTGAGTTGAGAATAATCTAAATTTGAGACAATATGATGCTAACATGACATGAACATGAGTCGGTAACCTATTTTACCAGCTCTAATGTAAATATAGTTTCATTTGATCAAGCATTTTTCTCTGTGAATTTTTTTTATGCAAACAGAACATGATTCACTTCTTTCTTGATTGATTGAAATTCTTAGTAATAGTTTGGTATTTGGCGTTTTAGGGCACAATAGAGCTTTCATTCAAAATATAAAGAATAAATATATGGATTGTTTACCTGTGCCAAGGATAGGGATGACAATAAAATCCAGATCCGCATATTAAAAAATGCAAATCCAATTATGGAAAGTTGAGATATGCACAGATTCGGATCCAGATTCAAATGCACTTGCATTCAAAAAACCAGATATTCGAATCTGATTAAATTTTATTTTAAATTAAAAATAAATAAATATATATTAAAATCAAATTAAAAATTAAATTTTATTTGTGGATTTACGATGTTGTTGTATGTTATTCATGTTGAATTATTGATTATTGAATTATGATTGAATTTTATTTGATATTATTAGGTAAATCATTGAATTTTATTATAAATTAAAAATATATTTTAAAAATTAAATTAAAAATTAAAAATTAAATTTTACTTATAGATTATGATGTTGTTCCATGTTATTCATGTTGAATTATTGATGTTACCAGGTAAATTATTGAACTTTTAAATTATTTATGAAATTATTAAATTTTAATTTTTGCGGATCCGGATATAAAAATGTAAATACGAATTTGGATTTGGATGCACTTATATCCAGATGCGGATTTGGATTTTGCCAACCCTACGCAAGTAATGAACTTCTTTGCCTTTGCAGCAGATGTAAAGTCTCTATTTCAACTAGAAATTTCACACCAAAAATGAAAAATGAAAAATAAACAATATTTTTGAATTTTAAATTATCCAATAAACAAGTTTATTATTTTTTCAAAAAATGAAATATGAAAAATAAGCAATATTTCTTGAATTTTAAATTGTCCAATAAACAAGTTTGTTATCTTTTCCAAAAGCTATTTCCTAAACAAAAATGAAAAAAAAGTTAGAATTTATCAGTAAGTGAAAAATTAAAAATAATTAATAAAAGATAAAGAAACATGAATAAAAGTAGTTTTAAGAAGCCGAGTATATATTGTTATAACAATAAAACCTTTGGTGAACACCATCACCTATAAATCAGGACCATTCATGTTATATTATCAATAATCAATAATAAATTATGTGAAAGCGTACTTGAATCCATAATTCTTAATTGCCTTCTGGAATCGTGTGGTTGGCCTTCCAGATTGACATATTCTCATAGAGAATCCTTTAAGTTTCTTACACTCTATTTCTGATGATGAGATGTCAGAAATAATATAAAGAATAGAATGGTATTTTAAGTTTCATCACATTTGATTTTGAGATGAATTTAGTCATTGATTGTATAAACTATAAGTGCTGTAGAAACAAGTATATTTCTCTAGTTTTATATGTTGATGACATTTTGCTTGCTAGCAACGACATAAGCTTATTGTGTAATGTCAAGAGATTTCTAGTTAAGAATTTTAAGATAAAAGATCTTAGTGATGCCTCTTTTGTATTTGGTATACGGATATACCCAAATCACTCTCAGGTTATTCTTAGATTATCACAAAAGAAGTATACTGAAACTGTCTCAAGAGATATGGCATGTACAATTGCAAACCAAGTGATACCCCTATTGCTAAAGGAGACATGTTTAGTCTCAATCAGTGCTCTAAAAATGATTTTGAGGACAGAAAATGTAGAAGATTCATTATGCATCAGTAGTAGAAATTCTGATGTATACTTAGTTTCATATGCGATTTGATTTGCATACGACACTCATATGTTGGGCTGATATTTAAGTAATCTAGAAGTATACTATTGGAAAGCAACTAAACTGGTCTTGCAATACTTGAAGAGAATAAAAGAATACATGCTCATGTATAAAATGTTGTGTTAGCTGAGATCATTGGATATACTGACTCCGATTTTGTTGGATGTCAAAATAGTATAAAGTCTACATCAGGCTACATCTATGTACTAGCTAAGAGTGTTTTCTATTGAAATAGTGTTAAATATTCTCTTATAACATCTTCTATGATGGCAGCAGAGTTCATAATATATTACGAAGCATGCAATCACAAAGGTTGCACATAGTAAATGGTATATTGACAGACTTCTTAAGTTATTTTGTGATAATAAGTCAATACTGTTGTATTCCAATAACAACAAGAACTTGATGAAGTCTAGACATCAAGTTACTAATTGTTAAAAAAAGGATTTAAAGTGGACAATTGTCTATAGAGCACATCCACACAAACTCCATAATTATGAATCCGCTTACTAAGGGATTGCCATGCAAAATGTTTCATAAGCACACTGCTCGTATGAGTGTCATGTCATTAAAGGATATTCAGTTTTAGTAAAAGTGTATACTCTTATAAATTAGACATTTTTTAGTTACTTCAATTTATGGATATTTCGGGTTATTTTCTGCAAAAATAAAGTTTTGTTTTATTCACGACTTAACTTTTGGTATGGTTTGATCTCACTAAATTTTAAGGTGGATCAGTTGAAAATAAGCATGTTAAGATCACATTGCATTAAATCTTCATGCTATATATCTATATCACGTTAAGGTGGACTAGTTGGAAATAGGCATGTTAAGCTCACATTGTATGAAATTTTCACGCTACACATCCACATCATGATCAATGTCATTTAGTTGTATTGGCATAGTGACCATTGATGGGTCAAGTTATGATAATTGCAACAAAGGTCGCTTTGACCCTATGTCGGTATGATTGATGCACTGAATTAGTTATACATACATTTTGGTAATGACAATAAGGTTGAGCTCATACAGTTATTTTTGTGAAGCATAATTATTAAGCTACACATATAGCCCAAGTGAGGGATTGTTAGATCTTTGACCCAGCATTGTTGGATCCTTAATGTAATGTTAGGCTTATCTATGAATAATTATGTGTTTGGACAGTCATATAAGGTTAAACCTAATTAAAAGTGATATATTAAGATTTTTAATAATATGGGCTTTCATGTATCAAATAAGGTGTAGGCCTTTGATATAAAGATATTTAAAGATAATTTCTATTTCTTTGATGGGCTGAAATAGGAATACTTAAAGATAATATGAAAAATTGTCTATATAAGCAGTTATCGTTAATATAACTATAATAAATATTTAAATTTGAATAATATTAATTTAAAATTAATAATAATTAAATAATAATAGAATATATAATTTAAATTAATCGCAAAAAATTAATACAGTACAGTGGAGCACCAAACATTATGCAGCATTGTTATAACACAGTGTTAATACAATACAACATAATGCAATATAATGTGCCAAATGCACCCATAGGAAAAAGCACACTTACACCCCAACATTTAGAGAAATAGTCATAAAGAATCCAAAATCTTCAATAAAAGACATCAAGACTCCCTTTTGACCATAATATATTTTAAAAACCCAAAAATTGACCCGAAAAATTTATAATAAATAGAAATATAGCATTTTTACAATCTATCAGGCATATTTTATTAAACTAAAATAATTTTTAACAAATAGAAGCCTAATATCAAAAGAAATTAGTTAAAGTTAAAATTATATTTAATATTATGTAAAAAATAATTTTACTATATTAACAAGGATATATTTTATTAATCGTAAAATCTATTTAACGCATAAATAAAAATATATTATCAAAATAAATATAGCTATTTAAAATTTTAATATTATTTTAAATGTTAAAAATAATTTAATATTATTAGTCCACTGGATAGATTATATTATTTATATTAATTAAAAAATTTTAAAATTAATGTTCTAATTACTATATTCAATGAGTATTATAGTAAAAAAAGTGAGTCTTGATTTCCGAATTTCCTCAAACCTTATGGATGTTGGTATCTTTTTTTCCTAAACCTTACAAAAGGTCGTTTACACCAATAGAACAAAATTTTTCTCGGATGTTCGTAAGAAACAACAGTACAATAACTGATCATAATTTTATAAACAAGGACTTGACTAGCTTAGAATCAAAGATCACCGTTGGATGTGGTTGGATGTGGAGTGAGAACCTAAACAATAGAAAATCGGATGGTGGGATGACGGAGATGTTTGTTACGTATTTTAAGAAGGCCTCATATTTTTAGTATTTCTTTAATAATTCTCTAATTAATAAAATTTTTAATATGTATTTTAAAAAATCAAAAAGTTTATTAAATATCTATCTATTCTTAATTATCCTACAATTAAGAAATATTTTTGATAAAAAAATCTATATTTGGGAAGCTTAATTTTAAAGAAATATAATTAATAATATGATTTAACCATTAGTTCATGCATTATTAATATTTCCAAAAAATTATTTACCTTTTTAATTATTCAATGTTAAAATCTTGACTTTTAGTATTTCTTTTAATTTTTATTAAAAACCTTATAATCTCACGAATTAGTAAATGAAAAAAATTTCTTGTTCTTTTCTCTACAAAGAAAATTATTACATTCATTGGTTCATTTAAAATAATTAGTTTCTTAAAATATAAAGTCCGTTTTTATTTTTGAACATCAATTTATCATTTCAAATTTTTATATTCTATCATTCTAAATATTCTATTTGAAAATAATATTGTCTTTATTTATTTGTTTGTTTGTTTTTAACGGTTTTAATGGAATACAAAAATATATCTCCTTGACTATTTTTTAGGTTCTATTTTTAAATTTTTTATCTTTTTTTAATTATTGTTAAAATTCAAGAATAAAAGACGAAATAAATTTTGATCACTTTTATATATTTTTGAGTATTAAAATTGTAAAATAAATAAAGGTCTTATAAAAAAATTTCGCCTAAAGCCCCTCTGCCTCTAAAGCCGCCCTGGTTACAGAATCTGTACCATAGAAAGGTCCTGTAAACAAAAGTACAATAACTCTTCACGTAATCTTGTCTGCTAACACCAATTATTTATGTATATTTCTCTTTAAAAAAGCTCAAACAATGCTCACGTCATTTTTCTTTAATTAGACAAAGGAAAAAAATGATTACGGAACCACTACTTTCCAAATGACCCTATCAACAACCAGTGACTCTCACTATAGGCAAAATATGTGCTCAAAAGTTGTAACGTTAAAGTTGGAGAAGCCCATTTGACAATAATAAATAAATAATTTTCCGTGACGCATGATTTTTCCAAATCTTGTTTTGTTTTTCATTTTTTTTTAATTTTAAGGGTTGATTTTAGATTATTGACTCGTGATTTGAATTCAAATCACCTCCTTATTTTTAAAAATTTTAATTTACCTTTACGTTTCTTTAGGAAAATGAAAAAAAAAATCATCAATGTACCCTTTTTTTAATCTTTTGAATGAGAGATAGCTTGAGATTTTCAAAATTAAATGGGCCATTTGAAATTAATCAATTCAAGAGGGGGCAAATTTTAAACTACTTCCCTCTTGAATTGACTCTCTTCAAATTACCCTCTTATTTTTTAAAAGATGAAGTTATCCTATTTTTTGTGTAAAGGATAAGGAAAAAAATAGAGACAAGTTGATGATTTTTTTTTTTTGGGCCTTCTTAACAAAAATAGAATAAATTGAAATTTTAAAAAATATAGAGTAATTTGATGATGGTCAATTCACAAGGAGAATAATCTTCTTTTATGAAAAAAAATCTATTCTTATTTTTATTATTAACAAACTTACAATAAATGTACATAAGGATTAAAAAAGAAATAAGGATATAAGTTTGTGAGTAATGAGTTCATTTCTTTCCACACTTGTTTATATCTATTGATTTTATTGCACTCTACTTAAATATCCAAATATTTCTAGCCAAAAAAAAAAAGGGGTCGGCTGAAATAGACATGATGTTTTCATACGCTAAAGTTGGGATGTTTTCATACGCTAAATTTGGAATAATATGAATAAATCTATTAATTATCCGATGATGACAACTTTTTTCTTTCTTTTGATAGTTCAACTCCCCCCCCCCCCCAAAAAAAAACTATCCACTGTTTATAAATGCAAGCGTCACAGAAATTACGAAAAACGGTTATTATTTTTTTTTACTAGTAACATAGTAATTAGGAAATAGCATCTGGGCCCAATAAGTATTATTAACATTTTACTACTAAATAATCATAAAATCTTACATCTTATTATTTTTCTATGTTGAGCTTTAATACGCCAGTTATGTCCTTCTTTGAAATTTATAAAAAGAGTTTATCAAGAAAGAGGATTTAATAAATAAATTTATCCATTTGAATAGCTGAACTCTTACACACTTCTATAAAATATCAGTAACGCCCTTGACAAAAAGACTATTTTCTCAATTCCCATAATAAAACATCTTCATGGTTGGCAGCATAAACAGCTATTAACTATAATATTAGGCAATTAGTATTCTATATTCAAGGCTAAAATTCATTTTATCTGTTCAGTGTTTTATTTGTATTTTACAAGTCAAAATATGTATAATGAATCTTGCAATTTTAATTTTCCAAAGCGAGGGCATAATTGATATTTTAAATGACAACTACAAGGTCAATTACTATCTTTGACAGAAAAGTAGTAAAATTTATAAATTTATGAATCTTTTTTTTTTTTTTATACAAAGGGGCTCTAAAAAGAGTTAAAGAAAAACAAAACATGGGTAAGTTACCTCATACATGTCATGTTGAAGATAAGCAATGATGCCAGGAAGAGGGTTTGTGAACAAATGAAGACCCAAAGGAAAAGATAGGGCATGGTTTGCTAAGGTCCGCTGCAAAATTAGCCTCCCTGTAAACATGATTAATGGTAATGCGCCAGTTGCGACTAATGAGATCTTTAATTGACTTATCAAAGGAGAGAACTCATTAGTTGTGATCATAGGAGTGGTGACTAGGTGGAGAATACAAAGGCTGTCAACTTCAACTTGTAACCATCGGATCCCATTTTGCCAAACAATATTTAAACCTTGATAGAGGCCCCAAAGCTCAGCTACTGTAACCGAGCACGATCTAATATTCATTCCAAAGCTGGTCACCCAAGCCCCATTATGATCTCTAATAAGACCGCCTGCACTTGTTTCCCCTGTCTTTTTTGCAGCACCATCAGTATTTAACTTGCACCAAGGCCAGAATTGAGGAGTCCAACATATCCACTTCGCAACCAAGCAATTATTCATGCCCATAGGTGTGGTACTAATCCGTTGAAATTCTGTAGCTTTTATCTTGACTTTAGATATCATAGTAGCACAATCCCAAGTCATGCCATGAAATAAAAATTTATTACGCCAAAACTAGAGACGCCATATAGCTACCCCAAAAAAAATATTCCAACTAAAATCTGATCCAACCTGGTCCGAGTTCGTCAAATTATAGCTCATCCAGTCTTTCAAGTTTAGAGAGAAAAAATATTGACGTTGATGTATCGGGAGGATGGCGTACCAAAATCTCCTAGCGACCATGCAGTCCCGTAACGCATGCAAAGTATTCTCATCTCCATTGCCGCAACGATCACAAATGCTATCTAATTGAACATGTCTTCTTGAAATCTCAGATCTATTATGCTACACCAACTAAAGGAAAACACGAATACTTTAAGGACCATTCCAACGCCATACACAGCTCTCCATATTTGATCATCCTCGCCCTTAATCTCTTTGGAAAGAGCACCATACGCTGATTTTACAGTGAAATTTTCCTTTTTTAGATTCAGACCAAAAAAATCTGATCTTCTCCATAGCCTTCCATTGGTGGCCGAAATGAAGCAATTCGGAGAAGGATATTGTTGGGGAGGAGGTGGCTGAAACTTAACCAATTCCAATTACCTTGTGCATCAACAAACTCAGCAGCAGTCTTATTAATAATATCAGTAAGAATTGGGGCTAGAGCATGGACAATCAATGGTTGAGCTTTTGTAACCCAGCAGTCCCACCAAAAACGAACCTTTTTGCCATCTCCAATATTCCACTGAATCCCCATTATTGTATCATTCCATACTTTACCAATGGACTTCCACAAGTATGAACCATTTCGCGTTGGCAAGACTGATGGCAAGTTCTCTTTATTCAACCCATACTTTGTAAGTAATACTCTGGTCCAAAGGCTGTTAAAGGATGAAATAAGATTCCACCCTACTTTCATTAGCAAAGCTTTATTCATTACTTCTAGATTTTTGAAGCCTAAACCACCACAGCTCTTAGGTTGACAAACTTTATCCTAACTCACAAGACTCATCTTCCGTTGAGGGTTAGCTCCACTCCAAATAAAATTTTTACAAGCTTGATCAATTTTAGCTATAACACACACGGGAAGACTTGTAGTTTGCATAGCATAGATGGGTACAGCTTGGATGACACATTGAGCAAGAGTTATTCTGCCAACTAGAGACAAATGCGACGCATTCCACCTAGAAAGCCGTCTCTTGATAAGAGAAGATCTCTGAGGAAGCCAACGCCTAATGCCAAGTTCCATGATAACGAGTTTGTCTCCATGCTGGTCATGCATGATACATGCATGCTTCCATGCACGTGCAAGAACTTGCCAGAGGTTGTTTAGTTTGATTCAACTGCTATTTCATATTGTGGCCTGTGATAACTCTTTGCTGAGGTTGTTTAGTTTGATTCAACTACTACTTCGTATTGTAACTTGCTATTATAAATACGCCAGCAACTAATGAATAAAGGGAAGCAAAAAAAAAAGAAAATTCTTTAAACATTCTGGTTGTTCTCACCATAAGCAGAACTTATTTCGTCATTGATACATTGTTTTGATTGGGACCGCATCAAGTGGTATCAGAGCAAGGTTAACGATGACCACCAACAAAGAACGTATTGAGAGAATTGAAGCTGACTTGGAAAGCTTGCAGGACAGAATATCACGGATGGAATTCAGAATCAATGATAAGCTTCAACGAATGGAAGACACCATCAGTAAGTTAGCCGAGTCCTTTAGTGCTAGTAGGGGAGCAACAAGTCAAGGGAACGCTAGTTCTACAGCAAGGCCAATTCGAGAAGAAAGTGAAGGGGGACGGCCACCAATACCACCAAGGATAGCAAAACTGGAATTCCCTCGTTACTTCGGTGACGATCCAACAGAGTGGTTCAACCGAACAACACAATTCTTTGAGTATCAGGAAACGACCAATGAACAGAAGGTAGCTTTGGCGTCTTTTCATCTAGGAGGAGAGGCCAATCAATGGTGGCAGTGGCTACGCCGAACTTACCAAGAAGAGGGCAGAATTGTGACATGGGAGACGTTCGTAGAGGAACTTTGGGCACGCTTCGGACCAACGGACTGTGAAGATTTCGATGAAGCGTTGTCACGGGTCAAACAAACAGGAACATTACGTGAGTATCAGAAAGAATTTGAAAAGTTAGGTAACCGTGTTCAAGGGTGGACACAGAAGGCGCTGGTGGGTACCTTTATGGGGGGACTGAAATCTGAAATTTCGGAGGAGATCCGAATGTTCAGACCTCGTACATTAAAGGAAGCAATAAGCCTAGCATGAATGAAGGATGAGTAGCTGTCTAGGCAACGAAAATTATTCCAATCACCAACTAGCAACCGTGCACAGCCGACCATCACCCAAACGCCACCAGCAACACCCATCAAACGACTTTCATGGGAGGAGATGCAACGACGCCGCGCACAAGGGCTATGCTTCAACTGCAATGAGAGATTTATAGCCGGGCATAAGTGTAGCAAGGCGCAGCTTTTGATTTTTGACAGTGAAAGCAAGACGGAAGAAGCTACGTATGATGAAAGTTCAATAGAGGAGCAGAGAACAGTTTCCTTCCTTGACCCTTGAGGACAAGGATCCTTTTCGCGGTGGGGGTATTGATAAGAGAAGATCTCTGAGGAAGCCAACGCCTAATGCCAAGTTCCATGATAACGAGTTTGTCTCCATGCTGGTCATGCATGATACATGCATGCTTCCATGCACGTGCAAGAACTTGCCAGAGGTTGTTTAGTTTGATTCAACTGCTATTTCATATTGTGGCTTGTGATAACTCTTTGTTGAGGTTGTTTAGTTTGATTCAACTACTACTTCGTATTGTAACTTGCTATTATAAATACGCCAGCAACTAATGAATAAAGGGAAGAAAAAAAAAAGAAAATTCTTTAAACATTCTGGTTGTTCTCACCATAAGCAGAACTTATTTCGTCATTGATACATTGTTTTGATTGGGACCGCATCATCTCTCTACAGGATCAACAATGCCTTGGTAAGTATTCTTAAACACCTGAGAATAGAGAAGAGGCATTCCAAGATACCTGCCAAGATTAGCCGTGACAGAGAAACCCAACATCTGACCAATTTTTCTGCACTGTGGAAACATTTTTAGAAAAGAAAATATATGAGTTTTAGCCTTATTGATCTTTTCTCCAGAGCTAGTACAAAAGACATCCAGTACTGTATTTAGAACATTAGCTTGATCACAAGAAGCCTCTACAAGCAATAGGAGGTCATCAACAAAAAAAAGATGAGTAAGAGGGATTCCATGCCGAGCAAGCCAAATCGGTTTGGATTCCCCGTATTTCTTGCATGATTCCATGGCTGAGCCTCTCAATGCAAGGGAAAAAATATAAGGAGATATGGGATCCCCATGTTTTATTCCCCTCGATGGAAGGGAATCATCTGTAAACTCTCCCTCCCAAAGAACATTCATCCGAGCGGTGGTGATGCAATTCATTGTAATATGCACAAAATCAGTGGGAAGTTCTATTTCAAGGAGAGTGTCTTGAATAAAGTCCCAACTAAGCCTATCATAAGCCTTCTCCAAATATACTTTAATAGCCATCTGCCCCCTGCTTCCAGTTTTCCTTCTCATAGAATGTATATCTCTTGTGCCACGACAATGTTTTCAATAATGTGTCGACCCGGCACAAAACTCATTTGGTGGGGACTAATGAGTTCTGGCAAGATAGCTTTCAACTTGTTTGCAATAATATTTTTCACAGTCTTATAAGCAACTGTGCGTAAGCTAATAGGCCGATACATTCTTAAAGAGGTGGGATGGTCCGTCTTTGGGATAAGAACTACTAATGTCCTATTGATCTTTGATGGAATTGTTGGGGAAAAGTGAGGTTTTTAAATTTTTATAAAACCTTTTGAAGATCGCTCTCATATAATATATAAGAATTTGTAATCTAAAAATCGTACCTTGAAAATCTGATTTAGCTTTTTCCGTTGAAGTGATTTAGGCTTTTAGATCACGATCCGCCACCACCACTCCTGTTAGATCACGATCCGTCACCACCACGCTTGTTAAATCACGAACTGTCACCAATGATCTTCCAGGTTATGACTCAGGTTCGATCTGCACTTGACGTGTGGGCGCCTTTATCACTACAAAAGTAACTAGCACGAGAAAATTTTTCTCTCACAACAATAGAGATAAATTTTTTTTTCTCTGATCTGTATAAAGTGGCTGCTCTCTTTTTTCTTTAGAGAAAATAAGCCTTTTATATATTCCTTTAGTGAAAACCCTAAGCTCCAAACAATTAAAAATAAAAACTCACGTTACTTGCTTTTTCTATAGGGGACCCACCTTGTAAAATAATATAAGGCCCCTTACATAAAATCTAATTAAATGGAGCCTCCCACTAAATGATATATTTAGGCTTTTGACCCAAATAGCTAGTTATCTTACTTATTAGTCCAGTAGTAGTGCAGTCAATTAAATGAGCTAACCCGGGGATCATTTGGGAATATACAATAGTGGCTATAACAATTAGACATGTAATTAAACTAGCCTAATTATTTAATTCCAATTCTACTCCACTAAAATATTGGAATTGACCTCCATAATTGTATGCTTGAATAGTAATTCGTCCCAAGTCACATTAATTTCTTTACTGCACAATCCTTTGTACCACATCATTAATTAAATTGATATCTCAACTGTCCAATCAATTTAATTACATCTTGTTCCTTGATACTTACTGGTTTTCTCTAATGATCATTTTCAACATACTAAATATGTAGACACACTTTGGCCAGAGAATTCTATGATCAAGTGTCGAAAACCCATCAAGAGATGTGTTGTGCAAATTCTATATTGTTAATCTATAACTCCAATACTTATAAATGCTCCCACCAAGATTCCAGGTAATCTAGACTACAAGTATGTGTCATGCTCATTCGTAACTCAAATGGAATAACAATTACAATCATGAAATCATAATTAACTCAAGATTAAGATTACAGTAAAATCAATGCCTATGAGATTTAATAAGTCTGACAGTTATTACAAAGTTAATTAAATCTCATATGTGATCCTGTTCAATGTAGTCATACTACATCAATAAATTCATACATGATTAAGAAAAATCATTCAATGAATTTATTATAGTTTATACCTAAATAAAGTGCCCAACTTTATTTATCAACTGCGAACTAAATTTATTTAATCATAAGATAACTTGTATTTATGTCTTCTGTGAATCCACATGGTGATCACATAAATACATATAATATGATTAAATGGACTTTAATAAAAATATTAATGCAATTAAGATATTTGCATAAAATACCTCATTATTTTTATTAATCAGAAAAAATATTTATTACAATTAAATAAAGACATATGCTTTTAAAGAGCATATTTTCCCAACAGGAATATCTCCACTCCTAAAGATCTCCCTGATAAAATGGCAGAAAGAAGGGCCTATAATGTTCCATTGGGATTTGTAGAAGATGGCATGGAGGCCATCGACGCCAGGAGCTTTGAGGGGTTTCATGCTGAAAATTGTGTTTTTAATCTCATCATCATCCACTAGGGCATTCAGAGAGGGCAGACATGCTATGGCAATGGTTGGATAATAACCTGCAAAAGGGCATTGTATGAAGGTTGCTTGATCGTTTGTATATAGGTATGAGAAGAATCGAACAACATGAGCTTTAATATCTGTTATATTATACAGCCACTGTCCAGTATCACTCTGAATTGCATTAATCCTATTCCGACATCTTCGAGTAAGAGTTTTTTTATAAAAGAAAGCAGTATTTCGATCCCCATACATAATCCAGTCCTTTCTTGATTTATGATGCCACAATAATTCCTCCTGAGTAAGAACTTGCTCCAATTCTACTTTTAATTTTAACTCCAATCGAACAAAGCTCTGTTTAGTGCAAGTCTCAAGAACTCTCTGGATACCTCTAATTCGAGCTAGAAGATTTCGCTTTTTTTGAAATTTTTTTCCAAAGGTGTTCTTATTCCAAAGAGAAATATTAGTTGTAAAACGTTGGACTGCCTCAAGATAGGAGTCATCAAACCCCCAGCTAGAATTCACTAAATTTCCGAAGCTTTTATCAGTAAGCCATGCAGCCAGGAACCGAAAAGGTTTATTCCGTCTACCTCGTTCCTCGGCCTTCTCAAAACGCACTAGGACAGGTCTGTGGTCAGACGCAATTTTTGGGAGGTGAAGGAAAATATTGTCAGTGAATCCAGCCATCCAATCTTCATTACAGACTGCCCTATCTAAATGTTTAGCTAGAGTGCCCCTTGACCAAATGAATTTAGGCCCTTTAAATTGGAGGTCGTATAACCTATTAGAGTGCATCCAATTTTTAAACAGCCCACAAACACCACTTCGATATGAAGAGCCCCCTCTTTTTTTCCCAAGCATATATAATAGAATTAAAGTCCCCTCCCACGAGCCATGGCCTCTAAACTGTAGTAGCCAGCCTCTCTAAGTGGCTTCAGAGTCCCTCCTTTTGCATGGATTAAGACTAGCATAAATAGTCGTAACCTATGAAAAGAACACATTATTTTTAGATATATTAAAATGAATAAACTGTGTGATTTGAAACAATATCCACATCAGAGCTATTATTCTACAGCAACCAAATACTGCCAGAAAAACTAATGGCTTCAACTCTATGAGACTTGTTAAAGCCACTTCTTTTGATAAAATCATCAGCCTTTATGCCATTAATTCGAGGTTCAAAGATAGCAACCATCAACAGTTTATAAGTTTTCACAAAAGTCGAAAAAGACGGATGGAAATTTGGAGAAACGGCTCCTTGAACATTCCAAAACATAATTGAATCAACCATTTAAATTAGGAAAAAAAAAAGAAAGACCCTAAGCAAAAGGCTCAGTAGCCTCTTGGATCGCCGCCATAACATTCTCTTCATCCAGGGACACATCGCCCTCCGACGAGACCAGTTCAGAGTCACTGTCTCCCATGTAATCACTGTCATCACCATCATCTTCATCCTCCAACTACTCTGTAATTGCATTAGCCACTTTGTCAGGGGGTGGCCATCAGCTACAATAACAGACAACACTGCTACCCCGAATACAGCTCATTCACTTTGGGTTTGCCAGGATCAACTGATCTTCAATGCCATAATTGGCTCCATCTCACCCATCATCATCCCGTTTGTGGCTAATGCCAAAACATCCAAAGAAGCGTGGATAACACTTGCCAACACCTATACAAAGCCTTCTAGAGACTAGAGGACGTATTAAGCAAGTTAAAAGCCAAATTAGACAAATGACTAAAGGGTCAGCATCAATTACAGAATTTCTCCAAAATATTAAGGCTTGGGCAGATGCGCTTACGCTTCTTGGCGCACCTTATGACGAAGATGATCTTACGGAAAAAATTCTAGAGGCTGTGGAGATGACTATAAGGAGCTGGCTCGAGCTGTACAAGCCAGGGTCACCCCTATCACATTCGAAGAACTTCATGAGAAGTTACTCAATTCACGTGATTGTTCAAGGCCGATGGTGTATCTCCCTTAGGATATTCCTCTTGTATTTTATCAATCTCTTCAACCAAAATACCACATTGAGATTCTTTACCAAAACTACTCTAGTTACCTTGCCCATTATCCCGTAAATTTGCACTTTCCTTAACTCCTCGATTCTTGCCTTTTCTAGTCACAACCATCCATGGGCCAAACTTCGGGTTGTTTCTACTAGTGCTCCTGATACCAACAGCCGCATCGGCTTTTGAGTTTGCATCGGTGACAGTCGTAACTTCAACTCCTTGACTATTATCATCTAAGGAGCGCTCCGGGCAAAGCTCACGAAAGTGACCATATTTTCCACACAGAAAGCATATGTGGGGAAGGCTTTCATACTCTACCTTTTGGATTTTCCCATCCAAGAAAAATTGGGACACAAGAGGTTTGTTAAAGGCCACTTCCACTGTAATTCTTACAAATTTTCCACTTGTAGCCGATTTAGTGTTATAGTCAATTCGAACCACTGTTCTTAGTTGCCCCAACGTACGAAGAATCCTTTTATCAGTTTATGATAGTAATGGAGTGCCATAACAGGAGGTCAGATCCAAGATCCAAACAATGGCAGAGTCTATCTCCTCCTTAGTGCAGTCAAAAGATGGAGACCACCGTTGCACCACCAAGTAATGCCCCAAAACTGTCCATGTTCCCTGTGTCAATACATAATCAACATCACTTGCTAATTTAAAACGCACAAGGAAGTAATTATTCTAGAGTCAATAACCGAAAATGCATGGGCCATGCTCCGTAGGGTATTCAATCGATTGCAAAGGGCTCTCTACCCAATGGGGCATACCAATAATTTCACAATAACTGCATGTTGCCATGGTCTGATCAATTGAGCATGGATTTTCTCGGAAAAAGAAATAGATGGAATATTGTCTGCACTTGCTAGTACAATATCAAGAGGTTCAAAGGACAAATCCTCCTCTTGTCCAAGGAATTCCTCCTCTAGACTCCTATGAGATTCCATTAGTTTGTCCCAAAAGGATCTTAGTGTAGGATTGTCACCATCATCCCTCTGAGCCCTAAATTTGGCTTTTTTGGTCGAGCGATCACCCGGCAACGGCAGGGGAGAATTCTTTTCGAAACTCATTGTTTATAAATTTATAAATCTTTAATAGTAAAATTTACGTTAAAATGTCACATACAACACCGATTCATGTGGTTTCGGATCCAACCATTGATCGATCTCATCTTCAGTCATGTTAGCACTTTGTTGAGCTATTATTGATGTATAATTAAATATTAACCCTGCATTACTATAAAATGTATGCATGAAAAAAAATTATCAAAAAATTAATTAAGCGCACAAAAATCATCTTTTGCAACTCGATCATACTCAATTTGTGCAAAAATTCATACATATCTTGAGAATTCTTTGTAGAGTAAAGAGTTAACAATAAATTCTTGTATAAACTTATTTAGTATAAACTAGTGTGGTATGATTAAATTAATTGGAGTAAATACCTCTTCATCCACTTGATTTGCATTTGCTATTTTTTGTTTCATCTAACTAATAAATTTATGTCATATCATTTTATATAAAATTAAATTTATACAAGAATTTGTAGTTGTATCGTCACCCTAATATAAGATTACGGAAAAGTAAACACTGAAATCATCTGTAGACCGGCCCGACCACATACAAATTTGTGCTGATTCATACATATCTTGTGAATATTTATAATTATGTACCACAGTTAGTAGGGTAGAAAGATGCTACAATTATTGACTCGTGGGGATCGATAAGCCAGTTCATAAATAATTGCAGAGCATATCAAGCGAAGGTGAAACTTTAAATAACACTTGCATTCTTTAAAAGGATTGTGGGAGATTGAATATTTCTCCTGAGTGATATAGAAATTAGGCATATGCATGGTTGTTACTTAATGTCATGCTCTAAAATATTTGTGCACTCGTCTATCAGAAAAATTCTCTTTGCTTCTATTATTTAAAAAAAAAATTGTGTTACCTTATAATTTATATTTAAAGTAAAATTCAAGTGGATGATTGGTGGTTGATAAACAAAATTTATAATAATTAATCCTAATTCTATACAGTATGTAGATACATTAAAAGAATTTCAAAACAAATTACAAAAACAGACCTTTTCTGGAAATTGTTTTCGGAGCCGAAAATCAAGGCTGTGCAAAATAATAAGTCGTTGGCTTCTCGGCAGGAGTTCTTGAATTCGCCATTACTAAACTATCTTGTTTCTCCATTATATCTTTATTTCGCCAACCAATATAAACATTTAAAATTGATAAAAAATATTTGGGTAATATCATAATTAATTTATAAATTGTAATATTGCTACATGTACAACATCTATAACATACATCAATTTAAAATTAATGGTTTATATGACTCAGTTGTTGACTATCAAATAAATGGGAGCTAATGCAAAATTATTTTTAGGTCCACTATTAGTTAGCAGCGCCAGACTGTGATATTATAGAGTACTATATAAGGATGAATAATTTAAAAGCTTTACGACTCTTAGAATTTGGTGAAATAGAACAGCTTCTAATGAGATTGTATAATCAAATCAATATATACTGATTTGTACATGTGGATAAATTGAAGAGTTAGAATGAAATGTTACAACCCTTTGGGAAAAGGACACCTATACCTCTAATATTTAGAGAAACACTCAAAAGACTCTAAAGTTTTCAATAAGAAATATCAAGACCCCTTTTTGACTATAATACCCTTCAACTTTATAAACCCAAAAAACTAACCCCAAAATTTATAATACATAGAAATATAGCATTTTTACAATTTATTAGACATATTTTATTATATTAAACTAATTTTTAACAAATAGAAGCATAATATCAAAAGAAATTAATTAAAGTTAAAATTATTTTTAATATTATGTAAAAAATAATATTAGTATTATTAACGGGGAGATATTTTTATTAATCGTCAAATCTATTTAACCCATAAATATAAATACATTATCAAAATAAATATAATAATTTAAAATTTTAATATTATTTTAAGTGTTAAAAATAATTCAATATTATTAATCCACTAAATAGATTATATTAATATTATTTACAAAAAATTTAAAGTCAATGTTCTAATTACCATATTCAAAGATTATTATAATAAAAAAAAGGGTCTTGATGTCTCAATTTTCTCAAACCTTAGGAATGGAACAAAATTTTTCTCTGATGGGCGTAAGAAAGAAGGATTATTATCAGAAACCTCCCCTGAGGTTTAGCGTTTTCTTAGTTTGAGAGATTGTATTCACGTATTATTAGCCACCTCCCCTGACGTTAGTATACCGTTTAGTATAATTTGAGTTGGTGAGGATAAAATGGTAATAGAACTCATTAATAATAAAAAATTCTAACAAACTTTAAATTATCACATTGGATTCCGAGAATGGTTTGAAATTTGTTCAAATCCATTGGGTTTAAAACCGAAGCAAGCATTTAACCAAAAGATATTAACACTCCACCAAAAAAAAAAAATGGTTTGATGTTCGTTCATATCCATTGAGTAAAAACTAGAAGCAAGCATTTAACCAAAAGATGCTATCAATCCACCAAAAAAAGAAAGAGAAATAGGCATCTCCCTGCCCAGCTCAAACCAAAGCTACTGAGAACAACATTACATCCATTTTCTCCATCTATGTTATGTTTTAGTAGAGAAAGACTGCCATAAGCAAGAAACAATGACGACAAACCCGAAGACGCCAACACTAGGAACGACTGAATCACGACCGCCAGGTGGAAGAAGACTGACCAGTGAGTTTCATCATCGACCCACAAACTAGTTCGTCTGAGCCATGAAAGAGGTATGAAAATAAGCACACCTTCTATAAAAGCAAAACCCATAACTTCACTGGTTCATGCTCTAAAACGATGATGTAATGGTTATTGCTTCGTATGTGTGCTATTAAAGTGGCCAAATTTTTTTTTTTAACTTGTTTCAAACATTTACTAACTACTTCTCGTTGGTTCATTTTTCAACCTTATTTACATGGACATTGAGGTTGTGGTTGATAGTGAAGTAATTAAAGTTGGGTCCATAATCCCTGAGCAATACACTTTAAAAATGTTGTGGGACGACATCAAAGATTTGATGTATGGGAAACCTATACGATATGTTGAAAAAGTGAAGTTTCGATTCATGCTTCCGTGGTAAAATTTTGAGGAAGTTTTGCACAACGATTCAGAACTTTAAGCTGCCTTCAAGCAGCTAAGGGAAAAGTCATATGCATGGAATATGTTCATAATCACAACTGAATTAGATTAAGGGGCTACCATTCGTAGAGAGTCTGAAAACTATGTTGATGCAGCACGAGATTATGGTTTTAGATCCCCAGTTGAGTAATTCTATATTTCGTTGGATAAAAAGGTTGAATTTGAGTGATTTGACCTTGCTGAAGTGAATGAAATTATAGTGCCTGACTTGAATGAAGCCGTAATAACTTCAGAATTTGAGAGCAATAGTGTTATTGTAGAAGATTCATTCAAAGAGCGGCAGCCAATTGAAGTTGTACGAGATGGGTCAGCCAAGAATATAACTGTTGATGACTATGTAGGGTGTGAAGAAACAGTGGATTGTGATAGTGGGGATGATGCTGGAAATAATAATGCTTGGGATACTGGGTTAGATGACTGCGAATCAGGAGACGATAGTGGTTCAGACTCAGATATGTTGTCAGATGATGAAGTTCAGGATGCATGTAATAGATATGAGGTCAATTCGGGGGGTTTTGAGCTCAATATGGATGGGGAAAGGATTATGTTAAGGGTTGGAGCAGTGTACAGGAACGTGGATGAGTTTAGGAAGGCAGTGAAAGTTTTTGTAATACAAAATGGTTTTAGGCTGAAAAGGGTAAAAAATGAAAAGAGTTAAGTCACACTGGCATGTGCAGCAGTAGGTTGTACTTGGAGGGTTCACGCAAGTTCAAATTGGAATGGTAAATACTTTCAAATCAAAACATTTCGGCCTGAACACATTTGTGCTAGAGGTAATGATAACTACGAAGCAAATTCAACTTGGATTGCTACAACATTTCTTCATCTATTTAGAGCCAACCCTCAGCTAAACATTGAAGTAATTGCAAGTGAGCTGCTTAGGAGATTTGGTATTAAATGCAGTAATTAGCGGTTGTATAGGGCTAAGAACAAGGCATTGGAATTGTTAGGGCAGGACCATAAGGCCAGCTATACCAAACTATACAGGTATATGCATGCAATTCTTGTCTCTAATCCTGGTTCAACTGTAACTATAGATAGAGATTGGTTAGGTGGTGGGCAAAACCCTCATTTTAAAAGGTTCTTTGTTATGTTTGATGCAAATAGGAGGGGGTTCTTTGAGGGGTGTAGACAGTTTATAGGGCTTGATGGTTGTCATCTAAAGGGGTTATATAAAGGTGTATTGTTGTCTGCAGTTAGTATAGATGCTAATAATGGTATCTACCCACTAGCAATGTGTGTTGTTGAGAGTGAAAATACTAACTCTTGGGTGTACTTTATGAATAAATTATATGAGCAGATATGCTATAATGATGGTAGTGGGTTGTGTTTCATGAGTGATAGGCAGAAGGGAATTTTAAATGCTTTGGAGATAGTGTTTCCTGAATCTTTGAAAAGGTATTGTTGTAGGCATATATATGCTAACTTCAAACATAAATTTCCTAGTGTACTATTACGTAATTCATTCTGGAAAGCTTGTAGAATTTCAAACCTAGCAGACTTTAACACTTACATGTCTAAGTTGAATAATATTCATTCTGCAGCACATGATTGGCTGATGCAGATTCCAGTTTGTTGCTGGGCTAAGCATAGATTTCCAATGCACACAAAGTGCTCCCATGTGATTAACAACATGTCAGAGTCATTCAACAACTGGATCAATAATTTTAGGGGATTGCTTATTGTTAGGATGGTAGAAGAGATAAGAAGAAAGGTGATGAATCTGATTCATAGAAGGTATGAGCAGGCTGTCATGTGTCAAGATGAACTGCCATAACAAGTTAGGAGGAGAATACTAGATGGAAGGGTGAAGTCCAGGTCCATGTCAGTTATATTTGGGCATAATGATACCTTTGAAGTTATGGAGGATGTTTCCAAGAGAAAAGTTGTCAATTTAAAGGCCAATGAGTGTGATTGTGTGGAGTGGCAATTGTCTGGTTTGCCTTGTGCTCATGCACTATGTTGCATTAATGCTATGAGGTACAACGCCAATGATTTTGTGCATCTTTTATTGAAGAATGAAGCATTGAAGAAGACTTATAAGCATCCGTACTATCCAGTGCCTGATGAAAGTAGGTGGCCTCCTGAATTGCATGATAACATGCTTCCACCTATAATCATTATAAATGCTGGAAGGCCTCAAATGAAGAGGAGAAGAGAGGCGGATGAAAATAGGGCATTCAAGAGGAGTTCCAGTGTTAGGTGCAGTAATTGCGAAGAGTGGGGGCATAATGTGAGGACATGCAAAGTTGATAAGGGTTAAAAAAAATGACAAAGAAGAAAAATTTAAAGTCAACACAGGTTACTTTGTGTAATTATAAGTTTTGAAGTTCTCTTTATTTAAATTTCGGCTTATATATTTGTTTAATAATCTCATGATTTGTTTACACTTCAACTCAAGGGAAATGGATTGGGGATCAATAGTGAAAGATGTACATGATAATGATTTGAATTTACTGATTCAGCAACTCACTTTTCTTAATTTATTTGTTTATAAACTATTTCATACTTGCTAATACAAATTTTTATTATTGAAGGACAATTAACCCAATCATAGAGAGCTTGTAGATGATAAATCCTACAACAACAGCTTTGGTGGTAAGAAATTTTTTTGTATAGTAATGACAGAGCCCAGACTAATCCCATACTACAAATTTTTGGAGGGATGAGATGATACTTCACATTACTTGTATAAGCTTTAAATTGTATAGATGTTGTATCATCTTTTACTCAACCATATAGATAGGTTTGAGTCTTTTTGTTCTTTTTTTGTGAACTGTGTGATAGTGAAAATACTCACACCATTAACAAAGCATTTCAGTTAAGTCAAAACTTAACAAACTGTTGAAAGTTGATTTTTTTGTAAATATGGGCTGCTGTTGACGTTGTATTGGCTGATTGTTTCACAGCCATTGGTGACAGCTAACACTTGTGTTGCTGCTGAATTTTATTAATATTGAAATATCATATTACTACATTTAGTTGCTTGATGTTTTTAAGTTCAGTTTTATTTGTTGATGGATTGGTTACAAGTGATATTGAAATATCACATGATTAGATGTGTGAATGTTCTTTGACAGATGCTCAGAAATTGTTATTGTTTACTTTGTAGTCACAATTTCTTTTTTGCTCGAACACATTTGGATGCTGATAATAGGTCAACTCAGTTAGTTTTTTTTTTTTAAATATATGAATGGCATGATTGACTTTGTGTTTCATTGCAAATTAGAGTTATAAATATATTTCACTTAGAAAACACTATTGCATTTGAGTTATAAAGCAGCAAATAAAATTTTAGTCATCACTGGAACATTTAGTTTAGAAAGCATTAGACTTGGTGACACACTACATAAGGTACATCACAACATTGAAAAGAAAGAATAACACATTGAATACAACCATAACCTTAGCAACAGTTGCAACCTTCGTAGATTTTCGTGATTTCTCCACTATGGTCTTCATTGTCTTCACGTCATTTTCAATTCTAGATAGTACCGCATAACATACATCTGTTGACACACATCTTTCAAATAAAGCTCCATTGTTAAAATCATCTCTATTTAGTGCCCACCACTTAAAATATCCACAACCATTTTTTTTGGCACAACGGTAGTAAAGCATATGTGGATTGTCATCGGATTCTGAAATTTTCAAATTAGCTCTCATATAGCATTTGCATATCTTGTTTGAGAACCTAACGAGCTTGCCATTGACTGCATTCCTCCAAGCTGGCTCATAAAATGTGTTTGATCGAACATAATTTTTTGAACTTTGTGACTCTATTGATGTGCAAGAATGTTTCGGCTTTGAATAATGCTGAGTTTTTTAATTGATTGATGAATATATTAGAGATGGTTGATAAGGAGATGAAGTGATATTGATAGTGTTGGGTTGGTGCCTTTGAAGTGAAGTGAAAGCTAATTTTTCTCTTCAGTTTGAGTTCAAAGTGTATGCTGCTTATTTAGCTTATTTATGGCAGGTTATATAGCCACTGGTATTGGCAATATAACCGTTAAAGGCAACGGTAATAATGTCAGTAATAATTGCAGTCAATTTCAAGTATTAACTTCAATATTTCACATCTTATCCAATAATTAAAAAAATTGTAATTGTTTGTTTAATTCATCCAAGTCATTTTAGAAAGTCCAAAGGATGATTTGGTATTTTTATTGACCATTTTGGTGCCAAAGCATACATGTTATTATCAAAGCACAATTCTCTTAATTTGTGTACAGAAAGATATTTTCCCACGATAGGGGTATTTTTGTCATTTTATCAGTCAATAAACGGTCAAACAAACAGGTTATTAACGTCGGGGGAGGTGGCTGATAATACGAGAATATAATCTCTCAAACTGAGAATACGCTAAACCTCAGGGGAGGTTTCTGATAATAACCCTAAGAAAGAAAATCACAGTAACTCTAACATAATCTTGTAAACAAAAGTACAATAACTCTAACATAATCTTGTCTGGTAACATCAATTATTTATGTATATTTCTCTTTAAAAAAGCTCAAACAATGCTCCCTTTATTTTTCTTTAATTAGGCAAAAGAAAAAGAAAATGATTACGGAACCACTAATTTTCCAAATGACCTCATCAACAGGGGAGTCGGCCACTATGTGCTTAAAAGTTATAACGTTGAAGTTGAAGAAGCTCATTTGACAATAATAAATAATTTATTTTCCGTGATGCATGATTTTTCCAAATCTTGTTTTGTTTTTCATTTTTTTGACTTTAAGGGTTGATTTTAGATTACGACTCATGATTTGAATTCAAATCACCTCCTTATTTTTAAACACCTTAATTTACCTTCACTTTTTGTGACGAAAATTTAAAAAAAAATTTCATCAACATACCCCTTTTTTAATCTTTTGAATGAGAGATAACTTGAGATTTTAAAAAATAAATGGACAATTTGAAATTAACCAATTCAAGAGAGGGTAAATTTTAGACTATTTCCCTCTTGAATTGACTATCTTCAAATCATCCCTTTATTTTTTAAAATCTCAAATTATCCTATTTTTTGTGTAAAGGATTAGGAAAAGATGGAGGTAGGTTGATGATCGTTTTTTTGGTCTTCTTAACAAAAAAGAATAAATTGAAATTTTCAAAAATAAAGAGTGATTTGATGATGGTCAATTCATAGGAGAATAATCTTCTTTCATGAAAAAGATCTATTTTTATTCTTATTATTAATAAACTTTCAATAAAGCACGTAAGGATTAAAAAAAATAAGGATATAAGTTTTTGAGTAATGTGTTCATTTCTTTCCACACTTGTTTATATTTTTTTATTTTATTGCACTGTACTTAAATATGCAAATATTTCGATAAAAAAAGATGTCGGCTGAAATAGACATGGCGTGTTCATAAGCTTTATAAATAAATCAATTAATTATCCGATGATGACAATTTTTTTTTCTTTTGATAGTTCAACTCTTTTCCCCCTAAACTATGCACTGCTTATAAATGAAAACGTTACAAAAATTATGAAAAATAATTATTTTTTTACTAGTAAAATAGTAATTAGGAAATAACATCCGGGTGCAATAAGTATTATTAACATTTTACTACTAAATAATCATAAAATCTTACATTTTATTATTTTTCTATGTTGAACTTTAATATACCAGTTATGCCCTTCTTTGAAATTTATAAAGATTTAATAAATAAATTTATCCATTTGAATAGCTGAACTCTTACACACATCTATAAAATATCAGTAACGCCCTTGACAAAAAGACTATTTTCTCAATTTCCATAATAAAACATCTTCATGGTTGGCAGCATAAACAGGTATTAACTATAATATTAGGGAATCAGTATTCTATATTCAAGGGTAAAATTCATTTTATCTGTTCAGAGTTCTATTCGTATTTTACAAGTCCAAATATGTATAATGAATCTTGCAAAACAATTTTCCCAAAGCAAGGGCATAATTGATATTTTAAACGACAACGAAAGGTCAATTACTATCTTCGTCACAATTGGAGTAAAATTTAAGAAATTTTACTACTATCTTCACTAGTAAAATTTACGTTAAAGTTTTGGATAAAAAATTTATGTTGAAATAACCCTCCCTATCTATATATAAAATAATTCTTAGGTGTGGATTCCTAAAGTCATTTCGTGTAGATTCGTTATCACACTATATAGATTCTGGTTGTTCTATTAAACCAGTGGTGTAATAGTGAATCACTTCCACATAAGAGAATGGTTATATATATATAAGGAAATTTTAATTAGTTAATTGCTTGAAATTTTCTTATATGAAATTATTAAAAGTGGTTTGAATTTTTTATAATTATATTTTAAAGTATGGTGCGTATGCACAATTTGAGAAATAAAAATATCACCACCCATATTTTAATATACTTTTTATTTAATTAGAAACTATTGTTCTTTTCTTTACGGCGTATATTATTCATATTTATGGAGAATATCCATTTTGAGAATCACTAACCATTCTTTCAAGTCATTATCTCTAGGCTTTTTCATTACTCCTCGTATAATAATAAATATTTAAATATTGATACATGAATATAAAAAATAAATCAATAATATTGATTAAATAATAATTTTTGACAATTTTAGGACTAGTATGCTAAATTAACAATTCGATAAATTTAGACAATCATATATTATAAAAAAAAATCTTATTTTTATATTGTACTCACATAATATATAATTTAATAGTTAATTTACTTGCAACTAAATCAATAGGATATGCACGTACATGGGCGGCTTTTGTGAAATATGGTTTTACTGTTCTTTTCTTGAAATGGTTGCCGGCTTGATCTCATGTCCAATTTCACTAGCGTTTTAAATAAATTTGTGCAAGATAGGCTCAATAGTAGAAAGAACTACCATTGAGGCATGCACAAATATCTAATTTCTTATTTTAATTAATAAACAATTACATAAACATAAGACTTTAATATAATCGAAGTGGCTAAATAAGCGGACGGGCATCTTATAGTTTGCTCGTGTTCGTATATACAAGTACTGATGGATTTGTAGTAGCAAATGCAAGCAGTTCTTGGTCACGTTCAAAAAAGGCCATGTCTTCGGGGCTCAGAGTCACCAATACTTCTATTCCCTTACCATCGTTTGTGTCCATTAGCATAATCAAGTTTGACACCAAATAATTTGGAAAAGTCAGGTGCACTGGCTTTCCCCATCCAAAATCTGCTGCTTCATAATATGGAAAGTTAACAATACTGGAGAAAGTGTAGAAATCGATCTCATCTTTTTCAAACTTGTCTTTAATTGACTCCGGAATATCGAATATACTCTTGTTTTCTAGCAAGGTTTTGAGACCGTTTCGTCTAAATTCTGCCTTTGCTTTCCTTAATGAACAAACCAAGTCTTGCAGTGTTTCAATTTCCTTTTCACTCGCCTGCGCCATCAGATACGCCACGGAGTTACCCACAGAGTTGTCAGGCAAGGGCGGCTCGGCCACGGCACGCACGTTAATCGCGTGTGCTGACAAAGAAGGTCTTGAATACCCGAGGTTTGATCTTGACGCCGCCCTTGCACACTTCCAAATCAGGGCAGTCAGTGCCTCGACGCGTGATGGTCTAGGCACGGTTTGACTTTCAACTTTAGCCTTGAGTTCGTCAATTTTCTTTGTATCAAATACAAACCTGTTTGCTTGGACTGGTGAAATATGTAAAGGTAAGGGCACGAAGGATTCACTTGCCGGAAAAATCGTAGATGCAACAAATCTAGGAACCACTTCCTTAGTATCTGCACGAGCTGTGGCGGTCCAGCTGTTAACAAATATACCGAATGAGACTCCATCAATGAGCTTGTGACAAGAGCAAACTGTGATTGCCAGTCCCCGCATTTGAAAAAGTTGCTTGTATGCGCATCATTGGACCCCCGTTGCTTGCTATAGGAGATTCTGCGTAGTTAAACGGGTGAAAATCCCGTAATAAATTCTGATCAGGCTTTTGTAGGTATTCAAACAAAAAGCCGTTTGCAAGAGCTTCAACATACTCGGCCCCTTCGTCGTTACATTCAATTGAGAAATCGTCTTTGACCCTCCCAGCAAGAGGGTAGAATTTTGTGAGAGTTTTTGAAAGGGATGACTTGAGACATTGCGAAATCTGGTCAGCTTTCACATTACCGTTTGCTTTGTACAGAAAAATGGTGCTCACGTAGGCCGGAAAAGTGATCTGGTCCATGAGGGAAAGTTTAAAATTTCTCAGTTGTTCAGGAGTTGGGTAAGCTGGTTTGATGCTTTCTCTGGCCCGTACTAGTACTTCTAGTGCCCTTTCCATTTTAGGCTTTGCTACTTTTGCAACCGTTTGTAGACTTCTTGTTAGTAGTACCTGTCCAATATTAAAACATCAAAAGTTAAATACATTATACACATAGAACTGTAACTAAGAAAATTTCTATCACGAGTTTTGATTACTTTTCAGTGCCTGCCTTGTTGCTCTAGATCTCGGTTGCTCTTATTAGATGGCAGCTCCTCGGTAACTAGCTAAGACCCTTATATAGTAAAATTTGGTTGCCAAATTTGACTCCATTAGTTCGACTCCGTGGTTTGTCAATGCATCATCAGGTCGATGAGAACTTGCTCACGATAATCACATGCATTGGTTTTTGAATTTTATGAATACGAATCCTCACGATCGAAAAAGACATTGATGAATAGATTAATTAAACGCTCGTGAATATATATGGACAATTGAAAGAAAAATGCTAGGTAACTCAACATTTAAGTTCCAATTTGAATCCTAACTGATGTGGTAAGGGTTGGCAAAACTTGGGTCCGGGCTTGGGTATGGCAATGCCTGGATCCGGTGCAGATATATTTTTTTGACACCCAGGTTGAGTTTTCGAGCCGGATTTTTTAATTCAGATTATTATATCGGATTTTATACTTTTTAATATTATATATGTGCACTTTTTAAATTTTTTTGTAATTTTACAATTTTTAAATTTATTTGTATGAAATTGGGCATGAAAATATGAACTTTAAATATTTAAAACTTTTACATAATATAATAGATGGGTCAAATAAATATAATTATTTAAACTAATATATATTTTATAATATTTTTTTCAACAAAACTCGAGTTCCAGGCTTATCAAGTGATGTCCATGACCAGCCCCGCTTCATCTCTGGGCTAGGTAATCATAGGTCCAATATGGGTCTAGACCGAGTGGGTATTAAAAAATACCCCTAGATGTGGCATTCATTGATTACATGATAATTAAGTAATTTTACTAGTTGTGAAATCCATCATTCAGTAGATGAATGACAAATAGC
This sequence comes from Citrus mangshanensis, assembly GCA_030449895.1. Lineage (NCBI taxonomy): Eukaryota > Viridiplantae > Streptophyta > Magnoliopsida > Sapindales > Rutaceae > Citrus > Citrus mangshanensis. Next base: position 321,059 of record JASUUJ010000327.1, on the reverse strand, counting down.
ACTGGGACTCAAGTTGGGCCTTAAATGTTGGGATCCCTAACATTTTTGCAATTAAGCAGCAAATGGTATGATCTCAAAAAACTCTAAAGGCATTAAAGGCAAAGGCAAAGAGCAAGAAAGTAGTAGGAAAATTGTTGTTTGACAACAAATCTCCGCTAACACCTGAGGTAATGGCAGTGGCTTTGCCGCTCAAGTATGTGGTTCTAGCCTTGGTTTATGGAGGAAAAATTGACCCAAATCACCATGTGGAGAGGTTTAATAAGATAATTAAGATCAAAGGCTTGAATGATCTATAGAAGTGCCGGGTTTTTTGCTTTACTCTAGAAAGGTAGGCGCGAGAATTTTATTGAAGACTAAGAAAGGGGAAGCATAGGAAATTTCAAAGAATTGTGTGACCTCTTAGTCATGAATTTCGGAGGTTTATGCATACGTGAGCAAGATATGCAAGGATTAAAAAAGGGATTGAGAATCAATTGGTTGTAGAATAGTTCGTATAGTAAGAGGTTTTTCAATATATGCTAAGGTGTATGATCAGGCAAAATGGATGTAAAAAACTAAATGTGTAGAAGAAGAAAAAAGAGAATGGAAAAATAGAGGATATGTCCGGTGTGAAAAGAACTAAGAAGAGGATGAGATAACTTTAGTTACAGGACGAGAAGGAACTCAGATAATAGGCGTCATAATGACAAAGGCTTGTTTAATGACAAATGACTAGAGAGGCCATGACAAAACAAAAACATTGAATGAAGTTTGACAGAAGAAACAAAGGTTTTTGAATAATGGTTAGCTTTATTGAAAAGTCTGAATAGAACTAGAGTTTTGAACCCTTTTTATAACAAGTTCAAATATCGCGAATTTACCAAAATAAGCAAATCCAAAATCTAATATGATAATTAAATTCTCCTAACTAAAATAAGAAAATGAGAACAAATGGCACTAAAGTCCAAGTTCTAGAAAAAAGATAAAAGTCCTAGAAGAATCAGGAAAAATAAGAAAGAATCTTAAAACCAGAAAATGACCAGGAAAGAAACATAATTTTTTGTTCGACCATGGGGCAAAATGGCTTATACGAAGTTTTTTTCATCTTGTTACAAGCTTCAAAACGGTACATTATATACTGAAAACAAACATTTGTAGAAAATCAGTAGCTGGGTATGCTATGTATTTGGGTTCTAATATGATATCTTGGTCTTCTAAAAAACAATCTATTGTTTCTAGATCAAGTACAGAGTCTGAATACAGAGGTCTTGCTTTGGCAACATCAGAGGTAATATGGATTCAAGCTCTACTTTCTGAAATGAAACTCAAGTCAGTTGACATACTTAGAATGTGGTGTGATAATCAAAGGGTCATTGCCTTAGCTAACAATCCAGTTTACCATGTTAAAACTAAACATGTTGAACTGGATATTCATTTCATTAGAGAGAAGGTTTTAGCTAAACAAATTAGTATTTGCTTTGTTCCAAGTGCATATCAAACATCAGACATTTTTACAAAGGCTCTCACTTATAATCAGTTTCAATATCTTATAAGCAAGCTAAAAGTTCTTCCTGGACCTTTTAGCTTGAAGGGGGATTTTAGAATATGTTTTGATGAAGCTGATACAGAGAGTAAGGATTGCATAGTATGATAAGCTTGGTAGTGCAACAAGTAGCTTATAAAAGAATCATGCTGATGTGGTAGAGGACGTTATGCTGATATTCCAAAGTTTGTTACATAGCAAAACCATATTGTAACAGAATTAGTGATTAGTAGTTATGTGCGTGAATATTCCAGAATCTTGTAAATGTATAATTGTATTAGTATAAATAGATGAGCTATAATTGTTTTAGTTAGTTTTTGGTTCAATAAAAACTGTGATCATTTTCTTCTCTCTCGTTCATTTTCTTCCTTTATCTTTTCTCTCTATTTTCTTAGAATCCAAACACTTTCTCAACTCATTTCAAACACTCTCAACAAATAATCGAGCAATGCAATATTCAACTGTGTTAGGTGTTATCTCATCAGCATGACCCTTTCAAGGACTAATAATATGATGCTCAACAGTGTGAAACATGCACACTCGAAGGAACAACAATTGTAAGCAGATATTCATATCACATATATCATTTGTAACAACTTGAATGTGATCAAAGCCCTCAAATTCCTCTTTTTTTTTAAGATGAAAAGATCTGAAAGCCACTATCATGAGTTCCTAATATCCTATTTGGTTTACACACATAAAAGAAGACAGTCTTCCCATATACACAGAGGTGATTATTTGATTTTATTTGGATTGGTTGGAATCCATATAAAGTTTTAGTACACATGGTCATTTTCCCAACCGACTTCTTGAAACATATGATATGAAGTTTGATGACATACAACCAGATAACTCAACTTATCTAAGTTGACATAAAAAGCGGATAGTACTCGGCGGTCCATGAACAGAAAGAAGAACTGCTTGTCCATACAGGTTTCTAAAAATTGAAGTAGTTGGCAGCTTCATTAAGGTGATGAGCCACTTGTTGTCCCAAAATTATGTTTATTCTAAATAAGGTGGTTAATCGGCTTAATTGTAGCGATTAGTAGTTTGCTAGAGTTGGCAATGGAACATGATTTGATAATCTTGATCAAAGGTGCTTGAGGCAGCTGATTAATGTAGGAGTTAATTTTGGTTAATTTAGGAATTTTAAAATTTTAGAATTTTATTATTTTGAGGCTTTCTATTTTAATTAGAGTCAATTATGGTATTTTATTATTTTAGCACTTTTCATTTTGATTAGAGTCAATTAAGGTATGAGATTTAGCTAATTAAGGGAAGTATCTTTTATTTCCATTATAGTTGTAGTTTAGTTTCCCTTTTTAAGTTAACTTAGGGAAGTGAGTTTCATCTATTATAAATAGAGAGGTCTTGTAATTATTTTCATAGTTCAGATTCAACTATTCTATAAAACCCCTCTTTATAATTCCCTTTGGGGATTATCTATCAAAATCTCTCTTGTAGAGTCGTTTGGATTAGATCGTCATCTAATCTTGCTTTATGCATTATTAAAAATATCATTGAGTCATCTGTGTTAGATCTATATCTAATCACGCTTCGATTAGGGCTTACGCCTAATCGTGTTGGTTTTGTTCAGTACTAAAATGAAATATAGTTTTCCTACCCTATCAATTTGCACTTCTGTTATGCCTTGCTCCATCACTGATAAGTTCATTAGAACAAATGAAAAGGCCTTTGGAATTAAAGTCGTTGGATTAACGAGTTTGTATAAAAAAGATTTGGTCTTATACTTTCATCTTATACTTTATAAATACATTTGAAAAAGAAAACTCTAATTGCAAATAATTTTTCATTTTTTCATTTAAAAGTGATCAAATTTACCTTTATTGTGAGGTCTGAAAGATTCGATTCAAATTGTATTCTTTGCACAATTAGATTAATTGCACTTAGCTGGAACAAGATTAAAAATATAAACGGTTACAAAATAGATTCATTATTATTTTGGAGGTTTGAGTAAGTTGAAGCATCTCGGCTTAAATGGTAACAAACTCAACCTCAACTGTAGTGTCTTATCTTCTCCATCTTCGTTAAGAGAATTATATGGGATTCAAAGGAATTTTTTATGTTCAAGGTAATTAAGCCTAAGCCTGCTTCTCATTTCATCTACTACATATATAACTTTATAGATCTTTAACAATATTTAATATTATGATTAGTTCAAAGGAATCAAATTCTAACAGGTTTTATTAAGCAAACTTTCATTTACTCTATCAATTCTAACAGGTCAATGTTTGGCATGCTACATTGCATAGGACAATTGGTCGCCCTCGTATTGATTGAAAAGAATTTCATGTTTGGTTCAAACGGTGCGCATCACACAAGACTTAATGCTGCATTTGCCTCATTATCGAAACCCTTCAACCCCCTCGGAATTAAGGTGTGCAAATTAATTTTTAAGAATAAAATCTCAAGGTTTTGAGAAATGATTATATAAATCCTCATATTTTCAATAAGGGATTCTAAAATCCCATTTTGACTAAAATACGATTTGGTTCTATCAACTCAAAAAAATTGACTCTAATATTTTATAATAAATAGAAATATAATAATTTATATTTTAAAAATATTTTATATATTAAAATAAATATAATATTATTATTCCACTAGACAAATTAAACTATCTAGATTATATTTATATTCATTAAAAAATTTTAAATCAATTTTTTTAGTTACTATCTACTAAGGATATTATAGTCAAAAGGGGATTTTAATGTTCCTTAAAAATTTAGGCGTCTACATGACCATTTCCATTGATCAAATGAAAGCTTCCGTCAAAAGGATATTATAGTCAAAAGGGGGTCTTAATATCCCTTAAAAATTTAGGTGTCTACATGACCATTTCCGTTGATCAAATGAAAGCTTCCGTTCCCATAGATCTATGGTCAAAATTTGGAATCTCGAAAATTTGACCATATATTTGCAGCTAATGAAAGCTTCTTTTCTGGTGATTCATGTATCGTTGCATAGATTTGGTGATAATAATTCCAATGGTGAAAAAATGATACCAATAGATGCCAAAATGTGATCAGAGGGGGTGGTTTGTGGTGGTCAACGGTGGATAATTATATTTTATTTATAAATTTAAATAATAGATTTAAGAAAATAAGAACAAAAACATTTAAGATATTAATAATTATTAAAAATTAATTTAATATAAATAATAATTTAAAAAATATTATTATATATAATGCTATACAATGTAATACCAAACATTGAATATTATTAAAGTAATACATTGTTAATACAATATAACTTACTGCAATACATTTTGCATTAAATAATGTAATACAGTATGCTAAACGCACCCTTAATGTCACACTTTTTAAACAACCTCAGGCTATTCTTTTTTTTCTTTTTTTTAATTCTTAATGACTTCGTCATTGACTTAATTTCATTATTAGAAAAATGACATTTACTGACTTTAGAATAGTGTTAGAAATTACTTTCACTGACACTTGTTAATTGTGTCAGTAATCTGGGAGTCAGAAAAATAGTGACACTTGTAAGTGGTGTTAGTGATTACTATTACTATAGTATTACTAGATTTATGACACTATGGTATTAGTAATTACTGATAATGATCGCTTATTAAAAGTTACTTTCACTATAGTATCACAAATATTATGACACTATAGTGATAGTATTTACTAACAATTATTACACGTCAATAGTTTTTTTTACACTGGGGAGATGACATGATAGAATGAACGGATACTAATACTTCAGTGTCAACAATTTGTAATACTCTAACATCACTAATATTATGACGCTGAAAATTTTTTAACGTCAATGGCTTCAAAGAAAAGATGCTGACATTACTGTTGTTACTCTATTATTTTCATTATTCTTTTAGTTTTGCCAATCAAATAATGGTATTCAAAGAAAATCTATTTAAATTAAACTAAAGTACAAATTTGAATAATTAAATATAAGTATATAACATTCCTACTAACATTTAAATAGGTATCAAATAAAATAGTAATACAAATATCTAAAATATTGTTTGAAAACATGTCAAATATTTACATGAACACATAATGTTTAAGACATCTACTCTTTGACCTTTGCCTTTCCCTTCACCTTTCCCACCTATAATTGCAGTATATAGAATCAATTAGCTGCTATGCTAGAAAAACCAATTTTTTGATATTTACAAGCAAAAATATAATTTACCTCATTATTGTATGCTAGAAGTAACTTTGCAACATACATGGCTCACTGATCACAAAGTTGCGAAAGATCGTCCATAGTGTACTCATTACAGCCCTTGAACTTAAAAAATATAGCAACAAAATGTATTCATATATTTTAGAATCTGTCCTAAAATAAAACAACACAATAAAAACATATATTTTTAAGTTTGTTACGATTAACATCAAAACTGAAGAACATGCAAATAAATTGTATCACCATAGCAAACAACGGTTACCAAAGCTGTCTAAGAAGCTGATAATTTATAATATATTATTTGCTTTACTCAATATTACTTCTAACACTCAGCACTAAGATTTATATGCTTTCTATCTGTACATGCAGCAGCTCCAATCATTAGTCAATAATACTTTAACACTGATCACTGAGATTTATATACATTCTAATTGTACATACAATAGCTCCAGTCATTTTGGTTTACACTAAAGTGCCTTAAATATATAGTAGAACACAGTAAAAATTGGCATCAATTTTTCCAAACATGTTGAATGCATTCAGTAAAATGTATATAGCGTTATAGCTTTTACCTATAATAAATATGGCAAATAAAGTGTATGTGATTATCCTAAACATACACAACACTTCCTCTCATCCCTAGCACAAGATATGATTATATTGCTAGTTTCAAGCATAAAGCAGCAAACTGTTTACCCATTAACCATCTTCACAATTCACTTAAGAAAATTTATTTCACAATGCATTCTTCGAAAAAATATTAAACAAGTTCTGGAGAAACTCACATTGTTTTCAAGAATGCACAAATTGCGAATAATATCCTGGATGTACTTCATCACATAGTAACCACATTCAAAGGTTCCAGGTTGTTTCGGACACTAAAAAAAAAATAAACTTAGTTTCAAATATACTGATGAAGTAACAATGGAAACTTAGTTTCAAATATACTGATGAAGTAACAATGGAAATCATAACTTTGTTTCATTAATACCTTCACAGAGACCCACTGCACAACCTTCTTTTTATTACTCTTCACTTGATGCATTGTTATCCCACTATAAATAATAAATAATAGATGCAACAAATTAATCTACAACATAAAAAATTAACAAAGAATTAAGAAAACTAATTAAACTTACTCATTCACCATTTGCTTCACTCATCATCAAGATTATCACCTAATGGATCAAGATAATAAATTTTTCGTCTCACCATATCAATTGCTACTAACGCCTAGTGGCCACTAAACAAACAAGTAAAAAAAAAAAAATAGATTACAAGATAAATTTAAATCATTTATGTTAAAAAATAAAATAGACAAAAAATAAATAAACTATACCCTGGGTTATATGGGAAGACAATTATTTGGGCTATTTGAATCTTGTCCAAAAGGTCTGAAATATAGGAACACCTATTTGGGTACCTTGCTTGACTTGACTGTAACTTAGCTATGCATCCAAATTGAATTGGAATAACACCATTGCCATTATCCATCTCTTCATACAAGTGTCTATTAAAAAAAAAAAACTTTCATGACATGAATATAAGAAATAAATTAATGACAGTTTGCAAAATCAGAAAACATAGTAAAAACATAAATCAAATTTTTTATTTCTTACTTGATCCATATCTGCAAAATAGAATTTGAGAGCTCTGTAAACTCAATGACTTCATTGCAAATCTGCTCGTCCAATCTACTCTCCCAGTAGACACCAAAAGTCTTCAAATCATGGGCAATCATAATCGTCTGTGACAGGGAGCTCTCAATCATCAAAGAAAAGATGTTCATTTGTGAACTTTTGTTCTCTTTTCTTGCTTTCATAGCTCCACAGGTATTCTTTCTTAGAACCAGTTTCCTTGCTGTCACTGGTTTTACAACAACGGGTTAATTTGTTGTTCATTTATGTTCATACAGATATACCACGACATTTGTAGGAGACTTTCGGCCATCCAATTTTCTGAAGGAGTTAATCTTGGAGATCTTATTGGGTTGATTTTTGAAGTGGCTTCACAAACTACTGGGGGTGGATTCTGTGTAGGGAATGGCAGGGGAGGTGTGTTGATGTTTTTGTCAGGTTTTGGACAAATAGTGGGGTCATTGGTCACTGACTTTGGACTAACTTTGGTCACCGACTTTGGGGTTGTTAGTCACTGACTTTAGAGTTACTTTGCTGGATGATTGAGGATCTATCTCCATCTTAACATTGCAGCCACCTTTAGAGTTAGGAAAGTTGGAACTGCCAACTTCAGTGTTGTTGCAGACGTTTATCATTGCACTCATTTGATCTAATTGAGCTTGCATAAACTGAAAAGTCTCCTAATACATTCTCCGTTCTCGCGCCAACTCCGTGGGGTCAGGAACATTGAAATACATGGATGGGGTGATGAATTGACCCAATCCTTGCACCCGACTTCCATTAGGCTTCTTTTGAAGTGCTTCACCTAGGATATCATTCGGTCCTTGGGATTGGAACGTTCTCTGCTCAACTTGGCTTCTTAGCTCACTCTACAAAAGAATACAAAAATAATTTGATCAAAATTAGGAAAAAAATAAATAAATAAAATAATGATAGTGGTGGTGGAAACTTACAATTCTCTCAGCCATTTGTTGCACTTCATGTGTATAAGTTTCATATTTTCTCCTATGAGCCAATAACCAGGCTTCACTGCGGTCAATCTTACGCTCAGTAACTCCAAAGTCCAACTGCTGCAATAATTCAACAAAAATTGAATTGAAAACTGCTATGAATCATCCTATTATTTGTATTGAAAATGTCATAAGTTTGTATAGAGTGGTTATTATACTTACTCTTTTATGCAACAGCCCATCATATCCTGTGCTGCCCAAGTGATGACTGTACATATTCTTTGCTCTTTTTTCCTTTGCTGCTTTACTTTTTTCCTGTACAAAGTGGATATTAATAATATTATCTAACTAACAGAATTTTAAACATACCTGAAAGTCTTCAGATAAAATCTTATCAACAAAGCTCTTCTAGTCCTCTTTTCTAAGGCCTTCATACTCAAGAGGAGGCTTTTTCAGTGAACTCAAGTTGTTTGCATTGGGCAGAATATATTCATTGGCCAACTTACATCTAAAGCCCCTTAATGCAATTCCCATCCACTTGAACACTTGGGTTTTCGCCTTAAGACTCAACTTAAACTTTTCCTGAAAATGAGTCCATAACGTCTCCTTGATGTCTAGTAGTACTTTCCTCCAATCATCATATATAATTAGAATTCTTTCTCATACAATCACCCTAATGTAGTTCCTCATATCGTTTCTCTTTTTTCCAACTGGAACTCCGTGGGAATTGTACATAACCTCAGTGTGGTCACTAGCTCCTTTCAGCATGTCTTTCTTCTTTGTAAGGTTTCATCTTGGTCTTCCTTCTAGATCTGGATCATATGTTGGCTCCTTTTTTTCTATCATGTCTCCAACAAACCTACAAATACATCAAAGTGGATGAGTGCACCAGATACCAATCTAATATCCCAATATAATAATAAAATAATAAAAACCAAATTTGTTGGTGACTTATAGGAAGTAGTGGTAATAAGGCATAGTAGTTGGATTATTCATTTTTCGCATCAATATTTACAAGAAAAACATCAACAACTAATCTTACACAAACTCCTCATCATCCAAACCTGACTTACATTCTGGAAAATTGTTGGATAATGGTGCATACTCATAGATGCCATCACAGAAGGCCTCATTTAAATAATTACATTTTGAGCTCACTGAACAAACAACTGATTTACTATTATCTAACCGATCTTTTACATAAAACACTTGCTTTACATGACCAGCTAGAATGAAACAGTCAGAATTATAGCCTATTCGATCTAAATTGACTACAGTGAACCCTAACTCATCAACATTAACCCCTCTATCATCTACCCAATCGCACTTGAAAAGTACATGCTTATCCCCCATATAATCAAGCTGCCAAATTTTACTGACAACCCCATAAAAAGGCATATCCCTAGAATGAGGATTTTTGTCTTTCGAACTTGAAATCTATAAAGTGTTAACAACTACATAAACGCCACTGTTTTGTGTTATGCGGTTGCTGTCCCGATCTCTCGTAGAAAAATTAAAACCACTAATACAGTAGCCATCATATGTAACCATGCTTGAGCGGGGTTTGTTTGCCAGCCACCATACTTTTTCATCAACTGCTACATTATTTGCTTTATCAGTTGTTACCTATTGTTCAATTAATAAAATCACAATAATTAGTTGAAAGAGAAAAGTTTGTGTGTCTACTTGGATACTTTTATTAGATCTAATGAAGTTAATCTAACCTTTTGTTTCAGCCAATCAGTAAACGTATGGGAGTCCTCGGTTGGCAACCATAAAGGCTTTTTTAATTGACGATGGTGTGTTGATTGCAATAAAGCCAAATGCTCCCTAAAATTATACCAACATAATTAATAAAATTGAAAAAAAATTAACAAAAAAGAGGTTCAAATTTTCAGTCACATACTTTATGAATGGTTGAATCTTGGGGGTATTCACCAAACCACATCGGTGCGCTTGCGCCAATGTAGGGCCATCAACCACCTTAATATTTGCACCTTCGAGTGGCCTTTCGATTGTAAAATCAATTAGACAACCAGTAGGTAGTCCGATTGAATTACAATTTGAAAGGTATTCAGTACAAAATTCAAGTGCTTCCTCAGCAATATAGCACTCTGCAATGCAACCTTCAGGACGGTATCGGTTGCGTACATAGCCCTTTATAGGTTTCATTTCTCTCTCAAATGGATACATCCATCGAAGGTAATCTAGGCCACATAATCTAACTTTTTAATTAGATGGACTGTTAAACGGACCATTATATCGAAGAAAGCAAGTAGGAAAGATTGTTCTAAATTGTATAAGGTGATTGTAAGTTCTTTTTGGAATTGGTCTAGAGAATTGGCCTCTACTACCTTAGAACACAAAGAATTAAAGAAGAGGCACAACCTGATTATGACAGATTTGACATTTTGAGGTAAACAATTTTGAATTGCTAATGGTAGTAGTTGTTGCATCAAGGTATGACAATCATAAGACTTAATCCCGTGAAGACGAAAATCATCCATTGAAACAATATTTCTAAAATTAGAACAATAGCCATCAGGAACTTTAACACTTTGCAAGGTTTCACAGAACATTTTTTTTCCTTCTGACTTAAAGTGTACAGGGGCAGGGAGCAGGACTTTGTTTTGTTCATCAGGAGCTAATACAATCAATGCTTTGTTAATTTTTTCTCTAAGCTTTGGATGTGTAAGATCTTTTCTAGCATTAATTTCATCTTTTGTTTTCCCCGGTTGATGGAGTAATGTGCCATAGATGCTCTCGCATCCATTTTTCACAATATGCATCACATCTAGTTGATGGCGAACTAACAAATGTTCCCAATATTCTAAATCAAAGAAGATATATCTCTTTTTGTACAACAACTGAGCTACATTTAGAATATTGATCTCTTTTTGTACAGCAACTGAGCTACATCCCCATTACCCTCCCCCTCACCTTCAATCTCACTATCTCCCTCACCCTTACCCTCACCCTCACCCTCACCCTTACTATTACCCTCTTATTTACCCTTATTGTGACCTTCAACCTCACCCGATTTTTGCTTTTTTTGGACCTTTTTCCCAATTTTGGTGTCAATGTCAGCCACCAAGTTTAAGATCTTTGTACCAGACAAAGGCTTAGGAGAATTTTCAATAAACAACCTATGACCTATATATGACATTTTTCGATTATGCGGTAGCCAACATGCACATGTATTTATCCCACAAACTGGACAACCATAATACCCCTTAACAGTACACCCAGATAGGTTTCCATAAACTGGAAAATCACTAATTGTCCACATCAACACGGCTCGTGAATTAAAAGTTTATTTCCTATAAGCATCAAACACATCGACACCTACATCCCATAGGGTTTTTAAGTCCTCAATCAATGGTGCTAAGTTATATCTATGTCATTTCCAGGTTGTTTAGGGTCAGATATCAGTAGAGACAACATCATAAACTTCCTCTTCATACACAGCCACGGAGGAAGGTTATATGTTATCAATGTAACAGGCCAACAACTATAAGTAGTGCTAAGTGTGCTATGTGGGTTAATCACATCAAATGATAAAGTGAACCGAAGATGTCTCGGCTCTTAGGCAAAATCAGGCCATTTCTTGTCAATTAACTGCCAAGATAGTGAATCTGTTGGGTGGCGAGCTTGCCATCTCTAATTCTTTTATTTTCATGCCATGTTAAGTTCTTGGCAGTTTGTGGTGATTGAAACATTCTTTTCAACCTAGGAATTATAGGAAAATACAATAACACTTTTTTAGGGACCCCCTTTCTAATTTTTTTTATCCATATTTTCTTATTTGCCACCTAGGTGCTCCACAACTTGGGCATTCACTAAGATTCTCGAACTCATTCCTATAAAGAATGCAATCATTTCGACATGTATGTATTTTCTCATAATCTAAGCTTAATAGCTTCATTATTTTTCTGTCCTCATACATGGACTTAGGCAAACTATTATCATTTGGCAATATCTCATTAAGCACTTCCAATAAAACTGAAAACCCACTATCAGACCAGCCATATAGTCCTTTTTATATTTCATTAGACTCGATAACTTTGAATGCTTTGAACCCGAATATAGGGGCTTTTCAGCATCTTCAAGCACATTCTTAAAAGAACTAGGATCTTTATCACAATGCTCAAAAGCATCATGAACCATGTCATCTACATAACTATAATCTGGACATCTAAAACATTGATTTTGTGGCTAGTCTTGGCATTTTACAGAGATAGGTTTCCGGTCCACCTCACCGTGCTAATTCCAAACTAAATAGTTTTCTAGAAAACCTTTTTTAAATAGATGTAGCATCACTTGTTGAGGACTCAAAAACTCCATATTACAACAAGTGGTACAAGGACATCTAATTGACATTCTATTTTCAGAATTAAGAATGGCAAACTCCAAGAAATCATCAACCCCATCACTATACTCATCAGACAATCTATCACAGAATATCCAAGTTTTGTCCATAATATGTATTGTTACCTGTTCATTTGTTAGATGTTGTTAGTTTAATAAGTTTACTTAAATTGCACAAACAACTCCAAACTTTTAGGTTTAAATTAAAAAATACAAATTGTAAAATAAATCTAAATTCTATTTGTTTAGAGTCACTTAAATATATGTACGCATTCAGCAACCCAACAGAGCATATATGTAAGCATTCAGCAACCAACAGAGCATATATGTAAACATTCAACAAGCCAACAAAGCATAGATGTACATATTCACCAAGCTAGCAAATCTAACTTACATGTACACATTCAGCAAGCCAACAAAACATGCCACATCCACATTTTTCAAAATTTCATTTTCATATTAGAACAAACAAAAGTATATATTAGAATAAAAAATTTTATTCCAGAAGAGTCTATGCAACAAAAACGAAAGTAAAACCATGCATGTCAATATTTAAAACATGTCAGTATAAGTAAAACTCAGAACACAACGATAATAGAAATTGAAAGAAAGTGAGTGATTTAAAAGAATTACCAAATGAAGACAGCTGTTACACCGTAAACTTTTGTGATTCTTCAAAAGCGAGAGATTGTTAATTACTATGTCAGAGAGCTGTACAAGGGAAATCACATAAAAAAAATATCAAGGACAATACTTGTTATTGTTGAAGGGTTTGCATGTGAGATATTGCATTTATACTAAGTCTAGCAAGTGCATTACAGGGAAAGGATTGATGAATTGACCCTTTGTTAATATGTATCTTTATCAAGCGCTAATTAAATGGAACAAGTTAGGCCCAAAATTAAAAGCAACATGCAAAATTTAAAATGCAATTTCGAGAAATGGGGAAAAGGAGAAAAACCCAAATCTGCATTGACATTGTATCCATCAATTCCAGTTAAAGTGTACATGAAATTCAAAGTCCAGTGACATGGCAACTAAAGAAAGAGAGGAAAGAAAATTGATTTGAATCAGGCACTTATAAAACTACTCTTAGTTAAAGACTCTAGTACAATAATTCAACTTTAGCTACCTTTACCTCTTTGTTAGGTTTTCCCAGGTCCCAAATTATAAACAATCAAGATTACAGAAAAAAACTAAGAATTTTAAAACCCATTCTATAGTTAAACCGCAACAAAACAACATGCATGAGGAAAATAGCACTGTAAATTGAACATAATAATTAAAAATAAATAAAAATGAATAAATGGCACCTTCATAAACGAATTTATCGTAGTGAAGAGAGAGAGAGAGAGAACCAAATCATGATAGAAATGAATTCCTCTGCTTCGAGCTTGGTTGGGATCGACTTAAAGTTTGATTACAGTGAGGGATATGATTTTAGGGTTTGGTTTACTTAGCTTTGACAGAGAAGGAGAACCGAGTGGTGAAAGAATGATGAGTAAATGACTTAGAAAAAAAATTAGCTTCGATTTTGGTCTTAGGGTTTAATAAAACGATGCGTTTTACTTATCTTTATTTTTCTAAGTGAAACGATACCGTTTCTAACTGAAAATATATTATTTACTAGTAAATTTTCAGCCAAAACCCGCTAAAATTTTCACTCAACCGCGCTCAATACATTTCAAGTTCTTCATATTAAAAACATAATAATCTACTAATTCAGTAGCATAACTAACAAAAAGTCAGAACGGTTTCAATTTTAAACTTAAAAGTTTTGCCTTTGAAAAGTGCTAGGTTCAAATATCAGTTTGGAACGAGATTCAAATTTTAGTTTCTTTTACTGATGGTCTTTTTCTTAAACTTAAATGTTTTGATGTTCGAGGTCCCCGATTCGAATTCCATCCGTTACATGATTAGAATTATTTTATTTTTATTACTAATACTTTAGTGTCAGGGATTTCTGATGTCCAAATTTCAGACACCATAGTATCATTAATTTGTGATACTTATGTATTAAACACGGAAAATGACCCATATGTATACAGATACTGATACTTTATAATAAAGTGTCACAAACCAAGTGTCACAAACCAAGTGTCAGTAAAGACCATTTTTCTAGTAGTGTTTCGATCAGTTAAGCCATTAAATTGATTTGTTTTTCAACTTAATGAAAATTTTCAGTCACTAAATCATTAAGTTATTAATCAAATTATTTTAGCTTTTTGCTTAATCTAAAAAGTTTTAAAGATATCATTAAAGAAAATTCTCCAAATACCCTATTTAATTAATTAATTTTCATCCTTGCCTAAATAAAAATTAAAAAATTACATTTTACCATCTTTATAACTTATGACAATATAGCGATAGACTATTATTGTTTTTATTTTTTATTTTCTTCAAATTAGCATTATTTATCTTCATAATTTTTTATGAATATTTTTCATAGAAACACATCATGAACTTCAATAAAATTAATTAACTTATAGAAATTTAGAATTTAAAATATCGTATTCAATTCAACATGATTTATGTTATGATAATATATAATCTCAACTACGTTCTTTCAATATTTATTATTTATTTAACATTCATAATTTAAGGTAGAATGTAAAAATAATAATTTTCAGATTTTTTAAATTAAAAAAATAACTTAATATTTTTTTTAGTAATTTAGTAAAAAAAATAAATATATTATTCAGATTCAAACATCCAATTCAATTCAGAATTCTGACTAATTAAGATCTATTCAAATTTTAGACAAAAAAACAAACACAACCTTAATTGACATCAACTTTTTTTATTTTACAAATTAAAAAGATAATTGGATTTCAACCCATTTGTTTGGCCTTAAAGGAGCCAGTGCTCTTACCATTTGAATTAGCCTTCGCCTCTACTTCAACTTTATTCTTTCCATGCAACGCTGGCCGATATCAACTTAAATTTTGCTATGTTAATTATTTCAATCCCCACATTGTGCATTCTTTGTAGTGAAAACCTAATTGCACACCTAAATAAGTTGATGATCATTACTCAACCATTAATATTTCAAGACGTCATTTCAGCATCCGTGCTATTAGTTTTTCCCTTAAATTTAACTATTGACTATTTTACCATCTTAAAGTATATAATTATGCCTTTAATTATGTGATACAATTATGAAAATATTCATTTTAGCTTAAAATAACTAAAATACCCATAAACTTAACTTAAATTAATAAAATAAAACTATCAACTCCTTGAAGAATTCAACATATATAATACTATAGCTATTAATAAATTTTGATTATTCAATATATATGCTAAAATATTTTATACATTTAGTAACCGTTATATAGCTTAATGATGAATGATTCTTCAGGTCTATAGAGTTGGTGCATCTGCAAAACTTATTTATTAACCATAATGATCTAAGGGGTAATTTACCTTAGTGCTTGGCAAAAATAACCTCCCTTCAAGGTTTGGGCGTCACTTTCAGTTAACTTACTATAAATATCTCCTCATCTCCCCTCATATCTATAATGATCCTTGAAGATCTCACATTTTCAAACAATCACTTCCAAATTTCAACATCACGTGAGCCATTCTTAAAGTAAATAGTTAAATTCATAAATTGTTAATTAATTCCACTCTCTATGCATAAAGCCTTCTTAAAGATAATTTTAGTAGTTGTGTCCTTTTAAGTTAATTCGTATTTTTAACAAAAACGTTTAAGTTGTATATATCATAGTGAGAGTTTCTTCAGAACAACTCCCTTGTTCTAACATTTACATACACAAAAAATGGTAATTTAAAAGTAAAATAAATACGTGTTTATTATATATCTTGATTTTCATTGATTATGTGATCAAAGTGTCAGTTTTGATTAATTTCTTTTTCAACGTTAATTTTTAGGTTATCTTAGTTTCAAGGATTTAGAATATTTGGTCATGAATTACACGCTTGTTAATTTTTTTAGCCATTGACTGTCATATTCTAGACTTAACGGTACTTTTCTTGATCAGGATAATAATTCTCTCTTCACCTCTTATAATTATCATATTAATTAATTTATTTTTATAGTTAATAGTCTTTAAAAATGGATAGATTTATTGTTTTGATTGCTAAATAATGCTTAAGGCTGCAACTATGAACAAAATTAGTAGTTAATGTATATGTTAATAGATTTAAGATTTTATAGATTACTAATTGTTATAAGTTAAAGGATGAATTATTTTTTCAGGCCAATGAGTTAGTGCATCTGCAAGATTTTTTTTTTTTTTTAAATTCTTATTTGACCATAACTATCTTAATGGTATAATAATATCTTTTAGTGCTTGGAAAAATATGACATCTACCTTTAAGTTTGAGACGTCTCTTTCCATCAATTTATTGGTAATATCTCCTCATCTACCCTCGTTTATCTTATGTCAATAGAAGATCTCACATTTTCAAACTATCATTTCCAAATCTCAATATCGCTTGAGCCATTCAAAACAGATCAAGTGCGGAAATATCCAAATACACGTAATAATAGAGCCACGTTCTTTTGCCTCCAAAATTCTAATTATATGACTTCTACATATCTCATTGTCTGGTAACAAGATGTTGGCAAATTTTCCAAATTCCTCTTCCATCAACATCACTAGGAGTATGTTAATCTCTAACACGTTAACTTGAGTGGAGAGTTTCCAACTTGACACACTTGATAATTCTCTTTCGGTAAATTTAATTAATTTTAGGGGAATGTTCAGCCAACCTATAGAATTTCAGATTGAGCATTAATTAGACTACACAAATTGATAAAGTGATTAGATGTTAATTTGCTGACGATACATGTTCGTGACTCGAAACTAGATCTCTATGGATTAGTATACAAATGGACGTACTTGTGGTGATAATTGAACCAAAACATATGAAGCTATAAAGATTTGGCAACTGGAAATTGATGAAGAGGGTTTCAAGTAGCTTTATTTTTTTAATTAGTCTTCTGCCTAAAAGGATAATTTTACTAGTTTTTTGCTTTTAGGTTAATTTTCATTTCAAACAAAAATGTTTAAGTCGTATGTATTATAGTGAGAGTTTTTACAGAGCAATTCTCTTCTTCAAATAATAAAGGAAAAGAAGTAATTGAAAAGTAAAATAAACAAATGTTAATTATATGTCCTGATTTTCAACGATTATGTGATCAAAGCTAGAATTTTGATTTCTCTTGTTCAATGTTAATTTTTAGATTATATCAATTTTAAGGATTTAAAATATTTGGTTTTATTCTAAACTCGATGGTACCCATTTTTATTAGAGGTAATGAGTACTATTTCTCCTATTATAAGAATTACATTAATTGTTTTTTATATTTTGTTGCAGTTAGTGCTTTTTAAAAAAAGGATAGATTTCTTGTTTTCATGACCAAATTATGCCTGCCTAACATTGTGACTATTAATAAACTTATTATTAAATGTATACGTTAAAAGCATTGAGATTTTATCTATTTATTAATTATTTGTTATAAGCTCAAGGTTGAACTACGCTTTCAGGTCAATGTGAGTTGGTGCATCCGCAAGAGTTCTTTTTTTTTTTTTTGGGTTAATCGACCGTAATTTACCTTTTCCGTTGGGCAAGTATGACATCTCCCTTCGAATTTGAAGTGTCTCTTTCCGTCAACTTACTGAAAATATCTTCTCTTCTCCCTTCATTTATCATTTTATCTTATGTCACTTGAAGACCTCACATTTTCCAACTCTCACTTCCAAATCTCATTATCACTTGAAGCATTCTTGAACGTTGAACCATTCAAAAACGCAAGTGTGGAAATAACCATTCTTTGGTCGCGAAGATAGTGGCACATTTTCCAAATTCCTCGTCCATCAACATCAGTAGTCGACTAGTCGTACGTTGATCTTACAAGTTAACTTGAGTGGGGCAACACAAAAATAGACATACTTAATCAGTCCAGTGATTCTCTTTCGGTAAAATTTAATAAATTTTCAGGGAATATACGGCCAACCAATAAAATTTAAGATTGAGCACAAGAAGATATAAATTGATAAAACCAAATGGACTTATTGTGGTGATAATTGAACCAGAGATGGGAAGTTCTAAAGATTTGGCAGCAGTTAGTTAATGTATAGAAGGACATAAAGTCAAGTTCCCATTATTATTTTTTTTTCAAAAAACATCTTTACAACACATGCACCTGCCAAAAATTCTAATTTGTTGACTAATAATAATTGAATACCTTCAATGTTTTTCGCTGTATTGACTCCACCAGCTAAAGTTTTCAAAAGAGACACACAAAATCGAAAGTGCGGAATTTAATTTTTGGCCTTTTGGATCAAAATACAAACAAGAAAAAAGAAAAAAAATAGTCCAAAGATTTGTAAAAGAGTAATAATATAGCCATAAATTCTTATATAAATTTATTTTGTACAAACTGATGTGATGTTAACTCATTGGTTGAATTAAATGGATTAAATATCTCTTGACCTACATGATTTATTTATATTGAATTAAATGGATTAAATATCTCTTGACCCACATGATTTATTTATATTGAATTAAATGGATTAAATATCTCTTGACCCACATGATTTATTTATATTATTTTATATTTTCATTCAACCAATGAATTAATATCACATTAGTTTGTATAAGATAAGTTTGTACAAGAGTTTGTGGTTGTATTATCACTCTTTGTAAAATGTGTGTAAGGCTATATATATATAGAATTTTCTAGTCCGGGATTTAAAAGTCCAAAAAAGTCCAGAAAAAACTTTAAAATCGTAGGGTATCATAACATTACAAAAAAGTATGCGACTCTATGTAAGTCTAAATTAACAATTAAGTTAACCCTTAAGAAATTGTTGGTTGTTATTGATAAGTACTAAAAATGAATTCTAATACTATTGGGTCTAATTTAGTTGTTAGTAGTACATTCTCTTATTATTGTTAATTTATTATTATTGAATATAAACTTGAGTTTTAAACTTTTTAATTCTATTGAATTTTCGTAAAGTTATGTGGGCTAAAAAAGCACCTAAGCTTAAAAAAATACGCTAACAACTTAACAAGCCCCCTTAAAAAAGAAAAAAATATTTTGTGCTTATTTTTTTAAAATATAGCCCATAGCCAATGTTGGATCTAAGAAAAACAAATTTAGGTTAGGCATGGCACGAATCACGTGATAGACCATACCGCGCCGATCCACTAGCTCATGAGACTTCTTTTTTTTTTTGGTAAAAAGGGGCTCTAAGCAAAGCTAAAGAACAACAGAGCGAGAATGGGCAACCCCATAAGCATCCTTAAACAAAAAGGGGCTAGCTCCCAATGGGGGAGTATGGTAAATAGTAAGACCAAGAGGAATGGAGAAAGCTAGGCTCGCCATATAATCCGTTGTGTAGTTAGCTTCTCTGTAAATATGGGAGATAGAAACTTGCCAATCCATATGTAGATAATCCTTGATAGCTCGAATTAGTGGAGCATAGTGATTGATTTCCAATGTTGGCTTGGTCACCAACTGCAGCACACAACGACTATCTATTTCCACTTTAAGCTTTCTTATACTAGAATTCCAAGCTAGATGCAACCCTTGATACAAACCCCAAAGCTTTGCTACTGTAACAGAGCAGGAGCCAATCATCATCCCAAAGACACTAAGCTAGCGACCCATGTGATCGTGAATCAATCCCCCAGCAGTAGAAATCCCCTCCCTGTTATGGGCACCATCAGTGTTCAAAGAGCACCAAGGCCAATCTGGAGGTTTCCAAGAGATCCATCTCGTCACCCTTGTATGTCCTGAGGTAAGCGGATGAGAATGAATCTTATGCATTTTCGCAGTGCGCATAAAAATATCCATTAACACAACATTCGGATCCATAGAAACTTGATTAAAGATGAATTGGTTCCTCCAAAACCAAAGTCTTCAGAGAGCAATACCAAAGAAGATGGCCCAATTAGAAACACTCCTTAGCCCTCCAACAATCCCCAGATTCGTACGAAGCCAATCATGGAGCCGCAAATTGAAGAAATGCTGTCGTTTATTTTCTAGGAGAATCATGAGCCAAAAACGCTCAACCAAAGCACAGTCCCGCAAGACATGAATAGCATCCTCAGTCACAGCCCCACACCGGTCGCAGGAGGTTGATACCGGGATGTGACGACGAACTAATTCGGCCTTTGTTTTTAGTCGATCATATAAGTTGTTGGTTGTATAAGTTGGTTGTATAAGTTGTAAGAGGGACATCCCTAGTCACCCAAAGATCCCACCAAAACCAAACGGATTGACCATCTCCCAAACACCAGCGTCTACTTGCCAAAACGTCACTCCACACATTTTCGATAGATTTCCACAAGTGTGAACCATAGCGCATTGGAAGCATAAGAGGCGGATTGTGAATGTCGACCCCATATTTAGAAACAAGGACCTGAACCCAGAGGCTGTTTGGGGAAGAGATGAGACCCCAAGCAAGTTTTATATGAAGGGCACGGTTCATTATAGCAAAGATTTAAACCCCAACCCCTCCGCTGACTTTGGTTTACAAATATCCTTCCAGCTGATCATGCTAAGGCTTTGATGAGGTGAAGAGCCACTCCAAATAAAGCGCCTGCATGCCCTATCAATCTTCTCTCTAATCCCAGCCGGAAGAGAAATAATTTGCATGACGTAAATGAGAATAGCCTGAAGGACCGACTGAGCCAGGGTAATGCGGTCGGCCAAAGACAAATGAGAGGCATTCCAGCTAGAGAGTCGCTTCTCAACCTTATCAATAACATCTTGGAACATGTTATTGGTGATCCATGTGTGGTAAAGAGGGACCCCAAGATACTTTCCAAGATCCTGCGTGACTGAATAACTAAGAAGACCCGAGATCCTAGCCACGTCTATACCCTTTACGTTCTTGGAAAAGTAGAACATAGTCTTGTCAACATTAACCTTAGCTTCTGAACTATAACAATAAGCATCCAAGACTGCCGAAAGAATTCGAGCTTGCTCAGTAGAAGCTTCAACCAACAACAGGAGATCATCCGCAAAGAAAAAATGAGAAAAGGGGATACCATTGCGAGCCAAACGAATCGGTTTCCACTTACCAGCCGTAACAGCATTCTGAATCCCATGGCTCAGGCGTTCGATGCAGAGAACAAAAATATAAGGAGACAACGGATCACCCTGACGAATTCCACGGGAAGGTAAAAATTCATCCGTCACTTCACCATTCCACAAAACCCGCATTTTGACTGATGTAATGCAAGCCATAATAATCCGAATAAGATCAGGGGGAATTTGAGCTTCACACAAAGTATCATTGATGAATTCCCAACTAAGGTGATCATACGCCTTCTCAAGATCAACCTTAATCGCCATAAAACCCTTTGCACCAGTCTTTTTCCTCATGGAATGGATGACTTCTTGAGCGATCACAATATTTTCTGTTATGTGACAACCGGAAACAAAGCTAGTTTGGTGGGGGCCAATCAGATGAGGTAAAATCGATTGGAGCTGATTGGAAATAATCTTGGTGATAGTCTTGATTGTAGAGAGAAATAGGACGATACAACTTCAAAGAAGAGGGATTCTCGATCTTTGGAATGAGCGCAAGCAATGTAGCATTTAGATCCCCTGGCAAGTGTTTATGCTGAAATACATCTTTCACTAAGCAGCAAAGAGATGAGCCAACCGTATCCCACTGAGTTTGATAGAAAATGGCATGGAGGCCATCCGGACCCGGGGCCTTGAGAGGGTGCATGCCAAAGATAGTTCTTTTAATTTCATCATCATCCACATGCCCCTGAAGATATTGAAGCTCATCATCATCGATAATAGGAAAAGAGTTCGGATGCGGATATGCTCGAAGATTTGGCGAGTCGCAAGAATACAGGGATGAATAGAACTGAATCACATGATGCTTGATTTCCTCTTTATCATAAATCCAAGTACCCGCATTATTTTGAATGGCTGTAATATGATTTCGACGCCTTCTAAATAAAGTTTTCTGATGGTAGGAGGAAGTGTTACGATCACCTAAAAGGAGCCAATCTTTGCGCGACTTTTGAAGCCAGAAAATCTCTTCCTGAGTAAGCACCTCTTCAAGCTCGGTTTTCAACTTTAATTCAAGCTCAAGGAGCCCTTGAGAAGTATACTTCTCCAAGGCCCGCTGAATTCCCCCTAGACGAGCCATTAAACGTCGTTTCCGCTAAAAAATATTCCCAAAATGCTGCCTATTCCAATCCATGACTTTAAGCCGAAAAAGATTGCCCACCTCCATATAGGTGACGTTTCGATCCCATGAAGTGGCCACAAAATCCTTGAAACCATCATTCGTGAGCCAAGCCGCCTGAAAACGAAACGGCCTAGAATCCAAGTTTCTCGAAGGATTAAGATTCTCTTTCACTAGAAGAGGCCGATGGTCAGAAATAAACTTTGGAAGGTGAAGAACAGTAGAGGCAGCATAAGTCTGAGCCCAATCTCCATTACAAATAACTCTATCAAGACGTTTGAAAAGGTTGCCGCGAGACTAAGTAAACCGTGGCCCATGAAAAGGAAGGTCATGCATGCAGTGACTATGAAACCAAGACTGAAAAAGTGCCCATCAGAGATCCTCCTTTCTTCTCAGAATTATACAAAATAGTATTAAAATCTCCACCTAAACCAAGGAGGATGAGCAATCTTTGCCAACTCATTCCAAAGATGTCTCCTGATGCTTGGATTAGGACTAGCATAGATTGCCGTCATCCAAGTTAGTAAGTTATTGTTCCTTGAAATCTTGAGATGAATGAAATAAGTATGATTCCCCACTATCTCAACATCAAATAAATTTTTCCAAAGGATCCAAATGCCACCCGAAAAACCCTCAGCTTCCACTCGGTCAGATTTGTCGAAACCACTATTCTTGATGAAGTTATCCGCCTTGGAACCACTGATGCGAGGTTCCATTAACACCACCATTATGGGCTTGTAATTATTAACCAAAGCAGAGAAAGAATGATGAAAGGACGGTGAAGCAGCACCTCGAGCATTCCAAAACATAGTTGTAATACACATAACAAAAATATTTTA
The DNA here is from genome assembly GCA_030449895.1 of Citrus mangshanensis. Taxonomy (NCBI): domain Eukaryota; kingdom Viridiplantae; phylum Streptophyta; class Magnoliopsida; order Sapindales; family Rutaceae; genus Citrus; species Citrus mangshanensis. Next base: position 297,362 of record JASUUJ010000327.1, on the reverse strand, counting down.
GAGGAAAACGGGGGAGTTACTAAGACAGCCCTATGGCTTCAGCTTCATCATCCATAAAAGTGTCAGGAACCCCTGAATTATCTTCGTCAATTAAAGGCAAACTTCTACCCGCAACTGCTGAATCAAGCTCCCTAAAATTTCCTCCCCGTATATTAGGACTATTCATTCCATCCTCATCGGGGGGCTCTTTATCAAACTTCTGGGCCAAAACTCCCTTAGGCAAGTGATCATGGTGAGGCCAAGAATGAGGAAATTGCAGCTGAAGGTTAGGGAAAGAAACTGCACTGTGGTTTAACGGGTTGAGGGTTACATGAACAGGCCTCGGGAAAGCAGCCATTGTGTTGGGATGGGCATGCATGCCATGCATGGAGCTCTAGGGAACATCGGAGGTGGCACATGGTTCAGATGTGGTAAGAACCTTGAGATGTGCGTGCATGCCTTGCATGGCTAGGGTAGGACTATGTGGTTGGAAAGTCTGGCCACGGCTATGATTATTTGGGTTGATATTTTCAGTTATGGAGTTGTTTGACGGAATTGAAATTTTTTTGGTAGGATATTTTCGTATAAAGTGACTAACTTGTTTCTTTTTCATGCTCCTGGATTTCAGGGCTAAAGCGTTGGGGTTTTCTACTATAGGCTCTAGAGTTTCCTGATGGCTACCGAAGTGTTGTCCTGATTTTGTGGTGCAATTTCCTCATCCATCACTTTGCCGAAAACATCAAACCGCGACTCTTGAACTTTCAGCTCCTGTTGATCCTGAACCGAGACCTTAGGAGAAACCCTTTCTGAAAATCTACGAGGGTGAGGTTTACGGGTTACCACCATCCATGATCTAAACTTAGACTCATTTCGGTTAGAACCCTCCCCAACCACCATATCCTGATTTGCAGCATCAGGGCAAGAAGTTGGCAGTTCAGCTTCCACATGCGTGGTACCACCGTCAGGGCAAGCATCTTGATAATGGCCAAATTTGCCACAGTAAAAACATATCAAGGGCAGATTTTCATACTCCACTTTTTTGGATTCTCCCCTCAAAATTAAATTGAGAAACCAGCGGCTTCTCAAGGTCTAATTAAACCGCAATGCGAGCAAATTTTCCTCTTTGGGCTGCGGCAGTGAGATAGTCTATCTTAATGACCGGGCCAACAATTTGCCCTAACCGCCGTATGATAGTTTTATGATAAAAGTGAATATTCATGCCGGACAAACGAATCCAAGCCACAATACGATCAACTCTATTCGTGATAGCATCAAACTCCGGCGTCCATTGCTGCACAAAAAGATAATGCCCCATGATAGTCCAAGGCCCCTCAGTGAGAGCATATTCCACATCTCCCTCGTTCTGAAAACGGACCAGGTAGTAGTCATTAGCCAAGTCAATGATGGAGAAACCCATTGTAGAACTCCAGAGTCTCTTCAAACGCTCGCTAATAACTCTATATCCCAAGTTTCGCCCAAGAGTTTTAACGACAACTGAGTTTGCCGAAGGTTTTGCTAGTCGGTCATGAACTCTCTGTGAGAAAGCAATATAGGGCATAGATTCATCCTCCTTACAACAGACATCCTCCTCTTCCAGTTCCCACTCATCCCTCATGCCAAAAACCCCATTTGCAGAGCCCGCATTCGCCTCCATGGCGATATCACAGTAGGATAAGGGCATAGGGTTATCTCCATGAGCCCCTTCAGCCCTAAACTTTGTCTTTTTGGTGAATCTATCGCTCGCCAGTGGCGGTGGAGAAGCCTTCCCATAGCTCATTAGGGTTTTAAAGTTCATGAGACTTCTTTTGACAGGTTGTTCCGTAATTATAAATAACTAATAATCTTTCGTGTTGGAATTTACGCACATGGTTTCAAAAGAGTACCTTACAATTTACGCATATGGTTTCAAAATCTTATCATGCCTCTATGAGGAAAAAGTAATATAAATTTATTGAAAACTAATTAATTAATTACGAAAGAATGCTAAAATGTGAAGTAATTCAAATTTTACGTAGTTACAAACGGGAACCTTTCTAATCTCTTTATACTGACAGAGAAATGCGGCAAGCCGGCTACTATTTTAAATGAACCAAGAATTAAAAAATGAAGGCGGTTCCTAATTTCCTATTGGCATACGGGAATCTCGGTGGTCTACTATAGAGTGCTTTTAAAAACCCATTGAGAGAAATCATTTGTTAAAACTGAAATTGAATTTGCGCAATTGCTATTCATGTTGCGAAGAAGAAAAAGATTTGAGGTTGGATTAAATTAAACCCTTTTTCATCATCAGATTGGTTCAATCTTCCACATGATATGATATGCTTAATAGAGAATCGCTTTCACTTTGTGGATCAAGTTTCCGAGCAGTGTGCAAGAATTGGCGCAGACCAGTCAAATAAAATAAAGGGTTTATTAACTATGCTGGTCAATTGATGGATGCTGGGCATCAATGACCATTCACATAAACACAATTCATGTCTTTTTCTCTACGGCCCCTTTCACAAACGTGAGTACACCGTTAGGCCCAGTACTAAAGGGCTGTTTGAGAATAAGAGAACAAGGGCTCTTGCTCCAAGAACGGTTGGATAATTGTTCTACAAGGAGAATTACTGCCACATCCACATTCTATATGGAATAATACTAATTCACTCTTCTTATACACTCTTTCACCGACGAAATTATCCCACTGGCTAATTTGAGGATGGAGAGGATGGAGGAGACTAATAAAGAGACATTTACCATGTTTCCAGATGATGATGACTGTGATTGGATCGAATAGTTGTTTGATATTGAGGAATTTGAAAAAACAACTGAGAGAGGATACCCTTTGTTGCCAAATGGAGATGTTATTTGTGGACGTATGCTATACCTGCAAGGACTTGTGTACTGTTCTTTAGATGTTTCTGTGATCGCAGCTTTCAACGTTGCCCTCAAACAGTGGAAAATTCTTCCATATCCTCATATCGGTTATGAACATTTCATTTATTCTGATTATCTAATTGACTCAGGATCAGGCCGTGACAGCAACAATAGTTTATTAATAGCACGGTCTAGAGTACTATTCCAGGACCCATATTCTTCATAGGTTTGATCTATCAGAGATGAAGTGGTGTAAATTTGATAATAATAGTGGTTCATTAAAGGACAAATCATTGTTCTTGGGTCACCGTCATTGTACATCATTACTACTTCAAGTGGAAGATGAAGATTATGCAAGCGATTCCAGGAATACAATCCATTGCTATGACTGCTGGGAGGAAGAATACCCCCAGATATCAGAATTTTATGGTGGCAGATTCGAGCAATAGTGCGTTTGGGATTGACCGTATCTTAAAAACTACAACACTAAAGTGTGTTAAACACTTGCTATAACTGAAAGTTATGTTGATGTGATTTTTAGTATCATAAAAATCTATTATATTTTTAATAATTTTTCAAAATTATTATTTAAAATTTATATTTACTACATATTATTAACTTTTGTTTCATAGTTGCAGTTTTTTTTTAAGAACTTAAAAGTTACAGCACCTCAATCTCAAATAGACCCTTAACCTCCTCTGCCAACGGATTTCCATTGACTTCCCCTATCTATTTTTGTACCTATGTTTAAAATTTTTGGTCTCATGTTACTTCTTCTGCCAATTCACAATGCATGTAATCACACACAAAACTTGGAGCAATTGCCGCAGCAGCTAAGCATTAACCAAGATTGCAATTGCTGCAGCTACTGGTAAAGAAGAGTTCATTAATTGGAGCAATCAAACTAACCACTTATGTAATTGATTGTTGTGCTAACAGTTCTATTTACGAAATAGCAACATAACACAAGAAAAAAGAAGATACACATACTTGGCATGAGTTTATTAAGAAGTGCAATCACATTTCGGTGATGAGTTAGCTTCCGATATCTTGCTAGCTTGTGCTCTCTCCTGTCTTTCTATGTAAGCTGAGGGAAACCAACCAGCCTTGTCCTTGCATTGTGAATTCTGGGAGAAATGACGTATGGTAGTAAACTAGATGTACTGAAGTAGGTTCAGGAAGGAATATCACTTGGCAAAAAAAGGACCGGAAACTCGATTCCAATTCATTTTTGTTTGGAATTTTAATTCCTCTTTCTCCAGAAATATTGCTTGGCAAGTGTGACATTACTTTCAAAATCGATATATAAAATTTCTGTTATTACTTTAAAGAGCGATCTATAAAATTTCTGTTAAACATTACCTTGACTTTTAACTTCCTTTGTATTAGCATTTTTAAATGCAAGAATAATGATACTACTAAAAAATAAATAAATAAATACGAATTTTCATAATTGGGCTAAACCAAATAACAAAAAGACGGATTAGGACATCTCATCTCTTCAAAGTTAGCTTAACTAGAACAATCCCATCTCTTCCTTGAGATTCTTAACAGCTTCACTAACTCCATCCTGAAAGAAGCATAAGTTTGTGAAATTTATTTTCAGTAATGGAGCTCACAGAACAAATAGTAAACCTAAAAATTTACAAGATGCAGGCTACAGTAATTCCGACAGCAATGGCTTCAACGAATTCATTAAATAAATAAAAACAAGAACTTGAACAAAAGAGATATGGAAACTACTATAATTCAACTCAAACTCAGTAACTGACATATTTGATAAGTGAATAAGATTCGAATTCCTAGCAGCTAGTCGACAATTAAATCGTATAAAAAGATAATTTAATCGAAAGAAAATCCAATTTAACACAGATATGAGATACGAAAAGGAATGATACTTAATGCGGCAACAAGCCATAGCATTGATAAAGCTGGGAACAAGAAAGAATTTTAATATGCATTTACCTCAACAGAGATTCTTTCAGCAATCTCTTTTCACATTCTTTGACTCCAGGAGATAGTGCATACTGAATGGCTTGTGATAGTGCTTCTGCAGCTTCTTTAATGCTAGTGTCATCCACATTATCTGGAACCAAGTAATTTCTTTTTAGTGGTTCTGGAGCAACTCCAAGTCAAAACATCCTCTCGGCCCAGTAGAACTGGTCCAGCATAAATGGACATAGTATCTGACATCCAAAATCCACAAAGGAGACGAATAAATTAGTCAAAATTATAGCATACAAGTACTATCACAAAAATAAAACTAAAGAAATAAAGGTAACACAAATGAACTAATATTCTGGCAAAGACCATTTATACCATGTTTTGACTCAACAAGCTCAATGAAGTCCAGAAAGTTACAATAAATATTCATTTACCACCCTGCCTGTTCTAGATGTAATCACTGTTGGTGGGATTGTCACGGAAAGCAATTATATATATATGCCCTTACTTGACAGCAAAAGTGATCAAAGGAGAAATTTATCCCTAGATTCTTACAACAAATACATAGTAAAGCAAACAAGGCGTCAACAAAAGGTAACATTAGGGAAAAGGAATCTCTGTTGAAGACAATATCAAGAAACCACTCTTGAAATTCAATAAAAAAACTGACATCAAACAGAAAGAGTGTCACCAGCATTAGGGCAACAAAGATGATCGCACTTTAGCATTTCAACCAATACAGTAAAATTATGTATGGATACAACACAGTACGTATCTTATTTCCAAATTAAATTAATCAACAATTAACAAGCTCATTTCCTTCTCCACATATCCGGAAAAAAGTTATATTTTCAGAGCTTTCTGGAGTATATTCATTTAAAGTTACTCCTTCTGAAAATTAGATTTAAAGGGGGAAAAAGGGAGAAAAAATGGGTTTGCAGTTAATTATATTGGCAGAAGAATTCCTATCAACATAAAAAATGCGTGAGCTTGTTGAATTATATAGGTGCTTCAATTGCAAAGGTTAGGTATGAATGGCTGCCTTTATACCCAAAGATTTCTCAACAGTACTAAAAATATATTAGAAGAAAATTGTACATAAAGCAACAAAGTGTTTAGAAATCAACCTGAGGGATTCCTGCATGTAGTAGTGCTGCTGCAGTAGATCCACTGGTTTGAAATTGAACAACGTAATGCAAACCTGTAAATTAGCTTTGTCGTGTTTTGCACTTCTAATTTATATCAAAAGGAATCACAAAATAGAAAGCTCTCACCTTCCTCCATGATGAATTGCAGCCACACATCTTGGAAACAAATACTTGTACGGTGCCATTCTGGTTTACATGATAACAATTCAAAAGAAAACATCAAATTCCACAGACAAAACGATCAGAAGGAAACTAATTGACTAAAATAATCATTTAGTAGTCAACCAGAAAGAAGCAGTTGTCTAACTCTCAGGACATTAGTTATTCTAGTTAACGCCGTCAGATTGCCCTTTTTTCATTTCCATTACCAAGAAGCCTACTATTTTATATATTGTAGTAGTTGATTTATTTGAAGACACCAGTTCATTTAAGATTGAATGCCTTACAAAGCTCCATTTGGAGAAGTCCTAATGGAAGTTTAAAAAAAAAAAAAAAATACTAAGGGCGCATTGCTATCATAATTTCACAAAGAGGGCACCAAGGTCCCAAGTTTCCACGAGTCTCATACATAGACATCCACGTTTCCAAAACCAGTTCTATAACAACAGAGTAGAAACTGGGTTAAATCAAAAGTAATTGTTAATTCACTTTTTGTGAGTTAATCGCAAGAAATGTTGCTTAAATCAGCAAGGAATGTCATTGACACCAGAAAAGATTTCGCTATAAGTGATAGCTTGTGATCATGTTTCAGATAGCTAAATCTTCACTGGTCAGATTATCTAACCAACACTAGGGCCTGCACATTTATGTCATGAAAAGAAAAACTCACAATGTATATCGTACAGCTCTATTTTTGTTGCTTCACAAGTGAGTAAGTTTTCATCTTTATTCTTCAGTTATCTTAGCTCAAATTCAATAAGAATTTAAGATATACTGACCCGGAAAAGCAGAAGAGCTTGCCATCAAAGATAGAGATCCCATACTGAGTGATTACTCTTTGAGTTAAAATTGAAGATGTTCCAGGAGCCATCACTCGGATAGCTGTGTCTAAAGGTTCGTATCCAGCTGTGAAAAGGACAAATCTATAAGTTGTGGTGTGTAGAACAGTTTGTAAAACCCGAAGAAATGCTTCAGGATTCTTTAAAAAACCCATGCTGCAAGAAGAAAAGAGAAATATGGCTTAGTACAGGATAAGTATTTAAAGTTCCAAGTCCAAGTGCACTGAACATGAGTCGGTAACCTATTTTACCAGCTCTAATGTAAATATAGTTCCATTTGATCAAGCATTTTTTTTTCGCTGTGATTTTTTTTATGCAAACAGAACATGATTCACTTCTTTCTTGATTGATTGAAATTCTTAGTAATAATTTGGTACTTGGCGTTTTAGGGCACAATAGAGCTTTCATTCAAAATACAAAGAATAAATATGTAGATTGTTTACTTGCGCCAAGGGATGGCAATAAAATCGGGATCCCCATATTAAAAAATCCGGATCCAGATATGGAAAGTTGAGATCCGCAAGGATTAGAATCCAGATTCAAATGCACTTGCATTCAAAAAACCAAATATTCAAATCCGATTAAATTTTATTTTAAATTAAAAAAAATAAATAAATATTAAAATCAAATTAAAAATTAAAAATTAAATTTTATTTGTGGATTTACGATATTGTTGTATGTTATTCATGTTGAATTATTGATTATTGAATTACGATTGAATTTTATTTGATATTATTAGGTAAATTATTGAATTTTATTATAAATTAAAAATATCTATTAAAAATTAAATTTTATTTATAGATTCTGATGTTGCTCTATGTTATTCATGTTGAATTATTAATTGTTGAATTATGATTGAATTTTATTTGATATTACCAAGTAAATTATTGAACTTTTAAATTATATATGAAATTATTGAATTTTAATTTTTGCGGATCCAGATATAGAAATGTAAATACGAATTTGGATCTAGATGCACTTACATCCATATGCGGATTTGGATTTTGCCAACCCTACGCAAGTAATCAACTTCTTTGCCTTTGCAGCAGATGTAAAGTCTCTATTTCAACTAGAAAATTCACACCAAAAATGCAAAATGAAAAATAAACAATAGTTTTTGAATTTTAAATTATCCAATAAACAAGTTTATTATTTTTTCAAAAAATGAAAAATGAAAAATAAGCAATATTTCTTGAATTTTAAATTATCCAATAAACAAGTTTGTTATCTTTTCCAAAAGCTATTTCCTAAACAAAAATGAAAAAAAGTTAGAATTTATCAATAAGTGAAAAATTAAAAATAATTAATAAAAGATAAAGAAATATGAATAAAAGTAGTTTTAAGAAGCTGAGTATATATTGTTATAACAATAAAACCTTTGGTGAACACCATCACCTATAAATCAGGATCATTTATGTTATATTATCAATAATCAATAATAAATTATGTGAAAGCGTACCTGAATCCATAATTCTTAATTGCCTTCTGGAGTTGTGTGGTTGACTTTCCAGATTGACATATTCTCCTAGAGAATTCTTTAAGTTTCTTATACTCTATTTCTAATGATGGGATGTCAGAAAGAATAGAATGGTATTTTAAGTTTCATCGCATTTGGTTTTGAGATGAATTTAGTCATTGATTGTATATACTATAAGTTATGTAGGAGCAAGTATATTTCTCTAGTTTTATGTGTTGATGACATTTTGCTTGCTAGCAACGACATAAGCTTATTGCATAATGTCAAGAGATTTCTAGTTAAGAATTTTAAGATGAAAGATCTTAGTGATGCCTCTTTTTTATTAGGTATACAGATATTCCCGAATCACTCTCAGGATATTCTTATTACAAAAGAGGTATATCGAAACCGTCTCAAGAGATATGGCATGTGCAATTGCAAACCAAGTGATACCCCTAGTGGTAGAGGAGACATGTTTAGTCTCAATCAGTACCCTAAGAATGATTTTGAGGACAGAAAATGTAGAAGATTCATTATGCATTAGTAATAGAAATGTTAACATATATGTTTCCATAATATTGATTTTGATGATAACAAACAAGATTAAGAATGATTAATCTTTTAAGATCAAATTATTTTTTCTGCATCTTAAATAAATCATTATTTTCACATTTTAAAAGTTTTATATTTAATGAAAAATGATTTTATGAAATTGATTGTTTTTATTCTTTTTAAATAAATCATTATTTTCACATTATAAATATTTTATATTTAATGGAAAAATAATTTTATGAAATTGGTTGTTTTTCAAAGTTTATGGTTTAATTGAAAGAATTTTGAAAACTTTGAAATAAACAAGTATTGCTTGAAATTTTGGTAAAGGACTTATTTGAAAAGTGTCATAGCATTTTTGGCTATACCATAATTTCAGAAAGTTTTGAGATTAACAAAGTATTATTTAGAAATTCTAAAATTGGACCTATTTGCAAAGTTTTATAACGTTTTAGGCCGTAACACAGTTTTATAAAGTTTTGGGGTTAAACTGTAAATTTTAGAAAATAATTCAGCACTGTAGAAAACGGCGATCCGACATTTTGTTAACGGCTCGCCGACTTCAAATTGAAGATTAGTCTCTGACACAGCGATCCAATTTTGATAAACGGCGATATCTAATGTAATCAAGATTAGCCTCTGGACATAAACGGCGATCCGACAATTTGAAAATCAACCCCAACGGTCATATTGACCAGTCAAACGGCGATCCGACATCTAGATCCGACGAGCGATAAGCTAGTTTTCAGCTGCAACTATAAATAAGCTCATTCAAATCCAAACAAAGGTTGATCACAACACTACCACTGAGCTTATATCCGAGAATACAATCTTCATAGAGCTTTAAACACATTCTCTCTTCATCTATTCACACATTGAGCATTCATTTGTAATCAAACACATTGTGTGAGAGAAAATTCATTTGTAATATTTATCCTTGAGAGGTTGTAAGTGTTGGGATACACTTGGGTTAAGAGATTGGGGATAATCTCTTGTTGTAAAGGTCCATTGACACCTTGGAAGTCAATTGTAAGCGTTTGAAGCCTTGGGAGGCTAGCTTAGTGAAATCCTCAAGCCCGGTGTGCTTGGAGGCGTGGACGTAGGCGGGGATAGCCGAACCACGTAAAAATCCTTGTGTTCGTTTTCTCTTCCCTTACTCTTTTAATATTGTGCTTGATTGAATTTATTGTTTTCGAATTTATTAAGGCATTAGATTAAATTGTTGTGTGGTTTGCCTAGGATAATTTTTAAAATCCCAATTCACCCCCCTCTTGGGTTGCCTAGTTAGTATTTCATTTGGTATCAGAGCGAGGTGCTCTTGTGTAGACTTAACCGTCTAGAGTTAAAGATCAATAGCAACCCAAATTAGTTCAACTTTCATGGAAGGCCAATCCACCACTAGACCTCCATTCTTTGATGGTAATGACTATCCTTATTGGAAAACTAGGATGAGAGTGTTTTTACAAGCCTTAAATTATGAAATTTGGGAAGTTGTTTGTGATGATTTACTCATTCCTAGAAAGAATGTTTTAAGTGAATTGGATAAGAAAAAGATGTCTTTAAATTCCAAGGCTATGAATGCTTTATTTTGTGCCTTAGATAAAAATGAATTTCATAGAGTTTCAAATTGTTCTAATGCTTATGAAATTTGGAGAAAACTTGAAATTGTGTATGAGGAGACTACGAGCGAGGAGGAATTTCATGAAATGTCAAATTTGGCACTTATGGCAAATGGAGATGAATCGGATGATGAACTTGATGAGGTAAGTGATCCAACCTATGATGAATTGTATGATGCTTTTAAAGAAATGCATGATGAGTTGATGAAAATTGATAAAAAGAATGCATGCCTTAAAAAGAAATTGCTAGAATCTACAAATGAAAAGGATGCCATGCAAAAATGCAATGAGTCATTGAATGAGAAGATTAAAGGACTAGAATTAGAGAATAAAACATTGCATGATAGAGTTGCATTATCAAATGAGAAACCTAGCACTTCACATGAGCATCTAGAATCATATGTAGATGACTTGAAAAATGAAAAGGATGCTTTACAAAAATGCAATGATTCATTAAATGAAAAGATCAAAGAATTGAAATTAGATAATGAAATGTTACATGATAAGATTGCATCATTTAAATGTAAACAAAGTACTTCATATGAGCATGAAAAATCACATGTTGATAAATTGATGAAAGAAAATGATGTGCTTAAGAAAAAGAGTAATGAGCTCAATGAAATTGTGTTAAAATTCACAAATGGTCAAAAGAACTTAGAAAAATTACTAAGCACTCAAAAATGTGTGTTTGATAAAGGAGGACTTGGGTATAAGCCTCACTTGAAACAAAAATATTATAAGAATTATTTTGTTAAGGCTACCTCCACAAGTGATCATAAAATTGTTTGTCATTATTGCAATCAAAATGGTCATATGAGTTATAGATGTCCAATTAAGAGAAATGTATATTATGGAGTCAAGTGTATTTGGGTTCCAAAAGGAACCATTGCTAACACTCAAGGACCCAAGAGTATTTGGGTACCAAAGCACACAACTTGAATTTGTTTTGTAGGTACCACAATCAAGGAATGGTGGAGAAGTTCCTTGATGGAAGCTTGTAAGGATAATCACTTGAGTATGAGCTAGGAGAAAAAGATGAGTTCTTCAATCCGGCAAATCGAATTTGGAAGGCAACTCATTGGCTCACAACCGGTCTATCGGTTAGCAAAATCGAAAAGCGGGATTCGCATGGAAGCTTGCTAGAACAAAATTGGATTTCCGGTTCAAGTCAATCCGGAAAGCCGAATTTATGGAGTCTCTCGAAACCGGCCAGCCGTTTAAGCAAACCGACAAGCCGAATTCGGAGGTTTATTAGCACTATTCATCCTTCTTCATTCGGTCTTCACATGTTCTTTCTCTCTCCAAAACTGTGAGATGCTCACCTCTATTTTCATTCAATTTCTCTTCATTTCTAAAATCATTTTAATTGATTCAAACTTACTCTTTTTACTCAATATTTTGAAAATCCGAATTTGTGCATTTTGAGTATTTCAAATTACCACTTCCATAATGCGCTCTCCTTATGGATTTTACCATAGTTTTCTATTATATTATGCACTTACATTTTCATATGCATTGTTGCTTTCATTGTGGATTGATGATGATTATTGGTTGATATTTGGATGTTTGATATTTGGACATTGTGTATAACATTGAGTGATTTATCATGATGCATGGTTATATATTTATGATGATAGCTTGTCAACTCATCATGATAGCTTTGTTTGATTTTGATGATTATGTAATGCCTAAGCTTGATAAATGAATAATATGCTTGAATTATTAATTTTTGAATGATTATATGTTTAATTATTGTGAAAAATATATGCATAATGAATGAATTATGTTTGAATTAATCATGTCTTAAATGTTTATAATTCGAACCATAAAGTGTTATCGTATCTCATAATTGTGTAATGTATATGCATGATAGATGAGTTATATTTTATTTCTTGTATTAGAAGTGATCATGATAGAGAACTTGAAAATCATGCATTTGAGATTTTTTTTAATGATTTTTCCATTGAGCATAAATGTTCATCACTTAGGACTCCACAACAAAATGGAGTTGTAAAGAGAAAGAATATGTCTATTCAAAAAAAAATGGTTAGAACCATATTGATTAGACATCATCTCAATAATACTCTCTATGAGCTTTGGAATTATAGAAAACCCAACATTAGTTATTGCAAAGTTTTTTTGGATGCAAATGTTTTATTTTGAGCACAAAAGATAATCTTGGCAAATTTGATCCAAAATTTGATGTTGGTATTTTTCTTGGCTATTCAAACACAAGCAAAACTTATGGAGTGTATAACAAAAGAACTTTGATTGTGGAAGAATTTATGCATGTTATATTTGATGAGTCTCATTCTTCCTCTACGGAGAAAGTTGTTGTTGATGATAATGTAGATGAAAAGCTACAAGAAGATTATCAAAGGATAGCCAAAAGAATGCACCACTTGAAAATCAAGAGGAGCAACATGAAGAAACAAATGCGGAGTAAAATGAAGGTACTTTTCAAACACTCCCTAAAGAGTGGAGGTATGTTTCTTCTCACCTGAACTTAATTTTGGAAGATCCATTACAAAGTGTAACTACTAGATCATCACTTAAAAATATATGTGAGCATTTTTAATAATGGATTTGATCACTTGTTCTTTAGCTTATTATGATGGCTTTTCTTAATAGCTATGTTGGTTTTGATGATCTTATATTGCAATCATACTCTTATGTTTTGCTTAAGATTTGAGATAAAGAATGTGCATTGATGATTACATTGTATTTGATGAAGCTTTAATCTTATGCAATCTATGATTAGTGAATGAATGCATTTTTTGTACTTTATCGATGTATTGTTGAATATGTCTTACTTGTTTTAAATGATATTGAGAAAGAGAGAAATACATATACTTCGAGATTTTTAAGCATATGAGATTTTTTTTGTTATATTGAAATGTCACATTAGATATTTGATGAGTTTAGTTGTCTTTATTTATAAAATGTGATTGATAATTATGGAGCTTGAATATTTGATAATATGCATGCCAATTTGGTAAAGAAATCAAAACCTCTTTGCGAAGAAGAATTTTCAAAAATTCGGCATAAACTTGGAATGATTTGATTTCTTGATGATTTTGGAAATTGATGATTATATGTGTGTTGCTTGATAAATTGATGGAGTTGTTGGTTTATTATTATTGTTTAAGCTTATATGGAAGTGTTTTTAATCATGTTGTGTATTTGAGAATTTGTTCTATTTAAGGGGAGATAAATATGATTTGTTTTTGGATAAAATCATTTTGGTTAAATTTTTAAATTGGCCATATATTTAGGGGGAGCATATAATATGTTTTAGAATAATATGCACTTTGAATATTCTTTTGATGATTTTGATGATATGTGATTATGGTGAGTACTTGATGATTTTGAGATATGATGATAATTTATGAGTAATATTACTAAATTTGTATTTGAGGTGATGCTTGTTGTTAGGGGGAGATTTTGTCGAAATTTCTATTCGGACAACATGGGTAACAAATTTCCTACTCTTATTATTTTCCTTTACGTTTTCTTTTTTATGATGAAGGGGGAGAAGAATACATGTTTTCGAATTTATAAAAAAAAAATTGCTATTTTTTTTGCCAATTAAGTTTTTTCTTTTTGATGATGAGGGGGAGAAAAATTCATGTATTTAAATATGTTATTTTAGCTAATTGGCAAATTGTAAAAGAAGATTATATTTAGGGGGAGTAATTTTTGGAATCATTCTTTAAATACATGTAATGTTTGTCATCATCAAAAAGGGGGAGATTGTTAACATATATGTTTCCATAATATTGATTTTGATGATAACAAACAAGATTAAGAATGATTAATCTTTTAAGATCAAATTATTTTTTATGCATCTTAAATAAATCATTATTTTCACATTTTAAAGGTTTTATATTTAATGAAAAATGATTTTATGAAATTGATTGTTTTTATTCTTTTTAAATAAATCATTATTTTCACATTATAAATATTTTATATTTAATGGAAAAATAATTTTATGAAATTGGTTGTTTTTCAAAGTTTATGGTTTAATTGAAAGAATTTTGAAAACTTTGAAATAAACAAGTATTGCTTGAAATTTTGGTAAAGGACTTATTTGAAAAGTGTCATAGCATTTTTGGCTATACCATAATTTCAGAAAGTTTTGAGATTAACAAAGCATTATTTAGAAATTCTGAAATTGGACCTATTTGCAAAGTTTTATAACGTTTTGGGCCGTAACACAGTTTTATAAAGTTTTGGGGTTAAACTGTAAATTTTAGAAAATAGTTCACTGTAGCAGTCACTGTAGAAAACGGCGATCCGACATTTTGTTAACGGCTCGCCGACTTCAAACAGAATTGAAGATTAGTCTCTGGACACTAACGGCGATCCGACAATTTTGATATCTAATAATCAAGATTAGCCTCTGGACATAAACGGCGATCCGACAATTTGAAAATCAGCCCCAACGGTCATATTGACCAGTCAAACGGCGATCCGACATCTAGATAACGGCGATCCGACAGTGTGCAGACAGTCTATAACGGCTAGTTTTCAGCTGCAACTATAAATAAGCTCATTCAAATCCAAACAAAGGTTGATCACAACACTACCACTGAGCTTATATCCGAGAATACAATCTTCATAGAGCTTTAAACACATTCTCTCTTCATCTATTCACACATTGAGCATTCATTTGTAATCAAACACATTGTGTGAGAGAAAATTCATTTGTAATATTTATCCTTGAGAGGTTGTAAGTGTTGGGATACACTTGGGTTAAGAGATTGGGGATAATCTCTTGTTGTAAAGGTCCATTGACACCTTGGAAGTCAATTGTAAGCGTTTGAAGCCTTGGGAGGCTAGCTTAGTGAAATCCTCAAGCCCGGTGTGCTTGGAGGCGTGGACGTAGGGATAACCACGTAAAAATCCTTGTGTTCGTTTTCTCTTCCCTTACTCTTTTAATATTGTGCTTGATTGAATTTATTGTTTTCGAATTTATTAAGGCATTAGATTAAATTGTTGTGTGGTTTGCCTAGGATAATTTTTAAAATCCCAATTCACCCCCCTCTTGGGTTGCCTAGTTAGTATTTCAAGAAATTCTTATGTATACTTAGTTTCCTATGCGATCTGATTTGCTTACGTCACTCAGATGTTGGGCTGATATTTAAGTAATCTAGAAGTATACTATTGGAAAGCAGCTAAACAGGTCTTGCGATACTTATAGAGAATAAACGAATACATGCTCATGTATAAAATGTTGTGTTAGCGTGAGATCATTGGATATACTGACTCCGATTTTGCTGGATGTCAAGGTAGTATAAAGTCTACATCAAGCTACATTTATCTACTAGCTAAGGGTGTTGTCTATTGAAATAGTGTTAAATATTCTCTTATAACATCTTCTATGATGGCAGCAGAGTTCATAGTATATTACGAAGCATGCAATGACAGAATATGTCTGTGGAATTTTATCACGAGGTTGCACATAGTAAATGGTATATTGATAGACTACTTAAGTTATTTTATGATAATAAGTCAATAGTATTGTATTCCAATAAAAACAAGAACTCGACGAAGTCTAGACATCAAGTTCCTAATTGTTAAAGAAAGGATTTAGAGTGGACAATTGCCTATAGAGCACATCCACACAAACTCTATAATTGCGAATCCGCTTACTAAGGGATTGCCACGCAAGATGTTTCATAAGCACACTGCTCGTATGAGTGTCATGTCATTAAAGGATATTCAATTTTAGTAGAAGTGTGTGATTTTAGATACTCTTATAAAGTAGACATTTTTTAGTTATTTCAGTTTATGGATATTTCGGGTTATTTTTTGCAGAAATAAAGTTTTGTTTTATTCATGCCTTAACTTTTAGTATGTTTGATCTCACTAAATTTTAAGGTAGATTAGTTGAAAATAAGCATGTTAAGATCACATTGCATGAAATTTCAATAATATATATCCACATCATGTTAAGGTGGACTAGTTGGAAATCGGCATGTTAAGCTCACATTGTATGAAATTTTCATGCTACACATCCACAGCATGATCAATGTCATTTAGTTGTATTGGCATAGTGACCATTGATGGGTCAAGTTACGATAATTGTAACAAAAGCCGCTTTGATCCTATGTTGGTATGATTGATGCACTGAATTAGTTATAGATACATTTTGGTAATGACAATAAGGTTGAGCTCATACAGTTATTTTTGCAAAGCATAATTATCAAGCTACACATATAGCTCAAGTGAGAGATTGTTAAATTTTGATCCAGCATTGTTGGATCCTTAATGTAATGTTGGGCTTATCTGTGAATAATTATGTGTTGTGGACTGTCATATAAGGTTAAACCTAATTAAAAGTAATCTATTAAGATTTTCAATAATATAAGTTTTCATGTATCAAATAAGGTATAGGCCTTTTATATAAAGATATTTAAAAATAATTTCTATTTCTATGATGGGCTGAAATAGGAATACTTAAAGATAATATGAAAAGTTGTCTATATAAGCGGTTATCATTAATATAACTATAATAAATATTTAAATTTGAATAATATTAATTTAAAATTAATAATAATTAAATAATAATAAAATATATAATTTAAATTAATCACAAAAAAATTAATACAGTACAGTGAAGCACCAAACATTATGCAGCATTGTTATAACATAGTGCTAATGCAATACAACATAATACAATATAGTGTGTCAAATGCACCCATAGGAAAAAGCACACTTACACACCAACATTTAGAGAAATAGTCATAAAGAACCCTAAATTTTCAATAAGAGACATCAAGATCCCCTTTTGACCATAATACATTTTTAAAACCCAAAAATTGACCCGAAAATTTATAATAGATAGAAATATAGCATTTATACAATCTATTAGGCATATTTTATTATACTAAAATAATTTTTAACAAATAGAAGCATAATATCAAAAGAAATTAATGAAAGTTAAAATTATTTTGAATATTATGTAAAAAATAATTTTACTATTATTAACAGGGAGATATTTTATTAATCGTAAAATCTATTTAACGCATAAATACAAATATATTATCAAAATAAATATAGCAATTTAAAATTTTAATATTATTTTAAATTTTAAAAATAATTTAATATTATTAGTCCACTGGATATATTATATTTATATTAATTAAAAAAATTTAAAATCAATATTCTAATTACTATATTCAATGGGTATTATAGTAAAAAAAATGAGTCTTGATGTTCGTAAGAAACAACATTACAATAACTCTATCATAATCTTGTAAACAAAAGTACAATAACTCTTCACGTAATCTTGTCTGCTAACACCAATTATTTATGTATATTTCTCTTTAAAAAAGCTCAAACAATGCTCACTTCATTTTTCTTTAATTAGACAAAAGAAAAAAATGATTACGGAACCACTGCTTTCCAAATGACCCTATCAACAACCAGTGACTCTGACTATAGGCAAAATATGTGCTCAAAAGTCATAGCGTTAAAGTTGGAGAAGCCCATTTGACAATAATAAATAAATAATTTTCCGTGACGCATGATTTTTCCAAATCTTGTTTTGTTTTTCATTTTTTTTTTACTAAGGGTTAATTTTAGATTACTGACTCGTGATTTGAATTCAAATCACCTCCTTATTTTTAAAAACTTTAATTTACCTTTACGTTTCGTTAGGAAAATTAAAAAAAATCAATGTACCGTTTTTAATCTTTTGAATGAGGGATAATTTGAGATTTTCAAAATTAAATGGGCCATTTGAAATTAATCAATTTAAGAGGGGACAAATTTTAAACTACTTCCCTCTTGAATTGACTCTCTTCAAATTACCCTCTTATTTTTTAAAATATGAAGTTATCCTATTTTTTGTGTAAAGGATAAGGAAAAAATGGAGATAAGTTGATGATTTTTTTTTTTTGGCTTCTTAACAAAAATAGAATAAATTGAGATTTTAAAAAATAAAGAGTGATTTGATGATGGTCAATTCACGAGGAGAATAATATTCTTTTATGAAAAAAAATCTATTTTTATTTTTATTATTAACAAACTTACAATAAATGTACATAAGGATTAAAAAAATATAAGGATATAAGTTTGTGAGTAATGAGTTCATTTCTTTCCACACTTGTTTATATCTATTGATTTTATTGCACTCTACTTAAATATCCAAATATTTCCAGCAAAAAAAAAGGGGTCGGCTGAAATAGACATGACGTTTTAATACGCTAAAGTTGGAATAATATGAATAAATCTATTAATTATCCGATGAAGACAAGTTTTTTTTTTTTTTGATAGTTTAACTTTTTCCCCCTAAACTATGCACTGTTTGTAAATGAAAGCGTTACAAAAATTATGAAAAACGGTTATTATTTTTTTTTAGTAGTAACATAGTAATTAGGAAATAACATCTAGGCCCAATAAATATTATTAACATTTTACTACTAATAATCATAAAATCTTACATTTTATTATTTTTCTATGTTGACCTTTAATACACCAGTTATGCCCTTCTTTGAAATTTATAAAAAGAGTTTATCAAGAAAGAGGATTTAATAAATAAATTTATCCATTTGAATAGCTGAACTCTTACACACATCTATAAAATATTCAGTAACGCCCTTGACAAAAAGATTATTTTCTCAATTCCCATAATATACCATCTTCATGGTTGGCAGCATAAACAGCTATTAACTATAATATTAGGCAATTAGTATTCTATATTCAAGGGTAAAATTCATTTTATCTGTTCAGAGTTTTATTTGTATTTAACAAGTCAAAATATGTATAATGAATCTTGCAATTTTTATTTTCCAAAGCGAGGGCATAATTGATATTTTAAATCTTTAGTAGTAAAATTTACGTTAAAATGTCACGTACGACACCGATTTACGCGGTTTCGAATCCAACCATTGATCGATCTCATCTTCAGTCATATTAGCACTTTGTCGGGCTGTTATTGATGTATAATTAAATATTAACCCTGCATTACCATAAATGTCTCCATGACAAAAAATTATCAAAAAATAATTAAGCGCACAAAAATCATCTTTTGCAACCCGACCACATACAAATTTGTGCTGAAATTCATACATATCTTGTGAATATTTATAATTATGTACCACAGCTAGTAGGGTAGAAAGATGCTACAATTATTGACTCGTGGGGATAAAGCCTGTTCATAAATAATTGCAGAGCATATCAAGCGAGGTGAAGCTTTAAATAATACTTGCATTCTTTAAAAGGATTGTGGGAGATTGAATATTTCTCCTGAGTGATATAGAAATTAGGCATATGCATGGTTGTTACTTAATGTCACGCTCTAAAATATTTGTGCACTCGTATATTAGAAAAATTCTCTTTGCTTCTATCATTTAAAAAAAAAAAATTGTGTTGCCTTTTAATTTATATTTACAGTAAAATTTAAGTGGATGATTGGTGGTTGATAAACAAAATTTATAATAATTAATCCTAATTCTGTACAGTATGTAGATACATTAAAAGAATTTTAAAACAAATTACAAAAATAGACCTTTTCTGGAAATTATTTCCAGAGTCGAAAATCAAGATTGTGCAAAATAATAAGTCGTTGGCTTCTCGGAAGGAGTTCTTGAATCCACCATTACTAAAGGTGCGTTTGGAATTTTAAAAGTTAAAGACTAAAGTGTTTGGTAAACACTAACTTGGAAGTTATCTTGATATGATTTTTCACTTTTATGATAAAAAATATATTATATCTTTAATAATTTTATCAAAAATTTTATTAAAAAATTATATTTACTATATACTATTAAATTTTATTTCATAATTACATCTTTTTTTTACAGCAGCTGTAGCTTAAAAACTACAGAACCTTAATCTCAAACAGGCTCTAAACTATCTTGTTTCTCCATTATATCTTTATTATGCCACCCAATATAAAAAATTTAAAATTCATAAACCATATTTCGGTAATATCATAATTAATATATAAATTGTAATCTTGCTACATGTACAACATCTATAACTTAGATCAATTTAAAATTAATTTTTTATATGACTCAGTTGTTGTCTGTCAAATAAATGGGCGTTATGAAAAATTATTTTTAGGTCCACTATTAGTTAGCAGCGCCAGACTGTGATATTATAGAGTACTATATAAGGATGAATAATTTAAAAGCTTTACGACTCTTAGAATTTGGTGAAATAGAACAGCTTCTAATGAGATTGTATAATCAAATCAATATATACTGATTTGTACATGTAGATAAATTGAAAAGTTAGAATGAAATGTTACAACCCTAAAGGAAAAGGTCACCTACACCTCTAATATTTAGAGAAATACTCAAAAGACCCCTAAGTTTTCAATAAGAAACATCAAGATCCCCTTTTGACCATAATACCCTTTAACTTTATAAATCTAAAAAATTGACCCCAAAATTTTATAATAGATAGAAATATAGCATTTTTACAATCTATTAGACATATTTTGTTATATTAAACTAATTTTTAACAAATAGAAGCATAATATCAAAAGGGATTAATTAAAGTTAAAATTATTTTTAATATTATGTAAAATTAATAATAAAAATAATTTTAGTATTATTAACGGGGAGTTATTTTTATTAATCGTCAAATCTATTTAACCCATAAATACAAATACATTATCAAAATAAATATAAAAATTTAAAATTTTAATATTATTTTAAGTGTTAAAAATAATTTAATATTATTAGTCCACTGAATAGATTATAATATATTAATATTATTTACAAAAATTTTAAAGTCAATGTTCTAATTACCATTTTCAAAGATTATTATAGTTAAAAAAAAAAAAGGGTCTTGATGTCTCAAATTTCTCAAACCTTACAAGTATTGGTGTCCTTTACCCTAAACCTTATGAAAGGTTGTTTACACCAATAGAACAATTTTTTTCTCAGATGTTCGTATGAGACAAGAGTCCAATAACTCTAACATAATCTTGTAAACAAAAGTACAATAACTCTAACATAATCTTGTCTGCTAACATCAATTATTTGTGTATATTTCTCTTTAAAAAAGCTCAAACAATGCTCCCTTTATTTTTCTTTAATTAGGCAAAAGAAAAAGAAAATGATTACGGAACCACTAATTTTCCAAATGACCTCATCAACAAAGGAGTCGACCACTATGTGCTTAAAAGTCATAACGTTGAAGTTGGAGAAGCTTATTTGACAATAATAAATAATTAATTTTCCGTGATGCATGATTTTTCCAAATCTTGTTTTGTTTTTCATTTTTTTGACTTTAAGGGTTGATTTTTGATTACGACTTGTGATTTGAATTCAAATCACCTCCTTATTTTGACTCGTGATTTGAATTCAAATCACCTCGTTATTTTTAAACACCTTAATTTGCCTTCACTTTTTGTAACGAAAATTAAAAAAAAAAAATCAACATACCCCTTTTTTATTCTTTTGAATGAAAGATAACTTGAGATTTTCAAAAATAATTGGGCAATTTAAAATTACTTCCCTCTTGAATTGACTATCTTCAAATCATCCCTTTTTTTTTTAAAACCTCAAGTTATCCTTTTTTTTTTGTGTAAAGGATAAGGAAAAGATGGAGGTAGGTTGATGATCTTTTTTTTGGTCTTCTTAACAAAAATAGAATAAATTGAGATTTTCAAAAATAAAGAGTGATTTGATGATGGTCAATTCACAGGAGAATAATCTTCTTTCATGAAAAAAGATATATTTTTATTCTTATTATTAACAAACTTTCAATAAATGCACGTAAGGATTAAAAAAAATATAAGTTTTTGAGTAATGTGTTCATTTCTTTCCACACTTGTTTATATTTATTGATTTTATTGCACTCTACTTAAATATGCAAATATTTCTAGAAAAAAAAAACGGGTCGGCTGAAATAGAAATGACGTGTTCATACGCTAAAGCTGGAATAATATAAATAAATCAATTAATTATCCGATAATGACAATTTTTATTTTCTTTCGATAGTTCAACTCTTTTCCCCCTAAACTATGCACTGTTTATAAATGAAAGCGTTACAAAAATTACGAAAAACTATTATTTTTTTTTACTAATAAAATAGTAATTAGGAAATAACATCCGGGTGCAATAAGTATTATTAACATTTTACTACTAAATAATCATAAAATCTTACATTTTATTATTTTTCTATGTTGAACTTTAATACACCACTTATGCCCTTCTTTGAAATTTATAAAGAGTTTATCAAGAAAAAGGATTTAATAAATAAATTTCTCCATTTGAATAGCTGAACTCTTACACACATGACACATCTATAAAATATCAGTAACGCCCTTGACAAAAAGACTATTTTCTCAATTTCCATAATAAAACAGCTTCATGGTTGGCACCATAAACATGTATTAACTATAATATTAGGCAATTAGTAGTCTATATTCAAGGGTAAAATTCATTTTATCTGTTCAGAGTTCTATTCGTATTTTACAAGTCAAAATATGAATAATGAATCTTGCAATTTTTTTTTCCCAAAGCAAGGGCATAATTGATATTTTAAACAACAACTAAAGGTCAATTACTATCTTTGTCACAATAGTAGTAAAATTACGAAATTTATAATTCTGCAGTAGTAAAATTTACGTTAAAGTTTTGGATAAAAATTTATGTTGAAATAACCCTCCTTATCTATATGTAAAATAATTCTCATGTGTGGATTCCTAAAGTCAGATTTCGTGTAGATTCGTTGTTACACTATCTATTCTAGTTTTTTTTCAACTACCACTATTAAACCAGTGGTGTAATAGTGAATCACATCCATATAAGAGAATGACTCTATATATATATATATATATATAGAGTCATTCTCTTATATATTGCTTGAAATTTTCTTATTTGAAATTATTAAAAGTGGTTTGAATTTTTTATAATTATATTTTAAAGTATGGTGCGTATGCACAATTTGAGAAATGAAAATATCACGGCCCATATTTTAATGTACTTTTTATTTAATTAGAAACTATTGTTCTTATCTTTACAGCGTATATTGCTAATATTTATGGAGAATATCCATTTTGAGAATCACTAACCATTCTTTCAAGTCATTAACTCTAGGCTTTTTCATTACTCCTCGTATAGCAATAAATATTTAAATATTGATACATGAATATAAGAAATCAATAATATCAATTAAATAATAATTTTTGACAATTTTAGGACTAGTATGCTAAATTAACAATTCGATAAATTTAGACGATCATATATTATAAAAAAAAATTCTTATTTTTATATTGTACTCAAATACTATATAAATTAATAGTTAATTTACTTGCAACTAAATTAATAGGATATGTGCGTACATGGGCGGCTTTTGTGAAATATGCTTTTACTGTTCTTTTCTTGAAATAGTTGTAGACTTGATCTCATGTCCAATTTCACAAGCGTTTTAAATAAATTTGTGCAAGATAGGCTCAATAGTAGAAAGAACTACCATTTGAGGCATGCACAAATATCTAATTTCTTATTTTAATTAATAAATAATTACATAAACATAAAGTCATAAGACTTTAATATAGTCGAAGTGGCTAAATAAGCGGACGGGCATCTTCTGGTTTGCTCGTGTTCGTATATACAAGTACTGATGGATTTGTAGTAGCAAATGCAAGCAGTTCTTGGTCACGTTCAAAAAAGGCCATGTCTTCGGGGCTCAGAGTCACCAACACTTCTATTCCCTTACCATCGTTTGTGTCCATTAGGATAATCAAGTTTGACACCACATAATTTGGAAAAGTCAGGTGCACTGGCTTTCCCCATCCAAAATCTGCTACTTCATAATATGGAAAGTTAACAATACTGGAGAAAGTGTAGAAATCGATCTCATCTTTTTCAAACTTGTCTTTAATTTACTCCGGAATATCGAATATACTCTTGTTTTCTAGCAAGGTTTTGAGACCGTTTCGTCTAAATTCTGCCTTTGCTTTCCTTAATGAACAAACCAAGTCTTGTAGTGTTTCAATTTCCTTTTCACTCGCCTGCGCCATCAGATACGCGACGGAGTTGCCCACAGAGTTGTCAGGCAAGGGCGGCTCGGCCACGGCACGCACGTTTATCGCGTGTGCTGACAAAGAAGGTCTTGAATACCCGAGGTTTGATCTTGATGCAGCCCTTGCACACTTTCAAATAAGTGCAGTCAGTGCCTCGACGCGTGTTGGTCTAGGCACGCTTGCACTTGAAACTTCAGCCCTGAGTCGGTCAATTTTCTTTGTATCAAATACAAACCTGTTTGCTTGGACTGGTGAAATATGTAAAGGTAAGGGCACGAAGGATTCACTTGCCGGAAAAATCGTTGATGCAACAAATCTAGGAACCACTTCCTTATTACCTGCACGAGCTGTGGTGGTCCAGCTGTTAACAAATATACTGTCAAACAAAGGTTTCAATGCAGAAAATAATTCTTTTTGTATATTCTTCTCCAAAACAGAGGCAATATATGAAGCTAATTACATCCTAAAAAGGGAAGAAATAAATTGTTTTTATATTTAAATACAAGATTGATCAACTAAAAGATTCCCGAACGTAATTACAAAATCAATTCTATAATTGACAGCACATGCCAACAGCTCATGCTAGCTCATGCCGACACTCCCCCTCAAGTTGGAGCGTAGATATCTATCATGCCCAACATCTACGCTCCAACTTATCAATTATATCATGAAACAACCTTCCTGATACTGCTTTTGTGAGTATGTCAGCCAACTGATCTCCAGATTGAACAAATGGGAACTGTATAGTTTTCTCGTCAAGCTTCTCCTTGATGAAATGACGATCTACTTCAACATGTTTTGTGCGATCATGTTGTACAGGATTCTGGGCAATCTCTATGGCTGCTTTATTATCACATTTAAGATTCATGGGTTTTGCATAATCAATCCCCAAATCTTTCAGTATGTTCTTGATCCATAACATCTCACACACACCTTGTGCCATTCCACGAAATTCCGCTTCAGCGCTTGATCTTGCCACAACCTTCTGCTTCTTGCTTCTCCAAGTGACGAGATTGCCCTCAACAAATGTAAAATAACCTGAGGTCGATCTTCTTGTTGTCTGGTCACCTGCCCAATCAGAGTCTGTATATCCTTCAATGTTTGAGACATTATTTTTTGAGAACAATAAACCTTTTCCAGGAGCACACTTCAAATATCTCAGAATTCGATAGACTGCATCCATATGTTCTTCACTTGGTGAATGCATGAATTGGCTTACTATACTTACGGCATATGCTATGTCTGGCCTTGTGTGGGATAAATAGATTAACCTCCCAACTAGCCGTTGATAACGACCCTTATCAGTTGGAGTTTGATTTGGTAAAATCCCAAGCTTGTGATTCATCTCTATAGGCGTTTCAGCTGGTTTACAATCAAGCATACCAGTTTCAGTAAGGAGATCTAACACGTATTTTCGTTGTGAAAGAAAAATTCCACTTTTCGATCTTGCTACCTCAATCCCCAAGAAGTATTTAAGCTGTCCAAGATCTTTCATTTCGAATTCAGCAGCCAAATGTTCTTGTAGTGCTTTCATTTCAGATAAATCATCCCCTGTTAACACCATATCATCAACATACACTATTAACACCGTCACTTTTCCGCCTTTGTGTTTTATAAACAAAGTATGGTCTGAATTACTTTGTTTATAACCAGCAGCTTTCATTGTCGCTGAAAACCTCCCAAACCATGCCCTAGGTGACTGTTTTAGTCCGTACAAGGACTTCTTCAGCTTACATACTTCATTCCTACGCATAGAACTATGTTTGACACCAGGAGGTAGCTCCATGTAAACTTCTTCTTCTAAATCTCCATTGAGAAAAGCATTTTTGACATCGAACTGTTTCAAGGGCCAATCTCGATTTGCTGCTATAGAAATAATAATACGAATGGTATTTATCTTGGCTACTGGTGCGAAAGTGTCTTGGTAATCTATTCCATACCTTTGTGTATATCCCTTTGCCACTAGTCTCGCTTTATACCTATCAATGCTTCCATCCGCTCTGAGTTTTACCGTGAATACCCATCTACATCCAATTGTTTTCCTTCCCTTAGGTAGTGAAACCAGTTCCCAAGTGGCATTTTTTTGTAGAGCTTCCATCTCTTCATTCATCGCCTTAGTCCATTTTGGATCCTCCAAAGCATCCTGTACACTACTAGGAATAGATATAGTGGATAATTGATTAATAGTAAGTGCATATGATTCACACAACCTATGAGATGACATGTAGTTACTGATTGGGTATTTTATTTTGGATTTGGGATCAGCTTCATATTGTTTCTTTGGAATTCCTCTATTTGACCTTTGTGGATATCTAGGATTCATGTCTTCTACAGAAAAAAATGGTTCATTAGACTCATTAGATAATGGATTTGAAATTACCTGAGGAGGAACACTTTCGGTTAATTCTTCAGTTAATGGTGTAAACATGGGTAGCTCTAGTGGCCTTGATTGTGCTTCAGACATGTCCAGAAAATTGGAGGGATCACATTCGGTTTCAGTCATGTTATCACACCCTTGTTGAACCTCATTTCCATCACCGTTTTGAAGTTTTTCGACCATGTCTTCTAATTCTACAAATTCACCTCCTCCTTCATTTTCCCTTTGACCATTCTCTTCACACAAACTCTCCCCCTGGAGGGAATGGTAAGAGACTCCCCCTGAATAATAAGGTTCTAATTCATGAAAAGAGACATCCAAAGTTACATGTAATTTTTTTGTGTGTGGATCATAGCACCTATAACCTTTTTGAAGATCAGAATAGCCAATAAAAACACAGCGTTTGGCACATGGATCAAGTTTAGTTCGTAAACTTTTTGGAATGTAAGCATAAACAATACAACCAAATATTCGGGGTTCAAGATTAGGAAGATGAGGAATTGAGAGTAAGGATTGCATTTTTTGTTGGGGAGTTTGAAAATCTAGCACTCGTGAAGGGGTTCGATTAATGAGATAAGCTGCAGATTTTACAGCTTCTCCCCAATAAAACCGAGGCATGTTCATGCCAAAAAGAGAAGCACGAACCACCTCTAAAATCTGTCTATTTTTCCTCTCAGCCAGCCCGTTTTGTTGTGGGGTGTAAGTGCATGAGGTTTGATGACGAATTCCATGAATGTTTAAAAACTTGTCAAGAGAGGCATCCATATACTCAATACCATTGTCAGATTGAAGTACACGAATCTGCTTTTGATATTGAGTACTTACCATTTTGTGAAATTCTTGAAATGCTAGACATACATCGCTTTTTTTTATAAGTAAAGACACCCACATCATTCTAGTACATTCATCAATAAATGTCACAAAAAAACGAGCTTTAGAAAGAGAAGCAACTTTTGCAGGACCCCAAACATCAAAATGAATCACCACAAAAGGTTCTAGACTTTTATTTAAACTTGGTAAATAAGAAGTGCGATGGCTTTTAGCCATCTCACAAATGTCACAATGAAAATTCAAATCATTTAGAGTTGAAAAAAGATGAGGTTGTAATTTTTTGAGATAACCAAAAGAAAGGTGTCCTAATCTACGATGCTATAACCAAACATTTGCCCGAGTTCTATCTTCATTAGAAGCTTGATTTGCCTGACTGATATTTGGTCACTCATTTTCTGTCAATTCCAAGTAATAGAGTTTACCCCGTCTAACACCATAACCAAGAATCTTCTGAGTTAGGATGTCCTAAAAAACACAAAAGGTGGGCCAAAACGTTACAGTGCAAGCAAGTGTGGAGGTAATTTGGCTAACCGACAAAAGATTATATTCAAGAGATGGGACAACAAGAACTGTATCTAATGTAAGAGTATTACTCAAGTTAATAGACCATTCCCCAATAATAGGAGAAGTACTACCGTTTACAGTGAAGATAACAGATTGAGAAAAGGGAAGAACAGATTTTAATCGGCCAGAATCTCTGGTCATATGCTCAGATGCACCTGTATCAATAATCCACATTCTATTCTTAGAAGTTACAGAACATACAGATGCCTTACCAATAATACTTGGGTGGGCAACATTTGCTGAAGGGGATGGTTGTTCTTCATCCTTTGCTGCTATCACATTAGCCTTCCCAGATATTTTCTTACGGGGCTTCTTTGGATAGCCAATGATTTCATAGCAGCGTTGTTGTGAATGACCTTTTTCTCCGCAATGAGTGCACACAAGGTTGTTAACTTTGCTGGACGATTGATTGCCTCGATTTTTCGAAGATCCATTTCGGTTTTGACTGGCCAGCATGGCAAGGTTCTCCGAAATTAAATGAGAGCCTCCCATTGTTTGTCTCTGTTGGTAATCCCTTCTAACATAAGCATATGTGCTTTCTAAATCAAGCTTTGGGTCTTTTCGCAATATTTTTCCACGAACCTGTTCAAACTCTGAGTCGAGGCCACTTAGAAAAATATGAACTCGAAGCCTAGCCATTGCAAAATGCAACTGTAACACCCCTTCGACTGTGCCTTCTTGAGTGGTAGTCCTATGATCGATTTCCTGAAAAATGGCAACCAGTTCATTGTAATACGTTGGCAATGGTCGCCCATCTTGTTTGGTAGAGAAAGATCTCTGGTTCAGCTCAAAAATACACGTTTTCACATAGAAGGTTTTTCTGACCTCCCATATATCTTTTGTAGGGAGACGAATAAATCGTTGCATCAACGA
The DNA here is from genome assembly GCA_030449895.1 of Citrus mangshanensis. NCBI lineage: Eukaryota > Viridiplantae > Streptophyta > Magnoliopsida > Sapindales > Rutaceae > Citrus > Citrus mangshanensis. Next base: position 268,169 of record JASUUJ010000327.1, on the reverse strand, counting down.
TGGACTCATTGAGTCAATCAACCAGCTCTTGACTCTTTGATTTTCAGTAATCCATGATCCAAGATTAGGATCTCCAGGTGCTGGTTTCTTCGTTTCTCCAGTAAGATAACCAGCTTTGTTGCGAGCACTAATCCGCATCTCCATGAGTTGAGACCATAATGAGTAGTTGGTCTCATCCAGAGTGATTCCAGTTGGAAATGCCGAGTTGTCTTGATGAACAACAACTTGTGGTGCTGGTGGTGGGATAATATCCATTGATACGCCTGTGATATCAGCCATAGAGTTCACAACAACGGTGAATATTCAGAATACGAATACGAATTTTGAGAGAAAAAAAGAAAAGAGAAAATATTCGGTTGTCAACACAAATTCTCTTGATGAGGAACCTGCTCTGATACCATGTCAAACAAAGGTTTCAATGCAGAAAATAATTCTTTTTGTATATTCTTCTCCAAAACAGAGGCAATATATGAAGCTAATTACATCCTAAAAAAGGAAGAAATAAATTGTTTCTATATTTAAATACAAGATTGATCAACTAAAAGATTCCCGGACGTAATTACAAAATCAATTCTATAATTGACAGCACATGCCAACAGCTCATGCTAGCTCATGCCGACATATACCTAACGAGACTCCATCAATGAGCTTGTGACAAGTGCAAACTGTGATTGCCAGTCCCCCGCATTTGAAAAAAGTTGCTTGCATGCGCATCATTGGACCCCCGTTGCTTGCTACTGGAGATTCTGCGTAGTTAAACGGGTGAAAATCCCGTAATAGATTCTGATCAGGCTTTTGTAGGTATTCAAACAAAAAGCCATTTGCAAAAGCTTCAACATACTCTTCGTTACATTCAATTGAGAAATCGTCTTTGACCCTCCCAAAGAAGTGGGTAGAATTTTGTGAGAGTTTTTGATAGGGATGACTTGAGACATTGCAACTTTCACATTCTGCTTTGTGAAAAATGGTGCTCACATAGACCGGAAAATTGATCTGGTCCATGAGGGAAAGTTTAAAATTTCTCGGTGTTCGGGAGTTGGGTGGTTTGATGCTTTCTCGGCCCGTACTAGTACTTCTAGTGCCCTTTCCATTTTAGGCTTTGCTACTTTAGCAACCGTTTGTAGACTTCTTATAGTAGTACATTCATTATTAAAACATCAAAAGTTAAATACATTATACACATATAATCGTAACTAAGAAAAGTTTTATCACTAGTTTTGCTTACTTTTGAGCTGCATTGTTGCTCTAGATCTCGGTTGCTCTTATTAGATGCAGCTCCTCGGTAACTAGCTAAGACCCTTATATAGTAAAATTTGGTTGCCAAATTTGACTCCATTAGTTCGATTCCGTGGTTTGTCAATGCATCATCAGTTCAATGAGAACTTGCTCACGATAATCACATGCATCGCTTTTTGAATTTTATGAATACGAATCCTCACGATCGAAAGAGACATTGATCAATACATTAAGTAAACGCTCGTGAATGTATATGGACAATTGAAAGTGCAATGCTAGGTACGTCAACATCTAAGTCCCAATTTGAATCCTAATTGATGTGGCAAGGGTTGGTAAAACCTGGCTCCATGCTTGGGTATGGTAATGCTTGGATCCGATGCAGATATATTTTTTAGACACATGGATCGGGCTTTTGGGTCGGATTTTTTAATTTGGGTTATTATATCAGATTTTATACTTTTTAATATTACATATGTACACTTTTTTAATTTTTTTTGTAATTTTACAATTTTTAAATTTATTTGTATGAAGTTGGACATGAAAATATGAATTTTAAATATTTAAAACTTTACATAAATATAATAGATGGGTCAAATAAATATAATTATTTAAACTAATATATATTTTATAATACTTTTTCAACAAAATTCGAGTTCTAGACTGAGTTCCAGGCTTAATTATCAAGTGATGTCCAGGACCGGACCCGCTTCATCTCTGGGCTGGGTAATCGTAGGTCCAGTTCGGGTCTAGACCGAATAAGTATTAAACAATACCCTTAGGTGTGGCATTCATTGATTGGATGGTAATTAAGTAATTTTACTAGCTGTAAAATCTATCATTCAGTAAATGAGTGACAAACAACATTGGGACTCAAGTTGGGCCTCAAATGTTGGGATCCCTAACATTTTTGTAATTAAGCAGCAAATGTTCCAATCTCAAAAAACTCTAGAGGCATTAGAGGCAAAGGCAGAGGGCAAGAAAGTAGTAGGAAAATTACTGCTTGACTACGAGTCTCTGTTGACACCGAAGGTAATGGTAGTGGATTTGCCACCCAAGTATGTGGTTATGGCCTTGGTTTATGGAGGAAAAATTGACCCAAATCACCATGTGGAGAGGTTTAATAAGATAACCAGGATCAAAGGTTTGAATGATCTATAAAATTGTCGGGTTTTTCGCTTTATTCTAGAAAGGTAGGTGCGAGAATTCTATCAAAGACTAAGAAAGAGGAAGCATACGAAATTTCAAAGAATTGTGTGAACCACAGATTGCATATAATGTACCGTTTTGAAGCTTGTAATGAGACGAACAATGTTGCTCAAAAATGGTTTTGTGATCAAAGAGAGCATATATCTCACCCAATATATGCTCATACATGTATGTCCTTAATTTCTTCCTCAGCAAAATGGCGAGTTGGAGATCAAAAACTAGTAAACTCAACTTGAGGATAAAAACCATTTCGCATCAAATTTTTCACCCAACTTCTCCTTCCATGCATTATCCCATTTAAATCCTCAATTCCTTAGTTTCCTCATATGTCAGGTCAGTTTTCAGAATGTGAAAGTACTTGAGGATATCTATAATAATGTTACCAAAGGCAAGGTGTTTGACAATAGATAGCATGTGGCTATCATGTTCTGAATAATAAGGTACCCAATACTGACTTTCATTTCTCTCAACAAATAACCGGGCAGTGTAATATCCAACCGTGTTAGGTGTTATCTCATTAGCATGACCCTTTGGAGGACTAATAACATGATGCAGAACAGTGTGCAACATGCACACTTGAAGGCACAACAATTGTGAGTAGATATTCATATCACAAATATAATTTGTAACAACCTGAATGTGATCCAAGCCTTCAAATTCAATTTTTTTTTTAAGATGAAAAGATCTGAAAGCTGCTATCATGGGTTCCTAATATCCTATTTAGTTTAGACAAATAGAAGAAGATAGGCTTCCCATATACACAGAGGTGGTTATCTGATTCTGTTCGAATTGGTTGGAGTCCATATAAAGTTTTAGTACACATGGTCATTTTCCCAACAGACTTCTTGAAACATATAATATGAAGTTTGATGACATACAGCCAGATGACTCAACTTATCCAAGTTGACATAAAAAATGGAGAGTACCTGACGGTCCATAAACAGAAATAAGAACTGCTTGTCCATACAGGTTTCTAAAAATTAAAGTAGCATGACAACTTCATTGGGGTGATGAGTCACTTGCTTTATGTCCCAAAATTATTTTTATTCAGAATAAGGTGGTTAATCGGCTTAATTGTAGCGGTTAGTAGTTTGCTAGAGTTGGTAATGGGACAAGATTTTATAATCTTGATCAAAGGTGTTTTATTAGAGTCAATTATGGTATTTTATTATTTTAGGACTTTCTATTTTTATTAAAGTCAATTAAGGTATGAGATTTAGTTAACTTAAGGAAGTATCTTTTATTTCCATTATAATTGTGATTTTGTTTCCTTTTTTAAGTTAACTTAGGAAGTGGGTTTTCTCTATTATAAATAAAGAGGTCTTGTAATTATTTTCATAGTTCATATTCAATTATTTAATAAAACCCCTCTTTATAATTTCCTCTGGGTGTTATCTATCAAAATCTCTCTTGTAGAGTCGTTTACATTAGAACATCATTTAATCTTGCTTTACGCATTATTAAAAATCTCATTAAGTAGTCTGGGTTAGAACGATATCTGATCATGTTTCGATTAAAGCATAACCTAATTGTGTTGGTTTGATCCAAAACTAAAATGAAAGCTAATTTTCCTACCCTATCAATTTCCGCTTTTGCTACGCCTCGATCCATCATTGAAAATGTCATCAGAACAAATGAAAAAGGCTTGTAGAATTAAAGCCGTTGGATTAACGAGTTTGTATAAAAAGGATTTGGTCTTATACTTTCATCTTATACTTTATAAATACATTTGAAAATGAAAAACTCTAATTGCAACTAATTTTTCTTTTTTTTTTATTATTTAAAAGTGATCAAATTTACCTTTCTTTATTGTGAGGTCTGAAAGATTCAATTCAAATTGTATTCTTTGCACAATTAGATTAATTGCACTTAGCTGGAACAAGATTAACAAATATATGCTCTCAAATGATACAATACTGAAAAATATAAACGGCTACAAAATAGATTCATTATTATTTTGGAGGTTTGAGTAAGTTGAAGCATCTCGGCTTAAGTGGTAACAAACTCAACCTCAACTGTAGCGTCTTATCTTCTCCATCTTCGTTAAGAGAATTATATGCGATTCAAAGGAATTTTTTATGTTCAAGGTAATTAAGCCTAAGCCTGCTTCTCATTTTATCTACTACCTAAATTTATAGATCTTCAACAATATTTAATATTTGATTAGTTCAGAGGAATCAAATTCTAACAGGCTTTATTAAGCAAACTTTCATGTACTCTATCAATTAATTAATTCGTACCTATAGTACTTTTTTTTTTTCAAGTTATAGCCTAATTGCAACCTGAATTTTATTAAATTAAATGTATAAGTAGAAACATAATATTGATAGCCTAAATTTTATAATAACTAGAAACATAATACTAAAATAAATATATAAAATTTAAATTATTTTCAATATTATAAAATAATTTTATTATTATTAATACATGAGATAAAACCTATTTAACCCAAAGATTTATCTAAAATTTGTATAATAAATATAAATATATTATTAAAATAAATATAATAATTTAAATGTTAAGAATTATTTTATATAAAAAAAAATTAATATTATTAGTGTATTAGACAAATTAAACTATTTAAATCATATTTGTATTTTTATTAAAAACTTTTAAAGTCAAACTTTTTAGTTACTATTTACCATGGATATTATAGTTAAAAGTGGTCTTGATGTCCCCTATTAAAAACTTTGATTCTATATGATTATCTCCCCAAACTTTGGGGATGTGGCTGTTCTTTTTCCTTTATTTTATTAATAAGTTTTATTATTCAATATATATGCTAAAATATTTTATACATTTAGTAACTCTTATATAGTTCAAGGATGAATGATTCTTCAGGTCTATCTATAATGATCCTTGAAGATCTCACATTTTGAAACAATCACTTCCAAATTTCAAAATCACGTGAGCCATTCTTAAAGTAAATAGTTAAATTCATAAAATGTTAACTAATTCCACTCTCCATGCATAAAGTCTTCTAAAAAGATAATTTTATTGGTTGTTTGCTTTTAAGTTGATTCGTATTTTAAACAAAAACGTTTAAGTTGTATATATCATAGTGAGAGTTTCTTCGGAACAACTCCCTTGTTCTAACATACACAAAAAGAATAGTAATTTAAAAGTAAAATAAATAGGTGTTGATTATATATCTTGATTTTCATTGATTATGTGATCAAAGTGACAATTTTGATTAATTTCTTTTTCAACGTTAATTTTTAGGTATTATATTTGGTCATAGAATACATGCTTGTTAATTTTTTCAGCCATTGACTGTCATATTCTAGATTTAATGGTACTTTTCTTGATCAGGATAATGACTCTCTCTTCACCTCTTATGAAGAGATTTAGGGTTAATTTATTGTTACAGTTAATAGTCTTTAAACATGGATAGATTTATTGTTTTGATGACAAAATAATGCTTGTTAAGGCTGCGACTATTAACAAAATTAGTATTTAATGTAATATGTTAATAGATTTAAGATTTTATAGATTATTAATTGCTACAAGTTAATGGATTAATTATTTTTTCAGGCCAATGAGTTACTGCATCTGCAAGATTTGACCATAATTACCTTAAGGGTATAATAATATGCTTTAGTGCTTAGCAAAATATAATATCTCCCTTTAAGTTTGATACGTCTCTTTCCATCAATTTACTTGTAATATCTCCTCATCTACCCTGGATTATCTTATATCAATTGAAGATCTCACATTTTCAAACTATCATTTCCAAATCTCAATATAACTTGAGCCATTCAAAACAGATCACGTGTGGAAATAACCAAATATACGTAATAACAGAGCCACATTCTTTTGCCTCCAAAATTCTAATTATATAACTTCTACATATCTCATTGCCTGGTCACAAGATGTTGGCATATTTTCCAAATTCCTCTTCCATCAACATCACTAGGAGTATGTTAATCTCTAACACGTTAATTTGAGTGGAGAGTTTCCAACTTGACCGCCAGAAAGCAATACAAAGCTAGACACACTTGATAATTCTCTTTCGGTAAAATTTAATTAATTTTAGGGGAATGTTCGGCCAACCTATAGAATTTCATATTGAGCAATAGAATATACAAATTGATAAAGTGATTAGATGTTAATTTGCTGACGATACATAGATCTCTGTCGATTGGTATACAAATGGACGTACTTGTGGTGATAATTGAACCAAAAGATATGAAGCTATAAAGATTTGGCGCCTGGAAATTGATGAAGTGCGTTTTAAGTAGCTTTAGAGTGCGTTTGGGATTGAGGTACTGTAGCTTAAAAGGTATAGTTGCTGTGGAAAAAAATCTCTAACTAGGAAACAAAAGTTAGTAATAAATAATAAATGTAAATTTTAAATAATAATTTTGATAAAATTATTAAAAATATAATAGATTTTCCATTATACAAATAAAAAATTATATTAATGTAACTTCCAAGCTACAACAACTAGTATTTACCAAATACTTTAGTCTTTATTTTTAAAACCTCAATTCCAAACGCACCCTTATTTTTTTAATTAGCCTTCTGCCTAAAAAGATAATTTTACTAGTTTTTTGCTTTTAAGTTAATTTTCATTTCAAACAAAAAAATGTTTAAGTTGTATGTATTATAGTGAGAGGTTTTACAGAGCAATTCTCTTCTTCAAATAATAAAGGAAAAGAAGTAATTTAAAAGTAAAATAAACAAATGTTAATTATATGTCCTGATTTTCATCGATTATGTGATCAAAGTCAGAATTTTGATTTCTTCTTGTTCAATGTTAATTTTTAGATTATATTAATTTCAAGGATTTAAAATATTTGTTCTTATTCTATACTTGATGGTACCCATTTTTATTAGAGTTAATGAGTACTTTTTCTCCTATTATAAGAATTACATTAATTGTTTTATATATTGTTACAATTAGTGGTCTTTAAAAAAGGAAAGATTCCGTGTTTGCATGACCAAATTATACCTGCCTAACATTGCGACTATTAATAAACTTATTATTTAATGTATTCGTTAAAAGATTTAAGATTTTATCTATTTATTAATTATTTGTTATAAGCTAAAGGTTGAACTACTTTTTCAGGTCAATATGCATTTGTTATAAGCTAAAAGATCTAAACGCATCCACGTTGGCTGCAGATTTCAGGATCCCCGGGAAACAATTAAATATTATTCCAAGCTTCAACCATGCAAATTAAGCCGATCCAATAGACGTGAGTCACTTGAGCATGATAGGTAACATGCCATCATCCTTATTCTGATCCAATTAATTTTTGACATGTATACATGTATATATTTTTTTAAATTCATCAATCACAACTCGGAAGAAAAATGAATTTAAAAATACATATATGACAAAAATTTAAAATACATACATGGCAAAAATTCATACGCCGATCTAGCGAAATATTGTCACGTACATAACAATTAAGGTATCGCTTTTCCCTTATATTAAAGGTGACATGGCAGTTTATAATAATCTAATAATATCATGCTACGTATTAGGGGTGGGTATAAACCCACAACCCATGGGTTTATTCAAACCCAAACCAAATTAAATGGTTTGGGTTGGGTAAATCATGAAAATGAATTAGATGTGTGTTTTATATAAAAAACTATTTCATTATGGGTTGGGTATGGTTTACCCATGGGTTATGGACAAACCCCAACACTTAAACTTATTGTCTAAAATCATAACTAAACTAAAATTACAATATTAATACTCGCCGGTCTCAATTCAACTTTATTTTAAGTTTTTCTCGTTTGGACAGCTTTAGTTTGCAGTTTTGTGGCATCCTAATGTTTCCCCACATTCTGTATCTTGGTACTCTTCAAAAATTAATTTAATCACATAAGTGAGCTTGACCAATGACTAATTCGTAAATGATTTTGCATTGATCTGGAGAGAGAAATGCTTTGTGAGTTAGCTTATCATTTAATTTATTTCTTACTTTAACAAAATTTAAAAAACCCTTATTAAAAACTTACTCTGTGTATTTTTTTTTCCTTCTTTGAATTTATTTATTGATGTCATATTTATAAAAGCTTATTATTAGAAGTTACATTCTCATTTATTGAGAAAATAATACTTTTCATGATTAAACTTTATTTTAATTTTCTAGTATTCTTTAATTTAAGGATGAAGTTATTGTAAAAATTTATTATTTATAATTTTTATCCACTATATTTTTTCATATTTTAATATCAATTTAATAATTCATAAAAATTAATAATTATTATAAATTTAATATAATTAAATTTATCAAAAAAAAGTATTTTGATAATAAAATTGAAACCAAACCCAAACCAAACCCAAATGGATTGGTTTGGGTTGGAAATATTTGAGTTGGTTTGGGTTGGACCCAAACTTTTATGGCTCGGTTTGGGTTGACTCAAAATCCAACCTAAACCAACCCATGCCCACCCCTACTAGTATGGATGATTTCCTCAATTTCCTCCAATTTTACGAGACACTAATCAAACATTCACAAACTTGGCCATTATAAAATTAAATAAAAAAATTGAATTAGTGGGATAAATAGAACAAATTAAACCCAAGTCCCAACAAACATGGCTACTAAAGGAGCCCAAAACACAGGTCCTAGTGTTTTCAGTTACTAACACAATAAAAATTTAAAAAAAAAAATCTAAAATCAAAAGTCTTCCAATGTATTAATAGCGAGAAATTGATTCAGAGCTACAAATCTCATATTTATCAACAATTTTGAAGATGAAGAAGTGGAAGAAAATGAAGATGAAGAAGTCGAAGTGGAAGAAGAGGGGCTGGCGGCGAGGAGCTATAAGAATCTTGAAAACTTAAGATTCCTTGACTGGAGTGGTCTGACGAAGGAGCAAAGGTGGGCGGTGTGCTGGCAGAGTAAAGATTAGTGTCGGCTAAGAGTTGAGGGGCAAGTCATTTGAATTCAATTGATCTCTATCGATTGGTATACAAATGGACGTACTTGTGGTGATAATTGAACCAAAAGATACGAAGCTATAAACATTTGGCAACTGGAAATTGATGAAGTGGTTTCAAGTAACTTTATTTTTTTAATCAGTCTTCTGCCTAAAAAGATAATTTTACTAGTTTTTTGCTTTTAAGTTAATTTTTATTTCAAACAAAAATGTTTAAGTTGTATGTATTATAGTGAGAGTTTTTACAGAGCAATTCTCTTCTTCAAGTAATAAAGGAAAAGAAGTAATTTAAAAGTAAAATAAACAAATGTTAATTATATGTCCTGATTTTCAACGATTATGTGATCAAAGCTAGAATTTTGATTTCTTCTTGTTCAATGTTAATTTTTAGATTATATCAATTTTAAGGATTTAAAATATTTGGTCTTATTCAAAACTTGATGGTACCCATTTTTATTAGAGGTAATGAGTACTATTTCTCCTATTATAAGAATTACATTAATTGTTTTTTATATTTTGTTGCAGTTAGTGGTTTTTAAAAAAAGGATAGATTTCTTGTTTTCATGACCAAATTATGCCTGCCTAACATTGTGACTATTAATAAACTTATTATTAAATGTATACGTTAAAAGCGTTGAGATTTTATCTATTTATTAATTATTTGTTATAAGCTCAAAGTTGAACTACGCTTTCAGGTCAATGTGAGTTGGTGCATCCGCAAGAGTTCTTTTTTTTTTTTTTTTTGGGTTAATCGACCGTAATTTACCTTTTCCGTTGGGCAAGTATGACATCTCCCTTCGAATTTGAAGTGTCTCTTTCCGTCAACTTACTGAAAATATCTTCTCTTCTCCCTTCATTTATCTTATGTCACTTGAAGACCTCACATTTTCAAACAATCACTTCCAAATCTCATTATCACTTGAGGCATTCTTGAACCATTCAAAAACGCAAGTGTGGAAATAACCATTCTTTGGTCGTGAAGATGGTGGCACATTTTCCAAATTCCTCGTCCATCAACATCAGTAGTCGACTAGTCGTACGTTGATCTTACAAGTTAACTTGAGTGGGGCAACACAAAAATAGACATACTTAATCAGTCCAGCGATTCTCTTTCGGTAAAATTTAATAAATTTTCAGGGAATATACGGCCAACCAATAGAATTTAAGATTGAGCACAAGAAGATACAAATTGATAAAACCAAATGAACTTATTGAGGTGATAATTGAACCAGAGATGTGAAGTTCTAAAGATTTGGCAGCAGTTAGTTAATGTATAGAAGGACATAAAGTCAAGTTCCCATTATTATTATTTTTTTCAAAAAACATCTTTACAACACATGCACCTGCCAAAAATTCTAATTTGTTGACTAATAATAATTGAATACCTTCAATGTTTTTTGTTGTATTGACTCCACCAGCTAAAGTTTTCAAAAAAGACACACAATATCAAAAGTGCGGAATTTAATTTTTGGCCTTTTGGATCAAAATACAAATAAGAAAATTGAAAAAAAAAAAAGGTCCAAAGATTTGTAAAAGAGTAATGATATAGCAATAAACTCTTACACAAATTTATTTTATACAAATTGATGTGGCGTTAATTCATTGGTTGAATTAAATGAATTAAATATCTCTTAACCCACATGATTTATTTATATTATTTTATATTTTCATTCAACCAATGAATTAATGCCACATCAGTTTGTACTAGATAAATTTGTATAAGAGTTTGTGACTGTATCATCATTCATTGTAAAATTTGTGGAAGGCTATATATATATAGAATTTTCTAGTTCGGGATTTAAAAGTTCAAAAAAGTCCAGAAAAAACTTTAAAATCGTAGGGTATCATAACATTACGAAAAAGTCTACGACTCTATATAAGTTTAAATTAACAATTACGTTAACCCTTAAAACATTGTTGGTTGTTATTGATAAGTACTAAAAATGAATTCTAATACTGTTGGATCTAACTTAGTTGTTAGTAGTACATTCTCTTATTGTTGTTAATTTATTATTATTGAATATAAACTTGAGTTTTAAACTTAATTTCCCTTATTTATAATTACGGAACAACCTGTCAAAGGAAGTCTCATGAGCTCGTGGATTGGCGCAGTATGGTTCTATCATGTGATTCGTGCCATGCCTAACCTAATTTTTTTTTCTTAGATCCAACATTGGCCATGGGCCGTATTTTAAAAAAATAAGCACAATTTTTTTCTTTTTGTTTTTCTTTTTTTAAGAGGGCTTGCTAAGTTGTTAGCATATTTTTTTTTAAAGTTTATGTGCTTTTTTAGCCCACATAACATTACATTAGTTTACTCTATTATCAAAAATACTACAACACTTTGAGGGTATATCAATCTTCTACTAAGTTACCACCAAACCGTTAGTTGCTGTTTAAGTATGATGACGTCAGAAGGATAATTTGGTCATTTCATATGATACAAGTGATAATTTAAGGGTATACAAGTGATAAAAAGAAAATTTAAAGATATACAAGTGATAATTTTCAAGGGTAAAATCGTCAATTTTAACTTTAACGGTTTGGTGGTGGCTAATATATTTTGTCAACTAAATGACGATTGATCCTCAAAGTGTTATAGTATTTTTTATAACAGAGTAAATATAGGGTATACGAATAATAATTTCTCTATAAATAACTAATAATCTTTCGTGTTGGAATTTACGCACATGGTTTCAAAAGAGTACCATACAATTTACGCACATGGTTTCAAAATCTTATCATGCCTCTATGAGGAAAAAGTAATATAAATTTATTGAAAACTAATTAATTAATTAAGAAAGAAAGATTAAAATGTGAAGGTATTCAAATTTTACGTAGTTACAAACGGGAACCTTTCTAATCTCTTTATACTGACAGAGAAATGCGGCAAGCCGGCTACTATTTTAAATGCACCAAGAATTAAAAAATGAAGGCGGTTCCTAATTTCCTATTGGCATACGGGAATCTCGGTGGTCTACTATAGAGTGCTTTTAAAAACCCATTGAGAGAAATAATATGTTAAAACTGAAATTGAATTTGCGCAATGGCTATTCATGTTGCGAAGAAGAAAAAGATTTGAGGTTGGATTAAATTAAACTATTTTTCATCATCAGATTGGTTCAATCTTCCACATAATATGATATGCTTAATAGAGAATCGCTTTCACTTTGTGGATCAAGTAAGTTTCCGAGCAGTGTGCAAGAATTGGCGCAGAGCAGTCAAATAGAATAAAGGGTTTATTAAATATGCTGATCAATTGATGGATGCTGGGCATCAATTACCATTCACATAAACACAATTCATGTCTTTTTCTCTACGACCCTTTTCACAAACGTGAGTACACCGTTAGGCCCAGTACTAAGGGGCTGTTTGAGAATAAGAGAACAAGGGCTCGTGCTGCAAGAATGGTTGGATAATTGTTCTCCAAGGAGAATTACTACCACATCCACATTCTATACGGAATAATACTAATCCCACTGGCTAATTTGAGGATGGAGAGGATGGAGGAGACTAATAAAGAGACATTTACCATGTTTCCAGATGTTGATGACTGTGATTGGATCGAATATCTGTTTGATATTGAGGAATTTGAAAAAACAACTCAAGAGAGGATACCCTTGGTTGCCAAATGGAGATGTTATTTGTGGACGTATACTATACCTGCAAGGACTTGTCTACTGTTCTTTAGATGTTTCTGTGATCGCAACTTTCAACGTTGCCCTCAAACAATGGAAAATTCTTCCATATCCTCATATCGGTTATGAACATTTCATTTTTTCTGACTACCTAATTGACTTAGGATCAGGTCGTGACAGCAACAATAGTTTATTAATAGCACAGTCTAGAGTACTACTCCAGGACCCATATTCTTCATAGGTTTGATCTATCACAGATGAAGTGGTGTAAAGTTGATAATAATAGTGGTTCATTAAAGGACAAATCATTGTTCTTGGGTCACCGTCATTGTACATCATTACTACTTCCAAGTGGAAGATGAAGATTATGCAAGCGATTCCAGGAATACAATCCATTGCTATGATTGCTGGGAAGAAGAATGCACCCAGATATCAGAATTTTATGGTGGCAGACTCGAGCAATATACCTGCGTTCAACCTCTGCCAACGGATTTCCGTTGACTTCCCCATGTATTTTTGTACCTACGTTCAAAATTTTTGGTCTCATGTTACTTCTTCTGCCAATTCACAATGCTTGTAATCACACACAAAACTTGGAGCAATTGCCGCAGCAGCTAAGCATTAACTAAGATTACAATTGCTGCAGCTACTGGTAAAGAAGAGTTCATTAATTGGAGCAATCAAAGTAACCACTTATGTAATTGATTGTTGTGCTAACAGTTTTATTAACTAAATAGCAACATAACACAAGAAAAAATAAGATACACATACTTGGCACGAGTTTATTAAGAAGTGGAATCACATTTCGGTGATGAGTTAGCTTCCCATATCTTGCTAGCTGGTGCTCTCTCCTGTCTTTCTATGTAAGCTGGGGGAAACCAATCAACCTTGTCCTTGCATTGTGAATTCTGGAAGGAATGACATGTGGTGGTAAATTCTGGGAGGAATGACATTTGGTGGTAAACTAGATGTACTGAAGTAGGTTCAGGAAGGAATATCACTTGGAAAAAAAAAAAGGACAGGCAAACTCGATTCCAATTCATTTTTGTTTCGGAATTTTAATTCCTCTTTCTCCAGAAATATTACTTGGCAAGTATAACATTACTTTCAAAAACGATATATAAAATTTCTGTTATTACTTTAAAGAACGGTCTATAAAATTTCTGTTAAACATTACCGTGACTTTTAACTTCCTTTGTATTAGCATTTTTAAATGCAAGAATAATGATAATACTGAAAAAATCAATAAATAAATAAATACGAATTTTCATAATTGGGCTAAACCAAAAAACAAAAAGACAGATTAGGACATCTCATCTCTTCAAAGTTAGCTTAACTAGAACAACTCCATCTCTTCCTTGAGATTCTTAACAGCTTCACTAACTCCATCCTGAAAGAAGCACAAGTTTGTGAAATTTATTTTCAGTGATGGAGCTCCCAGAACAAATAGTAAACCCAAAAATTTACAAGATACAGGCTACAGTAATTCCGACAGCAATGGCTTCAACAAATTCATAAAATAAATAAAAACAAGAACTTGAACAAAAGAGATATGGAAACTACTATAATTCAACTCAAACTCAGTAACTGACATATTTGATAAGCGAATAAGATTCGAATTCCTAGCAGCTAGTCGACAATTAAATAGTATAAAAAGATAATTTAATGGAAAGAAGATCCAATTTAATGCAGATATGAGATACGAAAAGGAATGATACTTAATGCGGCAACCAGCCATAGCATTGATAAAGCTGGGAACAAGAAAGTACTTTAATATGCACTTACCTCAACAGAGATTCTTTCAGAAATCTCTTTTGCACATTCTTTGACTCTGGGAGATAGTGCATACTGAATGGCTTGTGATAGTGCTTCTGCAGCTTCTTTGATGCTATTGTCGTCTGCATTATCTGGAACCAAGTGATTTCTTTTAAGTGGTTCTGGAGCAACTCCAAGCCAAAACATCCTCTCGGCCCAGTAGAACTGGTCCAGCATGAATGGACACAGTATCTGACATCCAATATCCATAAAGGAGACGAATAAATGAGTCAAAATTATAGCATACATGTACTATCACAAAAATAAAACTAAAGAAATAAAGGTAACACAAATGAACTAATATTCTGGCAAAGACCATTTATACCATGTTTTGACTCAACAACCTCAATGAAGTCCAGAAAGTTACAATAAATATTCATTTATCACCCTGCCTGTTCTAGATGTAATCACTGTTGGTGGATTGTCATGGAAAGAAATTATATATACATGCCCTTATTTGACAGCAAAAGTGATGAAAGGAGAAATTTATCCCCAAATTCTTACTACAAATACATAGTAAAGCAAACAAGGCATCAAAAAAAGGTAACATTAGGGAAAAGGAACCTCTGTTGAATACAATATTCAACAAACCACTCTTGAAATTCAATCAAAAAACTGACATCAAACAGAAAGAGTGTCACCAGCATTAGGGCAACAAAGATGATCGCACTTTAGCATTTCAACCAATACAGTAAAATTATGTATGGATACAACACAGTATGTATCTTATTTCCAAAGTAAATAAATCAACAATTAACAAGCTCATTTCCTTCTCCCACATATCCGGAAAAAGTGATATTTTCAGAAGTTTCTGGAGTATATTCATTTAAAGTTACTCCTTCTGGAAATTAGATTTAAAAGGGGAAAAAGGAGAAAAATGGGTTTGCAGTTAATTATATTGGCAGAAGAATTCCTATCACCATAAAAAATGCATGAGCTTGTTGAGTTATATAGGTGTTTCAATTACGAAGGTTAGGTATGGATGGCTGCCTTTGCACCCAAAGATTTTTCAACAGTACTAAAAATATATTAGAAGAAAATTGTACATAAAGCAACAAAGTGTTTAGAAATCAACCTGAGGGATTCCTGCATGTAGTGCTGCTGCAGTAGATCCACTGGTTTGAAATTGAAGAAAGTAATGCAAACATGTAAATTAGCTTTGTCGTATTTTGCACTTCTAATTTATAAAAAAGAATCACAAAATAGAAAGCTCTCACCTTCCTCCATGATGAATTGCAGCCACACATCTTGGAAACAAATACTTGTACGGTACCATTCTGGTTTACATGATAACAATTCAAAAGAAAACATCAAATTCCACGGACAAAACGATCAGAAGGAAACTAATTGACTAAAATAATCATTTAGTAGTCAACCAAAAAGAAGCAGTTGTCTAACTCTCAGGACATTAGTTATTCTAGTTACGCAGTCAGATTGCCCTTTTTTCATTCCCATTACCAAGAAGCCAACTGTTTTATATATTGTATTAGTTGATTTATTTGAAGACACTAGTTCATTTAAGATTGCATGCCTTACAAAGCTCCATTTGGAGAAGTCCTAATGGAAGTTTAAAAAAAAATACTAAGGGTGCATTGCTATCGTAATTTCACAAAGAGGGCACCAAGGTCCCAAGTTTCCACGAGTCTCATACATAGACATCCACGTTTCCAAAACCAGTTCCATAACAACAGAGTAGAAAATGGGTTAAATCAAAAGTAATTGGTAATTCACTTTTTGTGAGCTGATCGCAAGAAATGTTGCTTAAATCAGCAAGGAATGTCATTGACACCAGAAAAGATTTCGCTATAAGTGATAGCTTGCAATCATGTTTCAGATAGCTAAATCTTATCTAACCAACACTAGGGCCTGCACATTTATGTCATGAAAAGAAAAACTCACAATGTATATCGTACAGCTCTATTTTTGTTGCTTCATTGACACCAGAAAAGATTTCGATATAAGTGATAGCTTGCAATCATGTTTCAGATAGCTAAATCTTATCTAACCAACACTAGGGCCTGCACATTTATGTCATGAAAAGAAAAACTCACAATGTATATCGTACAGCTCTATTTTTGTTGCTTCATTGACACCAGAAAAGATTTCGCTATAAGTGATAGCTTGCAATCATGTTTCAGATAGCTAAATCTTATCTAACCAACACTAGGGCCTGCACATTTATGTCATGAAAAGAAAAACTCACAATGTATATCATACAGCTCTATTTTTGTTGCTTCACAAGTGAATAAGTTTTCATCTTTATTCTTCAGTTATCTTAGCTCAAATTCAATAAGAATTTAAGATATACTGACCCAGAAAAGCAGAAGAGCTTGCCATCAAAGATAGAGATCCCATATTGAGTGATTACTCTTTGAGTTAAAACTGAAGATGTTCCAGGAGCCATCACTCGGATAGCTGTGTCTAAAGGTTCGTATCCAGCTGTGAAAAGGACAAATCTATAAGTTGTGGTGTGTAGAACAGTTTGTAAAACCCGAAGAAATGCTTCAGGATTCTTTAAAAAACCCATGCTGCAAGAAGAAAAGAGAAATGTGGCTTAGTACAGGATAAGTAATTAAAGTTCCCAGTCCAAGTGCACCAATTAAGGAGAAATCATCCCACCACACAAAAGCATGACACTTTTTAATAGGCTATACTTAGAGGAATTACACTTTTAATCCCATAATAATATCAAATTGTCAGCTGATATAACATGGTTTTCTAGTAAAAGAATGAAGTAAAAGTATCTTAAGGAACCAGAAGAATAAAAATTGAAAGGACTACAAAGGTACAGGGAAAGTATACAAAGATTTGTAAACAATTAACTACATACAATCAGGAGATCTAGGTGAGGAACCTGCCTTGCAACAGAGCTCAGTCCGACAAAAATAGGTGGCGTTGAATTAGCAGCATCCATAAAAGCTTGCAGCCCAATGTGAGATGCACACAATCTATTATTTGCATCCAACAAAAATGCTGAAAGCTCTCCACACTGCTTACACGAGTACTGCCACGAATTAGGGAGAAACCAAAAGCCACAAACCCGAACACTCGATGGCCAGTAATCTGTTGTTGTGCTAATATTAGCAAGGTGATTAAAACAGGACAAAGGAACCTTGACTAAAATAGGAATTGGTCAATATTAAGAATAATATCTTTTGCATTAAAGGGAAAGACAATTTTCAGCTTTGATAAGCATGAACTATTCATTCAACCTTTTTTATGTTTTTGGGGGGGATCCCAGTTGTTTGAATATTAAATCTTTTTGAGTGTTAAGGTATGTTTACAAAACTTATTTTGGTCGTGCTCCTACAAGGTCATAGCTAGAAAATCTTTTAGAGAGGACAAAAATTTTGAAAGATATAAGAAAAACAAATATTATCAATAGTAATTAAACATATCACAATATTAAGAAAATTAACTTTAATTAGCCCAATAATGTATTTACTTTTTCTCATACATAACTAAATACCATAAAATCATGTCGATGTTTTAAATTCAACAAACTAGCAAAATATATAATTTCAAAAATACTAATAACAGCTAAAATATGATTTTTATTTTAATTTAGTACTAAATAAACAAAAATAAAGTAATAATAAGAAAAATCATGATTAAACAAAATGTATTATGTATATTCAGAATCAAGAGAAATTAGCTAACTCACAAAAATTTGTTTATACAATTTTAAATATAATGGAGAAATTCAAAAGTGATCATAGATCATACTAAAAATAAAGGGAAAAAAAAGAGAGAATAAAAGAATTGTAATAAATTTAAAAATAAAAAACAATGGATCCGCGGTTCATTTGGTTTAATCACAAAACAGGATATGACAATAATAAGGGCAAGAGTGTGTACTAAAATGAGTTGTGAGAGAGTGGGGAATGTTACTGAACTCAATATAGAATTTAGGGGGAAAAAATCATGGGATATGGAACCTGGCCTATCTCGCTCTACTCTGGATCCCACACCTGTCAACTTAGGAGTTCTGCCATTGCAGCAAAAATTAGCACCTAAGTCTATATATGCATATTTGTTTTGAGTGTCTCACGCATTTACTGCTAGTTTAGGAATTTTGAGTAAGATTCCTGAAATATTGCAGCTCACTCCTCCCTCTTGCATATTCACAAGAACTTATAGTAGAAATAATCTATAGATACGAACTAGCTTGAAAACCCTTCAAAATTCTTAACTATATTTCCAATTAACACCTAGTTCAAAGATCCCAAATGACATACCAGGGCATTCAACAATTTCTTTGCTAAATCCATACCTGTACACAGATGTAATGAATGATATAAATAGATTAGTGCATATTTTTCTTATTTTTACAGGAGGATAACATAATTAAGTGTCAAGGATGCACTTCAAACTAAATTATTAATGAAGGATTACATGCAATCATTCTGGCATACTTAGGCAGACATGGACACAGCACCTACATATGATATGGTTCATATTTATGCAGACAGCTCATCTGAAATAAAAATTTTAAAGATCTTAGAATAATCCAAAAGACTCTAACTAAATAGTTGTGTACGGATGAACATGCCTGCTCTTGATAAAGATTTAGTTGATTGGATGTATTTTATATTTATAGCATTTTTGTTTTACATTTTCAACAGACAAAAGCAACCAAAAAGCAAAAGGTCATATGCTTTGAAAAGGATAAAGAAACAACAGAGAGGTACATATTAATATACAATTATTCCAGAGTAAACAGCTCATATGGCAACAAAAAGTCAAAAGGCTCAAGGTGCACTTTTCCACTCTATTTCTATCTGCCAATCCTCTCAGCAATCTTCACCCATAGCTCTTATCTCCCTCAAAGCCACATAAAGCAACTGAAGTAAAACATGTTTCTATATCCAAAACCAAACCTTGACTCTTCTCACTCTGAAGCTATAATAACCTCTTTCTACTCTCCAACATCTACAAAACTGCCATGTCCAGAGTGTCCACCTATGTTTGACAATTATAGCCATGTTTTGGCTCTTCAGTGAGGTTGCTCCAAGATATAATTATAAATCCTTGTAACAGCAGCATATATACCAGAATAGACTCTATTAAGAACCTAGACCGTAGAGCATATGTAGATATGATATCTTACGATACGAATATGCCAATAAACTAACCACATAAAATAGGCATATTACAAATATAGCCACTTTAGATTAAGCAAAATCATTACATATGTAATATTATTTCATATTACATTTTCATTATATCTTTACGTATCCTCTAATTTCAGCTTTCTAATTTCAACTTGATATACTTCAATCAGAAAAGCTCTCCTAATAATTGTTTACTGGCTACACACTAAAATCACAAGTTAATCAACGTTTACACTTGAACAACATCCACAATCAATTAAATGCCTGCTTTCAATTAACATGCTGACGATTTATCAGAAACTTTTATAACATAAAACATATATTTATAAGATTAAGAAAAATTTATGAAGTATCAGATACATATTGGAAAATATTCCAAAACATATTTGTATCTGACATAAACATGGCACCCCTGTAGAAGAATCTGAGTAAAAAATAGCACATTCAACCTTCAATATGGGAATAGACGCACCAGCAATAAAGTAAAATGGAATGATTGAAAAGCTCAACTTAAAAAAAGATGTAAAAGCATAAACTCATTTTACACTATCTTTTTTAGTTAGAAAATGCGTAACTTACAAAAGTTTGGGTGATGATGCCCGGTCATACCAAGTGGGAAGACCAGTTACGGGGTCCTGCATTTAGTAAAGATGTTTCAAGTGTCCATGAGGTCCTTGCAATATCAAAACCCTATTCAGCTCAACTAGTTCGATATAAATAAGATGCATATTAAAAAAAAAAACAAATGCATCAAAGAATTTGTACATCAAAAGAACTAACCGTAAAAGGGCAAGGACTTAGATTCAGTTCCTCACTTCTCCATGATCCCCAATTTTCAGTAAAAAGTGGCCACATCCAGTGAATCACATCTCCCCAACAAACCTACTTCCATAAACTGGCAAGAAGTTAATACAGAAGTAGAATGACTAAATCCTATGTACATATACAAGGAAAATAAAAATACATTTAAACTTATCTTACAGTGCACGAATTCTTCGAAAGGTTATAATGGCACATCATATTATTCCTAGAAAACTAATACAGGACCATCATTCATTAGATTACACTAAAAACAATCATGAAATACCTTGTTGATGGGAGCTTCTTTGAGATATTATACAAAAGCTGGTGTTCTTTAATGAAGCGGTGCTGAAATGATGCAGGTGCACTGCCCATTCAGTTGGAAAGTTAATTGCAACTCAATCCCCAAAATGCAAATGGCAACTACTGCATATCCAATGCCTTTACAAGAAAATATAAGTGAAATGATACCAGAATTCGGTGGATTATGAGGAAGAATTTAGCAACACCACAAGAGTTCAATAAATCTTCAGAAGTTATTACAAGTAATACAGGAGAATAAAACTTGTAAGTTTTATTGTTTCCGCATGACATTTTCATTCCTTAAGGAATCACCAAAACACAAAAGGGGAAAAAATAAATCTCACATTACCTATGGGGAACAACATAAGGAGCAGCAACCATGCAACGGACACGAAAGAGTTCTGCAAGGCTCCACCCTTCCTGGATCATCAAGCAACTCAGCCATTTTAGGACATTGGATCATTGCATTGCATCTACAATATGAATTTCATTGGATCCTAGAAAATGTATATACCTAATATGGATTGTTATGAAACTAGGAGGCTATTCTTTTAGCTTTTCGTCAATAAAACCAAATTATCATAATCTCCGAGTTATTTGCACACCTCTACATGGAACTTGATTGTGTACCACAATTAAAATTAACCTTAAGAGACACATAATTGCATACTTTTGAAATATTTATAATACTAAGTGCTAGTGTATCCTTTAACACCTCTTACACCTTTGGAAAATTTTTCATCTTGAAAGTCATTATGACCTTTCATTGAAATGAAACTTCTATAAATCATCTATTCTTCTACCAAGACCACAATGTAAACCTTGACCACGTTATAAGCATAATGAAAAAGTATACATTGAGATATATCTTCCGTATGAAATACCAATGCAAAGAAATTTATCACAATAAAATCGCTCTCCAAGCTTGGACCATCTCCAAAGATCTTTACGACTGCAGAATAGCATTCTTTACTATGTTCTCTTGTACTTTCCCTTTTCTTTTGCTCAAATGTTAACTCCAATGAGCCTGATAATATGAAAGAAGTTATAAGGACTTTGAAAAAGTGTAAAGATCCATATTTGCACCAATGATACATGTGTGTGTGTGTGTGTGTGTGTGTAAGAGATTCAAAGTACTAACCAAACCTGATTCTGTTCTATTGTGATTATCAGAAGCACAAAGCACAGGCGATGATGAAATTGGATAAAAGTAACATACTTTGCAGCCAAGCGAAAACTCAAGTTCTGATACAGGAAAACAAAATGTATGAAAAAATCTTCAATGCTTACACAACATATAAAAAAAAAAAGCAGTAATGATATGCTTACTTAGTTGAAATACTGAGTTTGTTCCCAACTGATGGGCATCTTATCAGTCATCCGTTGATGGGATTAGAAAAATAGTAAATAATAAATCAATTGATGTCATGCCGAGGGTAACGAATGATTGATAACACATCAGTTGGTATACAAACTAAGTATACCAACTGAGTAAGCTAGCATTAATGAAAAAATATATATATTGCTAAACATCGAATAATAATGAGTTTATTGAAAATAATTAATGTGCTTTCTGGAAAAGCATTTTATTAACTACTTCCAAAAACAAATCCACTTCTCTAAATGCTTAATTCCTCTCCTAAATCAATCAATCAATCAACTGCTTAAGTCATTCTGATTAAACCTTAAAGGAGCGTAGAGAGAAGTTAACCTCGTGAGCCGAATGAGTTATTAGAAACACATCGTATTGCCTTTGATCAGAAGCAAAAGCTGCAGCGATGGCCTGCACTTGACAATTAATTTCAAATTAGAGCTAACAAAATAAAAAAATTAAAACTTAAATAAAATAAATCAAATAATTTTATAAAAATAAGAAAATCAAGAGATTCAATTACAGCGATAGGGTAAACATCACCCTTGGTGCCGAAGGCCATCAATGCAGCTATCGGTTTCTTTCTCTCTGTCTGCATGTGCGATGAATTTTTCTCACAACGCAAAGTGCAATAATTAATTTGAATTATATTTTATATTTATTTGGCTTGGTTGAAATGACAACTTTGCCCCTGTTTACAAATTCTAAAATCTTGTCGGAATCTCGGGCGAAAATTTATCGAAAATCTTGTGAATAGCCGAATAGGGCCGAGATTTAAAATATGAAAAATACTTTTTTTTCTAAAAAATAAATAAAGTGCTAATATCGTTTAAACACCTCAGTAATTATAAAATATTAAATAATTATTATAAATACACGCGCACATATATATATATATATATATATATATATATATATAATTGTCAAACATTTTACTGTTATTATATTCTTACAAAAATTTTCAATATATTATATTTTTAGTAGCATTAGTTGATCTAAAATATCCATTTACTTCCCTTAATAAAATTTTTTTGTCAATAAAAAAGAGTAATATAGAAAACAATACAATACTAAACATTTTAGATACAATCTAGCTAAAAATAATATATAAAAGCATCTGGATTTAGTATTTGACACTCTATTTGTGTAATAATTAGTCAACTAATGACACTAATGAAAATGTAGTCAAATGAAACACCTTGTAAATATATAATAGGAAAATTAAAGGCTTCAACACTTCTTATAGTTATTTGATATTTTCCCATTTGTGAAATAGTCAAAAGATAATAAACTAAAAATAAAAAGTTTTTATTTGCTCGTATGTGTTAAATAATTTGAAGATTATTTGTAATATTAGAGGATTAGATGGAAGGGAGATTAAAAGAATTATCACCACTTTAACTTAAAAGTCTATGTTAGTATTTGTTTTTTTGTCTAAAATTTGAATAGGTATAAATTTGATTGAAATCTGAATGAGTTTAAATTCAAATTTCTGAATAAAATATTTGATTTTTTTCTAATATTTGAATATATATGTCATCTTGTTCATTTTTATAAGTAAAAAAAATTTTAAACATAATTATTTAACATTTATGTCCTCATAAGACAAGACGAATGAATGAATTAGGTTTTATAATTTAGAAAGTAAGTGTATTTAATTATAGATATTTTTGGGGTGCAGTATTTAGTTCCAATCCATATTTTTCTCTTATTTGGACAGGAGTTATAAAAGTTTATTTTTTCTATTTAAATGTAAATATTTGAAAATTTAATCAGACATAAGTTGTAGAGAATAAATTAAAAAAATTTAAAAAGTATAAATTAATAAAATTTTAGACTCTAAAAATTTGACAAACAAGTCCTCAGTTAAAATATCATAATAAATTTTGTGTCACTACTTTAATTATTGTTGTTGTCGTTATTATTAGTGTCACCGTCACTTTAAAGTTAAAATGACATAATGGTACTTGCATAAAAACAGAACGCCTGCATAAAAGCACAACAATGAAGTAATAAATAATGCATAAAAATACTACAATGAAGTAATAAATAAAAGTGTGATGCACGTACAAATTATATAGAAAAATATATTAAAACGAAAAATACAAATCAAAACTAGCTTTTGTGTGTGTGTGTGTGTATATATACACACCTTGATATGATGATATCAAATGCTTTAAGTAATTATTCAGGAAAAAAAAAGAAAAACATTAAGTGTGTGTTGCACAAAATTAAGAGAATTAGGACGTAAAAATTCTCATTTGCCCAACTAAAAAAAAATTATGATTAATTTTTCTTCGTACGCTTCTGGATCGTAGAAAAATTTAAAGAGGGGGGATAATATCCTGGACAATCTTCTTTTGAAATATTTCTTAATAAATCATTTTTTTTACATTATGACATTATTATTTTTTAAATAAGGACTTAATTAATAGGCAATGGTGCTCACATTATAGTGAGAAAGGGTCCTCATTTGAGATCTTTAACTAATTCATTATATTAACTCAATTTACGAGATACGTTTTATATCCTTAAATTTGTGCTTCAACTGTTAGCCTGCCTCCTCTGAATTATTATTTCCAGCTGTGCCTTTTTTTGATGTTGTGTTAGCAGTGTTTGTTGTTTTCAATTGTCCTTTTGATGTTGTTGTCGCTGTTTTTTTTATTGTCTTTTTGTAGTTGTTGGTGTATATGATGGCTGTGTCGATGGCAGAAGTGATTAACCATTAGGTTCTCTTCCGAAACATTTTTACAAGAGTATAGCTTCCTAGTGTGTGTTTGATGCTCTCGTATTGAGGCACTTGTAGTGTGTTTTTCTTGTGGTATTTTTCCTTTTTTTTATTGACATGATAATTTGTGTTGCATTACCGAGTACTATAGAGGATTCTTTTCTAATTTAAATAAGGTCTTCACCTACAGTAGTTGATGTGGGTAAAAAACGTCATGATCAGATGAGACTCAAAAAATACCTTTTGTATATCATCAGATAGATCCCAGTGGCGAGGTCGTTTTCTTTTCGATTGACAAGGTTACTTAATAAACATAGTTTGGGATGGGCATCGGTTGGGTTAGAGTGAGTTTGTGAAAATCCAACCCAACTTACTATTGATTGGGTTGAGAAAAAAATCAAATCAACCCAACCCAACAAATATATTCAATCCCAATTGTTGATGCCGAAAAACGACCTCAACAGCTAAATGTTTTCTTTGGGGAATAACAGTACGAATCAAAGCTCAAACATCAGTCCGATCGTAACTTTCTGTACCTGCCAACTAGAAAACACGGTTATGATACGACGGTGGGGTTCCGGCGTTTACCCTCCGATGCTTAAGTCAGAAATTGTATATAAGGAAAGAAAAAGGGAAGGAAGAATTTTGAATAAGTTAAAATCAGGGAATTTTTCCGGTAGAGGTGTTGAAATTCTTGTCGGCAATAAAAAAGCTTTTAGATAAGTGAATTGTAGAAATTTTGGTTGATTTTGCTAATCCCCTCCTCTGTTGCCCTCTTCAGCTTAAATAGGCCCTTGGTCGTGGGCAATTACCACCTTAACTTTAGCCCACTTTCTTCAGCAATTGCAAGTACTTATTAATTGGAGGTGGTTTAAGAAATCGTGGCATACAACTTCCTTAAAAATTAGGCCACGTTATCTCGACTAGTAGTTTTTCATGTCAAGTAGTTCTTAGGTCGGACAAATGAATTTCGAAATCGGACTATCTTACTTACTTCCAGATTGGATTTGTGAATTTTAGGGTCGCTCACATAGGCTTAAAGTTATATTCTTAAATTGGGTCGTTTGCATAAGCCTCAGGTTGTACTTTAAAACATGTCGCCAACATAGGCTCCAGGTTGTACTTATAAGGTTTGCTCAACGATAATAAATTTTGAGTAGATTAATTCTGACTCTATTTCTAGACGCTATCAGAAAAATCCAACTCGAACATCAGTCCCCTAGTTTTCAACATCGAAAAGCCGGTGTTGGAAACTAATTAATGAAAAATAGAAAAAAAATTACGAACCGAACACCAGTCCTCTATTTTTCAATACTGAGAAGATATGAACGATATTGAAAACTAAAACAACAAATAAGGCGCAATATGGTCTCTAGCATAACAGAGGCAATGTGAAGCAGAACATGGATAATGCTGAGTTGAATAAGCTTAAAAGTAAGAATTTGGCAAGAATTAAAAAAAAAAAAAGAAAGAGCACTGAGAAAGAACAAATAAAAATGTGAGAACAAATAAAAATGTAAGGCTATAGAGAAAAGCATAAGCATGTGACTTGAAGGTAAATTGGAAACATACATTTTGTCTTTTTCCTAATACCTTTTGGCTCTTGTTTCGTCCCCATCCTCCACACTTTTTCACAATAAAAGTGAAATATTAAGATGCCACCATCCTGCGATTTTTGTGCAAATTGAACAAGTATTAGGCTGAGCCATAACCAAGCCTGTTCGTGAGTACCTCGCATGCCATCTTCTCTCTTGTTTTTTTTAACACCGGATCTATATATATGTGTATTGAAACCAAACGCCTCGTTTTATTTTTAAAACGGAACCCTCCTCTCTTTTTGTTTTTGTCAAAACCCGAACTTCTTCTTCTCTTGGCTGCGTTTCTTTCTTTTTTTTTTTGTGAATGTTGGGCTCATGGTAGTTTGTATTGTTGATGTAGTGAATACCGTGTTGTTTGCTTTTGTCGTTCCTGCATATTATAGAATCCATTCAGGTTTGCAAACAACTTTGGTGAGTCGCCTCATCTCAAGCATTATCTACTTGTTGCATTCTTGTATTTATGAATGTGAATTTTGCTGGGCATTGGAATTGTTGTGCTATGTACTATGTTGTGTGTAAACTCTGATGAATAAAGCAAAGTGGTGTTGGTAGTAGAGAGTTGTTATCATTTTGTTGGGCTAACAATGAAGATATTGATGTATTGTGTATTGGCATTGAATAAGGAATTAGGTTTTTAAGCTTATACATTAGGTAATAATGGAATTTAGGGGTGATAATGATTCCCTTTATAGTATTCAATTGAGCATGGGTGGTAATGGGAAAAACATAGGAGATAGTAAAGCAAAATTAAATGATAGTGTGGTAGAGAATGATTTTGAGAGAGCAAGAAGTGAAATACATGGGCAAGCTAGTGGCGAATCTAATACACAACTTAGTGATGACGGAGATGAACATGAAGAATATGGTGTAAATAACTGAATTTTGATACAACATAAAAAGATATTGAAGAGTTAAGAAAGGAATGTCACATTCCCGATGATATTTTGCTTAGGTTACTGGGGGAAGATGAGGTGGCCAGTAAATTGAGTGACGGAGAAATCGTGATTTATATGGAGATGTTTAGACTTAGTTTTAGGTTGCCAATTCAACCATATTTTGCCCGGATATTAGTGAGGCTGGGTCTGAGTCCTGGTCATCTTGATCCAAATGGTTAGAGGATTTTAGGCGGTATGTATATTGTGTGGGCCGAATAGAACAATATTGAACCATGTTTTAAGGAATTCGCGCACTTGTATTTGTGTAATGAACATACGGTAGGTCACAAAGGATAGTACTATTATATGTCAAAATCAAAAAATAAAAGAATAGTACTTGACTTTCCCAGCTCGTGTAAGAGTTGGAAAAATAAGTACTTCGCGGTTGGTGGAAATTAGGGTAAGGACGTAGAGCTGACAAATGGTTGGTTTAAAGTGTCCACTCAATTTAGTAGACCAGGTAATGAAAGTTTTATTCAGGTTGAGGTTGGAACTTTGATTGCGAATTAATACTTGCCTTGTTGCAGTGACTTGGAAGAGGAATGTTATCATAAGTGAGAGACTAAGGATTAGAGTTGAGAGAGGTTTGTTGCACACAGAGGATTGGAAATTATTTCTTGACACCTGAGAGATTATTTAGCACCAACCTCATTTCCAGCTTTCCACAAAACAAAAAGAAAACAAGAACAAAAAGTAAAGTTTTTCTAAGTGAATATCCTTGTGTAATGCATAAGAATTACTAACTTGAGCTTTTCATTTACCATTGTTATAAGGAACATGACTTCTGCCAGGTGCACCCCAGCAGAGATTGCGAAGGCCTTGGTCAAAGAGATTCAGACAAGGAGTACAAACCGCATAGCAAGAAAACGCAACGAACGATGCACAAGAACGAGGCTGATGAGAAAAAAGATAAACAACCTACAGCTTCAGCTCGTAATGTGCCACCTCAAAACAAAGATGACCGAGCTGCTAACTCACGCCCTCTGCGCATTTTACCTTCTACCACTTCATTGATATGTCCGACATAAAACTTACTTGAAAGGGAGGATATCGTGGAATCGAAGCGAGGAAGAGTGGAAAGTTTACTGCCCATGCTCATTTTGGCTGCTCGGTCTGTGAACCAAAATGCCCTCAATGACTTTTCTCACTTGACTGCCACTCATGTTCTTGAATTGCTCGCTCGAAATCAAGTCGAGGTAGGCATTAGTTTCTAGTTTTTAGTTGTTCTTTGATGTTATTTATGCGGCTAACATGCTTCACTTTCCAACAATCTTTACTAATGGCAATGCATATCGAGACCTTTATAAAGTCACTAAAAGGCCAAGGAAAGATAGAAGAGCTCGAGTGTGCCTTGTCCAAAGCCAAGCTCAACAATGAGAAGATGGCAAGCGAGCGAGATTGGCTTAAGCATGACCTTAATTCTCGGAATGAGGAAAATGCCCAACTAGCAGAAGACTTGGTAGCCGAGAAATGATCCAATGCCAGCAAAGTGTCACAGATCGCAATCGTGACGCCCAAGATATGCACTTGTATGCTAGTATCGACAATGGTTGTGCTAATTATAGGAGACGTGCTTCAGGGGTGTGCATGTGGGGAATACAATGGTCATAGACTCTTTAGAGTTCAAGCAAGCCGACCCGGTTGAGTTTGGAGAGTTTGTCGCTAGTCAAGGACTTAACATTGAAAAGGGGTCTAGACGAAGCCTTACACACCGGGGGAGTTTCTCCCGGTGAGGCGAAACCGATATTGTGCCACTTCCACTAAGCTTACTCTCGTAGTATGGAATGCGAGAGTGTCGCACGGGTTCGAAACCTCTCGTCCCGTGGAAAAAGACTCTAAGATTGCCGAACTTAGCCATGAGTTGCAGAAAGTCAAGTCTGATGTAGATCAATGCATCTGGTTGGAGAAGAAGCAGTTAAAAGCCAACGTTATTCAGACGTGCTTTAAGTTATTTTAAGAAAAGCATCCTAACATGGACTTCCAGTTGATATTGACGGCTTATGTAAGCAAAGAGAGAGTTAGGAAGAAATCTTTAGGCACGAGCCAAGTAGAGAACTATAATCAAGTGCTTCAGGATGAGGTCGGGATCAAGGGTGAGGCTTCCCTAACCAATAGGGTTGTTGAAGGCTAAGAGGAAATTTCCCAAGTGAATTCACTTTCCTTACTATAGTGCTCGCTATGTATGGGCCATGAACTTGTGTAGGCTTTTGTTGGAACTTTTAATTGACTTTTGTATTCAGATAATCATCGTTTAACCTATACTTCTTACTCTTTTTGTTTGCTCGGGCCTATCAATGTTTGGATTCTATAGATTGCAAACCAATTTAAACTTTGGCAATTGAACAAATTTATCTCAACCCACAAGATAAGTGTCAAGGCTACGGCCGACCTCAACAAGGTCATAGCCGACCTTAACAAGATAATGTCAAGGCTATCATTGACCTCATTGAAGCAATAGTGACCTCAATGAAACTGAAAATTGTAGAAAATTGTTACAGCTATGATCGACCTCAACAAGAATGACCAACCTCAGCAAATTGAAAATTGTAGAACTTGAATGTTAAGGCTATGGCTGACTTCAACAAGATTGAAAATTATAGAACTTAAATGTTAAGGCTATGCTCGAATTCAACAAATGAAAATTGTAGAACTTAAATATTAAGGCTATGGTTGACCTCAATAAGGCAATGAGAGACCTCAACAAGATTGAAATTATAGAACTTAAATGTTAAGGTTATGGCTGACCTCAACAAGATTGAAAATTGTAGAATTTAAATGCTATAACTATGACTGACCTCAAAAAGTCAATGGTCGACCTCAACAAGTCAATAGCCGACCTCAACAACGTCAAGGTCGACCTCATAAGATAATGGCCGACTTCAACTGAATTGAAAATTGAAAAATGTTAAGGCAATGGCCGACCTCAACAAATTTTTACATTGGACCTCAATAAGGCTGAAATGCCGATCTCAATCTCAATAAGATTGGACAAATTTTTTACATTGGACCTCAACAAGGCCAAGAGCCAATCTCCATCTCAACAAGATTGGATAAATTTTTCACGTTGGACCTCAATAAGGCCAAAATGACAACATTGATCTCAACAAGACTGGATTGCAATTCATGTAGGACCTCAATAAGACCCAAATATAAATCTTACCTTAAATAAGATCAGATAAAGTTATTCACGTAAAACCTCAATAAGGCCTAAAATTCGATCCTGACAAATTAAACCGATCACAAGTATATAAGTTGAGAAATATAATTGCACTTTTAAATAACCTCATTGATATTAATATGACAGAAATTACAGAATTGAACACAAACATATTGAAATAACAAAGAAACAAACTTTCCTAGCATATTTAAAGAAAATAAACAAACAAGAACATCATTAATAAGATTAGCCTACTGATAGTATTTTCGCAGGTGTTATGCATTCCACGCCTTGCCGACGACCATGCCATTCGGATAACCTAACTTATATGTGCCATTACCAAATGAGAGTAGTATTTTATATGGTCCTTCCTAGCTCAGCCCTAGAACTCCATTAGCTGGCTTTTTCGTTGACTAGTTGACTTTACGGAGCACCAGGTCTCCCTCCTGAAATTATCATAACCGAGTAGAACTTAGCCACTTTTTGCTGGTAAATTGGTGCTCAACCTTTTGCCGCCTCTCTATTCTCATTAAGTAAATTTAAATCCAATAGCATATGTTCTCTGTTCACTGTCTTATCATAATATTTTGTGCAATGTGTCTCCATGCCAACCTCAGCTGGATTATCACCTCATGTCCGAAAGCAAGCGAGAATGGAGTCTCCCTTGTTGAAGTCTTCATGGTCGTTCTATAGGCCCACAACACTTTTGAAAGCTCATCCACCCAAGCTCCCTTCTTCTCACCTAACTTTTTCTTCAACAACTGCTTTATAGTTTTGTTCGTCGCTTCCACTTGTCCATTTACTTTCGGATAAGCAAGTGAGCTGAACCGAAGCTCGATACCGAGCTGAGCACAAAACTTCTTGAAGTTCTCATTATTGAAATGGGTCCCATTATCGGTGATAATAGCTTATGGTAGGCCATATCTACGAATCACATTCCTCAATACGAAATATATTGTTCACTTCTTATTTATCTTTTGAAGTGTTCAACTTTAATCCTTTTAGTAAAATAGTCAATGGCTACCACCGCGTATTTCATTTGGCCTATCCTGGTCGGCATAAGTCTGATAAGATCCATCCCTATTGTGTAAATGGCCAAGTGCACACCATTATTGTCATGTTTTCTAGTGGCTCTCTTGCAATTACAGTGAACTTTTGGTATTCATCGCATCTTCGGAATAATTCTCGTGCATCGTCATGCATGGTCGGCCAAAAATAACCCTGCCTTTTTATTTTATGGGCTAATTGTCACGAGATGAGAGGTTTCGAGCCCGTGCAGCACTCTCGCATCCTATACTATGAGAGTAAGCCTAGTGAAAGTAACACAATATCAACTGGTTTCACTTTGCCTTGGGCTCATCAGGAGAATGGCTCAAGTTCTTAACCGTTATGTGTAGGGCTTTGCCTAGACCCCTTTTCAATGTTAAGTCTTCGACTAGCGACAAGATCCCCAAACTCAACCGAGTCGCCCTGCTTGAGCTCCAAAGAATCTAGGATCATTGTATTCCCCACATGCACGCCCTTGAAGCACATCTCTTATAATCAGCACAATCAATGTCGATACTAGCATACAAGCGTATATCTTGTGTGTCACAATTGTGGTCCGTGACATTTTCCTACCACTATGACCATGTACTTCCTCGTGCATGAAGAGTATGCCTCGTAAATGTGCACTTCTGCGCGAAAACGTGAAGGTCGCCTTGTCAATCTTACCCATGAACTCCCTGCTTACTCGTCCTCGATCCAGGGAGAGGACCCGCGTGTAGACACTATCGGCCTCAGTGCAAACGCTTAGGGGCGTAAGAACTCGCCTATTTGTCCTGCTTGTCAACTATTGCGCTCAAAATGGTGAAACCCTGCGTGGTGCGGCATTGGAGCACTTGACGAGCTCGCAACGAGGGCTTCGAGAGATGACAAGTGTGGCTCGGATACCATTTTTCATGGGACGAGAGGTTTCGAGCCCATGCGGCACTCCCGCATCCTATAATAAGAGAGTAAGTTTAGTGGAAGTAGCACAATATTGACTGATTTTGCCCTGCCTTAGGCTTATCATGAAAACGGCTCCAGTTCCCAACCAGTGTATGTAGGGCTTTGCCAAGGCTCCTTTCAAATGTTAAGTCCTCGACCAGCGACAAGCTCCCCAAACTCAACCGGGTCAGCCTACCTGAGCTCCAAAGAATTTAGAACCATTGTATTCCCCACACGCACGCCCCTGAAGCACGTCTCCTACAATCAATACAATCATTGTCAATACTAGCGTTCAAGCGCATATCTTAGATGTCACAATTGCGGTCCGTGACATAATGCCCTACCTCCGCCGTGATCTCCACAAATTCCCTCGTGTGCCTCTTTTATTATATAGTTGGCATAAGGTGAACCCAAATATCGTAGATAAGGTAAAGTATAACCTCTTCTATGAAGTATGCCTTCAATAATAGAGTAACATGTCGCCTGGCATCACAACCTTCTTGCCTCTACTTTATCTTGAGGTTGTTCCCCAAATTCAATATACCTTATGGTAGGCACCATCTAGCTCTTCTCATCTTATACCATACAAACTTTCATATCGGGATCAGCTACACATGGGTTTGAAACTGATTCCAATGGGATTCCTCATGGGAACTTTGGGCATTCTGTAGCTGTCAGTCTTGCTATATAATTTGCTCGGTAATTCTCTCCTCTGGAAATTTGTTCCATTATAACTTGATCAAAACTACCCCATAACTGTAGTGCTTTGCTCAAATACTTGGACGTGTTCTCACTTTTGGCTTGAAATGTCTCATTCAGATAGTTCACTACCAGTTGCGAGTCACTCTTCACCTTCAAATATCGAACCCCTAATGCCTTTACTAATTTTAGACTCATAATGAGAGCTTTATATTCTGCTTCATTGTTTGTAGGTTGGAATTCATACTTGAGAGCATAGCATACTTCTTCTTGGTCGGGCAAAACCAGAACAATTCCCTCACCTGACCCTTCTGGATTTACAGCTCCATCTACATTAAGCTCCCATACATCATTCTTCTTTTCTGCCTCTTTAATCTCCTGTTCGGCATCCATTTCTTCACTCCCTTCACTACAATCATTAATAAAGTCGACCAGAGCTTGTGCTTTAATTGCAAACCTTGGTCGATAACTAATGTCAAATTCACTTAGTTCTACTGACCACTTAGCTAGCCTTCCCGAAATGTCCAGTTTGTGCAAAATTTGTCTCAAATGGTGATTGATGACAACCATGATCTCATAAATTTGAAAATATGGCCTCAGCTTTCTTGTGGCTACAACTAAAGCCATCGCCTACTTTTCTGCAATAGGGATATCTTACTTCCGCCCCTATAAGAGATCTGCTCGTGTAGTATACCAGACGTCAGACTCCACCTTCTTTTTTTACCAGGACCGAGCTAGTTGAATAATTTGAGAGCGCCAAGTAGAGTAAGAGAACATCACCCACTGAGGGCTTAGCCAGAGTTGATACGTTGGCTAAATATTCTTTTAGTTATTGAAATGTTGTGTCACATTTTTCTGACTACTTCAATCTTTTACCTTTCTTCATCAATACAAAAAACGGATGGCATTTATCTGATGCTTTAAAAAAAAAATGCTCAGTGCGACAACTTTCCTAGCTAGGCTCTAAATATCTTTACGATCCTTTGATGACCTCATCTCAAGAATAACCTCTAGTTTTTCTATATTAGCTTCTATCCCCCTTTGACTAACCAATAAACCCAAAAGTTTCCTCAACTCCACTCCAAAAGACACTTTTTCATATTCAACTTCATTTGATTCTTTTGTAGCACTTCAAACGTCTCACGCAAGTGCGCTACATGGTCAGCCAGCTTAACAGACTTGCTTATCATGTCATCCACATATACCTCCATCGTTTTACCAATCAAGGGCTTGAAGAGCTTGTTTACCAACCTCTGATAAGTAGCTCTTGTATTTTTTAATCAAAATGGCATCACAAGGTAGCAATACAATCCTTGGTCGGTCACAAAAGCTGTCTTTTCTTCATCTTCTGTGGACATACGAATCTAGTTGTATCCCGAGAATGCATCCATAAAACTCATCAAGCCATGCCCCGAGGTTGAATCCACTGACTGATCAATCTTTGGGAAAGGGAAACTATCTTTAGGACAAGTTTTGTTGAGGTCGGTAAAGTTTACACACATCCTCTATTTTCCATTTGCCTTCTTAACTATTACCACATTCGAAACCCATTCTAGATAATTCACTTCTTTTATAAACCCTGCTTTCAACAGTTTATCTACCTCATCATAGATGGCCTTGTACCTTTCTTGGTTGAATACTCTTCTTTTTTGTTTCACGGGCTTATGTCCTTTATCTATAGCCAACCGGTGACACATAATCCATGGGTCTATTCCCAGCATATCTTCATGGCTCCAAGCAAATATGTCTCCAAGTAAATATGTCATTGTACTCCACAATAAATTCTGAAGCTCATTGGAAATGTCATTCATCATTTTTGTTCCCATTCTTACCACTTTACTCGGAACATCCTCACTCACTGGCACTAGTTTCATTTCTTTATTAGGTCGTTGTTGGCATAATCCATTCTCAGCTCATGGATCGATACTCGTGATCTACATGGATTCTCTCGCAGCTGTAGTATAACAGCTTCGAGCGATTTGTTGCTGGCCCCTCATCACGCTAACCCCACCTTGAACTCTAAACTTCACACATTGCATGTTTGTTGAGCTTACCGCCTCGTTATCCTGCCCAAAATAATTTAATAAGGGCTAGACTC
This sequence comes from Citrus mangshanensis, assembly GCA_030449895.1. NCBI lineage: Eukaryota > Viridiplantae > Streptophyta > Magnoliopsida > Sapindales > Rutaceae > Citrus > Citrus mangshanensis. The sequence goes on along the minus strand of JASUUJ010000327.1, from coordinate 232,598 downwards.
CTCAACTACCACTCATGTCACCATCACTGTCTTTTGTAGTAGGCTTGATCCTATTGTCAGTAGCAAGTCAATCACCCCAAGAAGAATCAGCTTAGTTTTGCTAAACCTTTGTAACGATGTTCTGACAGGATAAAGCTTAAGGTCCCCTATTTGCAGATCTTCCAGGGTTTGCTTAAACAAGATATTGACCAAGCTACCCTCATCTACAAGAGCCCGATTTAACTCCTGCCCTACCAAGGTAACCTTCACTACAAGCTTATATTCATGCGGATGTGCGACCGCTTCCTTGTCTTCGTCTGTGAACATGATTGGCACTCTTTGAATCCGTTGCTTTTTTGGTGCCAGAACATTAAAATTCACCTTATAACTTTTTAGTGAATATCTGCTATAATTTCTCTTAACGATTTGAGTCTTCTGCTAGGGTCGGCCCTCTCATAATCATCATTGCCATATTATCTCTGATGTCCCTTCTTCTCCCACCTCTTCCTTGATCATCTACATACTCCTTTAGGTATTGATTTTGCACTAAACACTCAATCTACTCTTTCAAGTCTATGCAATCTATGGTTCCATGCTCGAACACTTTGTGAAACTCACAATACTTATAGTGAGCACTTTCGCCCAAGCCCTCTACAATCTGCTTTGGCGGGGTTAGTAATCCTTTATCTTTTATTGCAATATATATTTCTACTTTGCTCGTATTCAGAGGAGTGTATCTCCCGCCCTGCTCTACTAAGTTCACCCTATGGTCAGATTTCGATCCTCTCCAATCTATAGGCAGCGACAATCTGTTGTACTCTCTTACTCGGTTCTCATGCTGGTTCCTTTTATAGTTATTTCATTTCTTCGCCCCCTACCAACTAGTGAGATTTCTCTTCTTTCATGATTTCTTTCTCAATCTCTAGCCGGCCTCTCTGGTCATCTGTAATTGAACATTCCTCTGTCATAATGATGCCTATCATCCATGTTCCTCATCAAGCTATACCTAAGGTTATCTTCTCTCCTTCTCACTGGACCATCTCTCTGCTCTTCTAGTTTCCTCTTTTCTTCCTCAACATTTTCAGTTTTCATATCCAATTTTGCCTGGTCGTATGCCTCAGTGTACGTTGTTATCATTTTACTATATAAGTTATTCCACAATTGATTTATTCTCAACCCTTCCTTTCTTTAATCCTTTCAGGGCATTCAGATGATCAAAGGCCCCTAAATCGGTGACTTCTTTATGATACCTAGTCACGAAGCTCCTCAAACTTTCAAATTCTCCTTGGACCAATTTTTTCAACCTGTTTGTATATGCACGAACCTCTAAAATGCACAACGAAAGCTCACATAACTCTTTGAAATTTCCTATGCTTCCCTTCTTTAATCTTTATTACGACTCTCGTGCCTCTCTTTTTAGAGTTAAGGGAAAAAGACGACACTTTTAAAAATCATTCAAACCTTGAACCCCGATCATCTCATTAAACCTCTCCACATGATGATTCGAGTCAGTTTTTCCTTCATACACCACGGCTGGAACTACATACTTGGGTGGCAAAGATGCCGCCATCACCTTAGTTATCAAGGGGTATTCGTCATCAAGTAACAATCTTCTTACCACTTTCTTACCCTCCGTTTTTGCCTCTAATGCCTTTAGATTTTTTTGAAATTGCAACATTCTCTGCTCAAGCTCATTTGCCCGTTGGGGGTTTCTCAGCTCTTTTCTCTTTCTTTCATGATTCAGGTCATTGATTCTCCTCCTCAACTCATTCACTTGTTCTCCTGCACTTCTGTTATCCTATCGTACCCCAACTTGTGGTAGTCCTATTATGCTCTACTGTTGACCACCAAGCTCTTCCCTCTCCCACACTCCACTACTCTCTTGATCACTAATTCGAACTTGACGCCCTCTGACTTGGGCATCAACCAACCCCTTGATCATCTCTTCAAATCTTGCCATTTGCCTCTCGATCCATTCTCTTCATCACTTATCTGCCGTGGCATTCATTTCCTCGCCAATTGGCACAAGGTCTGTATTTCTCCGTCATTATCATCCATCACTGTTTCCTAATCTAATAGTCTTCTCCCTCTAAATATTCAAATGTATGACTTTTCGCATCGTTCCTCACAGACGGCGCCACGATGTTGATGCCAAAAAATGACATCAACATATGAATGTTTTCTTTGGGGAATAACAGCATGAATTCAAGCTCAAACGTCAGTCTGATCACAACTTTCTATACCTACCAACTAGAAAACACGGTTAGGATACGCCGGTGGGGTTCCAGTGTAGACCATCCGATGCTTAAGTCAGAAATTGTATATAACGAAAGAAAAGCAGGACGGAAGAATTGAGAATAAGTTAAAATCAAGGAATTTTTCCAACAGAGGTATTGAAAGTCTTGTAAGAAATAAAGAGACTTTTAGATAAGTGACTTGTAGAATTTTTGGTTGATTTTGCTAACCCCCTCATTTGTTGCCCTTTTCAGCTTAAATAGGCCCTTTGTCATGGGCGGTTACCACCTTAACTTTAGCCCACTTTCTTCAGCAGTTGCAAGTGCTCATTAATTGGAGGTGGTTTAACAAATCGTGGCATACAACTTTCCTAAAAATTAGGCCACGTTATCTCGATTAGTAATTTTCCATCTCAAGTAGTTCTCAGGTCAGACAAATGAATTTTCAGGTTAGACTATCTTACTTACTTCCAGATCGGATTGGTGAATTTTCGAGTCGCTCATATAGACTTAAAGTTGTATTCTTAAATTAGGTCGTTTGCATAAACCTCGGGTTGTACTTGTAAACCAGGTCGCCAACATAGGCTCTAAGTTGTACTTATGAGGTCTGCTTAACGGTAATAAATTCTGAGTAAATTAATGCTGACTCTATTTCTAGATGCTATCAGAAAAATCCAACCCTTAAATCATTGGGTTGATTAAAATTAAAAAATTAAAAAAACTATTTGTTACTTACAATCAAATTCGTAGATGAAAAATATATATTAATTTTCCATCATAACATTAAATGTTATCCATTGTATCTAACATTTATTAATAAATAACATGGCACAATATTTGAATATTTATCAACTTACTTTCAGTGAAAATGGTAAGTTTAGTTATTTATAGTTTAATAGCGAATAGTTGACATTAGTTTTTTTTATGATTTTTAGAAATTTTGGGTTGGGCTAAACTATATAAGAATAATTGATCAATTGAGCTGAAAATTTTGAAAAAAAAATTGATCCAATTAACTCATTATAACATAATCAATCTATGTCAATTTAATTGGATTGAGTTGAATTGGATTAGGTCCATCCAGTTGAAATTAGGCAACTGTACTTTAAAAGTTACAGCACTAAAGTATTTAGTAAAACTAGCTGCTGTAGCTTGTAAGCTATATTGATATAATTTTTCACTTGTATAATGAAAAATATATTGTATCTTTAATAATTTTGTCATAATTATTATTTAAAATTTATATTTACTATATATTATTAATTTTTATTTGATAGTTTCAACTTTTTTTCCATAGCAGCTCAATTCCGAACGGGACCTTAATCTATAGCGTATTAGTCTAGCTTTATAAATTTATTAGATTAGTTATTTTGACTCCCTTATTTGGAGCTATCCTATTGTAGGCACGATGTGGCATTGTAATGTCAGTATTATTTAATTAACAAAATTACTCTTTAAAAAAATCAAAATCAAAATTTTAAATTTTAATAAACAAGAAGAAAGTTATGTTATTGAATGTATACATGTGGCGATTATCCAGAACAATTTTTGAATTTGACGAATCTACACTCTAGATTTTTTACTTAATAAATATTCTTAATTTGGATCCTTTTTTTATAAGACAAAATTACTGGTTTGAATGTATTTATTCCAGTTCATTACATAAATTGCTAATCTTTTAACCATTTTGGGAAAGTGAATTAATTTTGGACGCATAAAAAAAAACAAGGGCTTCACCCATTTCCACATCATCATCCATCTCTACCAGTCTTCTCCAATAGATTCAATTTTCTTATGTTTTTATTCTGAATTGAAATTTGGACAGTTATTCAGAGAGTAAAAGTACTAAAATTTGGTAAGGGTCATATTATCTTTTATTCATTATCTTGTACTAATAAATTAAAAGATTTAAATAAAATTACAATGGTTTGCACCGTATAATATATATATTTTACTTGGTTATTTTATTTTATTTTATTTTTCTTTTGTTGGATTATTATTGGCTGTGAACGAAGATTTGGAACAAGATTTAAACACTGCATGCCCGCATGGGAAAACGAGGACCTTGTTTCCATTGTGGAACTGAAAGTGAGTTTTTTGTTCTATTATATTAATTAATTTATCATTTCATAAATTACGGCTTTTATTATTATGTATACATGATTATGTAATAGCCGTTGGATGAATTCCATCTAATGATTGTGAAAATAATATAATTTTATCTTATATTTCCACGATTCGTTGGATGAAAACTGCTACATAATGATATATGTATATCCCGTAATGATTATGTAACATAATAATCTCCATAAATTTCATATAAATCCATCGGTCATTTTTAAGTACGGATACCCGTAATTTTGCATCATAGTGCTAACTCGGCAGTTTATGAAGTCCGGCCGTTCATTTGGGTGCCTAAATGGGCAAAATCAAAACCACGTCGTTTAGGATTTTGCATGTTTGGGCACCAACTTTGGACAAACCAGCTTTTATTTTTTATTTAAGATATGTGTGTTAGTGAGTGATACAAGGAGTGAACAGGGACTCCACTTTGGCGAAATGGACCCCCTGAGAAACCAGTGCTTTGCAATGCATGTGGATCAAGGTACAGGCTAAGAGGAACTCTTATCAACTATGCACCAAAGCATCTTCAAAGTGCTTTTCCATTAAAGAAGAAGAAGAAGAAGCAGCAGGAAAGCAAAATGATTATGATCAATAGTTCCAGAACTGAAGAGAAAATTTATGAAGTTTCAAGCAGCAGCTGCGATGGTGCCTATATTACTGCAGCTTCAGGAGGTTGTGAGAGTAATATTAATGATGGGTCAAGTTCTTCAGAATCCACAACCATTTCTTGCACTGAGGCTGGAAGCTGCTTTGAAATTAATAAACAAGAGGATGGAAGCCAGCCACCAGGTAATTTATTTACCTAAATATTTTCTGAATTTTGCAACTAAAGGGGTTTTGTCACAATCTTAACCCAAGCTCCTCCTTATTTGTCGAAATTAATATTTTTTTTGCACATGTTTTAAAACCCACCAACAGTAATACAATATAATTTCTCCATCACTTAACACTAGATTTAAATTGGAAAAAATGACCGTTAAAACTTAAAAGAATATTATCAGCATCAGAGTGGTTTAGTATATGGCGGAGAAATAATTGATGAATCTCACCAAAATGGAGAGGGATCTTGGTTTCTTTCCTCAGTTTGCAATGTTAATATAGACAGAAGCATTGAGTTTAATGGTCATTAAAGCCCCTTCTCAGTTATGTGAGCAGGATTCGATTAATTATTTTAACTCTAGGGATTTTAACAATTGGACTAGTTAACATGCACAAATAGCAGTATGCTCTAAGTGGACAAGTTTATTGTTTGTATTTTAGTATTTATGCATTGCCAGCATATTTTTTTGTCAACAGCTTTAACGTATTTCATATTTATAAAAGTGCAATATATGAGTGCAGAAGAATATCAAAACAATTTTTCAAATGTAAGATCATAGTACATACCAAATGATCAAGATTTTATTTCAAATGATGATAATTCTCTAATGGTCCAATCGCATGCATGCAGGTGAAATCCAACAGAGCTTGTGGGATGTTCATATTCCTTCAAGAAAAAGATCCTTAGTAGTCTACCAAAGTCTTTCCTCAGTTGAAAGGCTTCAAAGAGACCTTAAAAAAATTCTAAGGCATCATCAAGATCCCAATTCTAGCATTATTTCGGAATCTGAAGATGGTGTCCTCCTTTATAATCTCAACAACCAAATAATTTATCCCTCCGAAATTGGTCTCGGAACCATTCTTCTCAAATAATTAATCCACTATTTTAGGTACATAAGGGGTTGTTTGATATGAAAGAAAATAATAGACAATCAAAGTACCATGATTGTAAATTAAAAATTAAAATGTAATTTGATGTCATTTTATTTTTGTAAACAAGAATTGTTAGAAATGTTTTATATAAGCAGTGTTCCTTTGAAGTTACTTTCAGATTTGGCTTCTTTTCGTTCCTCAACTAATAAATTGCTATTGCCTATTTGTGGCTCTAATGAATATATTCAACTCCTTTAAATGGTATTGTGTGGCCAACCAGCAGCTTATTAGCTTTCAGAAGTGAAAATTACTTGGCATGTATATCCTATTAAATTTTACACACGCGTGCACTTTTGTTGTTGCAAATTTAAAAAACAAGTTTCCCGAAATAAACTTAATAACTTATTACTTTAAATGAAAACACATTAACAATTAGGAAAAAAAAAGTTTTAAGTATTATTATATGTCGATGAATCCATAATATATGAGTCATAAAATTCAACTTAAAATTTAAATTTAAATTTTGAACTATTGAAATCAAGCAATTTAATGGTGAATGAATAACCATCAGTAAAATGCTGCTTTGAATTTCAAAATCTTTCATTGGATTACTTGAAATTAATGATTAAAAATTTATGTCAAAATTTCAATATCTTTCTTCTTATATCTTATATGATTGGCACCCAAAGCACCCAATAACAATACAGATTTTCCAGATAAAATACTCGCGAAACCCTAATTTTTCAGAACAAGTTAAAGGAGTAAGCATTATCTGTAGAGAAGAAGCAATAAATTGGGGCTCAACAGGACCAATGCTACCAGCGTCTGGAATAAAATGGGATCTTCGTAAAGTTGATCATTGCCAAGGGAGTTTTGTAGCGCCTTAGACTCCGCAAAAATAATGATAGAAGCACTCTTCTCTGCCAATTAGTGTCTCAACGGGGAAGATAATTAAACAAGATCTCAAGAATCATTTTTGGCATTAAAAAAAAATTGGGGATAGAAAAGAAAATAAATACAACATTTCAAAAAATGTCAACAAAATCATGCCGTTGGTTTCTTGCGTGCAAATCTCCGCAAAGATGCCGGTAGTTCAACTTCCTCGGATAATTTTTGCTTCTTTTTAGACAATGATTGTTCTTCCTTTAATTGTTGATCCAGAAAAGGTCTCTTGGCTTTTGCAACCAGTTCTTGTTTCTTCTTGGCTTTCTTACTCGGTTTATTCCTACCCTTTGCTTTATTCTTCCAAACGAAGCCCTTAACGGCCTCAACAGCAGCTTCCATTTCGTCTTCTCTCTCCTGCTTAGTTGGTTTTTCTTTCTTCTTTGCTTCCCTCACCGTACCAATCTTAGATGGATTCAGCTTGATTGTTTCAGGTGGGAGCTTGTCAAGAAGAGAGTGCACTTCCTTCTCTCTCCTCTGTTTAGATGTTTCAAATGGGTTTGCCACCCAGGAATCTGTTGAAAGTCATGGCTGGCGCCAGCCATCTTCAACATTCAACACGGTCCGCCATTATTGGTGGTGCCGTGTTGAATGACTCCATAAAAAAAAAAAAAAAAAGAGCCAAAATTTTGGCTATATAAAGAGGGCTTCCCACCCTCATTTTTCATCCAATCTTGAGAGATCAATTTAGGGAGTTGAGAGAGAGTTTAAGAGCTTGCATTTATAAGCTCTTATTTTAGTGATTTCAGAGTTTGGGTGTATTGAGATTTTGGGTAGTGAGCTAAAATACTACAATACTTGTAACTCCTTTTTACTAGTAAAATATTTCCTTCTGTCTTCGCCCATGGATGTAGGCTAAAAGCCGAACCACGTAATTTCTGGTGTCCTCTAGTGTGCTTATTCTTTATTTTATTTCCAATTTTATTTTAGCTGCGGTCCTGCTTCACCCACCAATTTTCTAACAGTGGTATCAGAGCTATTGATTGTATTTTTGGAGTCAGGAACTGTTCACGGAGGGGCACTATTCACGTATATGGTTTTGTCTACGTATACGGTACTATTCACGTATACGGCATACGGTACTATTTACGTATACGGCATACGGCACTATTCACGTATACGGCACTATTCACGTGAAATGGTGGAAGCGATCCAAGAATTTTACGGTGCAAAGCAGGGAATAATGGTGTGAGTAAAGCAACTGTGTGATTTTGTACATGTCTAGGAAAGTTCTGTCACAAAGGCGATAAGAGCCTAAAGAGGTTTTAAGTGACCCCTCCAGTCTTTCCTGGGAACTTTCCTGGTGTGCATTCTCACACATACTCACAACTATTCAAGGTGGTACACTAGCTTGTGTGCAGTATTATCAACAAAATGGCGGCAAAATATAAAATTGAGAAGTTTAATGGAAATAATTTTTCGTTGTGGAAAATGAAGATGAAAGCTGTATTGAGGAAAAATAATTGTTTGGCAGCAATTGGAGAAAGGCCCATGGAGATAACTGATGACAAGTGGAACGAGGTAGATGGTAACGCCATTTCTGATATACACTTGGCACTTGCAGATGAAGTATTATCCAGTGTGGCAGAGAAAAATACGGCGAAGGAAATATGGGATACTCTCACAAAATTGTACGAGGCCAAGTCACTACACAACAAAATCTTCTTGAAGAGAAAACTCTATACTCTTCGAATGGCGGAATCTACAATGGTGACCGACCACATCAATACCTTGAAGACTCTATTTTCACAACTCACAACGTTGGGACATAATATAGAGGAAAATGAACGTGCAGAGCTTCTACTTCAAAGTCTACCAGATTCGTATGATCAACTCATCATCAACCTGACGAACAACAATCCAGTGGAGAGTCTAGTTTTCGATGATGTTGCAGCCTCCGTATTAAATGAGGAGAGCAGACGAAAAAATAAGGAAAACAGACAAGCAAGTTCGCAGCAAGCAGAAGCGCTATCGGTGACGAGAGGGAGATCAACGGAACGTGGCCCCAGTGGGAGTCAAAATCATGGTAGATCAAAATCCAGAAGTAAGAAGAATGTTAAATGCTACAAATGTGGCAAGAAAGGGCACGTCAAGAAAGAATGTTGGAGTAACCAGAAGAGAAAAGAGGGCAAAGAACCTGAGTCATCAAATGCTCAGGGTTGTGTAGCAAGTACCTCGGATGATGGCGAAATTCTTTACAGCGAGGCAACAACTGTTTCAGAAGGCAGAAAATGACTTTCTGATGTCTGGCTTATAGACTCAGGAGCTACCTGGCACATGACCTCTAGGAGAGAATGGTTCCACACATATGAACCTATCTCAGGAGGATCTGTATATATGGGTAACGATCATGCCTTGGAGATCGCTGGTATTGGTACTATCAAAATAAAAATGTTTGATGGTACAATTCGCACAATTGGGGAGGTACGACATGTCAACGGCCTGAAGAAAAATCTATTGTCTTTGGGACAAATAGACAATCATGGGTGCAAAACTCATGTGGAGAATGGAATTATGAAGATCGTTAAAGGAGCGCTTGTATTGATGAAGGCAGAAAAGATCGGTGCTAATCTATTCATGCTTAAAGGAGAAACACTACAGGAGGCTGATGCGTGTGTCGCATCAAATGGAGAAGAGTCAACGATGATGTGGCATCTCAAACTTGGCCACATGTCAGAACAAGGTTTGAAGATTCTCTCTAAGAGAAAATTGGTTCCGGGGCTCAAATCGGTAAGTTTACCATTTTGCGAGCATTGTGTTACAAGTAAGCAGCATAAATTAAAATTCAGTAGATCTATTGCTAGAAGTAAATGCATTCTAGACTTGATTCATTCTGATGTTTGGGAATCACCGGATATATCCATGGGAGATGCAAAGTACATGGTGACTTTCATTGATGATTATTCCAGAAGATGTTGGGTGTATCCAATTAAGAAAAAGTTAGATGTATTTCCTGTGTTTAAAGAATACAAAGCGCGGTTGGAACTTGAATCTGGTAAAAAGATCAAGTGTTTGAGGACGGATAATGGTGGAGAGTATACAGACGGCGAATTTCTTGCTTTCTGTAAGCAAGAAGGTATTCAGAGGCAGTTCACGGTGGCATACACTCCTCAACAAAATGGAGTGGCGGAGCGGATGAACAGAACTCTTACAGAAAGAATAAGAGCTATGTTGAGGTCTACCCAATTCATTAAGCAAAATCACTGTTATATAGTAAATCGGTCACCATCTACAGCTATTGGGTTAAAGACGATGATGGAGATGTGGACTGAAAAGCCAGCTGATTATTCCTACCTACATGCATTTGGATGTCCTGTGTACGTGATGTACAATACCCAAGAAAGAACAAAACTGGATGCAAAATCTAGAAGATGTATCTTCTTGGGGTATGCTGATGGAGTAAAGGGGTATCGTCTGTAGGACCCCACTGCCCACAAGATCGTCATCAGCAGAGATGTTATTTTTGTAGAAGATCAACTGCAAAGAAAAGATGAGGATGATGACACTACAAAAGAAAAGTCAGAGACTGTGTCGATATATGTCGAAAATAATCCAGAAAATTCAGATTCTTCTGAAGCAGCACCAGAGCACGAGGAACAAGAACCAGTCGAGTCTGAGGCTCCAGAAGTTCGTCGGTCAACTCGTGAGAGACGAACGTCGACGTGGCACTCGGAGTATGTCACAGAGATCAACGTTGCATACTGTCTTCTAACAGAGGATGGAGAGCCTTCAACTTTCCATGAACCTTTAGAAAGCTCAGATATTACTTTGTGGATGACAGCAATGCAGGAAGAAATTGAAGCTCTACACAAGAACAAGACATGGGAACTTGTACCACTACCACGTGGAAGAAAAGCCATTAGAAACAAATGGGTCTACAAGATCAAGCGTGATGGCAATGACCAAGTGGAGCGGTATCGTGCAAGATTGGTGGTGAAATGATATGCTTAGAAAGAAGGTATTGACTTCAACGAGATATTTTCGCCGGTGGTTCGACTCACAACAATCAGAATAGTCTTGGTAATGTGTGCCACATTTGACCTACATCTAGAGCAGTTAGATGTTAAAACTGCATTTCTTCATGGAGAACTTGAAGAAGAAATATATATGCTCCAACCAGAAGGTTTTGCAGAAACAGGAAAGGAGAACTTGGTTTGCAGGTAGAACAAATCTCTATACGGTCTCAAACAGGCGCCAAGGTGTTGGTATAAGAGATTTGATTCCTTCATCATGAGCCTTGGATATAACAGACTCAGTTCAGACCATTGTGCATATTACAAAAGGTTTGAAGATAAGGATTTCATTATTTTGCTGTTGTATGTGGATGATATATTGGTAGCAGGCCCTAACAAAGATCGAATCCAAGAATTAAAGGCATAGTTGGCTAAGGAGTTTGAAATGAAGGACTTGGGACTAGCAAACAAGATTCTAGGGATGCAAATTTACCGAAACAGAAATAACAGGAAGATTTGGCTTTCACAGAAGAATTACTTGAAGAAAATCTTGCAGCGCTTCAACATGCAAGATTGTAAGTCAATTTCTACCCCTCTTCCTGTTAATTTCAAATTATCCTCAAGTATGTGTCATAGCAATGAAGCAGAGAGGAAGGAGATGTCTCGAGTACCGTATGCATCAGCAGTGGGAAGTTTGATGTTCGTTATGATATGTACTAGACCAGACATTGTACAAGTAGTGGGAGCAGTCAGTCGATACATGGCGAATCCTGGTGGAGAGCATTGGATAGCTGTGAAGAGGATTCTGAGATACATCAGAGGAACCTCAGATGTTGCATTATGTTATGGAGGATCGAGTTTCGTGGGCTATGTGGATTCAGATTTTGCAGGAGACCTTGATAAAAGGAAATCCACTACTGGTTATGTGTTTACACTTGCAGGAGCAGCTGTAAGCTGGGTTTCAAAACTGCAGACCGTTGCGGCTTTATCTACGACAGAAGCAGAATACATGGTAGCTACACAAGCTTGTAAGGAAGCTATTTGGATACAAAGATTATTGGAGGAGCTCGGGCACAAACAACAGAAAATTTCATGTGTGATCAGTGCCTTGCACATTGCAAGGAATCCAACCTTTCATTCCAGGACAAAGCACATAGGAGTTCAGTATCACTTCGTTCGAGAAGTAGTGGAAGATGGAAGTGTGGATTTGCAGAAAATTCATACTAAAGAGAACCTAGCAGATGTTTTGACCAAGCCGATAAAAACTGATAAGTTTGTCTGGAGTAAATCCTCTTGTGGCCTAACAGAAACGTAGGCAACATGATTATGGCGAAGCAGAAAGGATGGTGTGGAGATTGATTGCTTTTCACTCCAATCTCCAAGTGGGAGAATGTTGAAAGTCATGGCTGGCGCCGGCCATCTACATGGCCGGTGCCAACCATTCAACATTCAACACGGTCCGCCATTATTGGTGGTGCCGTGTTGAATGACTCCATAAAAAAAAAAAAAGAGCCAAAATTTTGGCTATATAAAGAGGGCTTCCCACCCTCATTTTTCATCCAATCTTGAGAGATCAATTTAGGGAGTTGAGAGAGAGTTTAAGAGCTTGCATTTATAAGCTCTTATTTTAGTGATTTGAGAGTTTGGGTGTATTGGGGTTTTGGGTAGTGAGCTAAAATACTACAATACTTGTAACTCCTTTTCACTAGTAAAATATTTTCTTCTGTCTTCGCCCGTGGATGTAGGCTAAAAGCCGAACCACGTAATTTCTGGTGTCCTCTAGTGTGCTTATTCTTTATTTTATTTCTAATTTTATTTTAGCTGCGGTCCTGCTTCACCCACCAATTTCCTAACAGAATCGAAGTTGGGTTCACCTGATCCGGGAACAAGAATACAGGACACACCCATGGAGTGTCCGATGCCTAACACATCTTCATATGGGATGAAACTTTTCCTATTTGGTAGCCTTTCACCATAGAATAACCCGTGTATCTCCTATAGTTATGAGATCCAGAAAAATCTCCAGAATCTGTACAAATGATCCATGACAAGCAAACCTTTCCGATCAAGTCTAAAGTCTTTGCATGGCCGTTAATGTCTCGAAGAACCTCATATTTCCTCAAGTCCCAAATCTTAATTTTACGTTCTTTGCAGATGTGGCAATGAGATGACCATTAGGATGAAATGCCAACGCTAAACAGCCCCCGATGACATAGCATCTTGATAAGCGAGTAGCGGTGGTGGGTTTCCACATGGTTACCGTGAGAATGACCCAAAGAAACAACCCCATTGAAGGGATTCACCCGTATTACATCAAGAGCCTAGACCCAAAAATTACCCACAATCTCACGCATTGTAACATTTTGATATCGAAGCTGCCCAAGTTTGTTTATGGACGCCAAGAGAAATCAAGTCTCGAATCGCACCATGTTCCTGCAAGATTGAAAGAGCACAAATTATTAGTCTTGTTGGGTTGGACTACATCACCTTGGGCATTCTCAAATTTGAACGACCTACAAAAAGATCGAAATCCTACAAGTAAAGTGAACTCGCCTTGGAACAATGAAGTTCGCCATCTCGGTTGTAAAAATAAGGGTACTGTCAAAATTTAGAATTTTTTGTCATTCAAACAAAGCTACAGAATTATTTGAGTCCATTGATTCATATTGATATCTAACCATGCAAAATATAACTTTGAGATCATCAAAAGATGGCAAAACATAAAAACAATAATAAAAATGAAAGCTCATTTAAGGAACTACAAAGCGAGGAATTACACTGTGTGTGTGTGTGTTGTCATCAACAAAGAAATTTACTTATATGAATAAAACCAAATGTCCAAAAGCAGTATGTTGGGAATTTGAGAAAAAAAAAAAAGAAGCTGGAGCACTGAAATAGAGCTTCATAATGAGTTTGGGTTGAAAAATAAACAATGGTAACCTAGGCCAACTCAAACAAGTTATGCCTTCACGGGTTCAAATTTAAGCCATATAAAGGATTTGGGATGACCAGTTTCCTATTACAACCGATCATAACATGAAAGGAATGCCAATAATTTTCCAATGTTGTAAATACGCATGCAGAGGAATAAGGATTCCTTTAAACAAGTAGTGATAATTGAAAGTCTCCAATTTTGTTCAAAAGAAGATTGTCAGTGGTTAAAATAAAGCTAAATCAGAAAATAACTAATCGCACATGATTTGTTTTTCCTTGAATGACCTCATGCAGCGATCAATTAGATTGATCAAGTTCCCGATATCCAATATAGCAGTGAAAATTCAAGTAAGACTCATACCAAAATAGACCTCTGGTCCCGAGACAAAAAGTTCAATTAATTCAAAGTGTCTAATTCTTATGAAGGTGCCAAAAGATATCGGGCATCAAATATAGTTAATAATGCATTCTCTATATGAACGAACACCAATACGTTTAGAGCATACGAATTTACTATTCATTGAAACATTAAAAAATAAAATAAAAAGTATACTTTTTTAAGAAAAAACTCATTGTGCAAGAAGACCACATCGCGTCTTGTTTATCTAACCTGAACAAACCAACAAACAATCGGTATATCCATTTAATCTTCCCAGATAGAACCGGAGGTACAAACAAAGAAAATTACTCCATTAGAGTATGCAAAGTAATCGAGATATCTAACAAACAAGAAGATAAATAAAATATCAAATTTGAGTCATTTGTCCCAAAGATAACCTATTTTTTAAAATTCTAAATAACTTCTTGATTGTCAACACATACTAGGTTTCCTAGATAAACACAAGTAACATTGCAATCGGTTTGTCAAGAGATATAAGAGGTCTCATCAAAAGAACAAAGATACCTGTATTTCTTTAACTAAGTTCATATTGTTCATGTCCACACTAGTGCATCCAAAGTGCCATATATCGATCACTTGACGTAAAATCCAGAGTATATGGACCAAGTTACGCAGGACGAAAACAAAAGTTATCATTAGCAATATGACACTAGTCAGGCAATAGACAAAGAAGTAAGTTTTATTTAAGATAGTTGCCCAACAGAGCAGTATGAACATCAGTGAATGAACCATTGATCAAGCAACATCACCAAAAGACCAATTGTACTTTTAAGTCATTCAGAGGAACCGCAGCAACAATTTCATAAGGTCGTGGGCATGGAGAGACCAGAAAACCAAAGAAGAATCCAAAGATGAAGACATGGCCCAAAACAGAAAATTAAAAGGTTGTACCCAAGTGTTGTTGATTGTATTACAACCTAACAAAAAGTCCAAGATTCTACTTTACCAGACTACCGCCATATTTGATATTGAGGTTGGACAACTATAACTTTTAAGTTATAACATTATAATGTTCGGTAAATATTAATTACTGTGGATTGAAAGCTAAGTTGATTTAATCCACCACTTGCATGATGGAAAACCTATAATACCCTTATTTTTTTCAAAATTATTATTTAAAAGCCATATTTAAAAGTAATATTTTCTACACACTATTAAGCTACAACATCTAAACAACAAACATGGCCTATATTTTATTAAGAAAAGCATGCAATGGCACCCAACTTTTAACTCTAAAAATAACTCTAGCAAATTTAATTAAACATTGAAGCACAATTTCCCTTTTTATTTTCATAAAAATTCCTTCTTTTACCAGTCCCTTCAAAGTTGAATAACAAAAGCCAAATTACGGATTTTACTCCTCAAACAGAAATTCTAGAGCAAGTGTATGGTTAAGAACTCTGATCCCATTCTACTCATTTTACAAAATAAAACTCTTTATTACTTTTCAATTCCTTATCCACCTTCCCTTTTCAGCCAAGATCTTTCCATAGATAACAACATATTTTCAGCAAACTGATAAGTGCATATTTTTCATATATTTTGCTATTAATTTCTCCATCTTTTTTTTGTTTTGGTCTTAAATATTCTAGTTATTTTATTTAATTTTTAATTTAGTAAATTATATTTTATTGTGTTAATTTTTATCATAGTTTTATTTATTTTTTTATTTTAAGTATATTCTGGAATTAAAGAGAAATTAAATCAGACCATTCAGGAAAGAAATTTGATTGAAGATTGAGAGACAAAAGTGCACAAGAGATCAAGAATTGAAAGGAATTAAAAAATAAAGAATATTCTCTAATTAAAGCTTGTATGGGCCAAGCAAAATTAATGTTGCACATGGAGCTAAAATTGGAAAATGGAAGTCAAAAAGGAAGCCAAGCCATCACATGAAAGCAAAATTGGAAAACAAAGATTGCAAACCAAAAGTGGCCAGTGAAAGAAAAGAGAATAAAGCCTTTTGGCTTTAGGAAATCATGGCCAAATCATTATTGGCTTATTAATTGAAGCATGAAAGTGGCGGTTTTGGGCTTTGGATTTAATTCTTTCCATGCAAGGATTTAAAAAAGCCACAATTGAAGCATTATAAATAGGATCAAGCGGAAGCAACAAAGGGGGATTTTTTTTGCAGCCAAGAGGATTTGAGGAACCAGCAGCCGCAAGAAGGAAAAACAAGGGAGAAACCGAAAAGGAATTGAAGAAAAAGGCAGCCGCTTGAATTAATCTCCATGATTGGTTTTGTCAATTTTCTTATTCCCAATTCAATTATGTTAGGCTAGATTTTTATTTGGTTGAGGGTGAATTCAAAACCCCGAACATGTCACGTGATTAATTTTTAATTTCTATCATTCAATTTATTTAATTGAGATTGTTTATGTTCTTCTATAATTAATGTTCATGGTTTATTCTTGTTTTATTTGAGTGGCCAATTAGATAGGACATGAATAAATTCTATTGCTAGATTAAAATTCTTGATCCGTAATTATCTTGATATTTTAATCATTAGTAGTAGGTTGGAATCAGTGATTTCAATTGGAGAACATAACCTAAGTTAAATAATCCGAGCTTGTGTGTTTATTGCCTAGATCAACCTAATATCTTTCTCTGTTTAATGCTTTCATTATCTTAAATTTAAAGAGCTTGTTTTAAATTATTTAATGGTCAGAGATTAGGTGAAGAGCTTATTGTTGCCTACGGTTGATAGTTTCAATATAAATTGATGATAGAATTGATATATTATGTGCATGTTTGGTGGTGGCGAATGATCCTTTAACCAAAGTTTTTCATCATTATTATTTCTTTCTCCTTTAATTAGAGTTTTTATTAAATTCTTGTTCGTAGTTTTAATTTTTTTTATTTCTTACTATTTAGTTAAAAATTCATAAACCCCCCCTTTTATTTATAATTGGCATTTTTTTTAGTTTGATTAATTTATATTATTATTACTATTATTATTACTACTATTATTTTATTTTAAATCTTGCTTTAGAGTTGATAATAAATATAACTAGCATAATCTCTGTGGGATCAATCCTTATTCACTCTGTACTAATTATTTATATTAGTGGTAAGGTTTTAAATTTGGTGCACCTTAACGACACTATCAAATTTTTGGCGCCGTTGCCGGGGATTAGCGTCGAGTTTGTTTATTATCACTCGTTTTATTTTATTATTTTTATTTTTATTTCTTTTCTCATTTTATTTATTTATTTTATTTTAATTAGTTATTTTTTGTTCTATATTTAGATTTTCATGAGCATAGAGGACATTCGATTGAAACTCGAACAACTTAGAGCAACCTCATCATATTCAGAACTCGATTTTGCCATCCACATTCCACTCCCGAAGACAGAGCCAAGCAGCCCAGAACCCAAACCAATGGCTCAGAATAACAACCGAACACTTAAAGAGTTGGCAGCTCCTAACTTGGACCAGCAACCCTTATGCATTGAGAATCCAAACCCTCAGGTAAACTTTGAACTCAAATCTGGGATGATTCATCTTCTTCCTACTTTTCATGGTCTTGCAGGAGAGGATCCAAATAAGCACTTGAAGGAGTTCCATGTGGTCTGCTCCACAATGAAACCAGCCAGAGTTTCTGAAGAGCAAGTTAAGCTAATGGCCTTCCCATTCTCTTTGGCAGATTCAGCCAAGGAATGGTTGTACTATCTCCCCTCTGGTACTGTCACTACATGGAATGAGATGCGTCAGCTATTTTTGGAGAAATATTTCCCAGCATCAAAAGCTGGCAGCATTCGGAAAGAAATTTGTGGAATCCAACAGTATAATGGAGAGCCGCACGACTCGGGAGCGATTCAAAAAGCTATGCGCTAGCTTCCCCCACCATCAGATAAGTGATCAACTCCTTATTCAATACTTTTATGAGGGTCTACTGCCTATGGATAGGAGTATGATTGATGCCGCTACTGGAGGAGCACGCGTGGATAATACACCAGAAGTAGCCTGAAATCTCATTGCTAACGTCGCTGCTAATTCCCAACAGTTCAACACCAGGAACGATTTACTGCCGCCACCTAAGCGAGTTAATAAGGTAAGTAATACTTCGCTAGAACAATAAGTTTCAAATCTGACATTTTTGGTGCAACAATTAGCCCTAGGGCAATACGTGAGACCACGTGGCATCTGTTCCATGGGCGGGCATGCGACTGATATGTGCCATGCTCTCCAAGAGGGTTCACTTGAGCAGGCCAATGCAGTTGAGGGGTTCCTAGGTCAACCAAGACAAATGTATGATCTCTATTCTAATTTTTACAATGAATGGTGGAAGGATCACCCTAATTTTAGGAACCAACAACAAAGCATTCCTAACGTGGCATCGTCTCGACCACCGGACTACCCCCAATAGCAGGTGCAACAGCCTTACCAAGTTCGGCCACCTTTACCTCCTCAAAATCAAGGTACGTCTTTGGAAGATCTTGTAAAAGCTCTCGCTACTAACTCTCTGCAATTCCAACAGACTACCCAGACACAGCTCCAACATTTAGAGAATCAAATTGGCCACATCTATGAGTAGGATAGAAGGTAGAACTTCAGGAAAGTTACATTCTCAACCAGAAATTAATCCAAAGGAGAATGCTAGTGCTATGTCTCTTAGGAGCGGAAAGCAATTGGAACCATTATTAGCTAAGCCATAAAAAATGTCCACAACATCATCGCCCTCCGTGACCAATTCCTCCCCTGAGGCTCTTCCTTTAACAAGGAAAGACGATTCCCACTCGGCATTGACAGTCGATCCATCTGGCCAGGTAAGTAGCCCCTCACCTCGAATTAAGATTCTTTCCATTCCTCCACAATTTCCTAGCAGATTTAAACAATCCAAGAAAGAGGAGCAAGAAAAAGAGATCCTTGAGACATTTCGTAAAGTAGAGGTAAATATTACTCTACTTGATGATATTAAACAAGTGCCTCGTTATGCAAATTTTTTGAAGGAATTATACAGCAACCAGAGAAAGTTGAGCGGTAACAAAAAGGTACATGTTGGAGAGAATGTTTCTGCTGTACTTCAAAGAAAACTGATTGACACTAAAAAGTGTACATTTAATAAAGATAAAATTATTAGTTTTTCATTTATTGTGTCGATTAATGCGTTCATTATTTCTAAATTATTTTAATACTCCCCAAATATATTTTATGTTAAATTAATTCGTAATTTGTTAATTTTTATCTTGTAAATATTTTTCAGGAATAAAGATGAAATTAGAATTGAAAGCGGGAACAAAGAAGAACTACTGGAACACAATTGAGGAGATCTAATAATAAAAAAATAAAAAATAAAAAAAGAACAAAAAGACAAAAGAGTAAAAGGCAACCAAAACATTGGTTGCCTGTGATGGTCAGGAGGCCATCACGCCTCCTGGCCATCACACTTCTCAATATTTATTTACATTATAAAAAATAAAATAATAATATAATAATAAATTAAATAAGAATCAAAAGAATGAAGATGAGGCAATTGTTGCCTATAAAAAGAAGTATTAGGAAGGCGAGGGAGAGCTATTTTGAGAAGAGGCGAAGATTTTCTATCTTTCATTCTTTTCTTTTCTTGTTTCCGTTTGTATCAATTTTCTTTATAATATATTTCAAAAAGTTTATCAAATAAAAAGAGTGTTGTGTTTTCTTTCAATATGAGTAGCTAATTTTATTAAGCTGAGGTGAATGGTGAAGCTCAATGTTTCAAACTATTAATTATTATTATTTTCTCAAATGAGTTGTTAAGTTTATTTAATTCTTTTCTAATTATTTTTATATCATGTTAATTTATAAATCTCACTGGATTTTATGGTATTTTGACATAATGTCGTCACATTAATATAGTGCGGCACATTAGGTACTTTATTCTATATTTATCCATACACATAGAATTAAATGATATAATAATTAATTGGTAAAAGTGAGGCAAAATATAAATGAGAGAGTATTAAAATTAAAGTTTAAATATAAAGAGTGGATCCTAAACCTTAGCTTATTTTTAAATTAATTTTAAATAATTTCTTTTCCCCAGAATTAATTTTCTTAGTTTTACTAGATTTAAAACTCCCTGTGGTTCGAACCCGGTCTCACCGGGTTATATTATAACTAGACACTCTTATACTCGAAGGTAATACACTTTTGAGTCGTGTCAAAAACTTCCGCCTAAGTGCAAGGATCCAGGTACTTTCATTATCCCCTGTACTATTGGCAATACCAGATTCGAAAGATGTATGCTAGATTTAGGGGCCTCAATTAATGTTATGCCATATTCGATTTATAACTCCTTAAATTTAGGTCCAATGGAAGAAAGTGGTATAATTATTCAATTGGCTGACAGATCTAATGCTTACGAAGGTTGTGAAAGATGTTCTTATGCAGGTCAATGAATTGGTCTTTCCAGCTGATTTTTATATCCTTGAAATGGAGGATGAGTTGTCGCCCAATCCCACTCCTATTCTGTTGGGGCGGCCATTCCTTAAGACAGCCCGAACCAAGATTGATGTTCACGATAGAACCCTTACAATGGAATTCGATGGTGAAGTGATCCGCTTCAATATCTTTGAGGCAATGAGGTATCCCAATGATGTTCATTCTATTTTTGCCATAGATGATATTAATTCTTTGGTGCAGGATTTCTTTGAATTATCTGGTAATGACAGTTTTGAAATTGCCATAAGCAAAAATCTTACGAAAGATGATTCTAAGGAACATGCAAATTTGATAAAGTTGGATGATGAGGTAGAGGAAGCTATGGCGATCTTAGATAGAGTAGTCACATTACGCACCAATGGGTATAATGTCTCTTACCTTGAATTGCCTTTATTAAACGAGAAACTTTTACCTTCAATTGTGCAGGCACTTACCTTAGAACTTAAGCCACTCCCAGAGCACCTGCAATATATTTACTTAGGTGAAAATGAAACACTTCCAGTCATAATTGCTAAAACCCTCACTTCGGTTCAACAAGAAAAGCTAATTAGGGTGCTTCAGGATCATAAGACGGCGATTGGCTAGACCATCGCTGATATTAAGGGAATTAGTCCTTCCATGTGCATGCATCGCATTTTGCTAGAGGAATGGTCTAAACCAACGAGAGATGCACAACGCCGCCTTAATCCACCAATGATAGAAGTCGTAAATAAGGAGATACTGAAACTCCTTAATGTCGAGATTATTTATCCCATTTCTGATAGTAAATGGGTGAGTCATGTGCAAGTAGTTCCAAAAAAATCAAGCATCACAGTGGTCAAGAATGAAGAAAACGAGCTTGTGCCAACAAGAGTTCAAACTGAGTGGAGAGTTTGCATTGACTATCATAAACTGAATGCAGTCACTCGCAAGGATCATTTTCCTCTGCCATTCATTGATCAAATGCTTGAAAGGTTAAGTGGTCACTCTCATTATTGTTTTCTTGATGGTTACTAAGGTTATAATCAAATTGTTATCGCTCTGGAAGACCAAGAGAAAACGACCTCCACATGCCCCTTCGGAACATTTGCTTACCGACACATGCTGTTTGGTCTTTGTAACGCTCCTGCCACTTTTCAAAGATGTATGATGAGTATTTTTTCTGATTATGTGGAGAACATCATTGAGGTATTTATGGATGATTTTACAGTTTATGGTGATTCTTTCGATAGATGTTTAGATAACCTTATACTTGTTCTTAAACGATGCATTGACACTAACCTTGTGCTTAATTGGGAAAAATGTCATTTTATGGTTAATCAAGGTATTGTACTAGGCCATGTTATTTCTGAAAGGGGTATTGAAGTTGATAAATCTAAGATAGATCTTATTCGCTCCTTACCACCTCCCACTAGTGTGAGGGAGGTTCGTTCTTTTCTTGGTCATGCAGGTTTCTATCGTAGGTTTATCAAGGACTTCTCCAAGATAGCATTACCCCTCTGCAACTTACTTCAAAAGGATGCAACGTTTGACTTCAATGAAGAGTGCCAAAAAGCTTTTAAGAAGTTAAAAGAGGTTTTGACATCGGCCACTGTGATTCAACTACCGAGCTGGGATTTACCATTTGAAATTATGTGCGATGCCAATGACTATGCTGTTGGAGCCGTGTGGGCAAGCTTCCTCATGTCATTTATTATGCCTCTCGTACATTGAATGATGCACAACTTAACTACTCCACTATCGAGAAAGAACTTTTAGTAGTTATCTTTGCCTTTGAGAAATTTCGTTCTTATTTAATTGGATATAAGGTAATCGTTTACTCTGACCATGCAGCTATTAGGTACTTGCTCACCAAAAAGGATGCCAAGCCGCGCCTTATTCGATGGATACTTCTATTGCAAGAATTTGACTTAAAGATTCTAGATAAGAGAGGTTCTGAGAATTTGGTGGCAGATCATTTGAGTCGACTTACCTCTAACGAAGATACACTTCCATTGCATGAGAACTTTCCAGATGAGCAGTTATTACATGTAGGTATAGTTACTCCTGGTATGCAGATATTGTCAATTACTTGGTTACCAGGACAGTAACAAAAGAGATAACCCGTGCACAAAAGGCCAAGATCAAGAGTGATGCCAAGTACTATGTGTGGGATGAGCCATACTTGTGGAAGCATTGTTCTGATCAAGTTATTATAAGGTGCGCACCCGAAATTGAATTTACTTCTATTCTCACCTTTTGTCATACTTTGGCTTGTTGGGGACATTTTGGACCAAAGAGAACAGCCCTTAAGGTACTTGCGAGCGGTTTTTATTGGCCATCACTATTTAAGGATGCATATTTGTTTTGCAAATCTTGTGATCGTTATCAGAGAACATGTAATTTGGGACCTAGAAATCAAATGACGCAATCTCCTATTCTTATAGTTGAGATTTTTTATGTTTGGAGCATCGACTTCATGGGACCATTTCCTTCATCGTTTGGTAATCTCTATATTGTTCTTACTGTTGATTATGTTTCAAAATGGGTGGAAGCAAAAGCCACCCGAACTAACGATTCTAAGGTTGTGGTATATTTTATAAAGAGTAATATCTTTACAAGGTTTGGAACACTAAAGGAAATTATTAGCGATACAGGCACTCACTTTTGTAACAGGTCAGTAGAAGCCCTCTTTCGAAAATACAACATCATTCTTAACATCCCCAAACTAGTGGGCAAGCTGAGGTGTCTAATAGAGAAGTGAAATCAATCTTTGAAAAGACAGTTAATCCAAATAGAAAGGATTGGAGCTTACGACTTGATGATGCACTTTGGGCATATAAGACCGCATACAAAACTCCTATTGGTATGTCACCCTACAGGTTGGTATATGGTAAGCCTTGTCATCTTCCAGTGGAACTTGAACATAAAGCATGGTGGGCTGTGAAACAATGTAACATGGAACTGGACGCCGCCGGCCAACACAAAAAGCTCCAATTGCAAGAATTAGAGGAAATTCGAAATGATGCCTATGAGAGTTCACGAATCTATAAGGAAAAGACTAAGGCTTTTCATGACAAGCAGATCTTGAGAAAGAATTTTGAAGTTGGACATAAAGTTTTGCTATTCCATTCTCGCCTTAAGTTGTTTCCAGGTAAGTTACGTTCTCGATGGGTTGGGCCTGTTGTTGTTATTAATGTTTTTCCTCATGGTGCAGTTGAGATCAGGAGCTTAAAAACTTTCAGACACTCAATGTAGATGAGGCTCCACTTTATGAACCTGCGTACGTTGATGAGTGAAACTTGAGAACCATGTCAGGCTGAAGACAATAAACCAAGCGCTTATTGGGAGGCAACCCAATGGCTAGAGAAAAGATTTTGAGAGCACGCCATAACAGATTTGATCTTTCTCCCTCTCATTCTCATTTACTTTACCCACTTTGTGTTGAATTTTGTTTGTTTCTGTTTGCGTGTCTCATCTCATTTCCCCATGTTTAATTCTGTCTTTTGTTAGCTTAGGCTTACATTGAGGACAATGTAAGAATTAAGTGTGGGGGAGGGGTGGATTTTGAACTTAGTTTTTGTTGCTTCATCTTTTTCTTTTTACAAAAAAAACATTGTTTTGAACATTAGCCAGTGATAAGAATTTGATTGACAATGAATATGATTATTAGAAAGGGTTGAATATTACCTTAGTTTATACTTGATTCTTGTGTTAATTTTCTCTTAATCGAGATTCTTTAAACCATGAGCACTAATATCAATTCTTTCATAATTTTGACTTTGAATTTGAGATTGACGCAGCCTGAGTTGAGAATTTTAGATTGAGTAAATGACTGTTTGTCTTGATTCTTATCTCCACAATACATTGTAGTATACACAGGCACCATAGTCAGAAATAGCTACCTATAATCCTTAAGAGTGAAGCTATCCTTGAGTAATTTGGGCCTATGTACCACTAGTATGTAGAGGATAATCTACCATGAGAAAAAGGTTACCTTAAGGGGTAGAGTGAAAGCTCCTGACTATAAAAAAAAATTAAAAGAAAATGCACACAAATGCATGTAAAAGAAAAAAAAATTGGAGATCAAGATGATAAGATTAGTTTGACCTACTCTTTTCTTTGCTCGAGGCAAAGGCTGTGGATATTGCAGATTTTGGGAATGGATTTTAATTGAATTGATTCACACACACACTATGAGAATCAAAAGAGAGATGGGATTGACTATTGAATTAAAGTTAGAACTTCGATAATATTTGAAATTTTCTTTGAGCTATATGACTTATGCAATCTTTGAGGCTAGTTTTATTTTAAATTCCTTTGTTCTTTTTCTGCTATAAAAAAAAAATTGCAATGATGTTTGTGGGTATCATCGGTGAAGCCCTCACGAGACTATAACTAGTCCACTAGGACCGCCTAGGGGTTTAAAGGCTTGTTGCATACGCTAAATGAAATTGTGATTTCCTACGAAAGTGGACTAGTTTAGGTTTTCTTTTTATTTTTGTTCTAGGTTTGCTCGAGGACGTGCAAAGGGTAAGTGTGGGGGAATTTGATAAGTGCATATTTTCCATATATTTCGCTATTAATTTCTCCATCTTTTTCTTGTTTTAGTCTTAAGTATTCTAGTTATTTTAGTTAATTTTTAATTTAGTAAATTATATTTTATTGTGTTAATTTTTATCTTAGTTTTATTTATTTTGTTATTTTAGGTATATTCTGGAATTAAAGAGAAATTAAATCAGACCATTCAGGAAAGAAATTTGATTGAAGATTGAGAGACAAAAGTGTAAAAGAGATCAAGAATTGGAAGGAATTAAAAAATAAAGAATATTCTCTAATTAAAGCTTGTATGGGCCAAGCAAAATTAATGTTGCACATGGAGCTAAAATTGGAAAATGGAAGTAAAAAAGGAAGCCAAGCCATCACATGAAAGAAAAATTGGAAAACAAAGATTGCAAACCAAAAGTGGCCAGCACGTGAAAGGAAGGAGAATAAAGCCTTTTGGCTTTAGGAAATCATGGCCAAATCATTATTGACTTATTAATTGAAGTATGAAAGTGGCAGTTTTGGGCTTTGGATTTAATTCTTTCCATGCAAGGATTTAAAAAAGCCACAATTGAAGCATTATAAATAGGATCAAGCGGAAGCAACACGGGGGGATTTTTTTTGCAGCCAAGAGGATTTGAGGAACCAGTAGCCGCAAGAAGGAAAAACAAGGGAGAAACCGAAAAGGAATTGAAGAAAAGTCAGCCGCTTGAATTAATCTCCATGATTGGTTTTGTCAATTCTCTTATTCCCAATTCAATTATGTTAGGCTAGATTTTTATTTGGTTGAGGGTGACTTCAAAACCACGAACATGTCACGTGATTAATTTTTAATTTCTATCATTCAATTTATTTAATTGAGATTGTTTATATTCTTCTATAATTAATGTTCATGGTTTATTCTTGTTTTATTTGAGTGGCCAATTAGATAGTACTTGAATAAATTCTATTGCTAGATTAAAATTCTTGATCCGTAATTGTCTTGATATTTTGATCATTAGTAGCAGGTTGGAATCAGTGATTTCAATTAGAGAACATAACCTAGGTTAAATAATCCGAGCTTGTGTGTTTATTGCCTAAATCAACCTAATATCTTTCTCTGTTTAATGCTTCCATTATCTTAAATTTAAAGAGCTTGTTTTAAATTATTTAATGGTTAGAGATTAGGTGAAGAGCTTATTTTGTCTAACGACACGCTAAGGAAAGATTGACACTAACAGAACTTATTGTTGTCTACGGTTGATAGTTTCAATATAAATTGATGATAGAATTGATATATTATGTGTATGTTTGGTGGTGGCGAATGATCCTTTAACCAAAGTTTTCATCATTATTATTTCTTTCTCCTTTAATTAGAATTTTTATTAAATTCTTGTTCGTAGTTTTAATTTTTTTTATTTCTTACTATTTAGTTAAAAATTCATAAACCCCCCTTTTATTTATAATTGGCATTTTCTTTAGTTAGATTAATTTATATTATTATTACTACTATTATTTTATTTTAAATCTTGCTTTAGAGTTGATAATAAATATAACTAGCATAGTCTCTATGGGATCGATCCTTACTCGGTCTGTACTAATTATTTATATTAGTGGTAAGGTTTTAAATTTGGTGCACCTTAACGACACTACCACAAACCTTAAAAGACCTAAATATAAAACAAAATCGAGTTTACATATTAACACATGTAATTTCAACGAGGATGATTTTTCATATCATGACAAACTAACACCTATTTCTTTTTTACAGGAACATAATGAAGTGACTACGTTGATAAGTAGATTTCAAAATTAGTTAGAGCTAAAATTGCTAAAATTCCCAATGCAGCAATTGAAGGTCCACAAGAGCTGCATACAAATCAAAATACTGTTATGGGTCCTTAAAAGTCACATTTAAATCAAAATATCGTTATTCCTTATGCGCATCCGAATGTCCATAAGAATCCTTTGGAAGCATGGACTTATCCATCAAAATAATGGCGTGATTAATAGAAAGCCTTTGACCGACCACAAGAGTCCTATTTCAAGCGAAATAAATGAATCAAATCGGCCTGGTGATAGTAGTGCGGTAATCAATGAAGAAATTAACTCACAAGACAATGATGCTATTGAAGACACTGACAATGACAAATCCACTTCGTTAGAGACACATAGACATGATTTTGATGTACAGGGTAGCAAAGATAAACTACCAGACATCTCAGACAAATTGTTTATTGACTTAGTCATTCCCGAATTACGGCAAGCCGAACCAACAGCGACATCAAATATTCATCCAATGTTGACACGACTCAAGCTGAAACATACCCCTCACCTAGCCTTAGGTGCAGATCAAGAGATATACTGAGCAGCTTTAGAAAATACTATTTGAGTTAATGCGGTAAACAGAGAAATCAAAGCTCTAAATCAGAATAATACTCGGACTTTTGTTCCACGTCCAACAGATGCCAATGCTATAGGTTCCAAATGAGTCTATAAAATCAAGTACAAGGACTATGGCACAATTGATTGATTTAAGGCTAGACTTGTTGCCAAAGGTATAATCAAGTTCTGGTTTTGACTTTGAAGAAACTTTTAACCCTATAATAAAGCCAACAACTACAAGACTTGTCTTATCTCTTGGTGTAAGCTCCAAATGGCTCATTTAAAAATTTGATGTCAATAATGCATTTTTGCATCGACAACTCAAAGAAATGGTAGATAAAGGGCAGCTTCCAAGTGTCGAAAATTATTTATTGCCATCTCACATTTGTAAACTCCACAACTGTCTATATGGTCTTAATTAAGCCCCTATGTCCTGGTTTTTTTTTTTTTTTTGAAATGTCCTATGTCCTGGTTTAAATGCCTCTCCCATGCTTTTTTAGGCTAGATTTCATAACAGCGAAGCAGACACTTCACTTTTTAGTTATAATCGTAATAATGTTCTTCTTCTAATACTTATATATGTTGACGATGAGATTATCACATGCGATAGTGAGGACGAGAAACAAACTACGATCAACCAACTTAGCAGCCAATTTGTGCTAAAATGCCTTCGTATTCTTAGCTATTTTTTAGGAATAGAAGTCAAAAATTTTAATCATGGATTTTCCTATAACATGCAAAATATACAAGGGAGTTATTGCATTCAGTTTGGTTCGGTTCAGAGAAAAAAAAACCAAATAATTCACAAAATAAAGAACTGATTGGTTTTTATTTGGGTCGGTTCAAAATCAAACCACACGGAGAACCGACTAGTTCACTGTTTTAAAATTTTAGCTAGTATAAAGAAAAATTATTAAAATTCTTAAACCAAACCAAGCCAAAGTGGAACAAACCAAAATAATTTAACTCCGTTTGCTTCAGTTGGTCAATTAGGTTCGCATATTTATAAACCAATGGATTTTGATTTGGTTTGGTTCAAGGGTAAAACCAAATCAAACCGAAGCTGTTAACGCCCAGGCTAAAGTACACCTATTACAACACCTACCACGGTGAAAACAACATTAGCTTTGGACAATCAAGAACCTATGATTGCTACATAATATCAAGGCCTAGTAGGCAGATTGCAATACCTTACCACTACGAGACCTGGTATAGCACATTCAATTAATTGCATTTGCCAGCACTTCCAAATTTGACAAAGGCGGATGTTGATGCCAAAATCTGGTCGAGCTTATGATAGTAACTAGGTTTCCTTGTCAACACTTGAATTTGTTTTGATAGGGAACCGGGGAACTGTTAACTTATGGCAAGCGAGCATAAGATCTATTCCTGGCATGTCATCATGCGACCAGGCAAATACATCTGCATATGCTTGTAAACAGTATACCAGCTTTTTCTTTAACCCCTCTTCCAAATTCGACCAAATCTTGACAATTTTTTTCTGGATCTTCTTGCTTTATGCTTTCTATGTCAATCTCTTCAACCGACTCCTACCTGCTTTTTTTGGCGTCTCCTTAAGCGTCCAATGAGGTGATTTTCATTGGTTCCTTTGCTTCTGCTGCATAGCAGCCCCAAGCAATCCTTTGATCTCCCTTTACAACAACTATGACACCATTCACCTGATATTTAAGAGCCGGGAGAAGCTATATGCACTCTAAAAATTACTTTGAACACTCTATTACTATGTGCACTCATCTATTAATTTTTTAAAAAAGTGAATTATACTTTGTACACTCTTTAAAATACCAAAAACATCCTCACTTAATTCTTTTTTAAATTAATCATCTTAATTACTCTACACACACATGAAAATGCTATATACACTCAAACAAATAAATCAATTGAACAATATATCATTTGGCCAAATCAAGGACTCTGTTTGCTCTTGCTTCAAAAATTCGAAATTTAAAATCATGAAGAGAAGTGAAGATGAAATTTTTAATCGTAATAGTTGATTAACTACACTCAACAATCATGGGCAAAACACGTGGTATGGCGAAGTCAAACCGTCAAACTCAAAGGTGGGCTAATAAATCATACAACAAGTGTCACCTCGGCGACAAATGGAATAAACCATTTGTTGGTTCTTCCCATGGAAAAAATATTTTAAAGTAAATTGTAAAAGAATACAGACGCAAACATAAGATATTTTAAAACAAATTGTAAATACTACGCTCGTTCATCATAACAAATTATAGAGTAATTTAAAGCAATGATCGCTGCCTGTTCATCAAAAGAATACAGATGCCACATACACATGAGAACACACTCCTCATGTAGAAATTAAAGAATCTATTCTATCTAGTTTCAAGACCCACAAACGAGACACATGCTAGCCATTATGTTATGCTTCAAAATTGAAATTCAATACTTGAATTCAGGACCCTTCAAACGAGAGACATGCTAGCCATAATATTGTACTTCAAAACTAAATTTCAATACTTGAATACAAAGTTACATGCTAGCCATAACATTATACTTAAAACTGAATTTCAATATTTGAACATCTTGTTATCTTCAACTCCACCAAATTTAGAGGGCAATCAATTCAACTACCTAACCATCGGGAAGGGAAAAAACAAGAAAGAGTATTTGTGTTGTAAATTAGAAAATTAGGATCACACATGCCTCATTAAAGTTAAAATCTTCACATATTGAGTTTCCTCTGTAACTATTAATTTGAGATATTTGAAAGAAAAAAATTAAGATTTAAAATAGTAAGAAAATTAAACATTAATTGCAGTGCCTTAAATGAGCGTTCAAAGTAATAATATTATATATACTCATAATAAAGTGTCCTTAATAGTATTTTATATTATGGGTATTTTTGTAATGAAAATATTTATAAAAATATGAGTGTTTAGAGAAACTTTTAGAGTATGTATAGCCCCACCCTTAAGAGCCATGTAATAATTGGATATTACTGCTTTACTAATTCTCAAGAAAGGTCTGCCCAAGATTCTTTGATATGAGCTGTCTTCATCAACTAACCCGAAATATAATATCATGGTCTTCTGGAATGAAGTGGAGTTTATTGTTACAGGCAATTTGAACACACCAAGAGGAGTCAACTTTCCCCCATCAAACCCCTTCAATGATGTGCTAGTATTCTTCAGTTTCAAATCTATAATTCCCATTTCATCCAAGATCGATTTAAATAAGATGTCTGCCAAGCTCTCAGTATCCACAAGTATTCGGTCGAATGTTTTGTTCGCATTGGATGAGCACCATCAATGAAACTATCCAAATAATGATTCCTTACTAAGTCCTCAACCTAGTTCTTGAGGTCTCGACAACGCATTATTGCGTGACCATAGGTGTTATGAAATTCACAGAATTTGCTCATGTCTCGCTTATTGGCCGCTTTTGCTATTGGGGATGGGGGATATAACAAGCCATGGTCTTTAATCATGTAATATAGTTCTTCCAAAGGGATTGTCAAAAGAGTATATTGTTTGTACGTCGGGCTTTGGTCGATTATCTGCATAGCCTTGTCCCTAGGGAACCCTCTGTGCATGTGGCTGGGTAGTGGGGAGTTTGGTTTGTTGAATATGGTGTCTAGTAGATAACAGGCTATCGGAGCATTATACCGAGGGTGCTTATGTGGTTGGTTGGGTTCCCCTAAGTGATTTCTGCCGGAAGAGTGAAGAGTTGGCTGTGTTAGAATTGAGTTGGCCTCGGACGAGGCTGGTAAGGGAGTGCTTGACCACTTACTCCTCCATTTAAGGATGGTTTGTCGCTTTGGTTAATAGGCCTGCCCACGTTTTGGACTTTTTTTTCAAATTCCCGAGCTTTTCAACCCTTAATCTCACTGCCTTTTGTTCCTCGATTTCAATGTCTCTTTTTGCCTGCTCGTATGCTACGAAGTATGATTGTATGGCTAGATTTCTTAAGTTATACTAGAGCCACCCTATCTTTACCCCCTTCTTTAAGCCCTTTCAAAGTCTGTGGATGGTTAAAGGACCTAAGGTCAAGAACAGTACAATGATACTTGTTCAAGAACTTCTTGAGGGTATCATTTTCTCTCTGTTTGATTCCTAAGAACTCTATCATATCATCTTCTGGAGCTACTGCCTTGTGAAATTGTTCTGGAAATTCCCGGCACATCTACTCGAAGCTTCTGATACTACCTCAAGGTAATTTTCGGTACCACCCGTGCACACACCCTTCCAAAGTTAATGGAAATACTTCACACCTCTGGGCCTGTGTTAAACCTTGTACCCCGTCATATCATTAAAACGCTCAATATAAACTAAAGGATCACTCTTCTCAAAATACTTGAGGTCGAGGAACCGAAAATCTCGTGGAATTATTGTGCTGATGATTTCTTTTGAAATAGGTGATTTACTGTCTAGCATAATTCTCCAACTTAGTGTCTTCCACCGCCCTTGCGGCTCTTCAATCACCTGAGCTAATCTGCGCACCTCATCCTCCAGCTCCATAACGCGTTCTGGGTTTCATGTTGCGACCTAATCATGTTCTCACCCTATATCATTTAGGTGTTGTCTCAATTCTCTTTCTCGAGCACTTGTTCCTCCTCTGTGTTTAATTGACCATGATTCTCTCTTAGCTGATCTTTCACTCGAATACTCTGATCATTACAGAGCCGAACCCCTTCGTCACAGCTCTATTCACCTTGGGTAACTCTATTACTAGGGCCAGAGACATTGGCGTTTTCCACCTAGGATTTCTCCCATCTGCCCTTCCCTTAATTTTTGAAGGACAATGTTGTGCAAATTTTAATGTACTAGCAAGCGCACGAATCTATTGTAGTATAGACTAATGGTGACGAGTGTCGATCCCACGAGAAGGTGGATTTTAATTGTGTATAGAATTAATTTTGTAAATGGGTTGTTGGATTTATAGTGGAAATGATTTGGAATATGCTAAAACTTAAATTAAAATGGCGAGAATAAATTCTAAATTTAGAATTGAAATGACGAGAATAAATTGAAGAGAATTCTATTGAAATAACGTACTTGGGTATCTGGATCCGTATCAACATGCATCATGTGCTAAATAATCCGTATTAATGTCAATTAAATCATGAGGGGGGGATCCACACCTCATGAACCACGCTCTAATCAATATGGTGCTAAGGGCTTATCGTGCCAAATAATAATAACCTTGTACTAGGGGGCCGGTGAAACCAAGGCGGTACTAGACAAGATTAGTATTATTTGTCGACGATAAGTCAAAACATCCACAAAAATTAGAGGGGAAGAGAAAGTAAATTTACCAAATAAAGCCCATGACACATGTTGAGACTTCACCTTCAACCCAAGCTTGAAAGAAAATTAGCCACTCATAATTGAACTAGGGGCAAAATGGGAATTTATTAAAATATGAAGAAAATACAATATGGAGAGGGAATTACAGAAAATGGAGTCCAAAAATGGATTCAGAGATATCAAATTAGGGGGGGAGGCCCCCTTTTTATAGATACATGGAGTAAATCATGGCCATCGGATTAAAAACAGTTTGATTGCGCCACGTCATGATGCAGCGGTTTGACCACGCGGATGAATAACATGGTTTTGATGAGAATTTGGTTGAAAATAATCCTGTGTGATACATGTACCATACGCGAGATTTTTAGTCCACTGATATGCTGTCACGTCACCATCAACAGTACATAAGAATTTTAGCCCAACAGGATCGTGACACCTCATCAGTCAATGCCACATCATCGGTCAATGCCACGTCATCGTCCGTCTAAGTGAACAGTGTCGTGAACAGTAACGCATATAGTACCGTACGTGTGAATAGTACCGTACATGTGAATAGTATCATTTTTCCTTTTATGCTCCTCCTAAGGTTTTCGACCGTCCTGAGTTCAAAAGTGATGTCCGTTTTGCCGTCTGATCTCTCCTTTATTGTGAAATGACTATAATACCCCTAAAATACATAAAATACTTAATTAAAATAAAACACATGTAATTAAATCACAAGAAGGTTAAATACATAAAAGTAAGGGTTGTTTGTAAGACTTGAAATGTAAAATGATGGTTTTCTCCTTTATAAATATGCATTTTCTAACACTCAACACACCCCCCAACCATCTTATTGCTAGTCCCTAGCAAATGAAACGAAAACAAAATTCAAATTCAAAATGATTTTTTTTTTCTTAGAAACACTCGTGTTTATTCAATCAGATTAATGATAGCAATCAAATAAAAATATAAGCATTATCTCTAGTCTAAAGCAACATCACACCCACATCAACCATCCACATGAATCAGCCCAATAGACTTTGTTATAGCTACTTTCAAGAATGACATGTCAAACCCCAAAATCTCACTGGAAGTAGTGACACTCTCACAAAGAAATTAAAACCAATAAAAATAGTCACTCCAATGAATGGTAATTGAGAGAGAAAATAATAAAGAAGTGATATCACATGCTCTCACCAAGATGAAATAAATATGCCCTCAGCTTAGAAATAATACGATCTCAAGTCAAACAAAAATGCTAGTCAACCCAATTTATTTATCTTTTTTTTTTATTATGCACCACTACATCTTTTTAGCCCACATCACTAGCTTCTACTTCAGATTATAGTTCCCTAAAATCAAGAAGGACTTTTATTAGGATGTAACGTAGGCTAGGGGCATGGTTAACAAAGAAGGGAGATAAGGAAAACAAAGTGTATGTTTGAGAAAAATGCAGATGAATTTTATTTTATTTTTTTGGAAGTTGCAAGGTGGAT
Source organism: Citrus mangshanensis (assembly GCA_030449895.1). NCBI lineage: Eukaryota > Viridiplantae > Streptophyta > Magnoliopsida > Sapindales > Rutaceae > Citrus > Citrus mangshanensis. Next base: position 198,281 of record JASUUJ010000327.1, on the reverse strand, counting down.
TTCACCTATTATTGTTATTATTATTATTTTTTTTTTGAAACAATTTTTTTTTTTTTGCTTTTGCTTGGCACAACTTCACTGAACAAAAATAATTATTTACATTTTTCTCAAACATAAATAGGTGATGGAACTTATAAGACATTGGGTAATACTCCAAATCGGAGTGGGTCAAGATGATAAGTTGACAAAGAAAAGGTTTTTTTTTTTTTAAAGGCTCAAAAAGGTTAACTATGGATATTTAATAAAAGGGATGGCTAGAAAGGCTCAAACGGATCAAAGATAGCCTTTCCATCGTCTTTTAGGGCTCTAAATAATTATCCATATCTACTAGTTAGATGGGCCTCCCAATGTAACAACACACATTTTTTCTTTTTTTTTTACAATTTTTTTTAAGGGTTAACTCAAAAGCAATTTAGAGATCGTGTGTAAAATAACAAACTGCTAAGCTGTATAAAGAATGGGCAAAAGGGTTATTCTCCAAGAAAAATAAGAGGCTCAAAAACTCACTTGGTACTTATTATGACATGTTCATTCCTTTAAGCAACTCATATTTGTCTCCGACATCAACATGTAGAGTAGCAAACATAATGTAACATCACTTAAGACTAAAGATAATACAAATACTAAAATTTGAAATTAATCATGTCATCCAATGTTAAAACAAATCACACAATTTTTTTTTTAAACAACATTCTACCCCCCAACCTATTCTAAATATGAAAGGAAAATATACATGCAGAAATGTGAAAATGATGCATAAAAACTAATTAGAAAAGTTACACGTAAAATGATAGAAAATAAATTTTTTTTTTAACTTAGAAGATGCGTTTCTAGAGGCATTACACTCCATATTCAGCCATCTTCGACTCAAAAATTTGAAAATATATATTTATAAGGAGAAATGAAAAGAAAAAAAAAATAAACATCAAAACATAATAAAGAAAAAGAAAATGTCTGAATTTTTTTTTTAGTTTTTTTTTACTTTTTTTTTAACGATGAAGATGCGTTTCTAGAGTCACTACACTCCATATTCAGCCATCTTCAACACACAACGTTAGCAACAGTTAGTTTCTACAACAAAAATTCAGTAAAAACTTGACCAAGATTCCACAATTGTCGACTATTCCCTCCCCCCAACCAGAACGAAACATTGTCCTCAATATTTTAAAGGAAAGAAGTAGAGTTTAGAAGACATCACCTGGGTGGTGTAACACAGAAGAAAATATTTACAGGCGAAGAGTTAAATCTAATTTGTACTTCTTGTTACCATCATTATTTGGACGCTCCAACACAAAGGTCCAGCTCTGGTTTATAAGCTTGTAACATATCAAGTAGCTCATTAGCAGTGTGAGCACAAATAAAAAGTTTTTTCGCATGGGAAGGAATGAAGTAGTTTTTTATTGCATGGTTAAGAAATGCGATAAAGCCATCATAAAAGTTATTGACATTTAACAAACCGATGGGTTTCTGGTGAATGTGCAGATGGGCCCAAGATGCTAGTGTGATAAGTGCCTCTAGTGTTGCAAGATCTCCTGGAAGGAAAATAAAAGCATCAGCATGATTAAGCATTTCAGTTATTCTTTCTTGCATACCTGAGACGACTAACTCTTCTCGAGTGATGATGGTTTTAGGACTCTTGGGATGATGCCTAACACTTGACTTCCTCTGATAAAAGCTGCTTCTGAGACCATTTTTGATAACCCTCGATTACCTCCTCCATACACCAAGTGTAATTTTCTCGCTGCTATGCTTCGGCCAAGATCTATGGCTGCCTCAACGAACTCTTTATGTTTGCCATAGGTAAATCTAGAAAGTACGCAAATGTTCTTGAATTGTCTATTGGGAGTAGCTACCATTGCGATACTTCTCAAAAATAATTTGTGATTGCTTGACAAAAGAAATCACATTTAAGAGTCTTGGTGATAATGGGTCACAGTTGTGTATGAGGTAATATGTCAGTGTCAAATAACGCGTAAAGCACGTGGCTCGCGAGTCAAAAAGGAAGCAGTAAAAAAAAGGAAAAAGTGAATAGTAATAAGGAAAAAAAATAAACAGTAATGAAATCATTAAAGACAATAATTCAAACAATAAAACAATAGTGAAATAAAATAACAGTAAAGTAAAAGGATATTTACAGGTAGTTGCGACTGTGGCTCACATCTTCCTCTGGTTTTACGTTCAGAAACGGCTTGAACGCCCTCTATGGATCGAGGATAGGCTTCCCATCCAGTTTTCTTATAAACTGGCAAACAGGGTCGTTTATAGTCAGATTCCCGAGACTATATCGTGCATGCTCTTTCTGGAATAATGGCCATAACTGGAGAATCGCTCCTTGCACATATCCACTGGGATGCGTTTCAAGAGACAAAATGATATCATCCAATGACTCCTTATTCAAGCCATCCTTAATGAATTGAATTTTATCTTCCCTGTTATCAGACACCATTCCTAAAGAACATAGGTTTCTATCGCAACTCATTCTAGCACACTTATGACAAGCAACAGAAATTCTTCGAGCTCGTCGTTTTCTTGCATAATTTCCTTTACCACAACCAGGCATGAATGCAATAAATTTTGGAGGTAACTCACCTGCCAATCGTACTTTCGCTTCAATTAACCAACGGATGTCAGCAGGTATGTTATTCCTCATGAGCAATCGCATACGTTCGGACCGAGCTTTATAGATCGTAAGGAGGGCATTCTGAGGAAGTGAAGGGAATCGTTTGTGAAGCTTCGCTAGAGTCTCATTTTTGTCCATATCTTCGCCTCAGAATATCAGTTATTATGGGAAACTGAAGTAACCGACTTGATTGTTACGGAGTACTGTTATCCGCCACTTCACCAGGGTAACAAACTAAAGCACACAAACAGAAAAACAAATTAAAACAAACTAAGAAAATTAAAATCGTTCTCTTATTGAATTTACCTCAAGCTCCAACTGGATGTCGTAAACACTTCTCTCAATGTCTCTGAGTTGGCTTTCTAAACCCTCAACATAGGCTACTAACTCTGGTGGTTGTAGAGCCCAAATGCGTTGTGTTTTACAAAATTGAATCTGCCTTTTGAGATGAGTTTTGACACGTTGAAGTAGTTTAAGAATGTTCAGGAGGAACGGTCTAAGTATGAGACTCATGATTAAAAATGATAAGAGAAAACTTAATGGTAAAATAAACATACTTATGCAAAAATAATTTCAATTAGCAAAAGAATAATAATAAAAAGAAAGAAAGAAAAATCAAATCAACGAAAAGAAAAAAAATCAATTCAAATTTAGTGGGTCACTCAAATTTATTTCGGTGTCTTTTTCATGTGGTTGGTACTCTAGATATGGATTTAATCTTTGACCATTAACTTTAAACGTGACACCGTTCTTTGGGTCCTTAATTTCAATTGCCCCCTGTGAAAAAACAGTATGAACAATAAAGGGACCAGACTAACGAGAGCGTAACTTACCTGGGAATAGGTGCAAGCGAGAATTGAATAAAAGCACTTTCTGACCTGGAGTGAACGATTTTCTCATAATTTGCTTGTCATGAAAGACTTTTATCCGTTGCTTGTAAATCTTGGCATTTTCGTATGCGTCATTGCGAATTTCTTCAAGTTCTGCCAGTTGTAATCTTCTTTCTGAGCTGGCTTGCTACATGTCAAAGTTGAATTTCTTGATGGCCCAATAAGCATGATGCTCGAGTTCCACAGGTAGGTGGTAAGGTTTTCTATAAACTAGCCTATAGGGTGACATCCCAATCGGGGTCTTGAATGCTGTTCTATATGCCCATAATGCATCATTGAGTCGAAATGACCAATCTTTTTTGTTTGGTCTCACCGTCTTTTCTAATATGTGCTTTATTTCTCAATTAGAGATCTCAACTTGTCCACTGGTTTGCGGATGATACGGGGTCGCCACTTTGTGTGTGATTGAATACTTTGTCAAAAGAGCTTTGAATGCTTTGTTACAAAAGTGGGCACCACCATCACTGATTATTGCTCGAGGGAATCCAAAGCGTAAAACAATGTTGCTTTTCAAAAATTCTATCACCACCTTGTGATCATTGGTTCGACATGCAATTGCTTCTACCCATTTTGATACATAGTCAACAGCAACCAATATGTATTGATGGCCAAAAGAAGAGGGAAAGGGTCCCATGAAGTCGATACCCCATACGTCAAAAATCTCAACCACCAAAATTGGATTTAGTGGCATCATGTTCCTTCGTGTAATGCTCCCCATTCGTTGACACCTATCACATGAAGAACAGAAAGTGTAAGCATCTCGAAATATAGTTGGCCAATAGAAACCACATTGTAAAACTTTAGTCTCTGTTTTCTTAGCACTGAAATGACCTCCACAAGCTTGTTCATGGCAGAATGAAAGGATATTCTGAATTTCATTTTCTTGGACACATCGTCTAACAATTTGATCCGCACAATACTTGAATAAATACGGGTCATCCCAAAAGAAATTCTTTATTTCTACAAAGAATTTAGTCTTATCTTGCTTGGTCCAATGCTCTGGAAGTTTACTTGTAACAAGATAATTAATTATATCAGCATACCAAGGTAATACTTCCACACTCATTAATTGTTCATCTGGAAATGACTCATTCTATATTAATGGCTCTGAGTGAAATGGAGAGACAGGTGGTCCGCCACAACATTTTCTGTGCCTTTCTTATCTTTGAATTCCAAGTCAAATTCCTGCAAAAGTAACACCCAACGAATTAGTCTAGCTTTTGCATCTTTCTTTGTGAGAAGATATTTAAGAGCAGCATGATCTGTGAATATAATTATTTTGCAACCAATGAGATAAGATCGAAATTTCTCTGCAAACACTTGCTAGCATTTCTTTTCGTAGTTGAATAATTCAAGCGTGCATCATTCAATGTCATACTAGCATAGTAAATAACATGGGAATTCGATCAACTCTTTGTCTGCTCTCTGCATAATCGGATGCACACATGAGCTCAAATGATAAGCTCCATTTGAATGATGGGTGATGATGTCAACAACTGCTTCAATTTTTCAAATGCCACAAGACATGAATCATCAAAGATAAAAGGTACATCCTTAGCAAGTAAATTGCATAAAGGTCTAGAAACTTTGCTAAAATCTTTAATGAAACGTCTATAGAAACCAGCATGCCCAAGGAAAGATCTTACTTCTCTGACTGTTTTAGGTGGAGGAAGATTAGAAATGAGATCCACATTGGCTTTGTCAACCTCAATACCTTTGCTCGAAATGATGTGACCGAGAACAATACCTTGTTTTACCATAAAATGACACTTCTCCCAATTTAAGACCAAGTTCTTTTCGATACATCTCTGTAGAACTAGCGTTAGATGATGTAAACATTGATCAAACGAATCACCAAAGATAGAAAAGTCATCCATAAAGACTTCAAGAAATCGTTCAACCATATCAGAAAAAATACTTAGCATGCATCGTTGAAATGTAGCAGGTGCATTGCATAATCCAAATGACATTCTCCTATATGCAAATGTGCCAAAAGGGCAAGTGAAAGTAGTTTTCTCTTGATCTTTTGGTGGTATGGGAATCTGATTATATCCTGAGTAGCCATCTAGAAAGCAATAAAATTCGTGGCCTGCTAATCTATCAAGCATTTGATCAATAAATGGTAAAAGAAAATGGTCTTTACGTGTGACAGAATTCAACTTTCTATAATCAATGCATACACGCCATCCTGTAGTTACTCTAGTTGGTATCAATTCATTATCAGCATTGGTAACTACTGTGACTCCTGACTTTTTGGGGACAACTTGCACAGGACTGACCCATGAACTATCAAAAATTGGGTAAATGATACCTGCGTCTAATAGCTTAAGGACTTGATTAACAACTTTTCATATTAGGATTTAACCGACGTTGCATTTCCCTAGTAGATTTAGCATTTTCATCAAGGTGAATGTAATGCATGCAGTCTACTGGGTTTATACCTTTTATGTCTGCTATGGTCCATCCTAATGCTCCTTTATGATCTTTTAAAACATCCAACAACTTACCTTTTTGTTCGTCATTTAGGGATGATGAAATGATTACTGGTAAAGTACTTTCTTCCCCCAAAAATGCATATTCCAATGTGTTGGGCAATGGTTTTAACTCAAGTTTCGGTGGTGATTCTGATGATGGGATGAGTTTCTTCTCTGATGGTGCTAGTTGTTCAACTCTTGACTTCTATTGATTAGTGTCCATAGATGGAGCTGAGTCAAGCAGGGCGTTGACCTCATCGACTGATCTGTCAATATCAAAATCAAAACCAAAGTGAGTTAAGCATGTCTGTAAAGGATCATCACTAAGGTTTGAAATAAAAGTGTCATCAACTAATGCTTCAATTAAATCCACATCAACAATTCCATCATCTGCATTATGAGGTTGTTTGGCAATGTTGAAGATGTTCAGCTCCATAGTCATATTACCGAAGGACAACTGCATACCAGTCCTGCATTGAATGTGAGCATCTGCAGTTGCCAAGAAAGGTCGGCCTAGAATAATAGGGATATGCTTCCTCGAGTCCTGTATTGGTTGAGTATCAATTACAATGAAATCAACAGGAAAATAAAACTTGTCTACCTGGATAAGCACGTCCTCCACAATACCACGAGGTATTTTCGTGGACCGGTCTGCAAGTTGTAACACCACTGGAGTTGGGTGTAATTCTCCCAGTCCAAGTTTCAGCGAGTAAGGCAACAAATTTACACTAGCTCCTAAATCCAACAAAGCATTCTCAATTGTGTGGTTCCCTATACTACATGAGATAGTGGGGGAGCCTGGGTCATTGTATTTTAAAGGAATTTTATGTTGGAGTATAGAACTAACGTTTTCTGTTAAAAATGCCTTCTTTTGAACATGCATATTTCTCTTTTTAGTGCAAAGGTCTTTAAGAAATTTGGCATACGATGAAACTTGTTTAATAGCATCAAGCAAAGGAATGTTAACACTTACTTGTTTGAAGATTTCGAGAATCTCACCTGTGGATTTTCCCTTCTTGCCTTTAGCTAACCTCTGGGGGAATAGAGCTTTGGGAACGTATTCTCGTGGGTTGGTTTCTTCTTTCTCCTCCGGTGGTGAGTCCTCAACATTCACAGGTACAATTTGATTTTCTTTTGTCACCGGCATCTCCACTTTGTTGTCGACTTCCTTTCCTTTTCGCAAGGTCATGACTGCTTTGACCTCTCCATGCTGCTGTGGTGAACTGGTACTTGCTTCATGTACTCCTTTAGGATTAGGCACTGGTTGACTTGGAAACTTCCCTTTCTCAACGGTCATTGCCAAGGTCTGAACTGAAGAAGCAAGTTGTCCCACCATCTTCTCGAGGCTTGAAACTGATTGAGCTTGTGAGTTGAAGCCCGCTCTCAACTCATTTCGTAGTCCATCAATGGTGCGATTTTGTTGCTCAATCGTGGAGTGAGTAACATTCTTGAAAGAATGCATCCTCCCATGGTGCAGGTTGAGAGTAGTTAAGTTACGATTGTATGGTCTAAATTTGAGAGGCTTGAGGAATTTGAGGAATTTTGGTTGCGAGGCTGGTCCATTTTGTTGGAGTCCTTGAGACCATGAAAATTTGGGTGGTCTCTCCAGGGTTATATGTGTTGGAGTATGGGTTGTAATTTGATGGCTTTCTCATTACACCTATGGCATTGGCTTGATCGGAGTATGAGTCAGGGTCATGTGGTTCTGTTGATTTAGCAGTCGATAATGATGCTATTTGTCGAGCAAGACCTTCAACCATCTCCTTGACTTCTTTGATTCCCAAAGTTGACTCGCCAATGTGAACCTCATTCACTCCTTTAATCTTTCTAGTATTCCTGAGTGATCGACTCCGTTGTTGGGAATTTTCCGCTTGTCGCTGGAAAAACTCCCAAATTTCTGATGCACTTTTTGACATTAGCTCTCCTCCACTTGTTGCCATTAGCCATTCTTGCACATTCGGCAATAATCTCTCCAAAAAGTATTGGCATTGGTGCCATTTCTCGTACCCATGATGTGGACACTTCAAGAGTAGCCCATTGAATCGCTCCCACGTTTTGAAAAATTGCTTGTCCTCTCTCTGGGTAAACTCCGAGATTTCCCTGCGAATAGCATTGGTTTTATACACTAGGAAATATTTATTTAAAAATTTAGTTACCATTTGTTCCCATGATGAAATGCTATTAGCAGGCAAAGTATTTAACCATGAACGAGCTCTATCTTTTAAAGAAAATGGGAATAATCTAAGCTTTACATCATCATCTGAAAAATTCTCATATTTAAATGTTTGACAAATTGCATGAAAATCATTCAAATGATTATATGGGTCCTCATTTTCTAGGCCATAGAATGTGGGGAGACAATTTAGCACACTAGGTTTTAATTCAAAACTCCTAGCAGCTACATTTGGGTATCGTATACATGATGTGCTCAAATTAGCTAAGGGACTGAAATAGTCCTTAAATGGCCTCTCCTGTGGTGCTTGTAAATCCATTCCAAATTTATTTTTAATGTGCTTTTGTGTGCGAAGTGTTTTTTCTAATTCAAGGTCTATAGGTTCAAGATTAGGAAATAATGACCTACGACCATGCATGCAAAACAAATAAAATAAAAATGAGAACAAAACAAATAAATAAAAATAAAGAGGAAGGAAAAATTACGATACTAACCTTATCGCGCTATTACAACCTTACTATAAAAATACACAAAAATAAATACGTGAAATAAATTAACTAAAAATAAATTAATAAGATAAAAAAAAATTACAAAGAAAAATAAATTGAAAATTTAAATTACAGAATTTTAAAGAAGAGAAGAAGAAAAGAAATACTAACCTTTAAATGTAGATTCACTTTTTTTTATTCTTTTTTTTAAAAAAAATACAAGAAAATAATTTAAATGGAATTATTCACAAAAATTAATTCTATGAATTAAAATTACTTACCTCCCCGGCAACGGCGCCAAAAACTTGTTGTACAAATTTTAATGTACTCGCAAGCGCACGAATCTATTGTAGTATAGACTAATGGTGACGAGTGTCGATCCCACGAGGAGGTGGATTTTAATTGTGTATAGAATTAATTTTGTAAATGGGTTGTTGGATTTATGGTGGAAATGATTTGGAATATGCTAAAACTTAAATTAAAATGGCGAGAATAAATTCTAAATTTGGAATTGAAATGGCGAGAATAAATTGAAGAGAATTCTATTGAAATAACGTACTTGGGTATCTGGATCCGTATCAACATGCATCATGTGCTAAATAATCCGTATTAATGTCAATTAAATCATGAGGGGGGAATCCACACCTCATGAACCACGCTCTAATCAATATGGTGCTTATCGTGCCAAATAATAATAACCTTGTAGGTGAAACCAAGGCTTAGACAAGATTAGTATTATTTGTCGACGATAAGTCAAAACATCCACAAAAATTAGAGGGGAAGAGAAAGTAAATTTACCAAATAAAGCCCATGACACATGTTGAGACTTCACCTTCAACCCAAGCTTGAAAGAAAATTAGCCACTCATAATTGAACTAAGGGCAAAATGGGAATTTATTAAAATATGAAGAAAATACAAGATGGAGAGGGAATTACAGAAAATGGAGTCCAAAAATGGATTCAGAGATATCAAATTAGGGGGGGGAGGCCCCCTTTTTATAGATACATGGAGTAAATCATGGCCATCGGATTAAAAACAGTTTGGACGCTCGATTGCGCCACGTCATGACGCGGTTTGACCACGTGGATGAACAGTAACACGGTTTGACCCGGATGAACAGTAATACGGTTTGGTTGAAAATAATTCTGTGTGATGCATGCGAGATTTTTAGTCGATACGTCGCGTCAACAAGATATAAAATTTTAGCCCAACAGGATCGTAACACCTCATCAGTCAATGTCACATCATCGGTCAATGCCACGTCATCATCCGTCTAAGTGAACAGTGTCGTGAACAGTAACGTATACAGTACCATACGTGTGAATAGTACCGTACATGTGAATAGTGTCATTTTTCCTTTTATGCTACTCCTAAGGTTTTCGACTGTCCTGAGTTCAAAAGTGATGTCCGTTTTGCCGTCTGATCTCTCTTTTATTGTGAAATGACTATAATACCCCTAAAATACATAAAATACTTAATTAAAATAAAACACATGTAATTAAATCACAAGAAGGTTAAATACATAAAAGTAAGGGTTGTTAGTAAGACTTGAAATGTAAAATGATGGTTTTCTCCTTTATAAATATGCATTTTCTAACACTCAACAGACAACAGTGAAGGCCTCCATCTGTTTCTCCATTTGCTCCACTTGCTCGTACATCAACCTCTCTCTTTCTTCATTTGCCGTCTCTCGAGAAACAGCAGGATCAATTACTCCAGAATCAGTTCCACGGGCTCTGTTTCCTCTTCGATTTGTTTTGGTTGTCTTGTTGTCAATTTATTTGGCTGGTAGCAGCTTTTGGTAAGCTCCCCATAAACGACACCAAAATGTTGATGTTGAAATTTGGTCGAGCTTATGATAACAACTAGGTTCCCTCGTCAACACTTGAAATTTTTTTTTTATGAGGAACTGCTAACTACTATTCTGATGGAATTGGAATTGTCACCTTGCTTCGTTATTTCCTGCGACAATGGAGAACTGTCATGGCGCGTCTGATATTTTTTGGCAAAAACCCTCTGACGCTCAAGTCAGTAATCGATTTTCTTGTAAGGAAGTAATGTCACTTCTCTCGTGATCTTAATTACTTTTTTTTTAATCTTTTTTTGGTTTAGAATAGATCCTTTTTTTCTTTTTTCTTTTTCTAGAAAACTTTTCTCTCCTCCCAAAAAAGTCCCCCTTGTAGGATTTTTCAAGATTCTTATAGGCACCCGAGATTATCGTGCCATGTAACATATGTGAATTAAAAATGAATAAGTATGAGGCGGTTAAGAAGTTAGTAAAAGCAAAAGAATAAGCTAGAAACAGAGGAAACATATGCACAGTGAGAGAGAAGGCAAACCCCGACCCAGAACCCGCGACCTTGACCTGACCATATCTCCCATTTTCGGCCACCGTTTCAGCTGAGCTTGGTACCAATCTGAAGCTTAGAATCCGGCCGTCGTTCCCTTGCCATCCTCGTCGCCGAAAACCAACCGGAACATCGGTGATCGAAGCTTGAAACTCGCAACTGTTTCACTTTGCTCCATCAGGATTTTCGCCGGTTTTGGGTGACACCACCTGTTGAATTTTGTTCCCCACGACTCCCTCTTCCATTTCCGACCATCCATAGGCATCGAGAGTCATTGTTTTGCCGCCGGTCGATTGTTGGAATTCACGACTGTCGAGCAAGATTCTGGCGTCGTTACCGCGCGTTGGAGCTCACCGCCGGTACCATTGAACTCAGCGTGATTGAAACTTTAAGATTTGAGCTTCCTAACCAGTGTTGACCAAATTCCGGTGACCGTTGACGGGCAAGGGCATTTTCGTAATTTCAAAGCCTGTGGATATTTTAGTAATTCCTAGAATTGAGGATTGGGTGTAATTACGATTCCGAGGGTAATTTAGTGATTTACGATTTCAGAGCATGTTAATGATCTACGGACTCAAGGGCATTTTAGTAATTTTATGGACACGGGAGTTGTCAATTATGGATAGATGTTCGTTTCGAGTTTATTGCAGAAAATTTAGTCATAATTCCGATTTACGAAAAATAATTATGTCGTTTTTTTTATTTTGGAGGATCCCGCGGACGTGGACGATAACTGATCGTGAACACCGTCACTGTGAGTGGAATATACAAAACCTATTTTCATAGTTAATTATGATAGTAAAGCATGTTTATGAAATAAGTATTTTAAATGCTCTGATTTAATGATTTCCTCGAACTGGATTTTATTCACGCATTGGTAGTTTATTAAAATGTTTGGTTAATGATTTTGCGTATCGACTTTGAATAAGCATGATAGTATTTTAAAGATAAGAAAAGTGGATTCAAATGTGGTATGATTTAAAATATGGTTAAGAGGTATGTAAATATGAGTATAATGATTGTTTTTTTAAATCATTAGACAGTACCCTTCCCTTCAGATACAGTGATACAGATGAGATGAGATGAGATGAGAGACCTTTGGGGCCCGTCTGAATACACATAGAGGATTTGGGCCGTGTGTTTGGGCACTTTTGCCTTTTGGGGGCATATGCATGCAGTATGATGATTACAGATATACTGATATGAGATACAGACAAATATTGAGATACAAATTATACATATGATACAGATGAGATACAGGTCTTTGGGGCCCGTCTGAGTACACACAGAGGCTTTGGGTCATGTGCTTGGACGCTTTGTCCCTTGGGGACTAGATTATGCATGCACAAATGTGATGAAATATGAGATGGTATTTCCTTGTCTATCCATGTAGCTCCGGGGCGTGACGTTACCCAGATAGTACATCATTGCCCGTCCATTGACGTACGGATATGACGAGATTATTTCCCTAAGTACTTGTTTGGTGATGATTTTTAGATTTGTGAATTCTATATGATATTATGATATGATTTCCATGGTTAGTAATCTGATTTAAATGTTAAATGATTTATTACTGGTTTCTCGCATATGTTTGATGAAATCGTGTTTGGAAATGATATGATTATTTCTTTTAAAATAAGAATTAATTTTCAAAACTACTATCCACTCACTGATCTCAATGTGTTTTAAACTCACCCTGTTTTTATTATATTTTCCCCCCCTCACCAGGAGGTTGCAGGTACACCAGACCGACCCAGCGACTGTAAATATATTTTGAGTCTTGGCCACGTGATGGTGTTAGAAGATATAAATGTTTTTATTAGGACATCTTGGTTATCTCGTCCTGTTAGGATTGTATAATTTTTGTTATATTATTCTTTTGGGATTAAGAATAAACTGAAATATTAATATTAGTTATAATATTATCTTTTGAGACTCTGAAGATATAAAACTCAGCATTTTGGTTGAGGATGTTGATCACTGGAGTTTGTTGTATATTGAATTGTATTGGGAGTGTTATATTCATATTTGTAGATTGGGAGTGTTATATATATAAAGGAGACTCTGCCGAATTTTCGGCAGAATCTTTACTAATAGAATTTTTATCAAGTCCGTTTTGATGAGACTAGATAGACTTGCCTGGGGGGATTCGATGCGGGTCGTTTCATGCCATCTTCAATGCATAGCCGTTACTGAATTGAATGCACTGCTTGAATCATGAGTTAATGTACCATTTACTATGTAGTTATTGAGCTACAGTTATAACGCCCGGGCATGCATAGGTGTTATGGCCGGATTTTCGGGAGGAGCTCAACAATCTGAAGTTAACCAAGGTAACCAAGGTCTCGGGAACAAACGACCTGATTCTGGTCTCCTCTTAGAATCCCTGGTCGTCCTCGCACACGTGACCAATCATATTCCTTACATCACTTTTACAATATTAATATCAGTAGCAGTACTCCTATACCCCAAACAGTAGATATGCAAGTAGTGAAGCGGATCCTTCGTTACCTCAAAGGCACCCTTCATTTTGGCTTACGTCTTTTCTCACAAAGCTCCCGTAGTCTTTATGGACACTCAGATTCAAATCGGCTGGCTGCCCTAACACCTGACATAACACCTTCGAATTGTGCTTATACCTTGACACTAATTGTATTTTTTAGAGCTCGCAGAAGCAAACAACAATTGCTCGTTCAATAGTTGAAGTCGAATATTAATCAATGGCTATTGCCACAATTGAATTGAGATGGCTACATTCTCTTGTGAGAGACATTGTTGTCCAATGCAATAACATTCCAATCCTATATTGTAATAATAATAGTGCCTTACACATGATAGGAAATCCTATTTTTCATGTTCGCAGCAAGCTCTTTGAGTTTGGTGTCCATTTTATTTAGGAAAAAAGCGAGTCAAGGTATCATTCCACAATATACATTCCATCTTAAATGCAAATTACTGATGTCTTAATGAAGCCATTAGGACATGCTTTGTTTCGCACATTTCGATTCAAACTGGGAGTCCATTATATGAAATTGCCTAGTTTGAGAGGGGATGATAGAATCTCTTTACAAGATTCAAAAATATTACACTACTAGGAAATGGTTTTTACTAAATTTAGAATAGTGTCAGAAATTACTTTCACTGACACTTGTTAATTGTGTCAGTAATCTGGGAGTCAGAAAAATAGTGACACTTGTAAGTGGTGTCAGTGATTACTATTACTATAGTATCGCCGATATTATGACACCATAGTGTTAGTAGTTATTGGTATTTTATTAGTGTCTATGATTACTGTTACCATGGTATCACTAGTTAATTTATTTTAAAAAAATAAAAAATTGAATGGGATCATTGCCTATTGATTTATTGGTAAAATTAAAAGGCACCACAAAATAACGAAACGAAATTGATTTATATCACAAAATCTTTCATTTCACATTTAAATATTATTAGTATATATTACAAATTCCAAAACTTCAATAACAAAAAAATGAGATATCCTACTCTCATAACTAAATAATCCAAATTCAATACATAAAAATTTCTACCATCCAATCAAATGCCTACTACTTGTGGCTAAATTTAATAAATCTAGAAGCTAAACTGAGAAGGATGACTGCCTTTCACTCTTTGAATATGAGTAGTATAATTGCGTTATCACACCAGTAGCTTCTCCATTCAATAGACTGTATGGGTTAGGATATAAGTGAAGTTGAGGAATAAACACTTCAAACACATTGATCAAATCTGCATATGAATACATGGAAAAGAAAAAAAAATTAGCTGCCAAAATCAGAAGTTAATAAATACTTATGTCAGAAGAACTTGCTGCAGTGCAGCAGAGTTTAAAAAATCATTAAAAATAACCTGCAAGTTCAATCAACATAAAATTTTTTCAGATTTGAAGTATGCATATAGAACTTTAGTTTCTCCAAATTTCAGCTCATTCAGACATGTTTAGACTATTGTTTTGCACCACCAAACATGATACATGAGCAATTTATAAAAGATTGGACAGCAACCAACCATTTTGAAAAATCAATTAAAAATCAGTTATAGATCCAATTCGTTCCAAAATTTCCAGAACTAAAACAAACACATTTAACTTTAATTATTTTAAACATATGGTAAAGTTTGGACAATATTTCAATAATTTGAGAGTTGATTCCAAAATCATTACTTATAAACAAGTCTTATGATTTTGGCCATGAATCTTATAAAATTTAAGATACTTAATACATTGGAATGACATTTTCCAGTTTTTAATAACACATATGAATGAACAACATATTAAAATTTGAGGTTATTCTGATATTATTATACTAGTTTTTTGTAAGATCAAAAGTTAACAAATAGTTATGTCAAAAAAACTTGTTGCAGAGCAGCAGTGTTTAAAAAATCATTAAAAATAACCTGCAACTTCAATCAACATAAAATTTTTCAGATTTGAAGTATGCATATAGAACTTTAGTTTCTCCAAATTTCAGCTCATTTAGACATGTTTAGACTATTGTTTTGCACCACCAAACATGATACATGAGCAATTTATAAAAGATTGGACAGCAACCAACCATTTTGAAAAATCGATTAAAAATCAGTTATAGACCCAATTCATTCCAAAATTTCCAGAACTGAAACATACACATTTAACTTTAATTATTTCAAACATATGGTAAAGTTTGGACAAAATATTTCAATAATTTGAGAGTTCATTCTAAAATCATTACTTATAAAGAAGTCTTCTGATTTTGGCCATGAATCTTATAAAATTTAAGATACTTAATACATTGGAATGATATTTTCCAGTTTTTAACAACACATATGATTGAACAGCATATTAAAATTTGAGGTTATTCTGATATTATTATGCTGGTGTTTTGTAAGATCAAAAGTTAATAAATAGTTATCTCAAAGAACTTTGCAAGCAGAGTTTAAAAAATCATTAAAAATAACCTGCAACTTCAATCAACATAAAATTTTTCAGATTTGAAGTATGCATATAGAACTTTAGTTTCTCCAAATTTCAACTCATTTAGACACGTTTAGACTATTGTTTTGCACCACCAAACATGATACATGAGCAATTTATAAAAGATTGGACAGCAACCAACCATTTTGAAATATCGATTAAAAATCAGTTATAGCCCCAATTCATTCCAAAATTTCCAGAACTGAAACATACACATTTAACTTTAATTATTTTAAACATATGATAAAGTTTGGACAATATTTCAATAATTTGAGAGTTCATTCCAAAATATTTGGTGCCAATAAGAGAAAAGAAAGTAGCAGAAAAAAAAACACAATAAAAGCTAAATCTTTACCTTCTTGTTTCTTCCAAGTAGCCAAAGAAACAATACCTTCTAGTTCTTCTAAGTAGCCAAAGAAACATAGAAGCTCTTCTCCAAATCACTTATTTAAACCTAAAAGAACAATTAAAACAAAAAAAAAACTCAAGATCTAATGACAATAAGAGAGACCCGAAATCATAAAATAAGAAAAGAAATAAGAAGTTAGGATTTTGAAGGCAAATGGTGAACCTGTGCCATCGGTTTGACAGGATCATGGCTGAGCACTTTTTTACAATTTTTTTTTGTTTTTTTTTTCGATAAAGATGAACAACAGTTTAAACAAAAGACTTCTCGCGTCATACATAGCAATATTCGAGATCCACTGGTTTATATTCATCCTAAGCATAGCACAGCAAAAGGAAGTAATAACTCAACCAACACTAAGCACCTGGGATGGAACTGCAAATTTAAAGAGACTTGAGGATGTCATCGGCACTGAAGACAGTGAAATCTCCACCAGATTCAACATTTGCGGCCTTCACCTTGAGGTCATCAACCAAGAGAGCAAACCTCCTTGATCAGGTGCCAAGTCCTTTCTCACTGAGGTCAAGCTCAAGCCCCAAAGCATGGGTGTATTTTGCTGAGCCATCAGCCAGGAACTTCACGCTCTTGTTCTTAGGAAATGTTTTGGCCCATGCCTTCATCACAAATGGGTCATTAACGCTTATGCAGAGAATTTCATCGACGCCTTTTGACTTCAACTCATCAGCCTTCTCGATGAATCCAGGCACATGCTTCAAGCTGCAAGCAGGAGTGAAATCACCGGGGACGCCAAAGAGGATGACCTTTTTACCGGCAGCAAGCGAGTGTACGGACACTTGCTGCAACTGATCTTGTTCGTCGAAGTAAGCGAGAGTACCGTCCGGCAAGGGGTCACCGACTGCGATAGGAGCCATTTAGAGATAGAATCTGATCCACGCCTATGATTAAATACACGATTGCCACCAGAGGGCGAGAGCTTTTTTGTATTTGAGGAGCACTTTTTGACAATTTGAATGTTAGGGATTTTTCAGATCTGGGGAGCTTAGGAGGGAACGAATACTTTGGTAGAGGGAGTTGAAAAGTTATATTTTGGATAAGATAAGACTTGTCCATTTGTTTTATTTTTATCCACTCAAAAAGCACAACTCTAAAAAAATTAAAAATAATTCGTAGCCTAGTGGTCTTTTGATTCAATGTAGAAGCTTTAGTTTTAAGAGGTCTTGGGTTCGAATTCGGACTAAAACAAAATTAAAATGATGATTTTTAATTGCTGATACCTAAGTGTCATTGATTGCTATTACTAAAGCTATTGATACTTCGGTAGTAGTAATTAATGATACATATCTGTTAAACGCGGAAAATGATCCAAATATATGTATATACTGATACTTTTAAATAAAGTGTTAGAAGACAAGTATCAGTAAAGACTATTTTTCTAGTAGTGTTAGGTACTAATTTCGCCATATGCATGGCTGTTGGCAAAGGAATCCGATGTCAAGATTTTGTCAATTTGAGATTGAAGCATCTGAGGCTGCATTAATCGGGAATACATGACAGAATGAATGGTTTTATTTATAAACTTCACCTTCAACAAGCGTAGATTTTTCAATAATCTTTTTTTGTGTTTTTGTTCTTTTCTATCTCGGATCCGAAAACGACATCATCAAGAAAAATCCCTCAATCAAAGCAAATCCTCATCATATAGAATCAAGGAAATCTCTAATGGCTAGTTAATTAATTGAAATTATTGATATGTAATTTATTTATCTTTTTTATCTATTTGTATTTTTGTATAAATATCGTACATACTCTTATATACAGTAGCAAGTGAAATAAAAATTTTGTTTACAATATCCAAAATTTTGTTTACGATATCCATGTTTCTTTTACTCAAGTCTTTCTTATACTGAGAGTGATTCTTTATAGCACAAGGTCTCCTTCAAAAAATGTGCAGGCCATAACTATTTTGAACTGATCATTACCGCTCGAATCTAACCTTTTCCTGCTTTTCTTCTACGAGTTAAAGACTTGCACATAAGAGCTGATGAATTTCGTCCTTAGGGTAATGTTGTGTTCGATGGTAGGAAGTCCATTCTCCACACATGATTGCCTCATGACCAAAAGCTAAAGGAAAGGGAGTTTTGGTTGTAGCTGTCTTGATAGTTATACAATATGCCCAAGCCCCTTTTTAGCTCATCGTCCCGAGCCCCTTTTTGGCTCCTAGATGGGCTTTGAAGTGTCTTCTTGATTGCTTTATTGGCTATTTCAACTTGTCTATTAGCTTTTGGATGTGCAGGAGATGCAATTGTAAATCAATATAGAACTCATTACAAAGTGCTTTAAAGTTATCAATATCAAACTATGTACTGTTACTAGTGATAATGACCTGAGGTATAATATAACGAGATGTTGCGTTTTCCAAACTTAGTCATTTGTTTTCAGTGGTCGTTGCTAAAGGCCCAGCCTTGACCCACTTCATGAAATAATCGATGGCAACATTTGCATACTTTGCCTAAAAACGATCTGTTGGCATTGCTCCAATAAAATCAAACCCCATTGAGATAAACGCCACAGACTAACCAAGGTGGTTGTAAGGGAATATCAGTAAGTATCTTACAGCTACAACAAGAATAAACGAGTTGCGTAGAATCTTGATGTGTAGGGTATCACTAATAACCTCGTCATAAGGATTTAAAGGCCAGTGCTCGTGCATCCTTTCATGAGTCTCTCAAATCACAAAATTACCATCCTTAGGCGTGAAAAATCAAAGGCAAGGTGACATATCCCATCAATGAGACAAGGGACATGCAGTGTGTTGAAAATTGATTAAAAAAAGAAGAGAGTTGAAAAATCAAATCTCCAAGTGAGAGACTGAAGAAAAGAAAAGCCGCAAAATGAACAATAGCCGCAAAATAAACAGTAACTGTAAGATGAACAGTAGTCACTGGGGGCTATAAATAGAGAAGTGCTCCTCCTTATTGTTTGTATCCCAAATCACAGAGAAGGAATCCAAGTTTTGGTGAGAAATTGAGAGAGAGAAATATTCTTAAGCATGTAGTTATATTGAGGGAGCATTTGGCTCCTCAATATAGGTATTATGGCTTTGCTTTGTTAAGGAATATTTATCAGGATTATGTATTTGGGGCTTGGGTGAGAGAAAATTATTTCTGAGAGTAGTTGTAATAATTTTTCACATAGTGAATATTTTTCTCTGGTTGTCTTGTGACAATGGCCGTAGTTTTTTCTCCGAATTTGGAGTTTTCCACGTAAATCTTGTGTTATGTGATTGGTGTATTCTCCATTTAATTTTTCTTATTAATTTGTTGCTTGATAAATTGCTTATAGAGATCTTGGGAGGAAGCTCAATTTCCTAACAGAGTGAGGGGTGCCAGAGTTGTTAACAACAAAGAACTGTCGATGCTTAAGTAAAAAAATCTGAATCCTCGATTACAATAAATGTAAATAAAAAGTGTAAAGAGAAAGGTGAGGAGTTCCGCTGTTCTTAACACTCACCAAACCAGAGTAGCGTTACAATGTGAGCAGGAGCCCGTAAGTAGAGGTGATATCTATAGTTTTGAGTGGACAATAATATGAGGGTAAGGAGAAGTACTCCTCGGAGTCGAGCTTCACAATTGTTATCCTATTAGATTTTGTTCTAACATGTAGTAGGTTGACCCGATTTGGACGTTTGCTCACTTATCAGGTCGGGTTTAATTGGGAAACAACAGATAGTAATGGGCATGTATTCCATAAACAAAAAATAAAGCTCATCGGAATTGAATGGGACTCTGAACCCGATTCGATTTGAATTCAAATTGGATCGAGTTGAGATTCATAATTCGAATTGGATAGTGATTTTTTTTTTTTTTCGATCAAAAGTGAGTGGAGGATAAATAAATTCCCTAGTCTTAAAAAAATCAAATAATTTAAATTCATAGCCATAAAAAAAATAAAGAAGATGAGTAATTACTCCAGCACAACTCTAGTGTCTTGGGATTAATCTAGTGTTTTGTTCTCACATTATGCATGGATAGATAATGGAAAGGGTGAAAATTGATTTCGATATTACACTGTAAGCTACTTATTCACCGTAATATACAGTAAATTTCACTGTAGTAGTTAACTCTTTATAATGATGGTGTTGGTCATATTCAATAGGTGTTGCGCATGCGGGTTGAGAGAAACTGCTGAACTTGGGAGTTTATTCATACAGCGCTATGACACTGTTCTCGGCTAAGGATTGTAAAGAAAGATGGAATTATGGCTCTAAGATGAGATTTGTGAAGGTAAACTAATTATCTTAACTAAAATTTTGTGTATCTACCACTTTAAGCCTAAAATAGAACATATTTATAATTTTTTTTTGTTTATTTTTTGTGGGTACCATTTTGGTTCCATGTTTTATTTCAGCAAGGAATTAAGTTGCATCTGAAACCTATAGTTTTAGTTTAATAGATAAATCTTTATAATGATATGTTGGCTGTTATCATTGTGCTGCACATGCAAATTGAGTTTAAATTTGTAATGATTCTGTTGTATCTAAAACCTAATGGTTTTATTGTAGTAGTTAATTAATTCTTTATAACAATAATGCTAGCTCTATTCATTTGATGTTGCACATGCAGGTTGACAGAATTGAAGCTGCTGGACTTGAGAGTTTGATTGGGTATTTGTTGAAAATGGCAGTTCATGTACTGGAAGTTTACTGAAATTATGGGTTAAGTTCAGCACTACAGCCACTTGATGCCTTCTTAGCTTGTAAAACTTGATACAATTGTTCTTAGTTGCTGGATTTTGTCTGGTGAATTGATCTTGTTTGATATAATTGTTGGATAAAACTGCTTTTGGATGGCATTATTAATATAATTTGTTTTTCGACTTAATATAATATATAATTTAATTTTTGGTTCATATGAATTTATGCCTGAATTTCATATATAGGAATGCATAAATTTTGTTGAAATAATTCATAATTACATTCAGCATAAATTTAGAATGACAGAAAAAATTAATCATAAAAAAAATTAATGACATAAAATATCAATCACAAATTCTGTCACAAACGTAATATTTTACCCGCTAAAATTTGAAAATTAAAAAAAAAATCACATTTCTCGTCAAAAATTTAAATCATTTATTCATTTTTTCCATGACTGACATATGACATTTAAACGGTATCATAAATTAATGACATTTTTTTTCTATCATAAAAGTGTGACAGGTACATATAAGATAGATAATTTCACTGTCACCCACCCTAATTTATGATAGATTTTTGCAGTCATCTATTATCAGTTTTCTTATAGTGATATAAGATGTAGCTTATCAAATAACTCTAGAAAGTTGATTTGAATTAAACTACATTTATTGTACTATATAAACACTACATGAGTGAGTGATAGCACGTACAATAATAGTCATAAGAATCAAAGCAACATCAAAAGAGAGTGAGAGAAAAGGAAAAAGACAATGGGTTCTTGCTTTGTGAATTGAGGGGATTTTCCAAATACGTGATTGTCCTCTGATCATCGACATAAACTCATGGCAGATCTGTTCGTAAATGAGATTTGCTCATAAAGGTTCCTAACAATTAATTCTTATTCGTTGCGATTTGCTCGTGCTAGTTCCTGACAATCTGCTTTTGAAGATTAGAGGGAGCTTATTTCCGCATCAACCAATAAGATATGGATTTGGTTGAACAAAGCACTCCAAGACTCGATGCCTAAACACAAACCAAGGGTTCCCTTTTATAGCTGCAAGGGAACCACTATTACATACTGTATACAATACTATTCCTTATCTCTAAGGAATCTACTTTACAGCTTACTCACACTTTACAACTCATTCCTTATCTCTAAGGAATCTACTTTTACTTTATGTCACACTCACACTTTACAACTCATTCCTTATACTTAAACAAATACAATACAAATACATATATATTATTATCACCATTGCTTCCACTGTAGGGTCCACTAAGCTTCCGCTACAGGCCGGAGTTGCCACTTGTTGGCGTGCTTCGCCCAGACCGATGCTGCCATCGTTCCTCAGATGCTGCATCCATATCTGCTTCCATATTGGGCCATATGGGGTCTTCTACATTGCCTGGTTGTGGGTCAAGTTCTGGTTGGGGCCAATCTTAGAGGTCCAACCAATGGGCCATCTCTTCGAGTTCGTTCCTCCATCGGTCAATATCTGGAGTATCCAGATAAGTGACCTCTTTAGGTCTCCCATGTCGAGTGAGATAGTCATTATACCGCTGCTGCATGTCTGCTGCTTCGTCTTCTTCTCCATGAAGCCTAAGATTTCTGATCTCCTCTCTGTAGTAGAGATCTGGAGTTCCACAGACCTGAGGGGAGACTGGACTATGAGTATTATACATGGGAATAGTCCCGTATACATCAGCTAATGCTCTTCTAGCATTCCAGCAGCCTGTCCACATGGAATCTATTTCTTCATGGGAATGATCATGTTGGACGACCTGTATAAAAGGTTGTTTGTATCTTCCCCAGATGTCTGTGAGCTTTACGATCACGATGGTGGAGTGGGTGATGTGATATCCATTGATGAGCTTTAGTGTTAGGATATCTTCGAAGATAGGAGCAAACATTCGGTCGAACCATCTTCCCTTGTCATATCTTCTGCTGATATGGATTAGATTTGGTTCGAACAGTATCGCCACCGGGTAGATGTTCAGCAATGTGTGGCTGAGGAATGATGAATCCCTGTCTGATGTGTAGTCCTAGAAAGTCCACCTCATCAAGACCTATCTTCATCTTTGATTCTGATAGGGCTAACCCGTGTCTGTAGGTCAGGGCCTTGAATTCAGATAGGTGTTCAGCATGTTCTTCTTCACTGTTGCTGAAGATGAGGGCATCGTCAATCTAGATAAGGCAGAATCTTGAGATAGATTTGTATACCTCATCCATTCTGTTTTGGAATTCTGACGGTGCATTCTTTAGACATAAGGTACCCCATTCCACGGAGGACACATCTTTTGAAACGCATAGCTGGAGCAAAAGTGTTCTCAAAATTTGACATGAAGTCGCGCAAATTGGGATTAAAAAAAGCACAAAGCGCATTTGTGGTCCCCCATGGGCATTATGAATGGAACGTGATGCCTTTCGGTCTAAAGAATGCACCGTCAGAATTCCAAAACAGAATGGATGAGGTATACAAATCTATCTCAAGATTCTGCCTTATCTAGATTGACGATGCCCTCATCTTCAGCAACAGTGAAGAAGAACATGCTGAACACCTATCTGAATTCAAGGCCCTGACCTACACGGTTAGTAATCAAAGATGAAGATAGGTCTTGATGAGGTGGACTTTCTAGGACTACACATCAGACAGGGATTCATCATTCCTCAGCCACACATTGCTGAAAATATTCATTCTTCAAGAGCATATTATATCAAACAAAGTTCCAGATATACTCCTTGTATGTTCACGTGATTATATTTCAAATTTCATGCTTTAACATTATGTATATTATCATATACCATTAATGTGTGATTTTATCAAATTTTCACAAAAAACATGGCATATTAGCATACATAATGCACCCAAGATCAGAACATAAACTACACATGCTCTGATACCAATGATGATTTTCTAAATACCTTCCATAAGAATTCAGACACCATCCACCGAACATTTGTTCTTAACATGCCAGGACCTGTTGCAGAAATGATGGAGGCAAAATTCAAGGCTGATGCAATTATTGACTTATCCACTCTCAGCATTACTCAGCTTTATCAAATGGCAATGGAACTCATCCAGAGTCATTGTAGATCACAAGACTTACGAAAGCACATGAAGCAGATTGAGAAATCCTCTCTGCAAAAATACTGTATTGCGGAACCAAACAAATTTGGGTGCCAACATACAGATAAAATGTGCTCTTGCAATCCTGGCAAACGAAGAAAAGAAAAAAGGCCCTGGAAACCATATAAAGGCAAGAAATACCGCTTCGTCAAAAAGCGGCAACACAAGAAGGGCTCTGGCCGATGCTTTATCTGCAGGAAGAAAGGTCACTATGCTAAACAGTGTAAATCAAAGAAGAAGCTTCCAGCAAAACTCCTCCAACTCATTCAACAGGATGATTTTGATGATGAAAATTATTCCTGGTCTGAACATCCACTTGGAGCAGTCTATAGCTTAGAAGAACAACACCTCTCAAACACTGATGACAGTGACGATACTACCAGTACAGTCAGCAGTTCTGCAGACGAAGATCCAGTCCTGGTAGTCCATAACCAACCGCAGATTGACCTTGCTATGCAACCAGCAACACGCTTTCGGCCACATATCAAAGTTATTCTCAATCCATCCAAAGATTCCCAGGTAGCACTCACTGCTCTCATTGATACTGGAGCAATGTGCTCTTTTGTTCGAGAAGCTTGCATCCCAAAGGACTTCTATGTTCCCACACGAGTCTCTTTTGGCTCTGCAAGTGGTCGAGACTTCTACAGCAAAAAGATCACTTCCCCCATCGAGGTTCAACCTTTCATGATTCGACATGGGTTCTTTGCTTTTGATTATTCTGGCGAAGACATTCTCTTAGGCACTGACTTTTTAAGTCTTGTTGCCCCCTTTGCTTTTTTCCCCGATGGCTTCCCATACACCATCCATAATCCTTTGGATGGTAAATCCCATGTTTTCCAAGTTCCCTGGGTTGAAAAACATTCCATTTTTGGAGAGGGTGGAAAGATTAAACCTTACCCTATCCATAAATATGAACCCCAAATTAAGGAGCTATTGGAATGCTGTGCAGAAGTCCATAATCAGTTCTGGGCTAGGGAACAACATTTCGTTTCTCTACCTTACAAGGATGGATGGACTATGCCTCACCAGACAGCCTCTCATCCAGGCATGCCCCATGATGAAGAACTATGCAGAACTGAGATCCAAGCCCTTATGGATCTAAAACTTATAAGGCCCTCTAAGTCTCATTGGGCCAGCCCAGCATTCTATGTCAACAAGCATTCAGAACAGATACGTGGAAAGAAGCGATTGGTGATTGATTACAGAAAGCTGAATGATTGCTTGCAAGACATAAGGTACCCCATTCCACGGAGGACACATCTTTTGAAACGCATAGCTGGAGCAAAAGTGTTCTCAAAATTTGACATG
This sequence comes from Citrus mangshanensis, assembly GCA_030449895.1. Lineage (NCBI taxonomy): Eukaryota > Viridiplantae > Streptophyta > Magnoliopsida > Sapindales > Rutaceae > Citrus > Citrus mangshanensis. The sequence goes on along the minus strand of JASUUJ010000327.1, from coordinate 172,819 downwards.
AAGTCAGGCTTCTGGCAAATTGGGATTAAAGAAAACGACAGGCACAAAACTGCATTTGTGGTCCCCCATGGGCATTATGAATGGAACGTGATGCCTTTCGGTCTAAAGAATGCACCGTCAGAATTCCAAAACAGAATAGATGAGGTATACAAATCTATCTCAAGATTCTGCCTTATCTACATTGACGATGCCCTCATCTTGAATGAAGAAGAACATCGAACACCTCAATTCAAGGCCCACGACCTACAGGTTAGCCCTATCAGAATCAAAGATGAAGATAGGTCTTGATGAGGTGGACTTTCTAGGACTACACATCAGACAGGGATTCATCATTCCTCAGCCATACATTGCTGAAAAAATATCCCGATTCCCTGACCAGCTGTCAACAACAAAGCAGATCCAGCAATTCCTCGGAATAATCAATTATGCAGCAGACCATGTGCAGAACCTGTCAAAAATGACAAGTCAGATATCAAAGCACCTAAAGAAAGGAGCTTTACAATGGTTGGAAGAAGCAACAAAAGCTGTGAAAGACTTAAAGCAAAAGTGCCAGTCACTTCCACCATTAAAGATACCTGACAATGGACAGCTCATCCTACAAACAGATGCTAGTGACCATTATTGGGGAGCACTGTTGATAGAGGAATCCGAGGGAAACAGGAAAGTATGTGGCTATAAATCTGGCCAGTTCAATGATGCTCAAAGCCACTATCCTTCCTCAAAGAAAGAAGTCTTAGCAGTCGTCAAAGGGATTAAAAAGTTCCAATTCTTTCTCTCTCTAACCCCCTTTGTGATTGAAACAGACTATAAATATCTCCAGGGATTACTAAGAAGAAAAGAAGGAGAAATCCCTGATCCACAGCTTGCAAGGTGGTCTGAGTCTCTCTCAAGATTCAAGTTCGAGGTAAGACACATCAAAGGAGAATCCAACACAGTAGCGGATTTCCTTTCCAGACCAATCACCATGATCAAAAGAAGAAGTCTGCCAAAGAAATGGGAAGAAGGCAGTTCAAGTGCTCATACAACTAGGGCACATTTTCTCAAAGACCTCAACACTTTCATCGCATGGCTTCCTTCAGAAGTCCTGTGTTCTTGCATGGCCATAAGCTGCCACACTCGCCATGTTAAAGCTTGATCTTCTGGTTCAGTCTTGTGACTGATGACTTTCTCAAAGATAATTTCCTGGACTTCTGAAGGAAGCCATGCGATGAAAGTGTTGAGGTCTTTGAGAAAATGTGCCCTAGTTGTATGAGCACTTGAACTGCCTTCTTCCCATTTCTTTGGCAGACTTCTTCTTTTGATCATGGTGATTGGTCTGGAAAGGAAATCCGCTACTGTGTTGGATTCTCCTTTGATGTGTCTTACCTCGAACTTGAATCTTGAGAGAGACTCAGACCACCTTACAAGCTGTGGATCAGGGATTTCTCCTTCTTTTCTTCTTAGTAATCCCTGGAGATATTTATAGTCTGTTTCAATCACAAAGGGGGTTAGAGAGAGAAAGAATTGGAACTTCTTAATCCCTTTGACGACTGCTAAGACTTCTTTCTTTGAGGAAGGATAGTGGATTTGAGCATCATTGAACTGGCCAGATTTATAGCCACATACTTTCCTGTTTCCCTCGGATTCCTCTATCAACAATGCTCCCCAATAATGGTCACTAGCATCTATTTGTAGGATGAGCTGTCCATTGTCAGGTATCTTTAATGGTGGAAGTGACTGGCACTTTTGCTTTAAGTCTTTCACAGCTTTTGTTGCTTCTTCCGACCATTGTAAAGCTCCTTTCCTAAGTTATAAACCCGCATGCTTATTTTGCTTATAACTTTTTGTATGATCATTCGTTCTCTAGAAAATTGATATCGTTGGAAAGATCTTTTAATTATATTTGCAATGGTATATCAAATGCTTGATTTGGACTTGTAAATTGAGAAAACGAAGCGTTTAAAATTCTAGTTCGAAATCTGGAATTTTTGTTCAAATTGAAGAAGATGAACAATGTTACATGTGTTGTCCCAATCTCGGGCATGGCGTGTGAAATCACCCCTTCAATAAAACAAAAATTCAAGACTAGATTTGAATCCAGGACACGAAAAAAGTGGAAAGTCAGAAATGTAAGGTCAGAAAATGGCCAGAATTTGGGATGTGTATCACACGCGCCGACGAGTTAAAAAAGGCTTGACTCTAAATCGGTCCGCGCAATCGAACTAGATCGCGCGAACCAAACCCCGTGAACTCGGCTAGACAAAGAGTTAGCGCAAGTCACGTGCCAAGTGTGCTGCGTTGACCTACCCACATGGCGCGTGTAATGTACCGCCTTCATTGGACCAATTAATTCCCTATTTTTCTATTTTAAAATTAAATTTTTGTCTCTGTTTTAATTTTAATTTATTTTTTATTTTTTGACATGCTTGAATTTATGAATAAAAATAGTTTTATTGCCATTAAATTCACATAATATGCATCTTACATGTAAGAATGTTATATTCCAGTGGGAGGAAATATAAAATACTTAAAATATTATGCGGATTATTAAAGTCTCGTGTGGTAATGTGAATTTACGCATGTCTAGGAAAATTCTGTCAAAAAAACAATAAGAGTCTAAGGAAATAAAGTACTTAAGTGGAACCATCCTATCCCTACCTCTTTTATGAGAATTTTCCTGATGATTATTCATGTCCCTTAAAACTAAAATAAGCATTCTATTATTGAAATACTAAAAAGATTAAATAATAAATAAGATTTTTGCGCAAAAGGACTAAATAATGATAATTTAATTATTCCCGACCTCTGGCTTTTCCTTTCTCTTTCTTTCAAATGGTGAAAATAATAATAGAGCATGACAGCTCACTACTTTCATTTGTTAAAAAGTGCTGCCTGAATTCCTTCCTTTGCTAGCTGGAACTATTGGCTTGAAGTAATGAGTTGTTGTTAAAAGCACAAATTTCACTTTATTTGATGATTATAAAGCATCGGTCAGTTGTGAATACTCATCCAAGGCAGGACCGGCCTCAGAATTTGGTGAAATAGAAGAGCTTCTAATGAGATTGTATAATCAAGTCAATGTATACTGAATTTTACATGTGGATAAATTGAAGAGTTAGAATGAAATGTTACAACCCCTAGGACGTGTTTGGTAGCCCACATTACATGAGATAAAAATACTGTTTTGTATTACATTTATGCAGATCCATGTTTGGCAATAAAAATAACTACAACATTACTGCATTAAAGGGCTAGGCTAATGCGGCAAGTGCCGAATTAGCTTGCTTCTTCTTCTTTTTCCCCTTTTCTTTGTTATAATAATAATAAATAAATTTAACTTTTAATTTCATTTAATATTATATAATATTTTTATTTTTACATTATAATTATTAACATAAATAAGTAATTATGATTATTAATATAAATTAATAAATATATAATTTATTATTCAATAATATAATATTATATTTTTTATTTTTACATTATAATTTATTAATAAATTTACAATTTAATATAACTATAATAAATATTTAAATATGAATAAATTTGAATAATATTACTTTAAAATTAATAATAATATAAATATTAATATAATATAAATTAATAGAATAGAATATATAATTTAAATTAATCACAAAAAATTAATACAGTATAGTGTAGCACTAATTATACAATATTGTTATAATACAGTGTTAATACAATACAGTATAATACAATACAATTTGCCAAATGCACCCATAGGAAAAAGGACACCTACACCCCAATATTTAGAGAAATAGTTATAAAGACCCCTAAATTTTCAATAAGAGACATCAAGACCCCCTTTTAACCATAATACATTTTAAAAATTCAAAAAATTGACTTGAAAATTTATAATAGATAGAAATATACATATTTTATTATATTAAAATAATTTTTAACAAATAGAAGCATAATATCAAAAGAAATTAATTAAAGTTAAAATAATTTTGAATATTATGTAAAAAATAATTTTAATATTATTAACAAGGAGATATTTTATTAATTGTAAAATCTATTTAACCCATAAATACAAATATATTATCAAAATAAATATAGAAATTTAAAATTTTAATATTATTTTAAATGTTAAAAATAATTTAATATTATTAGTCTACTGGATAGATTATATTATTTATATTAATTACAAAATTTTAAAGTTAATGTTCTAATTACTATATTCAATAGATATTATAGTAAAAAAAAGCAAGTCTTAGTGTCCTAATTTCTTCAAACCTTATGAGTGTTGGTGTCTTTTTTTCTAAACCATACGAAAGGTTGTTTACACTAATAGAACAAAATTTTTCTCGGATGTTCGTAAGAAACAACAGTACAATAACTCTATCATAATCTTGTAAACAAAAGTACAATAACTCTTAACGTAATCTTGTCTGCTAACACCAATTATTTATGTATATTTCTTTTTAAAAAAGCTCAAACAATGCTCCTTTATTTTTCTTTAATTGGACAAAAGAAAAAAATGATTACGGAGCCACTACTTTCCAAATGACCCTATCAACAGCTAGTGACTCTGACTATAAGGCAAACTATGTGCTCAAAAGTCATAACTTTAAAGTTGGAGGAGCCTATTTGACAATAGGGACAATAATAAATAATTAATTTTCCGTGATGCATGATTTTTCCAAATCTTATTTTGTTTTTCATTTTTTTTTTTACTTTAAGGGTTAATTTTAGATTTCGACTCGTGATTTGAATTCAAATCACCTCCTTATTTTTTAAAACCTTAATCTACCTTCACTTTTTGTAAAGAAAATTTAAAAAAAAATTATCAACATACCTATTTTTTATCTTTTAAATGAGAGGTAACTTGAGATTTTCAAAAATAAATGGGCGATTCGAAATTAACCAATTCAAGAGAGGGTAAATTTTAGACTACTTCCCTCTTGAATTCCCTCTTGAATTGACTATCTTCAAATCACCCCCTTATTTTTTAAAATCTCAAGTTATCCTATTTTTTGTGTAAAAGATAAGGAAAAGATGGAGGTAGTTGATGATCCTTTTTTTGGGTCTTCTTAACAAAAATAGAATAAATTGAGATTTTAAAAAATAAAGAGTGATTTAAGGATGGTCAATTCACAGGTGAATAATCTTCTTTTATGAAAAATAATTTATTTTTATTTTTATTATTAACAAACTTCCAATAAATGCACGTAAGAATTAAAAAAATACGGATATAAGTTTTTGAGTAATGTGTTCATTTCTTTCCACACTTGTTTATATTTATTGATTTTATTCCACTCTACTTAAATATGCAAATATTTCTAAAAAAAAAAAGGGGGTCAGCTGAAATAGGCATGACGTGTTCATACGCTAAAGTGGGAATAATATAAACAAAATAATTAATTATCCGATGATGACAATTTTTTTTTTCTTTTGATAGTTCAACTCTTTTCCCCCTAAACTATGCATTGTTTATAAATGAAAGCGTTACAAAAATTATGAAAAATAATAATTATTTTTTTTACTAGTAAAATAGCAATTAGGAATTAACATCTGGGTGCAATAATAATTATTAACATTTTACTGCTACATAATCATAAAATCTTACATTTTATTATTTTTCTATGTTGATCTTTAATATACCAGTTATGCCCTTCTTTGAAATTTATAAAAGAGTTTATCAAGAAAAAGGATTTAACAAATAAATTTATCCATTTGAATAGCTGAACTCTTACACACATCTATAAAATATCAGGAACGCCCTTGACAAAAAGACTATTTTCTCAATTTCCATGATAAAACATTTTAATGGTTGGCAGCATAAACAGATATTAACTATAATATTACTATATTAGGCAATTAGTATTCTATATTCAAGGGTAAAATTCATTTTATCTGTTCAGAGTTCTATTTGTATTTTACAAGTCAAAATATGTATAATGAATCTTGGAATTTTTTTTTCCCAAAGCAAGGGCATAATTGATATTTTAAATGACAACTAAAGGTCAATTACTATTTTTTTCAAAATAGTAGTAAAATTTAAGAAATTTATAAATCTTCAGAAGTAAATTTTACGTTAAAATTTTGGATAAAAAATTTATGTTGAAATAACCCTCCATATCTATATGGAAAATAATTCCCAGGTGCAGATTTTTAAAGTCAGATTTCGTGTAGATTTGCTATTACACTATACAATATTTTGGTTTTTTTTTTAAACTAACACTATTAAACTAGTGGTGTAATAGTGAATCCACATATATATATGAGGAAATTTTAATTAGTTAATTCCTTGAAATTTTCTTATCTGAAATTATTAAAAATGATTTGAATGTTTTATAATTATATTTTAAAGTATGGTGCGTATGCACAATTTGAGAAATGAGAATATCACCACTCATTTTTTGATATACTTGTTATTTAATTAGAAACTATTGTTCTTATCTTTACAGCGTATATTGTTAATATTTATGGAGAATATCCATTTTGAGAATCACTAAATATTGTTAATATTTAGCGTACATTATTGTTATATATCACTATTGTTCTTATCTTTACAGCGTATATTGTTAATATAGTCTTTCAAATCATTATCTCTAGGCTGTTTCATTACTCCTCGTATAATAATAAATATTTAAATATTGATACATGAATATAAGAAAATAAATCAGTAATATCAATTAAATAATAATTTTTGACAATTTTAGGACTAGTGTGCTAAATTAGTAATTCGATAAATTTAGACAATCATATGTTATAAAAAATTGTTATTTTTATATTGGACTCGACTCAGATACTATATAAATTAATAGCTAATTTACTTGCAACAAAATTAATACGGTATGTACGTACATAGGCGGCTTTTGTGAAATATAGTTTTACTGTCTTCTTTTCTCGAAATGGTTGTAGACTTGATCTCATGTCCAATTTCACCAGCGTTTTAAATAAATTTGTGCAAGGTAGGCTCAATAGTACAAAGAACTAACATTTGAGGCATGCAAAAATATCTAATTTCTTATTTTAATTAATAAATAATTACATAAATATAAGACTCCAATATAGTTGAAGTGGCTAAGGTAAGTGGACGGGCATCTTATAGTTTCTTCGTGTTCGTATATTCAAGTACTGATGGATTTCTAGTAGCAAATGCAAGCAGTCCTTCGTCACCTTCAAACAAGGCCATGTCTTCGGGGCTCAGAGTCACCCATGCTTCTATTCCCTTACCATCGTTTGCGGCCATTATAATAATCAAGTTTGACACCCAATAATTTGGCATAGTCATGTGCACTGGCTTTCCCCATCCAAAATCTGCAACTTCATAATATGGAAAGTTAACAAGGCTGCTGAAAGTGTAGAAATCGATCTCATCGTTTTCAAACTTGTCTTTAATTGACTCCGGAATATCGAATATACTCTTGATTTTTAGCAAGGTTTTGAGACCGTTTCGTCTAAATTCTGCCTTTGCTTTTCTTAATGAACAAACCAAGTCTTGTAGTGTTTCAGTTTCCTTTTCACTCGCCTGCGCCGTCAGATACGCGACGGAGTTGCCCACAGAGTTGTCAGGCAAGGGCGGCTCGGCCACGGCACGCACGTCTATCGCCTGTACTGACAAAGAAGGTCTTGAATACCCAAGGTTTGACCTGGACGCTGCCCTTGCGCACTTCCAAATCAGGGCAGTCAATGCCTCGACGCGTGTTGGTCTAGGCACGGTTGGACTTGCAACTTTAGCCTTGAGTTCGTCAATTTTCTTTGCATCAAATACAAACCTGTTGGTTTTGACCGGTGAAATATGTGAGGGTGCGGCCACGAAGGATTCACTTGCTGGAAAAATCGTTGAAGTAACAAATCTAGGAGTCACTTCCTTATTATTGCTGCTGCCCGATAACTGATTATCTGCACGAGCTGTTGTGGCCCAGCTGTCAACGAATATGCGTAACGAGGCTCCATCAATGAGCTTGTGACAAGTGCAAACTGTGATTGCCAGTCCCCCGCATTTGAAAAAGGTAGCTTGTACGCGCAGCATTGGACACCCATTGCTTGCTACTGGAGATTCTACGTAGTTAAACGGGTGAAAATCCCGTAATAAATTCTGATCAGGCTTTTGTAGGTATTCAAACAAAAAGCCGTTCGCAAGAGCTTCAACATATTCAGCCCCTTCGTCGTTACTTTCAATAGAGAAATCGTCTTTGACCCTCCCAGCAAGTGGGTAGAATTTTGTGAGAGTTTTTGATAGGGATAACTTGAGACATTGCGAAATCTGGTCAGCTTTCACATTACCGTCTGCTTTGTACAGAAAAATGGTGCTCACATAGACCGGAAAAGTGATCTGGTCCATGAGGGAAAGTTTAAAATTTCTCAGGTGTTCAGGAGTTGGGTAAGCTGGTTTGATGCTTTCTCTGGCCTGTACTAGTACTTCTAGTGCCCTTTCCATTTTAGGGTTTGCTACTTTTGCAACCGTTTGTAGACTCCTTGTCAGTAGTACCTGTCCAATATTAAGACATCAAAAGTTAAATACATTATACACAGAACCGTAACTAAGAAAAGTTCTATCACTAGTTTTGATTACCTTTCAGTGTCTGCCTTGTTGCTTTATATCTCAGTTGCTCTTATTATATGGCAGCTCCTCGGTAACTAGCTAAGACCCTTATATAGTAAAATTTGGTTGCCAAATTTGACTCCATTAGTTCGATTCCGTGGTTTGTCAATGCATCAACAGTTCAATTGGAACTTGCTCGCGTTAACCACGTGCATTGCTTTTTGAATTTTATGAATACGAATCCTCACGATCGAAAGAGACATTGATCAATACATTAATTGAACGCACTTGAGTATATATGGAATTGAAAGATCAATGCTAGGTAACTTAATATTTAAGTCTTAATTTGAATCTCAACTGATATTGTTAGGGTTAACAAAACTTGAGTCTAAGCTTGGGTATGATAATGTCTAGACCTAGCCCGAATATATTTTTTAGACACCCATCGAGCCGGATTTTTTAATTTGGGTTATTATATCAGATTTTATACTTTTTAATGTTATATATTTACAATTTTTAATTTTTTTTGTAATTTTACAATTTTTAAATTTATTTCTATTAATTTGGACATGAAAATATGAATTTTAAATATTTAAAACTTTACATAAATATAATAGATTGGTCAAATAAATTTAATTATTTAAACTAATCTATATTTTATAATATTTTTTCAATAAAAAAAGATTTTATTGGAAGCAAATGGATTTTACATGTTAAACGAAAGGTGGATGGCACAATTGAAAGATACAAGGCATGTTTGGTAGCGAAAGTATATACCTAGGGTTGGCAATGGGATAGGATGGGATGAGATTTACCAATCCCGGTCCCATCCCGTATACCAATCCCGGTCCCATCCCGTATATGCAAATGGGATGAAAAAATGTCCTAGTCCCGTCCCTATATTTTTTTTGGACAAAAATATGTCCCAATCAAGTCCCAAAAGAGATGGGATCCCCCAATTGGAAAAATTCCCATTCTTAATCGGTAATGAGACGGGATGGGACGAAATTTGTCAATTCCACTCCCGTCCCGCATATATAATTGGGATAAAAAAATGTCCCACTCCCGTCCCTAAATTTTTTAATGGGATAAAAATATGTTCCAATCCCGTCCCAAATGGGGTGGGATCCCGCAGGATCCTATCCCATCGGGAAAAATTGTCATCCCTAGATATACCCAACAAGAGGGTACAGATTATAAGAAAACTTTTTCAATGGAGAGCTAGAGGATGAAATTTATATGAAACAACTAGAGGGTTATATAACCAATAACCAAGAGTGCAAAGTTTGCAAGCTCAAAAGGTTAATACATGGGTTAAAAGAATCCTCCAGACAATGGTATCTTAGGTTTCATGAATCTATGATAACTTATGGATTCTCGATGACCAAGGAAGATCATTGTGTATACGTTAAAAGGTTAGAAGGTAACTTTGTCATCTTATCGTTTTATGTGGACGATATATTGTTGGCTAGAAATAATATAGAGTTTGTTCAAACCATCAAGGAATGGTTATTTTCAAACTTTGAAATGAAAGATATGGGTGAAACATCTTATATCCTGAGAGTTAAAATCCATATAGATCATTCTAGAAAACTTCTAGCTCTGTCACAAGAGTCTTATATTAGAAGAATTCTTGAAAAAATTTAAAATGGATAAGTGTAAACCTATGGATACTCCCATCTCTAAAGGACAAACTCTTAGCCTTGAAATGTGTCCAAAGACTTTAAAGGAACGAAATGAAATGGCACGAGTTCCATACTCCAATGTTGTTGGAAGTTTCATGTACGCTTTTCACAACCAGATATTTGTTATGATGTGGGGTTGGTAAGCAGATACCAATCAAATCCTGGGCGCAAACATTGGAATGTTGTCAAAAGGATTTTAGCATATTTGAAAGGCACTGCTGACTATTCTTTATGTTATCAAAGAGGTGATTTATGCTTAATTGGATACATAGACGCTGATTGGGGAGGCGATCTTGATGAGCGCAAATCAACCTCATGATACGTATTTCTACTTAGTCACGGTGCGATCTCATGGAGTAGCAAGAAGCAAACATGCACGACTCTGTCGACTATGGAAGCAAACATGCACGACTCTGTCGACTATGGAAGCAAAATATGTAGCATGTTCAATCGCAGTACAAAAGGCTATTTGGCTTAGGCGCTTTTTAAATAATCTCAAGATCGTTATTGATCCTCCTCGGCCAATAATCATATATTGTGATAGCCAAGTAGCCATAGTCTTTACCAAAGATACAAAATACCACAGCAAGTCTAAACATATAGAGACAAAGTATAATTTTGTGAGAGATATTGTGGCGAAAAAGGAAGTATTGATGCAACACATGTCTACACACTTTATGGTTGCAGATCAATTCACTAAAGCCATGACACAAGATGTTTTTATTGTACATACGCGATCATTAAGATTGCGCAAATTATAAAAGTTGTACTTAATAAATTCTTTATGCAATAAAATTATTTTGATTTAGTCTCATAAGATACTAATTGACATGATTACACATATATGATTATTAAAAGATATGTTCTCAGGTTATGACCGACTTTCTTACACAAGCAGTCACCTCAATTATTAATGAAAGAAAGCTGGGATGAGACACAAGATTAAGAGAAAGTACTGGATACGTTCTCATGGAGCTTTTATCTTGAAAATGTCGCCTTAACTAGGTCAAGATGAAGAACCTAATTAAGCCAGATATGAGTTCATTAGGTACCTTATAAAGGCAAGCTTATTGAGAATCAAATTGAGTGCTCAAATAAGCGATTGATTTAGGATCTGTACAGTGGATAACTAGACATATGCTCTTACACAAAGAGAATTCATTGTAATGCGTGATTCATCCATGCATGCTTTTGTGACCAAAACGAAAAAGAGTGAATAAATCCATGATTCCTTATTGTGTAAGTTCCTTTAAGGTATAAGAAAGACCTCAACAATTTCCTTAGTTACCATCGACTATATCTTAAAGGAAAAGATTAGTGATAGCTACTTTAGCAGATTTTTTCCTTGACTATAATGTTATTCGGTCTCTGAAACATGTCTAAGAAATCAACCAGCACTACTAGAAAAATGGTCTTTACTGACACTTGATTTGTGACAATTTTTTAAAAAGTATCAATATTTTCATACATATGGACCATTTTCCGTGTTTAATATAAAAATATCACAAATTATTGATACTATAGTGTCTGTAACTTAGACATCAGAGATTTCTGACATTAAAGTATCAGTAATAAAAATAAAATAATTCTAATTAGGTTCCAAATAGAACTCGAACCAAAGACCTCTAGTACTCAAGCGTTTAAGTTCGAAAAAAAGACCAGGACATTTAAAACTCAAATTTTCTTGTTCAGAAAAGTAACGACTAAACCAAACATTTTTTTTTAACTTTTCTTGTTTAATTTAGATAAAATTTTTTATTTTTCTCATTCCCTCCTAAACTCCCCAAATCTAAAAAACCCTAACTTCACCAAATTCACAAAAACTCTAATCTAACAGCATCGTTTTATCAACCCCAACTCTTCCTCAGCCACTCCTCTCTTATGTTTCTCTTACAGTCCAACACAATCTCTTACTATCTAACTCAATTTTTCCCTCCCAATCTCGCCTCTTTTCAATCCCTAACCTTAAATCTTTCTATTACAATCCAACAGAATCTCATACGGTCGTGAAATTCTAGCCACTTTTTTGCCTAACGCCAATCTTCGTCAACGAGAAAAATGATTTGAGGTGTTTAATTTAGCTCCAAGATCGTGGACGGATGCCTTGGTCAAAGTTAAAGAGCGTTGTTGGAGGCTGTTTAAAGAAGAAGCAGAAGCACCACTTAGGTGAAGCATTTGTAGATCTAGGCATGGTAATTAAGTAAGGTGAGCATTAGCTAAATAATTAATAATTATTAAATATTCTCTACTTATATGTGAATTTATTAAGAAATTAATTTGATTCTTTTTGTTGAATTTTAAGTATGTTTACTAATTCTTTTATTTTTATTCAACTAATACACGGTTTTGGAATTTTTTTTCCTCGTTTTGATTTGTTGATATGTGAATGGTAAAAGTTGTGTCAGTCATTCATAGTTTTTGGAGACTAGTATGGTGTCTACAAAGTGTTTGATGAGATGCTTGTGAGAATTGTTAGGTGCATTTCAATTAGTTGACATGGTTAGCAAATTATATGCTAACAGGGTAGTATATGTAAATAAGAAATGATGGTATTCTTTCTTAAACATATTATTTGGTGGTCAGTCGGTATTATTCTGTTTAAGTTGCTTATAGGCATTCCTTCACATTCCTGGATGCGATTTTGTCTTTATCAAGTGAACACACCATTGAAAATATATTTTTGAGACCTTTTGCAATCCTTTCTTTCTCCATAGGTATATTGTATTTTTGATACCTCACACTAATACTAGCTTTTGCTGTGAAGGCTCGGCGAGCATTTCGAGCCCTTAAAGGCATAATAAGACTGCAGGCTCTTATTCGTGGACATTTAGTGAGAAGACAAGCAACTGCTACTCTCGGCGCTATGCTGGGGCTTGTTAAGTTACAAGACCTTGTTCGTGGTAGAAAGGTCAGACATTCTGATATTGGACTTGAAGTGGGGAAAACTTGCACTCCATTGACGCTTTTGGTAATTTCTTGAGAGCTCATCTAATAGGGATTTAACTGCTCTTCTTTTTATTTATTATTTTAAAAGAACACATTCTTTCCGTGAAGATTAATCTTTTAAATATATTTCACTGATCTCGTTGTTAATGCATACTGTTGAATGTGGAGATATTGTCGTTTATTGTTCAATAGTAAAAGTCTCGCATGGAGAGGCTTGATTACTTGTCTTGCTTTGATTCCATGAACAATGCAGAATAGAGCATGTCATGAACTTCCACCCAAAGCTCAGGTGGGGTACATTGGTGTCAGAGTGAACCTTTTTTATGGTTAAGCATTGAATGGTTGTCCTTACAGCAACTGTTTACTTGTACAAATTAATATATAACTTCTCAGTTCTTACTTTTCATCCGTTCCATTCATTTAGGATACATGCGTCACTTAATGTAGACAACCTTCATCTACAAATATACTGATGGGTTATTTATACATTCCAGACATTACTAAACTGTCTGAATTTGTACATTCCCAGTTCACTTCTAATTAATTTCATTTTTCTTTTCACTGCTCTATCCTTCAGTAAGGAAAGCCTGTGGATCCTGTTGAACTTAATTTGTCTACATGATTATCAAAGCTGTCAGGAAGTTCTTTTTTATCTCTAAGGTATTCTCGACATTATCATGCCCATTTGTCCGATTATGATTTTTCTCTTTAATGGATTGAGCTTTATGTTCATAAGTCATATTATTTAGGACGAATGTACATGGCAGAGCCTGTGGTATCAAAGACATTAAGTTCTAATTTGAATATGGCACCCCTTTTATTTTGCCGGAGGCTTCCAGTTTAACTAATAACCTACTGGCAAATATGGCAGGATGTAGTTGCAATTTTTCTTTTTGATCTACAACCTTCTTGGTTTTTTTTTGGATGTGGGGTAAGTGACTGTTTGTTTTTTGCTTTAGCTTCTTGCTTCATCACCAATTGTGTTGTCTTTGCAACTGCAATATAATTCTGTGGAGCCAAATTTTGTCTCAAATGTTGGTCAGCATTTCACATCTGGAAACCAGCTCCCCAACCAAAGAAAATGTCAGACTCAAAATCTTAGAAGAAGCATGTTAGTGCTCAAACGCTTGAAAGTAAACAGCCGACAACAGTCGACCAAAGCGAAGTGTTCGCAGGAACCCCGCCAATCTTTGAGTATCACAGTGCACTCAACCCCCAAATTTGAGAGATCCAAACGAAGTCTGAAGAAAGCTTTAAGCCATCCAGCAGATCCAGTGCATGAAAATCCACAAAGTGAACTTGAAAAGGTTAAGCGTAGCCTGAGAAAGGTTAATAATCCTCTAATATAAAATTCTGCATTTGTCCAATCAGAATTTGAAATTGAAAAACAAAACCATAGTTTGGATAAGTTGCCAACAAGCTCAGTATGTCATGAAGGTTTGGAACGGAGCTTGAGAAATTCAGGTGAGATGATGAAGAAAAAGAAAACTTTGAAACAATCCAAACTACCCAAAGTAGAAGCCACTCCAGATCTAGTGGAAATGAATAAGATGTCTGATGTACCACCCAGTGACCTAGCCGCAGATGAGTCAAAACCTTGGATGAAGAGTGGTGCTAAAGACGAGACTATTCCCATGACAAATGGTAATTTTGAACCAAATGAGGATTCAGCAAACAATGAGAATAATAAATCTAGCAGGAAAGTTGCTGTTCTGACAAAGAAAGAATGTGCAGAGAAATCCGCCAAGCTATATAGTCAGAATCGAAGGCTACGCTAAGACTACAAGGCTCCTCAAGATCTAGCTAAGATGGTGTTGAGAAAAATAGCGGCACCGGGCGTCATTCGCGGTTTTTTCACCTTCATATCTGTGGATGAAATCAGAATTATACATAATTAGAATTGTATATATTAGGATCTATGTTATTTGGCAAGATTTATTTTCTTAAATAGGTTTACCGATTTGTTTCATTAGAATTAGATTTCTAGCTGTTATAGCTCTGATTTTGTGGGATTTGATTTATTCCCCTGTAATCTATTTAAAGAGGAGTAATTCTCATCAGTAAAACATATAGAAATTATTCATTCTAATCTGTGAATTTATATGGTATCAGAGCCTAAGGACTAATTGTCTCTTATGGCTGGAAAAGAAGTCGACATCTCATCTGGTGACAATACCAGATCTTCAACATCTAGCCAATCTATGGCTGAGCCTAGTTCCATCCCAATTGCTTCTCTTTCCGGAAACGATGCATCTCTTCATATTACATCCCACAAATTAAATGGTAGAAACTACCTACAATGGGCACAGTCAGTCAAGATTGTGATTTGTGGGCATGGCAAACAGGGCTACATCACTGGTGAACTCCCTGCTCCCAAGACAACTAACCCATTGTACAAGACATGGCTGTCTGAAAATTCTATTGTTCTTGCGTGGCTCATCAATTCGATGGAACCACAGATTAGTCGTCGTTATCTCTGGTTCAAGACAGCCAAAGATGTGTGGGATGCAGCTCAACGGATGTACTCTGATCTTGGGAATGCTTCTTAGATTTTTTAGATTCGTTCAAAATTGAAGGTGATGAAACAGGGTTCCAACTCTGTCACCCAATATGTTTTTGACCTCCAAGATATTTGGCAAGAATTAGATATGTTTTTTGAAGATGACTCATTTTGTGCTGAGTGCAGTGTCAAGCAAAAGCATAACCTTGAAAAAGAAAAAGTATTTGATTTCCTTGCTGGTCTTAATATAAATCTAGATGAGGTACGAGGCCAAGTGATGGCTCAAATGCCTTTCCCTTCTACTGACGAAGCCTTCGCAGAAGTACGACGTGAGGAAGCTAGGCGAAAAGTGATGCTCTCGGATGACAAATCTATACCTCCACCCACACCAGAAGTATCTGCCTTAATGACTACTAAAACTCACTCAAATGGACAGCAGCATCCTAATCATCGTTCGAACAAGCGACAATAGTGTGATCATTGTAATCGACCTGGACAAACTCGGGACAAGTGTTGGGAGATTCATGGGAAACCAACAAATTGGTAGCCTCGAAAAAAAAAATGAAGGACGTGCACACCATACCCAATCCAATCAAGACCACTCTGGTGCATCTATTCCATTCAGCAAGGAACATATTGACCAACTATGCAAACTCCTCAATTCATCTTCTATCAATGCCTCTCAAACCCATCCACCCAACTATGCAAACTCCACCAATGGATCATGTTCCGTTGCCAAATATGGTAAACTCTACTCTGTCCTAAATTCCCAATCTATAATTCAATCTACAAACCCTTGGATAATTGATTCGGGGTCCTCTGATCATATGACAGGTAGCTCTAATTGTTTTCACTCTTATGTCCCTTGTTCTAAACATATCACTGCTAAAATTGATGATGGATCTTTTACACTAGTAGTTGGAATTGGTGACATAAAACTATCTCCAAATTTAATCCTCAAATTTGTCTTCCATGTCCCTGCCCTAAAATGCAACCTGATCTCTGTTAGCAAAATCGCACGTGACAATCATTGCGTTGCTAATTTCTTGTCTTCTTTTTGTCAATTTCAGGACCTATCATTGGGGAAAACGATTGGCAGTGCTAGGATTCATGATGGTCTTTATTACTTTGATGATGATCACCCAAAGAGTCAACAAATTTTTTTGTCTGGTGTTGCTTCTACATTTGTTTCTAGTACTAATGAAATAATGTTATGGCATCATAGGTTTGGCCATCCTAGTTTTTTATATCTAAAACATCTATTTCCGTCTTTGTTTGATAATAAAAATAATGTTTCTTTTGAGTGTGAAATTTGCCAATTAGCTAAACATACTCGTATGTCCTTTCCTCCAAAGGTTTACATTCCTTCCACTTCATTCTCTTTGATCCACAGTGACATATGGGGACCTTCAAAAATTACAACTTGCCATGGGAAAAGATGATTTCTTACATTTATTGACGATCACACACGGGTTACATGGGTTTATCTCCTACATAACAAATCTGAAGCCAGTCACATATTCAAAGTTTTTCACAAAATGATTCAAACTCAATTTCAAACCCAAATTCGTGTTCTAAGAACTGACAACGAAAAAAATATTTCAGTTCCATTCTTGGTGATTATTTGTTAGAAAATGGAATTCAACATCAAAGCTCTTGTGTTGATACTCCACAACAAAATGGAGTATTGAAAAGAAAAAATCGTCATTTGTTAGAGGTAGCTTGGGCTCTCATGTTTACCATGCATATCCCAAAATACTTGTGGGGGGATGTTATCCTCACTGCTACCTACCTCATAAATCGTATGCCAAGTCCTCCTATCAATTTTGAAACCCCTTTGTCTGTTCTATCAAAAACCTGCCCCATGTCTCTAAGTCTAATACACTTCCATTAATAATTTTTGGTTGCACAGAATTTGTCCATATTCATGACCATAATAGAAGTAAACTTGACCCTCAGGCAATCAAAACTATTTTCATTGGTTATTCTCCAACCCAAAAAGGATATCGGTGTTACTGTCCAAAAACTAAAAAAACATATATTTCTTATGATGTCACATTCTTTGAAAATACACCATATTTTTCTCCAACTTCGCTTCAGGGGGAGAAATGGGATGAAGCTTGTTGTTCTTGGGATATCCATGACCTGCCCTTACTTGATGTTAAGTTGGATACAATTGTCTCTATTCCCGAGTCAACTAAAATCAGTCCTCTTGTAATTGATCTAATTTCACCAGTATTGGAAACATGAAGAGATTCAACACTTTCAATATCTAACAGCCAGAATTGCAAGTCTACTCTAGAAAGAAAAAGTCTCAAGCAAATAAAGAAATCATGAATCCTACTCACAGTCACGAGGATGAACCGATGGTAGAGTCTTATTCACCAAATGAGTTAGGTAAATTCAATCCTATTCCTAATCTAGATATGCCAATAGCATTAAGAAAATGTGTTAGATCTTGCACTCATCACCCTATTTCTAAATTCATATCTTACTCAAATCTATCTCCTTCACTCCATGCTTTCACCTTGAGTTTGTCTAGTGTTTTGATTCCTAGATCCATTGAAGAGGCCCTATCTATTCCCGAGTGGAAAGCTACTGTTCTTGAAGAAATGCACGCCCTTAGACAGAACAATACATGCAGCCTGGTAGAGTTGCCATAAGAAAAAAATACAGTGGATTGTAAATGGGTATTCACCATCAAGTATAAGGCTGATGGTTTAATTGAAAGACACAAAGCGCATCTAGTGGCCAAGGGCTTTACTCAAACGTATGGGATTGACTACTCTGAGACCTTTGCTCATGTTGCCAAACTCAACACTATCAGAATTCTTCTATCTTTGGCTGTAAACTCTGATTGGCCTCTACATCAACTTGATATAAAAAATGCCTTTCTAAATGGTGAGCTTGCAAAGGAAGTTTTTATGTGTAAACCTCTAGGATTTGAAGAAAACCTAGGGAGTCACACTGTTTGTAAACTCAACAAGTCCCTCTATGGTCCAAGGCGGTCTGGGTTTGATTCTCTAAAGTTATCAAGGAATTTGGCTATGTCCAGGGACAAGCTGATCACATGTTGTTTGTTAAGCATGCTGAAAAAGAAAAAATTACTATTCTTATAGTGTATGTTGATGATATCATTGTCACTGGAAATGATAACAAAGAAGTGGAAAGAGTCAAGCAGATGATGGCAAAGGAATTTGAAGTTAAAGACCTTGGAGCGTTAAGATATTTTCTTGGAATGGAAGTTGCAAGGAGTAAGAAGGAGATCTTTGTCTCTCAAAGAAAATATACTTTAGATTTGTTGGAAGAAACTGGCATGTTGGGATGCAAGCCGAGTAAGACTCCAGTTGAACTTGGCAACAAAGGAAAAATGCTTGAAAGAGGGCTGGTCGATAAAGGACAGTATCAACGCCTAGTTGGAAAGCTCATCTATCTCTCACATACACGACTGGATATTGCCTTTGCAGTGAGTTTAGTAAGTCAACATATGCATGCACCATGTCAAGGTCATTTGAATGCAGTATATAGAATCCTGAGATACTTGAAGCGAACACCCGGAAAAGGCTTGTTTTTTGCAAAGACCAATGATCGAAAGGTGAAAGCATTCACAGGTGCTGATTGGGCTAGATGAGTTAATGATCGTAAATCAACATCTGGTTATTGCACGCTGCTATGGGGAAATCTGGTTAGAGTTATGGCACATGGAGTGTGTGAGCTTATCTAGATAAGAAGGGTGCTAAAGGAATTAAAGATTGGATTTAAAGAACCTATGCTGCTCTATTGTGATAATAAGTCAGCAATTAGTATAGCTCACAATCCTGTTCATCATGAAAGGACTAAACACGTGGAGGTTGATCGACATTTTATTAAAGAAAAGCTTGATGGAAACATTATCAAGCTTGAATATGTGCCTAGATCTCACCAACTGGTTGATATCCTCACAAAAGGACTCTCAGAACAGACTCATGACTTTCTTGAAGGCAAGCTTGGTCTCATCCACATCTATAGCCAAGCTTGAGGGGGAGTGTGGATGAAATTAGAATTATACATAATTAGAATTGTATATATTAGGATCTATGTTATTTGGCAAGATTTATTTCCTTAAATAGGTTTACTGATTTGTTTCATTAGATTTAGATTTCTAGCTGTTATAGCTCTGATTTTGTGGGATTTGATTTATTCCCCTGTAATCTATTAAAAGAGGAGTAATTCTCATCAATAAAACATATAGAAATTATTCATTCTAATCTGTGAATTTACAATATCTCTAAATTTTTTTCACATTGGCTTTTCCTTTTAATTTCCCTTTCTATAAAATAAACTTTAATCATATTTGAGTTGCCTTATAATATAAACTTTAGTTCTTCTAAATTTTCTCATATTGACAGTCAATTTTTTTCGTTTTCCATGTACTTATATGCAGATTTGATCAGTGTGTTTGAAGTATTTCTTCCTCGACTTCACTTATATCCTAACCTATCCAGTCTATTGAATAGAGAAGTTGTTGGCGTGATAACACAACTGCATTACTTATGTTCAAAAAGTGAAAGGCAGTCATCCTTATCAATTTAGCTTCTAAATTTTTTATATGTAGCCGCAACTAGTAGACATTTGATTGGATGGTAGAAATTCCTATTTATTAAATTTGGATTATTTAGTTATGAGAGTAGGATATCTCATATTTTTGTTATTGAAGTTTTGGAATTTATAATATATACTAATAATATTTAAATGTGAAATGAAAGATTTTGTGATATAAATCAATTTCTTTTTGTTATTTTGTGGTGCCTTTTAATTTTACCAATAAATCAATAGGAAATGATCCAATTCAATTTTTTATTTTTTTAAAATAAATTAACTAGTGATACCATGGTAATAGTAATCATAGACACCAATAAAATATCAATAACTACTAACACTATGGTGTCATAATATCGGTGATACTGTAGTAATAGTAATCATTGACACCACTTACAAGTGTCACTATTTTTCTGACTCTCAGATTACTGACACAATTAACAAGTGTCAATGAAAGTAATTTCTGACACTATTCTAAAGTCAGTAAAGACCATTTTTCTAGTAGTGCAGCCTAAAACTGAAAGATATGAGTAGAGTGGGAAGATTTATTCTCCTTACATCTAACTTATGCATTCATCGGTCGACTAGTTATATAATCTACCTAGGGATGAATACAATTACGAATACATAGAGTGCACAGCGTCAAATATAATTTTTGTTGAGGGATTAAATATGTCTGTACCGATGTAAAGGATAATGAAATTTAGGAAATATAATAAGCAAGTTATTTGAATCTCTTGCAAAATGTGCAATTGAGATTTTTGCTCCACAAGCTCCAGTTTATGTTGTTCATGGGTCACACGTTGCATTTGCTCGTATGATACTGCGATTGTGGCTTTATGCCCAAAAACCCTACTCTCGTTGCTCTGGTTACTCAATCATCCCATCACGTGCAAGTGGGAGATGTTAGATTTAATGCCCATGATGAGATGGATTAATTTAACGTAAGTGATAAGATAAACTTAGAGTTTGTCTAGGATTCTTAGAGCATCTCCAAAAGACTTTATAAATTTTACTCTTCAAATACTTATTTGCTTACCTATGTGGCAAATAGAAGGGTAAAAAAATTTAATATTATCCAAAAGACTCTTCAAATAGAAATAAATTAATATTATTTTAATCATATAATTAGTTTTTTAAAGGAAAAGTCAATAGCAATTAAAACACTTCTCTCTCTTTCTTCAATGAAAAATAATAAAATATAAATTGAAGAGAGAGAAATTAACTCTCCAAATTTGAAGAGAGAGAATCAATTCTTATTTGAAGAATCTTAATTGGAGTGTCTTTTGGAGTTTTAAATATTGATGTGGCTCTTCAAATAAGTAATAAAATCTTATTTGAAGAGCCTTTTGGTGATGCTCTTATAAGATAAAATTAATATTTTATCTTAATCCTAATCATATAAGATGTAGCTTATCAAATAACTCTAGGAAGCTAATTTGAATTAAACTACACTTATTGTACTGTATAAACACTATGTGGGTGAGTGATAACACGTACAATAATAGTCATAAGAATCAAAGCAACATCAAAATAGAGTGAGAGAAAAGGGAAAAAAGGCAGTGGGTTCTTGCTTCGTGAATTGAGAGGATTTTTCCAATACCTAATTGTCCTCCGATCATCAGTGACATAAAATTATGACGATTTGTTCGTGAAGGTTCCTAGCAATCAATTCATGTTGCGATCTGCTCGTACTAGTTCTGACAATCCGCTTTTGAAGATTGGAGGAGCTTATTTTATTCTTGGACACTCGTGATGATTCGTTTCCACATCAATCAATAAGGTATGGATTTGGTTGAACAAAATAAATTGCATGATTTATTTAGAAAATCATCATTTTGAAGCCATAATAGGTTTTTGGCCATGGGGACTGAGAATAGATGTTTTAATTTATGATAGAAAACTACTTGAATGATTCTTTCGTTGCTGAAAGATTGATTTTCTGTGAGTTGGCTGCAACATATCTTCTCCAAATTGATCAAATCACGAATAGACAATGACTCCAGCAAGGGAAAGACTTTGCAATGAACCCGTTCAATTGAACCGCCAACAAATGTATGCTATCATTCAAGGCAAATTTCATGCCTAAATCAGAAGCGAGTTTGTCTTGAATTTTCTGAGAATTTGGGTCCTGTGTTACCTCAGCCATAACGGCCTTATCGAACGAATTATCTTCCATCACTTGCTTTGCAACTTGCTTGACTAGCGTGGTATTACCCATGCCGCCCATTCCATAGACCCCAATTATGTTGAGCTTATCATTCTTCACTGCCTCCAGAACATCTTGAAATAATTTCATTCTTGAATCAAAGGCCTCGTAACCTTTCGCTTGCATATGTTCTGCACTCTTTGGAGCAGGACGGTAGGAAACATTAGAGAAGTTGCCTTGTACCACGAGATTAGCGGCAGCTTCTGCGGCCTTTGTGGGGGGAAAAAAAATGGATCCAAATAAATTAAAGTGAAACGACAAACAATTAATTTTGGTCTTGAACGGACAATTAAACAGAGAATTTTTTTTTTTTTTTTTTGGGTCAAGAATCAGAATTTTGGCTATTAACCGAAAGGTTTCGCGGGCATGAATGAAGAGCAACAATTTGTTTTTAGAAATTGTTTCAGAAGAGCGATGCAAATTGACAAACGATAATAATAAGAACACAGAAGTTAACAGTGAACAATAACTTAAAGCTCAAGAAAACTAAATGACAAGATTAAGACAAACAAGAGATATTTTTTTCTTGGACATTAAGAAAAAACTACTATGAAGATCAAGGATTAGAGATATGCTATGAAAAGAAATTATTAAAGGATTTACAACAAGTTCACCTCTTTAATTATCTGGGATGATGAGCTCTTTATTCGCCTTGAATGTATAAGAACAATTTTAATCAGCAAAAGATCACTGTTAACTGCAGAACAATGTGTGAGTAAAAAGTTGATGAGAGTAATAACAAATGAATCGCAAAAGAAAAAGACTTAATCATGCATCCCTTTTCATATCACGTACTTGATTACTGTTGTCCTGTTGATGCACGTATTTTTTTTTTCATGAATAATTGCCAGATCAGGAAAGAATTATTCTGTTTGATTGAAAGATTGTTGATTCCAATTAAGATAAGCTTTATAAGATGCCTAATGAAAGATAAAGCAGAAGCTTGGATAAATGAAAGAGGACCAAAACTTTTATAAAAGCAGATACCGATAAAAGCCGAAAATTAATTTTACAAAGAAGATCATCAAAGTAAGAAAGATGATGACTTGATTTTTGCCATTTTTTTTTAATTTCACCTATGCTGTTCACAAATGATGGCTTAGTTATTATTAGTTCCACTGGACATTGTTTGCAAATAGTTCTTATGTTTAATAGTGAAATGAAAAGCTGTTCATCGTACAAAATTGCATGATCAGATCTTCAATTTTTATTATTATAAAATAAATAAATTTCATTATTAGATAATGCGCACGTTAATGTTAGGGATTTGATCAGATGATCATATAATTTACTAAACCCTTTAACAAGTGCAAAGTTTAAAAATAATAAATAAATAAAGAGTACACGTAAAGAATGTTATTTGTAATACCCAAACTGAAAAATAGGGGAATGAAAACAGAGGAACCTCTCATTTTTCTTCTCTCTTTCTTTCAAATGGTGAAAATATTAATAGAGCATGACAGCTCACTACTTTCATTTGTTAAAAAATGCTGCCTGAATTCCTTCCTTTGCTAGCTGGAACCATTAGCTTGAAGTAATGAGTTCTTGTTAAAAGCACAAATTTTACTTTATTTGATGATTATAAAGCATCGGTCAGTTGTGAATACTCATCCAAGGCAGGACCGGCCTCAGAATTTGGTGAAATAGAAGAGCTTCTAATGAGATTTTATAATCAAATCAATGTATACTGAATTGTACATGTGGATAAATTGAAGAGTTAGAATGAAATGTTACAACTCTTAGGGCGTGTCGCCCATATTACATGGGATAAAAGTACTGTTTTGTATTACATTTATGCAGACCCATGTTTGGCAGTAAAAATAACTACAGCAGTATTGTATTAATGGGCCGGGCGAATGCGGCAAGTGCCGAATTAGCTCGCTTCTTCTTCTTCTTTTTTCCCCTCTTTTTCTTTGTTATAATAATAATAAATAAATTTAAATTTTTAATTTCATTTAATATTATATAATATTTTTATTTTTATTTTTACATTATGATTATTAACATAAATAAATAATTATGATTATTAATATAAATTAATAAATATATAATTTATTATTCAATAATATTATATTATATTATTAATATAAATTAATAAATATATAAATAAATAATTATGATTATTAATATAAATTAATAAATATATAATTTATTATTCAATAATATTATATTCAACAACATTAATTTAAAATTATAAAATATTAATATAATATAAATTAATATAATAGAATATATAATTTAAATTAATTACACAAAAAATTAATACAGTACAGTATAGCACCAAACATTATATAATATTGTTATAATACAGTGCTAATGCAATACAGTATAGTACAATACAGTGTGCCAAATGGGTAGGAAAAAGGACACCTACACCCCCAACATTTAGAGAAATAGTCATAAAGAACCCTAAATTTTCAATAAGAGACATCAAGATCCCCTTTTGACCAAATTCATTTTAAAAACCCAAAAAAATTGACCCGAAAATTTATGATAGATAGAAATATCGCATTTTTACAATCTATTAGACATATTTTATTATAGGGATATTATCATTTTCCCACCTAGGGTATTCTGACACATCATGTCAGTACCACGGTTTGGTAAAACTATCAATTTACCACCAAATGTTTAAATTGTTAGTATTTTCCCACCATTCCGTTAAAACTCAGTTAATATGTAACGAAAAATTCCTAAAATGTCAATTTTACCCCTGGAGCATAAAAGACCATGTAATTAACCTTTTATCAATTTTTTAATTAAATAATCATTTGTTGTTCTTTATTCTTAAAGGACAAAAATTACCGTTTATGAATTTTATAAAATTGACCATGTGGCAAATTTATTTATTTAATTTATTGATTTAATTGATTTAATTTTTAAATGGTAAATTTATTTATTTAATTTTTTGTGTAAAATTATTATCATCATATCAAAGATTAAATTGCTTCTTTTGCACATTCTTTTTTTTCCCTTTCATAAATTGATTTTTAGTAGTAGAATAAATTGTCTTTAGCTCGTCAATTTAATAAATAAATTTGTCCTTTAAAAATTAAATAAATTAAATCAATTTATGAAGTACTTAGTACCACACGGTTAATTTTACAAAATTTATAAAGGGTAATTTTTGACCTTTAAGAAGGAAGAACAACAAATGATGATTTAATTACAAAATTCATAAAAAGTTAATTACATGGTCTTTTACACTTCAGGGGTAAAATTGACATTTTATAAATTTTCATTACATATTAATGAGTTTTAAGCGGAAATTTGTAGCTTAAACCGCCAGATCGAGGTGGGAAAATGATAATATCCCTTTATTATATTAAAATAATTTTTAACAAATAGAAACATAATATCAAAAAGAAATTAATTAAAGTTAAAATTATTTTGAATATTATGTAAAAAATAATTTTACTATTATTAACAGGGAGATATTTTATTAGTCGTAAAATCTATTTAACCCATAAATACAAATATATTATCAAAATAGATATAGAAACTTAAAATTCAAATATATTTTAAATGTTAAAAATAGTTTAATATTATTAGTCCACTGGATAGATTATATTCTTTATATTATATTTATATTAATTAAAAAAATTTAAAGCCAAGTTCTAATTACTATATTCAATGGATATTATAGTTCAAAAAAGTGAGTCTTGGTGTTCTAATTTTTTCAAATCTTAAGGGTGTTGATGTCTTTTTTCCTAAACCTTACGAAAGGTTGTTTACACCAATAGAACAAATTTTTTCTCGGATGTTCGTAAGAAACAACAGTACAATAACTCTATCATAATCTTGTAAACAAAGGTAACATAACTCTTAACGTAATCTTGTCTGCTAACACCAATTATTTATGTATATTTCTCTTTAAAAAAGCTCAAACAATGCTCACTTTATTTTTCTTTAATTAGACAAAGAAAAAGGAAAAGGATACTCAAACGTTTGAATGACACAAAATTCCTAATGTTTCAAAAAGACTCAAACCCCATTTGTTAAGAAATTATAATTTTACATTATATACTTATAGCATATTAAAAATAATTGTTCATTATCCAATTTATTTCTATATTATTAATAAAATTGAATATAGCTTCATTACCCAATTTTTCTATTTAATTTTTATCAAATTTTATCTTCAAACTAAATAAATTTAATAAATTGCTAAAAAATAAAAATAAAATAAATTGATTATTAATATAATAAAAATAACATATCTCCATATGTTATTTCTTATAATTTCTTATATATAAATTAAATTGATAATTTCTTAAAAATAACAATTCTCCATATATAAATTAAATTTATTTTAATTTAATATATGTTATTTTTATATTAAATATATGTTATTTTTATTATATTAGTAATCAATTTAATTTATTTTTATTCTTGAGTAATGTATTAAATTTATTTAATTTGAAGAGAAAATTTGACAAAAATTAAATGGAAAAATTGGATAATGAAGTTATATTCATAATTTTATTAATAATATATGAATAAATTAGATAATGAACAATTATTTTTTAATATGCTATAAGGGTATAATGGTAAAATTATAATTTCATAAATAAAAGTATCTTTTTAAAATATTACACCTATTCAAAAATTCTTTCCCAAAAAAAATGATTACGGAACCACTACTTTAATTTCCAAATGACCCTATCAACAACTAGTGACTCTGACTATAGGCAAAATATGTGCTCAAAAGTCATAGCGTTAAAGTTGGAGAAGCCCATTTGACAATAATAAATAATTAATGTGGTGCATGATTTTTCCAAATCTTGTTTTGTTTTTCAATTTTAATAACTTTAACGGTTAATTTTAGATTACTGACTCGTGATTTGAATTCAAATCACGTCCTTATTTTTAAAAACTTTAATTTACTTTTACGTTTCGTTAGGGAAATTACAAAAAAAAAATTCATCAATGTACCATTTTTTTAATCTTTTGAACGAGGGAAAGCTAGAGATTTTAAAAATTAAATAGGCGATTTGAAATTAAGCAATTTAAGAAGGGGTAAATTTTAGAGTACTTCCCTCTTGAATTGACTCTCTTCAAATTACCCCCTTATTTTTTAAAATCTGAAGTTATCCTATTTTTTGTGTGAAGGATAAGGAAAAAAATGGAGATAGGTTAATGATTTTTTTTTTTTGGCATTCTTAAAAAAAATAGAATAAATTGAGATTTTCAAAAATAAAGAGTGATTTGATGATGATAAATTCATGAGGGGAATAATATTCTTTTATGAAAAATAAATTCTATTTTTATTTTTATTATTAACAAACTTACAATAAATGTACATAAGAATTAAAAAAAATAAGGATGTAAGTTTGTGAGTAATGAGTTCATTTCTTTCCACATTTTTTATATCTATTGATTTTATTGCACTCTAGTTAAATGTCCAAATATTTCTAGCCAAAAGAAAAGGGGTCGGCTGAAATAGACATGACGTTTTCATACGCTAAAGTTGGAATAATATGAATAAATCTATTAATTATCTGATAATGACAAGGTTTTGTTTTTTTTTTTATAGTTCAACCTTTTCCCCCTAAACTATGCACTGTTTATAAATGAAAGCGTTACAAAAATTATGAAAAACGTTTTTTTTTTCTAGTAACATAGTAATTAGGAAATAACATCTGCGCCCAATAAGTATTATTAACATTTTACTACTAAATAATCATAAAATCTTACATTTTATTATTTTTCTATGTTGAGCTTTAATATACCAGTTATGCCCTTCTTTGAAATTTATAAAAGCGTTTATCAAGAAAGAGGATTTAATAAATAACTTCATCCATTTTAATAGCTGAACTCTTACACACATCTATGACTATTTTCTCAATTCCCATAATAAAACATCTTCTTGGTTGGCAGCATAAACTGCTATTAACTATAATATTAGGCAATTAGTATTCTATATTCAAGGGTAAAATTCATTTTATCTGTTCAGAGTTTTATTTGTATTTTACAAGTCAAAATATGTATAATGAATCTTGCAATTTTTTTTTCCAAAGCAAGCGCATAATTGATATTTTAAATGACAACTAAAAAGTCCATTACTATCTTTCATAGAAAAGTAGTAAAATTTATAAATTTATAAATCTTTAGTAGTAAAATTTACGTTAAAATGTCAAGTACAACACTGATTCATGTGGTTTCGAATCAAACCATTGATCGATCTCATCTTCATTCATGTTATAACTTTGTCGGACTGTTATTGATTTATAGATAAATATTAACCCTGCATTACTAAAAATGTCTGCATGACAAAAATTATCAAAAATAATTAAGCGCACAAAAATCACCTTTTGATATAAATTAATGTGAAATGATTAGATTAATTGGAGTAAATAACTCTTCATTAGGGATGGCAATGGGGAGGAGGGAGGGACCAATCTCCCCATCCCCGATATTTGCGTATGCCTCCGTCCTCCCATTCCCTAATTATTTAAGAGAATCTCCATCCCCTCCCCGAATAATAACAGGGGATCCCCGATGGTCCCCGATCCCCGAATAACTAATACATTTTTTTTGTTTTCGATTTTGAGTTAATCATATTAAAATAAAAAATTCAAATAAAAGTAAAGTTCGAAATATATCTTACATTAATATCCATTACAAAAGTCACATACATTAAATTAGTAAGTAACGCAGCATGCAAGGGATACAAACTATCATGAATAAATTAATAGTCTAATACAAAATTGTTACAAATAAAATCAAATTTAGATTCAAAATTAACTTTCAATGGTGCAGACTTTATAAATGACTATTCCCTTTAAAAGACAATAGTTAAGTCGAAGCAAATCAAGAGCAAATATTAGATTAGATTATATATTAAAATTGTGATTTGCTGTGGGCAATTATAACATCCAAAAATAAATAAAAAATAGATTTAAGTTTAAAATATTTAATGAATATTAAAATTAAAACAAAAGTTTTGGGCTAATAAAATCTGTCCGGTCTTTTTAATGTCCTAAATAAAATTTAGAACTTTAATTAGTTAATTAGGCCTAAAAGTTTAATAATATAAATATTTTGATATTTTTTATTTTTACCAATACTTATAATTTTATAATTCAAATTTTATTATTTATTTACTAGTAATTTTAAAAAATAAAAATTAAATTAAAAATTAAAATGGGGAAATGGGTAGGGGATGGGGATTCCACCTCATCCCCGTCCCCTCCCCGAATAAAAAATTGGGTAAAAAAATTTTCCCGTCCCTTCCCCGAATAAGAAATTGGGTATGAAATTATCCCCATACCCTCCCCGAATGGGGAAAATCCCCGAGGGTACCCGTCCCCGTGGGGATTTTTGCCATCCCTACTCTTCATCCACTTGATTTGTATTTATTATTTTGTATTTTCATCAAACTAATAAATTTATGTCATATTTCAAACTAATAAATTTATGTCATATTATTTTATATAAAATTAAATTTATATAAAAATTTGTAGTTACATCGTCACCCTAATATAAGATTATGGAAAAGTAAACACTGAAATCATCCGTAGACCGGCCCGACCACATACAAATTCGTACTGAAATTCGTACATATCCTGTGAATATTTATAATTTTGTACCACAGTTAGTAGGGTAGAAAGATGCTACAATTATTGACTCGTGGGGATAAGACAGTTCATAAATAATTTCAGAGCATATCAAGCGAAGGTGAAGCTTTAAATAACACTCGCATTCTTTAAAAGGATTGTGGGAGATTTAATGTTTCTCCTGAGTGATATAGAAATTAGGCATATGCATGGTTGTTACTTAATGTCACGCTCTAAAATATTTGTACACTCGTCTATTAGAAAAATTCTCTTTGCTTCTATCATTTTTGAAAAAAAAAATTGTGTTACCTTATAATTTATATTTAAAGTAAAATTCAAGTGGATGATTGGTGGTTGATAAATAAAATTTATAATAATTAATCCTAATTCTGTACAGTATGTAGGTACATTAAAAGAATTTTAAAACAAATTACAAAAACAGACCTTTTCTGGAAATTGTTTTCGGAGCCGAAAATCAAGACTGTGCAAAATAATAAGTCGTTGGCTTCTCGGCAGGAGTTCTTGAATCCGCCATTACTAAACTATCTTGTTTCCCATTATATCTTTATTACGCCACCCAATATAAACATTTAAAACTCATAAACAATATTTCGGTAATATCATAATTAATATATAAATTGTAATTTTGCTACATATACAACATCTATAACTTACATCAATTTAAAATTTATTTTTTATATGACTCAGTTATTGTCTGTCAAATAAATGGAAGTAATGAAAAATTATTTTTAGGTCCACTATTAGTTAGCAGCGCCAGACTGTGATATTATAGAGTTTCATATAAGGATGAATAATTTAAAAGCTTTGCGACTCCTAGAATTTGGTGAAATAGAACAGCTTGTAATGAGATGAATAAGCAAATCAATATATACTGATTTGTACATGTAGATAAATTGAAGAGTTAGAATGAAATGTTACAGTCCTTCGGGAAAAGGACACCTGCACCTCCAACATTTAGAGAATTACTCAAAAGACCTCTAAGTTTTCAATACGAAACATCAAGACCCTCATTTTTATCATAATACCCTTTAATTTTATAGCATTTTTACAATCTATTAGATATACTTTATTATATTAAACTAATTTTTAACAAATAGAAGCATAATATCAAAAGAAATTAATTAAAGTTAAAATTATTTTTAATATTATGTAAAAAAATAATTTTAGTATTCTTAATGGGGAGATATTTTTATTAATCGTCAAATCTATTTAACCCATTAATACAAATACATTATCAAAATAAATATAGCAATTTAAAATTTTAATATTATTTTAAGTGTTAAAAATAATTTAATATTATTAGTCCACTGGATAGATTATATTATATTTATATTATTTACAAAAATTTTAATATCAATATTCTAATTACCATATTCAAAGATTATTATAGTAAAAAAAAAAAAATTGATGTCTCAATTTTCTCAAACCTGAGGAATGTTGGTGTCCTTTACAGGTTACCCTAAACCTTATGAAAGATTGTTTACACCAATAGAACAAAATTTTTCTCGGATGTTCGTAAGAAACAAAAGTACAATAAACAAAAGTACAATAACTCTAAGATAATCTTGTCTGCTAACATCAATTATTTATGTATATTTCTCTTTAAAAAAGCTCAAACAATGCTCCCTTTATTTTTCTTTAATTAGACAAAAGAAAAAAAAATGATGCATGATTTTTCCAAATCTTGATTAGTTACTCCAGCTAATCGGTCATATAAAGGAGTCGGCCACTATGTGCTCAAAAGTCATAACGTTGAAGCTGGAGAAGCTCATTTGACAATAATAAATAAATAATTTTCCGTGATGCATGATTTTTCCAAATCTTGTTTTGTTTTTCATTTTTTGACTTTAAGGGTTAATTTTAGATTAAGACTCGTGATTTGAATTCAAATCACCTCCTTATTTTTAAAAACCTTAATTTACCTTCACTTTTTGTAACAAAAATTAAAAAAAAAAATCAACCTACCTCTTTTTTAATCTTTTGAATGAGAGATAACTTGAGATTTTTAAAAATAAATAGGCACTTTGAAATTAACCAATTCAAAATAGGGTAAATTTTAGATACTTCCCTCTTGAATTAACTATCTTCAAATCACTCCCTTATTTTTTAAAGGGTAAAAACTTTAGTCCATATTATGAAGTGTCATTTACCCATATATTTTTAAGAATACCTCAAAACACCCCTGATGTTAACTATTGACACTCGTCCCTTTTTTTAATTCTTTTTAGCTTATTTTTACAATATTACACTCTTACAGTAATGTTTCTTTTTTGGATATTAATAAAAAATTAGATTATCAAATTAAACCCAAAAATAAAATATAAACAAAAAGATATATATTAATTTTTGTGGAAGATCATGTGTGTCCAAAAAAATTAATATTGTAAAAAATTAAATTATCAATTTTTTTAGAAAAATTAATATTTTAACTCTTCAGCAAAGTGTTCCACAAAAATTAATATTTTTTTTCCTTTTTGGTGTTAAAATGGTAATTTAATTTTTTTAATAATATCTAAAAAATAAGTCAAAAGTAACAAAAGGTAATGGAAATGGTGTCAATAATTTAACTAGGGATGCTTTGGGTATGTTTAAAAATATGAGGATTGACACTAACCTTAAAATGTAGGGACTAAACAAGCTTTTATCCTTTTTTAAAACCTCAAGTTATCCTATTTTTTGTGTAAAGGATAAGGAAAAGATGGAGGTAGGTTGATGAACTTTTTTTTTTGTTGTCTTCTTAACAAAAATGGAATAAATTGAGATTTTTAAAAATAAAGAGTGATTTTTAAAAATAAAGAATCGTGTAACCTCTTAGTCGTTTTGGAGGTTTATGCATACGTGAGCAGGATATGCAAGGATTAAAGAAGGGATTGAGAATCAATTGGTTGTAGAATAGTTTGTATAGTAAGAGGATTGCAACATATGCTAAGGTGTGCAATCAGGCAAAATGGATGTAAAAAACTAAAGATGCAAAAGAAGAAAAAAAGAGAATGGAAAAATAGAGGATATGTCGATGTGAAAAGGAAAACTAAGAAGAGGATGAGATAACCTTAGTATAGCTCAAGAAGGAACTCAGATAATAGACGTTATTATGACAAAGACTTGTTTAATTACAGATGACCGGAGAGGCCATGATGAAACAAAATGTTGAAAGAAGTTTGATAGAAGAAACAAAGGTTTCTGGATAATGATAAGCTTTATTGAAAAGTCTGAAAGAATAAAACTAGAGTTTTGAACCCTTTTTATAACAAGTCCAAATATCGCGAATTTACTAAAATAAGCAAATCCAAAATCTAATATGATAATTAAATTCTCCTAACCAAAATAAGAAAAGGAGAACTAATGGCATTAAAGTCCGAGTTCTAGAAAAAAATAAAAATCCTAGAAGAATCAAGAAAAACAAGAAAGAATCTTAAAACTAAAAAATGACCAGGAAAGAAATAGAATTTTTGGTTCAACCATGGGGTAAAATGGCTTATACGGAGTTTTTTTCATCTCATTACAAGCTTCAAAACAGTATATTATATACTGAAAACAAACATTTGTAGCCCAAGTTATGGCCTCCGGAAGGTATATTGTTCGCTACACACAACACCCTACATCAAGCCAATTCGTGATTGGGAAAAAAAAATCTTGAAGAGAGGAAGTCTCACCAATAGGCAAGGCCAAGAAAGAGCAAATGACTATAGGAAAAGCAAATGGGAGAACTGAGTAAGAATAATAAGATGTGTCACCTCTAGTTTGGAGAGGATCAATATTATATATAGGGTAAACTTAATAGAGCAGAGTGGGAGATTTACAGCTCTAAACAAGAGTAGAGCAAAAATATTTATTGTGACTACATATAAGGGCTATTGATCCCACCAAAGCCAATTGTGAGACATATGTGTCCGGGTATGGAACCACATATTGCATAGACTTGAAAAAAGAGATTGAATGGCTTATATAAAACCAATATCTAAAGCAAATGTGAACACGAAAGAAGAGATGGGACTAGAGGGGACAACAGAGACAATGTGGTAATGGTGATTATGGAGTCTAGCAAGGGACTTGAATTGTTCATGGTGGAATTATAGTTGATACTCCCTAAAAAGTTATGATGTGATTTTTAATGTTCTGATACCAAAGAAACAATGAGTTCAAAGAGAACTCATCAAAGCCCTCAAATTCTATTTTTTTTTTTAAATGAAAAGATCTTAAAGCCACTATCATGGGTTCCTAATATCCAATTTGGTTTAGACACGTAAAGGAAGATTTGCTGCCCATATACACAGAGGTGGTTATCTTATTCGCTTGAATTGGTTGAGTCCATATAAAGTTTTAGTGCACATGGTTATTTTCCCAAACGACTTTTTGAAACATATGATATGAAGTTTGAGGACATACAACCGTATGACTCAACTTATCCAAGTTGACATGAAAAGCGGAGAGTACCTGGTGGTCCATGAACAGAAAGAAGAACCGCTTGTCCATACAGGTTTCTAAAATCAAGGACTGCTTCATCTGGTGAGCCACTTGCTTTCATCGTCCAAAATTATGTTTATTTATAATAAGGTGGTTAGCCAACTTAATTGTAATGGTTAGTAGTTTGCTAGAGTTGGTAATGGGACATGATTTGATAATCTTGATCAAAGGTGCTTGAGGCAGTTGATTGATGTAGGAAGTTAATTTCGGTTAATTTAGGAATTTTAAGATTCTAGAATTTTATTTTGGGACTTTTTATTTTCATTAGAGTCAATTATCGTATTTTATTATTTTAGGGCTTTCTATTTTCATTAGAGTCAATTAAGGTATGAGATTTAGTTAACTTAGGGAAGTATCTTTTATTTCAAAAGATAATTGTGATTTAGTTTCCTTTTTAAGTTAACTTGAGAAGTGGGTTTTCTTATTATAAATAGAGAAGTTTTGTAATTATTTTCATAATTTAGATTCAATTATTCAATAAAACACTTATTTATAATTCCTCTGGTATTATCTATTAAAATCTCTCTTGTAGAGTCGCTTGAATTAGAGCATCATCTAATCTCGCTTTACACGTTATTAAAAATCTCATTGAGTCATATGGTTTAGAACGATATCTAATCATGCTTTAATCGGAGCGTAACCTAATCGCATTGGCTTGGTTCAAGAATAAAGCGAAATCTAGTTTTTCTACCCCATCAATTTCCTGCCCACTACTCCTCACTCCATCACTGATAAGTTCATCAGAACAAATGAAAAAGGCCCTTAGAATTAAAGCCGTTGGATTAACGAGTTTGCATCAAAGAGATTTGGTCTTATACTTTCATCTTATACTTTATAATTACATTTGAAAAAGAAAAACTCTAATTGCAACTAATTTTTCATTTTTTTCATTTAAAAGTGATCAAATTTATCTTTCTTTATTGCGAGGTCTGAAAGATTCGATTCAAATTGTATTCTTTGCACGATTAGATTAATTGCACTTAGCTAGAACAAGATTACAAATATATGCTCTCAAATGATACAATACTGAAAAATATAAATGGTTACAAAATAGATTCATTATTATTTTGGAGGTTTGAGTAAGTTGAAAAATATAAACGGTTACAAAATATATTCATTATTATTTTGGAGGTTTGAGTTAGTTGAAGCATCTCGGCTTAAGTGGTAATTAACAAACTCAACCTCAACTTTATCTTCTCCATCTTCGTTAAGAGAATTATATGGGATTCAAAGGAATTTTTTATGTTCAAGGTAATTAAGCCTAATGTCACGGGATGAGTGTTTTGCGCAATGAACCCGTGCGGTACTTAGACAACCTTTGCCGAATGTTGCTAAGTAAGCCTTAAGCTTCTCGACTAGTTAAGTCTAGAGGTTTTCGAAGAGTTAGAGAGAAGAGAGCAATAAAGCCAAATGAGAGAAATTGTATTACTCGCAAAGAGATTACAAGAGAGCTTACAAGCGTGTTTGAGTTGCTTGCTCAAAGCTTGATGCTCAAATGCTAAATGTCATGCCCTATTTATAGGGGAGGCTTGCCAAGCTCAAAAGTGTTAACATTTATGTGTTTCACAATATTGATTTTGATGATAACAAACAATATTAAGAATGATTAATCTTTTAAGATCAAATTATGTTTTATACATTTTAAATAAATCATTATTTTCACATTATAAATGTTTTATATTTAATGGAAAAATGATTTTATGAAATAGGTTGTTTTTCAAAGTTTATGGTTTAAGTGAAAGAATTTTGAAAACTTTGATATATACAAGTATTGCTTGAAATTTTGAGAATGACTTATTTGAAAAGTGTCATAACATTTTGGGCTATAACATAATTTCAAAAAGTTTTAATTAACAAAGATTACTTGTAAATTTAAATTCTATTTAAAGCTTCACGACGTTTTATGTTTTGGGGTCAAATTATAATTTTCAGAAAATAATACACTGCAAAAGTTATCAGAAGAATCATACAACTGCTTATTTAAAACTAACCGCTTATTTAAAATAACCGATAATTTCCAGAAAGCATGTTCGAAAGTATTGTTAAAATGATTTTAAAAACTGCTTATCAAAACTAACCGATTATTTCCGATTGCAACTTGAACCGTTTAGTAAGAATGGTTAAACCAAATTTGTTTTGCTTCTAAATTAAAGGTGTTTAAGCCTAAACTGCTTATTTGAAATTTAGCCCAACTTTCGACTAAACGGAATCTGCTAACTGCTTACGGTTAACGGCGAACCGCTTTCTCCGGTGCGCTAGATTTTGAGCTCCAACTATAAATGCTCATTCAAATTCAAACAAGATTGATCACAACACAATCATTGAGCTTTATATTCGAGAATACAATCTTCTTTGAGCTTTTAACACATTCTCTCTTCATCTATTCACATATTGGGCATTGATTTGTAATCTTAAATATTGTGTGAGAGAAAACAATTTGTAATCTTCTACTTTGAGTGATTGTAAGTGTTGGGATACACTTGGGTTAAGAGATTGGGGATAATCTCTTGTCAGTAAAGCGTCCATTGACACCTGTCAATTGTAAGCGTCAGCTCGAGGCTAAAGTGAAATCCTCAAGCTTGGAGGCGTGGACGTAGGCGGGGATTGCACAACCACGTAAAAATCTTTGTGTTTGTTTTCTTCCCTTACTCTTTTAATATTATGCATGATTGAATTTATTGTTTTCAATTTGATTAAGGCAATAGATTAAATTGTTGAGAGAATTGTATTGCATAATTTTTAAAATCTCAATTCACCCCCTCTTGGGTTGCATACTTGTATTTCAAAAGCTCTACCACTAGCCTGAATTCTAGATATTTACATGCTAGAAATGTGTAGAGAATTCTAAATATGCTCGAGCCAGAGCTTGAAATTTTCAAAATCAACCCAAGACTATTATTGTTTTGAAATTTAATTTGTGGGCAATTAAGAATCTGGCGGTCCAACACTGCTTCTCATTTTATCTACTACCTAAATTTATAGATCTTCAACAATATTTAATATTTTGAT
Source organism: Citrus mangshanensis (assembly GCA_030449895.1). NCBI lineage: Eukaryota > Viridiplantae > Streptophyta > Magnoliopsida > Sapindales > Rutaceae > Citrus > Citrus mangshanensis. The sequence continues at coordinate 135,357 of JASUUJ010000327.1, read as the reverse complement.
TAGTTTAGAGGAATCAAATTCTAACAGGCTTTATTAAGCAACCTTTCATTTACTCTATCAATTAATTAATTATACCTATAGTACTTTTTTTTAAAGTTATAGCCTAATTGCAACCTAAATTTTATTAAATTAAATATGTAAGTAGAAACATAATATTGATAGCATAAATTTTATAATAACTAGAAACATAATACTAAAATAAATATACAAAATTTAAATTATTTTCAATATTGTAAAATAATTTTTTTATCATTATTAATACATGAGATAAAATCTATTTAACCCAAAGATTTATCTAAAATTTGTATAATAAATTTAAATATATTATTAAAATAAATATAATAATTTAAATGTTAAGACTTATTTATATATAATTTTTTTTAATATTATTAGTGTATTAGATAAATTAAACTATTTAAATCATATTTGTATTTATTAAAAACTTTTAAAGTCAAACTTTTTAGTTACTATTTACCACTTAGTATTATAGTTAAAAGAGGTCTTGGTGTCTCCCTATTACACTTAAAATGCTGTTTGATTTTCTTTTAAGATAAGAGTTCTTATAATTTATCTCGATAAGTTCAAGTCGATCCACTTATAAAAATTTAATTTGTTTACTTAAGTTTATCCAAATAAAAATAAAATTTATAAATATGTAATTTATTTAAGAAAAAGTATAAAATTGAATTAGTTAGGGTTATGAATCTACTCTTAGTAATAAATACAATTTAACAAATTCTTTTTATTTTTATTTTATTTCTCAAAAGATTAATTGTATAAATTAAAATTATTTTTCCATTTATTTTATTGTGCATTAAGAATTTAATGTGCCAAAACTTAATTTGTCTACACTAAATCAAAATTCCATTTTTTCATATTTTATACTAAGATATTAAGAATTCATTGTGCCAAATTCCTATTTTTGTCTACAATAAATCAAAATTTTAAAATATAAAATATGAATAAAATTAAATAGAAAACAATTTACTTTATAAAATTAAAAATAGAATTTGATTAAACCATATTTTTACTAAGAGTTTCACATTCCCCTAACTACTAATATTTAGCTAAACATATTTAAAATAAAAGGAATTTTCTTTAAAAACAAAAAAAGACATAATTAAAAAATGCTTGAAAATTGAAAATAAAACTAATTTTATTTATTGAAAATATAATACAAAGAGAGATGAGAAGAAGAATTTGGGAGAAAAGAAGAAAAGAGAAGGTGTGGAGAGGTGTGTTCACCCCCCCCCCCTCGATTTATACTAATACATGGTAAATCCTCACCACATAAATAAAAAAATCTAATACATCTTAACCTTATATTTGTCCCACAAATAATCTCACTAATAAAACATAAACCTAACTTATCCATATATCCAACACATTCCACTAACAATTACCATACCCAACATGATAAAAACTTATAATTTTACCATTACCACATTTACCGTGGTAAAAACGTAAATATTTACAACAAAAGTCTTGGATCCTCCTCGACAATGACATAATTTCTTGGACTTCCGGAATCCAAATTTGACATCCATACATTTGTTCGGAGCCTCAAATTGCATGAAATTATTATTTTTACCTAATAAACACACAAAAATACACAAAATCAAATATTTAGAAATAATTAGAAATTCACAAAAGATGTTACACAATTACAAATTAAATTACATTAATAAAACAAAATAACATTTTTATCCTTTAATAAACATACAATTTTGAACACTAATCATCTCCTATTAAAAACTTTGGTTCTATATGATTATCTCCCCTAACTTTGGGGGTGTGGCTGTTTTTTTCCTTCATTTTATTAATAAGTTTAATTAATAAAGAGTAATGATAGAAATCCCAAATTTTTTAATCCCAAATGATGGACATTCATTCACTGGTTGATAATTCTTTACAAATTCAAGTGAATTAATCGTATTATCTCACCAACCAATAGATAAATGTCAATAATTTGAAATAATTATTTAGGATAAAAATTTGAGGTGTATAACACGACTCATTAATAAAAGAATGAGGGAAGGTTTGTCCAAATCATGCATTATTTGATTATCATCAATCAAGAAAGTGATCAAATTAATTTCTCTCCATGATTTCCAAAAGCTAGAAAATTTTGTTACTTGAAATTGGAAAATAACATCATTAATTATAGAATGGATCAAAATCGCATTATTATCTTTCATGAAATTGATGTATATCAAGAGTCATATTCTTAACTTTTGACAATTCAGTCAGCACCAAATTGAACTTTCTTATTTTTTCTATTGTTATGTTAACTTTTTCGATCCCCTGTTAACTTTTGAACACTAATCATCTCCTATTAAAAACTTTGGTTCTATATGATTATCTCCCCTAACTTTGGGGCTGTGGCTGTTTTTTTTTCTTCATTTTATTAATAAGTTTAATTAATAAAGAGTAATGATAGAAATCTCAAATTTTTTAATCCCAAATGATGGGCATTCATTCACTGGTTGATAATTCTTTACAAATTCAAGTAAATTAATTGTATTATCTCACCAACCAATTGATAAATGTCAATAATTTGAAATAGTTATTTAGGATAAAAAATTTGAAGTGTATAACACTACTCATTAATAAAAGAATGAGGGAAGGTTTGTCCAAGTCATGCATTATTTGATTATCATCAATCAAGAAAGTGATCAAATTAATTTCTCTCCATGATTTCCAAAAGCTAGAAAATTTTGTTACTTGAAATTGGAAAATAACATCATTAATTATAGAATGGATCAAAATCGCATTATTATCTTTCATGAAATTGATGTATATCAAGAGTCATATTCTTTACTTTTGACAATTCAGTCAACACCAAATTGAACTTTCTTATTTTTACTATTGTTATGTTAACTTTTTCGATCCCCGATTATTTATTCATGATTATTACATCATTAATTAGAGTTGATCAAATCGCATTTTTTTCCTTCATGGAATTGATGCATGTTAGGTCAATGTTTGGGATGCCACATTGCGTAGGACAATTGGTCGCCCTCGTATTGATTGAAAAGAATCTCATGTTTGGCAATTCAAATTAATGGTGCGCATCACACCAGACTTAATGCTGCATTTGCCTCATTATTGAAACCCATCAACCCCCTCGGAATTAAGGTGTGCAACATTCATTTTTAAGAATAAAATCTCAAGGTTTTCAGAAATAGTTATATAAATCCTCATATGCTTAATAAGGGACTCTAAAATCCCTTGCTGACTAAAAATACTATTTGGTTCTATCAATTTAAAAATTTGACTCAATATTTTATAATAAATAAAAATATAACATTAAAAAAATAATTTATATTTTAAAAATATTGTATATATTACAACGAATATAATATTATTATTCTACTAGACAAATTAAACTATCTAGATTATATTTATATTCATTAAAAAAATTTAAAGTCAATTTTTTTAATTACTATCTATTAAAGATATTATAGTTAAAAAGGGGTCTTAATGTATCTTAAAATTTAGGCGTCATGACCATTTCCGTTGATCAAATCAAGCTTCCGTCCTCGTAGATCTATGGTCAAAATTTGGAACCCCAAAAATTTGACCATATATTTACAGCTAATGAAAGCTACTTTTTTGGTGATACATGTATCGTTGCATAGGTTTGGTGATAATAATTCCAATGGTGAAAAAAATGATACCAATAGATGCCAAAATGTGATTGGAGCGGGTGGCTTGTGGTGGCGAACGGTGGATAATTATAAAATCTAAATAATAGATTTAAGAAAATAAGACCAAAAACATTTAAGATAATAATAATTATTAAAAATTAATTTAATATAAATAATAATTTAAAAAATATTATTATATATAATGCTATACAATGTAACACCAAACATTGAATATTATTAAAGTAATACAATGTTAATACAATACAACTTACTACAATACATTTTGCATTAAAAAATGTAATATAGTGTGCCAAACACACTCTTAGTGTCACACTTTTTAAACAACCTCGAGCTGCTCTTTTTTTTTTTTTTGACTTAATGATTTCATCATTAACTTAATTCGATCAGTTAAACTATTAAGTCCGTTGTTTTTTCAACATAATGAAAATTTTCAGTCATTAAGTTATTATGTTATTAATCAAACTCTTTTAGCTTTTTGCTTAATTTAAAAAAGTTTTAATGATATCATTAAAGAATATTCTCTAGATATCCTATCTAATTAATTAATTTTCATCCTTACCTAAGTAAAATTTAATATTTTTCATTATTACCATCTTTATAACTTGTGACAATATGGCGATAGACTATTATTATTTTTATTTTTTACTTTCTTCAAATTAGCATTATTTATCTTCATAATTTTTTATGAATATTTTTTGTAAAAAAAATATGAACTACAATAAAATTGATTAACATATACAAATTTAGAATTTAAAATATCTTATTCAATTGAACATGATTTATGTTATGATAATATATAATCTTACCTAAGTTCTTTTAATATTTATTGTTTGTTTAACGTTCATAATTTTTAAGGGCAAAATGTAAAAAGATTAATTTTCAGATTTTTTTTAAATTTAAAAAATACAACTTAATATTTGTATTTAGTAATTAAACAAAAAGAAATATGAGTATATTATTCAGATTCAGACATTTAGATCAATTCAAAATTCTAACTAATTAAGGTCTATTCAAAATTTTTGACAAAAAAAAACAAACGCAACCTTAATTGACATCAACTTTTTTTATTTTACAAATTAAAAAGATCATTGGATTTCAACCCATTTGTTTGGCCTTAAAAGAGCCAGTATTCTTACCATTTGAATTAGCCTTCGCCTCAAATTCAACTTTATTCTTTCCATGCAACCTTGGTCGATATCAACTTGAATTTTGCTATGTTAATTATTTCAATCCCCCACATTATGCAGTCTTTGTAGTATAAACTTAATTACACACCTAAATAAGTTGATGATCATTACTCAACCATTAATATTTCAAAAAGTCATTTCACCATCTATGCTATTAGTTTTTCCCTTAAATTTAACTATTGACTATTTTACCATCTTAAAGTATATAATTATGCCTTTTAATTATGTGATACAATTATGAGAATATTCATTTTAGCTTAAAATAACTAGAATACCCAAAAAAATAACTTAAATTAATAAAATAAAACTATCAACTCCTTAAAGGATTCAACATATATAATACTATAGCTATTAATAAATTTTTATTATTCAATATATATGCTAAAATATTTTATACATTTATAACTGTTATATAGCTCAAGGATGAATGATTCTTCAGGTCCATAGAGTTGGTGCATCTGCAAGACTTATTTATTGACCATAATGATCTAAGGGGTAATTTACCTTTGTGCTTGGCAAAAATAACTTCCCTTCAAGGTTTGGGCGTCACTTTCAATTAACTTATATAGATATCTCCTCATCTCCCCTCATATCTATAATGATCCTTGAAGATCTCACATTTTCAAACAATCACTTCCAAATTTCAACATCATTTGAGCCATTCTTAAAGTAAATAGTTAAATTCATAAATTGTTAACTAATTCCACTCTCCATGCATAAAGTCTTCTTAAAAGATAATTTTATTAGTTGTTTGCTTTCAAGTTAATTCGTATTTTAAACAAAAACGTTTAAGTTGTATATATCATAGTGAGAGTTTCTTCAGAACAACTCCCTTGTGCTAACATACACAAAAAAAATGGTAATTTTAAAGGTAAAATAAACAGGTGTTGATTATATATCTTGATTTTCATTGATTATGTGATCAAAGTGACAATTTTGATTAATTTCTTTTTCAACGTTAATTTTTAGGTTATCTTAGTTTCAAGAATTTAGAAAATTTGGTCATGAATTACACGCTTATTTTTTTTAGCCATTGACTATCATATTCTAGACTTAACGGTACTTTTCTTGGTTAGGATAATCATTTTCTCTTCACCTCTTATAAAGATCATATTAGTTAATTTATTGCTACAGTTAATAGTCTTTAAAAATAGATAGATTTATTATTTTGATGACTAAATAATGCCTGATAAGGCTGCGACTATGAACAAAATTAGTATTTAATGTAATATGTTAATAGATTTAAGATTTTATAGATTACCAATTGTTATAAGTTAAAGGATGAATTATTTTTCAGGCCAATGAGTTATTGCTTCTGCAAGAATTTTTTTTTTTAAATTCTTATATTGACCATAATTATCTTAAGGGTATTATAATATGTTTTAGTGCTTAGCAAAATATGACATCTCCCTTTAAGTTTGATACGTATCTTTCCATCAATTTACTGGTAATATCTCCTCATCTACCCTCTTTTATCTTACATTAATTGAAGATCTCACATTTTCAAAATATCATTTCCAAGTCTCAATATAACTTGAGCCATTCAAAACTGATCAAGTGTGGAAATAACCAAATATACGTAATAAAATTCTCTTGCCTCCAAAATTCTAATTATATAACTTCTACATATCTCATTCCTGGTCACAATATGTTGGCATGTTTTCCAAATTCCTCTTCCATCAACATCACTAGGAGTATGTTAATCTCTAACACGTTAACTTGAGTGGAGAGTTTCCAACTTGATTGTCAGAAAGCAATACAAAGCTAGACACACTTGATAATTCTCTTTCGATAAAATTTAATTAAGTTTAGGGGAATGTTCGGCCAACCTATAGAATTTCAGATTGAGCATTAGCCTATACAAATTGATTAAAGTTATTAGACGTTACGATACATGTTCATGACTTGAAATTAGATCTCTATCGATTCGTATACAATGGACGTACTTGTGGTGATAATTGAACCAAAAGATATGAAGCTATAAAGATTTGGCAACCGTAAATTGATGAAGTGGGTTTCAATTAGCTTTATTTTTTCAATTAGCATCTGATTGGGCCATTTTTGGTGTAATTTCATGCTGTGTAAGCCACAACAAAAAATCAAACAGCCCCTTCGCATGTTTCTTCCATTTTATCTGCAACTTTTGTGGATCTTATAGGCATGGGTAGAATTTAATGTTTTTAATAGTCTCAAAGAATAAGATATTGGCCCCAATAGATTAAAGAAACTTTTATTTACTCTATCAATTAATTAATGTCATTTGGTTTTGAAAAACACTATAATTGAATTCTCATGTTTAATTTGTTTCAATTTAAAATATTAATTAATTAAACTCTCTTTTAGTTCTTGAGGTATTGGCACATTGCATTCAGAATTGGATTCCTTTAGCAACTTGTGATGCCTCAACGTAATTGTAATATTGAAGAAAAACAAATTTTTTTATTGAGAGTTTAAATCTAAACTTAGACAATGAATTTGGACGTTCTTCAATCCTATCCTAATTGTTAAACATATTACCTTGGTTCTAATTCTTTTGCAATGCAAAATAAATAGTCAAATTCATAAATTTTTAACTATTTTTAAATTCGTAAATTGTTAACTAATTTCCTGAGATATATAGCTAAGATTGTTGCTCCTAATTAAATAATTAAAGTTACACAATTTTAACAACTTGAAAGAATTGACAGTAATGGATGGGTCCCCTCTCCATATATATAGCCTTCTGCCTAAAAAGATAATTTTACTAGTTATTTGCTTTTAAGTTAATTTTCATTTTAAACAAAAATGTTTAAGTTGTATGTATTATAGTGAGAGTTTTTACAGAGCAATTCTCTTCTTCAAATAATAAAGGAAAAGAAGTAATTTAAAAGTAAAATAAACAAATATTAATTCTATGTCCTGATTTTCATCGATTATGTGATCAAAGCCAGATTTTGATTTCTTCTTGTTCAATGTTAATTTTTAGATAATATTAATTTTAAGGACTTAATCTATTTGGTCTTATTCTAGACTTGATGGTACCTTTTTTTTAATCAGAGGTAATGGGTACTTTTTCTCCTATTATAAGAATTACATTAATTGTTGTATCTATTGTTACAGTTAGTGATCTTTAAAAAAGAATAGATTTCTTGTTTTCATGATCAAATTATGCCTGCCTAACGTTGCGACTATCAATAAACTTATTATTTAATGTATATGTTAAAAGATTTAAGATTTTATCTATTTATTAATTATTTGTTATAAGCTAAAGGTTGAACTACTTTTTCAGGTCAATGTGAGTTCGTGCATCCGCAAGAGTTCTCTCTCTTTCTTTCTTTTTTGGGTTAATCGACCGTCCCACTGGCTAATTTGAGGATGGAGAGGATGGAAGAGACTAATAGTCATTTACCATGTTTCCAGATGATGATGACGGTGATTGGATCGAATATTTGTTTGATATTGAGGAATTTGAAAAAACAACTCAAGAGAGGATACCCTTGGTTGCCAAATGGAGATGTTATTTGTGGACGTATATACCTGCAAGGACTTGTCTACTGTTCTTTACATGTTTCTGTGATCGCAACTTTCAACGTTGCCCTCAAACAATGGAAAATTCTTCCATATTCTCACATCGGTTATGAACATTTCATTTATTCTGACTGCCTATTTGACTCAAGGTCAGGTCGTGACAGCAAGAATAGTTTATTAATAGGACAGTCTAGAGTACTATTCCAGTACCCATATTCTTCATAGGTTTGATCTATCACAGATGAAGTGGTGTAAAGTTGATAATAATAGCAGTAATGCTACACATCTCAAATTTTTTATTTCAAAAAATTATCCTAAATGATGTGTCATTAATTGAGTGGTTGATAATTTTTTACAAGATCCAAGTGAATTAATTGTATTATCTCACCAACCAATTGATAAATGCCACATCATTTAGAATAACTTTTTAGGATAAAAAATTTAAGATGTGTAGCACTACTGCAATAATAGTGGTTCATTAAAGGACAAATCATTGTTCTTGGGTCACCGTCATTGTACATCATTACTACTTCCAAGTGGAAGATGAAGATTATGCAAGCGATTCCAGGAATACAATCCATTGCTATGATTGCTGGGAAGAAGAATGCACCCAGATATCAGAATTTTATGGTGGCAGACTCGAGCAATATACCTGCGTTCAACCTCTGCCAACGGATTTCCGTTGACTTCCCCATGTATTTTTGTACCTACGTTCAAAATTTTTGGTCTCATGTTACTTCTTCTGCCAATTCACAATGCTTGTAATCACACACAAAACTTGGAGCAATTGCCGCAGCAGCTAAGCATTAACTAAGATTACAATTGCTGCAGCTACTGGTAAAGAAGAGTTCATTAATTGGAGCAATCAAAGTAACCACTTATGTAATTGATTGTTGTGCTAACAGTTTTATTAACTAAATAGCAACATAACACAAGAAAAAATAAGATACACATACTTGGCACGAGTTTATTAAGAAGTGGAATCACATTTCGGTGATGAGTTAGCTTCCCATATCTTGCTAGCTGGTGCTCTCTCCTGTCTTTCTATGTAAGCTGGGGGAAACCAATCAACCTTGTCCTTGCATTGTGAATTCTGGAAGGAATGACATGTGGTGGTAAATTCTGGGAGGAATGACATTTGGTGGTAAACTAGATGTACTGAAGTAGGTTCAGGAAGGAATATCACTTGGAAAAAAAAAAAGGACAGGCAAACTCGATTCCAATTCATTTTTGTTTCGGAATTTTAATTCCTCTTTCTCCAGAAATATTACTTGGCAAGTATAACATTACTTTCAAAAACGATATATAAAATTTCTGTTATTACTTTAAAGAACGGTCTATAAAATTTCTGTTAAACATTACCGTGACTTTTAACTTCCTTTGTATTAGCATTTTTAAATGCAAGAATAATGATAATACTGAAAAAATCAATAAATAAATAAATACGAATTTTCATAATTGGGCTAAACCAAAAAACAAAAAGACAGATTAGGACATCTCATCTCTTCAAAGTTAGCTTAACTAGAACAACTCCATCTCTTCCTTGAGATTCTTAACAGCTTCACTAACTCCATCCTGAAAGAAGCACAAGTTTGTGAAATTTATTTTCAGTGATGGAGCTCCCAGAACAAATAGTAAACCCAAAAATTTACAAGATACAGGCTACAGTAATTCCGACAGCAATGGCTTCAACAAATTCATAAAATAAATAAAAACAAGAACTTGAACAAAAGAGATATGGAAACTACTATAATTCAACTCAAACTCAGTAACTGACATATTTGATAAGCAAATAAGATTCGAATTCCTAGCAGCTAGTTGACAATTAAATCGTATAAAAAGATAATTTAATGGAAAGAAGATCCAATTTAATGCAGATATGAGATACGAAAAGGAATGATACTTAATGCGGCAACCAGCCATAGCATTGATAAAGATGGGAACAAGAAAGTACTTTAATATGCACTTACCTCAACAGAGATTCTTTCAGTAATCTCTTTTGCACATTCTTTGACTCTGGGAGATAGTGCATACTGAATGGCTTGTGATAGTGCTTCTGCAGCTTCTTTGATGCTAGTGTCGTCTGCATTATCTGGAACCAAGTGATTTCTTTTAAGTGGTTCTGGAGCAACTCCAAGCCAAAACATCCTCTCGGCCCAGTAGAACTGGTCCAGCATGAATGGACACAGTATCTGACATCCAATATCCATAAAGGAGACGAATAAATGAGTCAAAATTATAGCATACATGTACTATCACAAAAATAAAACTAAAGAAATAAAGGTAACACAAATGAACTAATATTCTGGCAAAGACCATTTATACCATGTTTTGACTCAACAACCTCAATGAAGTCCAGAAAGTTACAATAAATATTCATTTATCACCCTGCCTGTTCTAGATGTAATCACTGTTGGTGGATTGTCATGGAAAGAAATTATATATACATGCCCTTACTTGACAGCAAAAGTGATGAAAGGAGAAATTTATCCCCAAATTCTTACTACAAATACATAGTAAAGCAAACAAGGCATCAAAAAAAGGTAACATTAGGGAAAAGGAATCTCTGTTGAATACAATATTCAACAAACCACTCTTGAAATTCAATCAAAAAACTGACATCAAACAGAAAGAGTGTCACCAGCATTAGGGCAACAAAGATGATCGCACTTTAGCATTTCAACCAATACAGTAAAATTATGTATGGATACAACACAGTATGTATCTTATTTCCAAAGTAAATAAATCAACAATTAACAAGCTCATTTCCTTCTCCCACATATCCGGAAAAAGTGATATTTTCAGAAGTTTCTGGAGTATATTCATTTAAAGTTACTCCTTCTGGAAATTAGATTTAAAAGGGGAAAAAAGGAGAAAAATGGGTTTGCAGTTAATTATATTGGCAGAAGAATTCCTATCACCATAAAAAATGCATGAGCTTGTTGAGTTATATAGGTGTTTCAATTACGAAGGTTAGGTATGGATGGCTGCCTTTGCACCCAAAGATTTTACAACAGTACTAAAAATATATTAGAAGAAAATTGTACATAAAGCAACAAAGTGTTCAGAAATCAACCTGAGGGATTCCTGCATGTAGCGCTGCTGCAGTAGATCCACTGGTTTGAAATTGAAGAAAGTAATGCAAACATGTAAATTAGCTTTGTCGTATTTTGCAGTTCTAATTTATAAAAAAGAATCACAAAATAGAAAGCTCTCACCTTCCTCCATGATGAATTGCAGCCACACATCTTGGAAACAAATACTTGTACGGTACCATTCTGGTTTACATGATAACAATTCAAAAGAAAACATCAAATTCCACGGACAAAACGATCAGAAGGAAACTAATTGACTAAAATAATCATTTAGTAGTCAACCAAAAAGAAGCAGTTGTCTAACTCTCAGGACATTAGTTATTCTAGTTATGCAGTCAGATTGCCCTTTTTTCATTCCCATTACCAAGAAGCCAACTGTTTTATATATTGTATTAGTTGATTTATTTGAAGACACTAGTTCATTTAAGATTGCATGCCTTACAAAGCTCCATTTGGAGAAGTCCTAATGGAAGTTTAAAAAAAAATACTAAGGGTGCATTGCTATCGTAATTTCACAAAGAGGGCACCAAGGTCCCAAGTTTCCACGAGTCTCATACATAGACATCCACGTTTCCAAAACCAGTTCCATAACAACAGAGTAGAAAATGGGTTAAATCAAAAGTAATTGGTAATTCACTTTTTGTGAGCTGATCGCAAGAAATGTTGCTTAAATCAGCAAGGAATGTCATTGACACCAGAAAAGATTTCGCTATAAGTGATAGCTTGCAATCATGTTTCAGATAGCTAAATCTTATCTAACCAACACTAGGGCCTGCACATTTATGTCATGAAAAGAAAAACTCACAATGTATATCGTACAGCTCTATTTTTGTTGCTTCACAAGTGAATAAGTTTTCATCTTTATTCTTCAGTTATCTTAGCTCAAATTCAATAAGAATTTAAGATATACTGACCCAGAAAAGCAGAAGAGCTTGCCATCAAAGATAGAGATCCCATATTGAGTGATTACTCTTTGAGTTAAAACTGAAGATGTTCCAGGAGCCATCACTCGGATAGCTGTGTCTAAAGGTTCGTATCCAGCTGTGAAAAGGACAAATCTATGAGTTGTGGTGTGTAGAACAGTTTGTAAAACCCGAAGAAATGCTTCAGGATTCTTTAAAAAACCCATGCTGCAAGAAGAAAAGAGAAATGTGGCTTAGTACAGGATAAGTAATTAAAGTTCCCAGTCCAAGTGCACCAATTAAGGAGAAATCATCCCACCACACAAAAGCATGACACTTTTTAATAGGCTATACTTAGAGGAATTACACTTTTAATCCCATAATAATATCAAATTGTCAGCTGATATAACATGGTTTTCTAGTAAAAGAATGAAGTAAAAGTATCTTAAGGAACCAGAAGAATAAAAATTGAAAGGACTACAAAGGTACAGGGAAAGTATACAAAGATTTGTAAACAATTAACTACATACAATCAGGAGATCTAGGTGAGGAACCTGCCTTGCAACAGAGCTCAGTCCGACAAAAATAGGTGGCGTTGAATTAGCAGCATCCATAAAAGCTTGCAGCCCAATGTGAGATGCACACAATCTATTATTTGCATCCAACAAAAATGCTGAAAGCTCTCCACACTGCTTACACGAGTACTGCCACGAATTAGGGAGAAACCAAAAGCCACAAACCCGAACACTTGATGGCCAGTAATCTGTTGTTGTGCTAATATTAGCAAGGTGATTAAAACAGGACAAAGGAATCTTTACTAAAATAGGAATTGGTCAATATTAAGAAGAATATCTTTTGCAACAAAGGGAAAGGCAATTTTTAGCTTTGATAAGCATGAACTATTCATTCAACATTTTTTATTTTTTTGGGAGGGGATCACAGTTGTTTGAATATTAAATCTTTTTGAGTGCTAAGGTTTGTTTACAAAACTTATTTTGGTCGTGCTCCTACTAGGGTCATAGCTAGAAAATCTTTTAGAGAGGACAAAAATTTTGAAACATATAAGGAAAAAAAATTATTATCAATAATAAATAAACATATCACAATATTAAGAAAATTAACTTTAATTAGCCCAATAATGTATTTACTTTTTCATACATAACTAACTATCATAAAATCATGTCAATGTTTTAAATTTCAACAAAATAACAAAATATACTTCAAAAATACTAATAACATCTAAAATATGATTATTATTTTAAGTTAGTACTAAATAAACAAAAATAAAGTAATAATAAGAAAATTCGTGATTAAACAAAATGTATTATGTATATTCAGAATCAAGAGAAATTAGCTAACTCACAAAAATTTGTTTATACAATTTTAAATATAATGGAGAAGTTCAAAAGAGTGATCATAGATTATACTGAAAATAAAGGGAAAAAAAAAGAGAATAAAGAACTGTAATAAATTTAAAAATAAAAAACAATGGATCCGTGGTTCATTTCGTTTAATCACAAAACAGGATATGACAATAATAAGGGCAAGAGTGTGTAGTAAAATGAGTTGTGAGAGAGTGGGGAATGTTACTGAACTCAATACAGAATTTAGGGGGAATCATGGGATATGGAACCTGGCCTATCTCACTTTACTCTGGATCCCACACCTGCCAACTCAGGAGTTTTGCCATTGCAGCAAAAATTAGCACCTAAGCTTATATATGCATATTTGTTTTGAGTGTCTCAGGCATTTACTGCTAATTTAGGAACTTTGAGTAGGATTCTTGAAATTTTGCAGCTCATTCCTCCCTCTTGCATATTCACAAGAACTTATACTAGAGATAATCTATAGATACGAACAAGCTTGAAAACCCTTCAAAATTCTTAAATATATTTCCAATTAACACCTAGTTCAAAGATCCCAAATGACATACCAGGGCATTCAACAATTTCTTTGCTAAATCCATACCTGTACACAGATGTAACGAATGATATAAATAGATTAGTGCATATTTTTCTTATTTTTACAGGAGGATAACATAATTAAGTGTCAAGGATGCACTTCAAACTAAATTATTAATGAAGGATTACATGCAATCATTCTGGCACACTTAGGCAGACATGGACACAGCACCTACTTATGATATGGTTCATATTTATGCAAACAGCTCATCTTAAATAAAAATTTTAAAGATCTTAGAATAATCCAAAAGGCTCCAACTAAATAGTTGTGTATGGATGAACATGCCTGCTCTTGATAAAGATTTAATTGATTGGATGTATTTTATATTATAGCATTTTTGTTTTACATTTTCAACAGACAAAAGCAACCGAAAAGCAAAAGGTCGTATGCTTTGAAAAGAACAAAGAAACAACACAGAGGTACATATTAATATACAATTATGCCAGAGTAAACAGCTCATATGGCGACAAAAAATTATAAGGCTCAAGGCACACTTTTCCACTCTAGTTCTATCTGCCAATCCTCTCAGCAATCTTCACCCATAGCTCTTATCTCTCTAAAAGCCACATAAAGCAACTGAAGTAAAACATGTTTCTCTATCCAAACCAAACCTTAACTCTTCTCACTCTGAAGCTATAATAACCTCTTTCTACTCTCCAACATCTACAAAACTGCCATGCCCAGAGTGTCCCCCTATGTTTCACAATTATAGCCATGTTTTGGCTCTTCAACGAGGTTGCTCCAAGATATAATTATAAATCCTTGTAACAGCAGCGTATATACCAGAAATAGACTCTATTAAGAACCCAGACCATAGAGCATATGTAGATATGATATCTTACAATACGAATATGCCAATACACTAACTACATAATATAGGTATTTACAAATACAGCACACTTTAGATTAAGCAAAATCATTATATATGTAATATTTTTTTATATTACATTTTCATTATATTTTTACATATCCTCTAATTTCAACTTGATATAGTTCAATCAGAAAAGCTCTCCTAATAATTGTTCACCGGTTACACACTAAAATCACAAGTTAATCTACGTTTAACGTTTACACTTGAACAACATCCACAATCAATCATATGCCAGCTTTCAATAAACATGGTGACAATTTATCAGAAACTTTTAGAACCTAAAACATATATTTATAAGATTAAGAAACATTTATGAAGTATCAGATGCATATTGGAAAATATTCCAAAAAATATTTGTATCTGACATAAACATGGCACCCCTGTAGAAGAATCTGAGTAAAAAATAGCACATTCAACCTTCAATATGGGACTAGATGCACCAGCAATTAAGTAAAATGGAATGATTAAAAAGCTCAACTTAAAAGAAGATGCAAAGGCATAAACTCAGTTTACACTATCTTTTAGTTAGAAAATGCATAACTTACAAAAGTTTGGGTGATGATGCCCGGTCATACCAAGTGGGAAGACCAGTTACGGGGTCCTGCATTTAGTAAAGAGGTTTCAAGTGTCCATGAGGTCCTTGCAATATCAAAACCCTATTCAATTCAACTAGTTCTATATAAATAAGATGCATATTAAAAAAAAATGCATCAAAGAACTTTTACATCAAAAGAACTAACCGTAAAAGGGCAAGCACTTAGATTCAGTTCCTCACTTCTCCATGATCCCCAATTTTCAGTAAAAAGTGGCCACATCCAGTGAATCACATCTCTCCAACAAACCTACTTCCATAAACTGACAAGAAGTTAATACAGAAGTAGAATGACTCAATCCTATGTACATTTACAAGGAAAAAAAAAATACATTTAAACTTATGTTACAGGGCAAGAATTCTTCAGAAAGTTATAATGGCACATCATATTATTCCTAGAAAACTAATACAGGACCATCATTCATTAGATTACACTAAAAAAATCATGAAATACCTTGTTGATGGGAGCTTCTTTGAGATATTTATACAAAAGCGGGTGTTCTTTAGTGAAGCGGTGCTCAAATGATGCAGGTGCACTGCCCATTCAGTTGGAAAGTTAATTGCAACTCAATCCCCAAAATGCAAATGGCAACTACTGCATATCCAATGCCTTTACAAGAAAATATAAGTGAAATGATACCAGAATTCGGTGGATTATGAGGAAGAATTTAGCCACACCACAAGAGTTCAATAAATCTTCAGAAGTTATTACAAGTAATACAGGAGAATAAAACTTGTAAGTTTTAATGTTTCCGCATGACATTTTCATTCCTTAAGGAATCACCAAAACACAAAAGGGGAAAAAATAAATCTCACATTACATATATGGAAAAACATAAGGAGCAGCAACCATGCAACGGACACGAAAGAGTTCTGCAAGGCTCCACCCTTCCTGGATCATCAAGCAACTCAGCCATTTTAGGACATTGGATCATTGCATTGCAACTACAATATGAATTTCATTGGATCCTAGAAAATGTATCTACCTAATATGGATTGTTATGAAACTAGGAGGCTATTCTTTTAGCTTTTCAATAAAACCAAATTATCATAATCTCCGAGTTATTTGCACACCTCTTTGAAACTTAATTGTGTACCACAATTAAAATTAACCTTAAGAGACACATAATTGCATACTTTTTGAAATATTTATAATACTAAGTGCTAGTGTATCCTTTAACACCTCTTACACCTTTGGAAAATTTTTCATCTTGAAAGTCATTATGACCTTTCATTGAAATGAAACTTCTATAAATCATCTATTCTTCTACCAAGACCACAATGTAAACCTTGACCACGTTATAAGCATAATGAAAAAGTATACATTGAGATATATCTTCCGTATGAAATACCAATGCGAAGAAATTTATCACAATAAAATCGCTCTCCAAGCTTGGACCATCTCCAAAGATCTTTACGACTGCAGAATAGCATTCTTTACTATGTTCTCTTGTACTTTCCCTTTTCTTTTGCTCAAATGTTAACTCCAATGAGCCTGATAATATGAAAGAAGTTATAAGGACTTTGAAAAAGTGTAAAGACCCATATTTGCACCAATGATACATGTGTGTGTGTGTGTGTGTAAGAGATTCAAAGTACTAACCAAACCTGATTCTGTCCTATTGTGATTATCAGAAGCACAAAGCACAGGCGATGATGAAATTGGATAAAAAGTAACATACTTTGCAGCCAAGCGAAAACTCAAGTTCTGATACAGGAAAACAAAATGTATGAAAAAATCTTCAATGCTTACACAACATATAAAAAAAAAAAGCAGTAATGATATGCTTACTTAGTTGAAATACTGAGTTTGTTCCCAACTGATGGGCATCTTATCAGTCATCCGTTGATGGGATTAGAAAAATAGTAAATAATAAATCAATTGATGTCATGCCGAGGGTAACGAATGATTGGTAACACATCAGTTGGTATACAAACTAAGTATACCAACTGAGTAAGCTAGCATTAATGAAAAAAATATATATATTGCTAAACATCGAATAATAATGAGTTTATTGAAAAGAATTAATGTGCTTTCTGGAAAAGCATTTATTAACTACTTCCAAAAACAAATCCACTTCTCTAAATGCTTAATTCCTCTCCTAAATCAATCAATCAATCAATCAACTGCTTAAGTCATTCTGATTAAAGCTTAAAGGAGCGTAGAGAGAAGTTAACCTCGTGAGCCGAATGAGTTATTAGAAACACATCGTATTGCCTCTGATCAGAAGCAAAAGCTGCAGCGATGGCCTGCACTTGACAATTAATTTCAAATTAATGCTAACAAAATAAAAAAAACTAAAACTTAAAATTTAAATAAAATAAATCAAATAATTTTATAAAAATAAGAAAATCAAGAGATTCAATTACAGCGATAGGGTAAACATCACCCTTGGTGCCGAAGGCCATGAATGCAGCTATCGGTTTCTTTCTCTCTGCCTGCATGTGATGAATTTTTCTCACAACGCAAAGTGCATTAACTAATTTGAATTATATTTTATATTTATTTGTCTTGGTTGAAATGACAACGTTGCCCCTGTTTACAAATTCTAAAATCTTGTCGGATTTTCGGGCGAAAAATTATCGAAAATCTTGTGAATAGGGCTGAGATTAAAAATATGAAAAATGCTTTTTTCTAAAAATTAAATAAAGTGCTAATATCGTTTGACCACCTCAGTAATTGTAAAATATTAAATAATTATTATAAATACACACACACACATATATATATATATAATTGTCAAACACTTTACTGTTATTATATTCTTACAAAATTTTTCAATATATTGTATTTTTAGTAGCATTAGTTGATCTAAAATACCAATTTACTTCCTTTAATAAAAGTTTTTGTCAATAACAAAAGAGTAATATAGAAAACAATACAATACTAAACATTTTAGATACAATCTAGCTAAAAATAATATATAAAAGCATCTGGATTTAGTATTTGACACTCTATTTGTGTAATAATTAGTCAACTAATGATACTAATGAAAATGTAGTTAAATGAAACACCATGTAAAGATATAATAGGAAAATTAAAGGCTTCAACACTTCTCATAGTTATTTTATATTTTGCAATTCCTGAAATGGTCAAAAGATAATAATCTAAAAATAAAAAGTTTTTATTTACTTGTATGTGTTAAATAATTTAAAGATTATTTGTAATATTTGAGGATTAGATGGAAGGGTGATTAAAACAATTATCACCACTTTAACTTAAAAGTCTATGTTAGTATTTTTTTTTTGTTTAAAATCTGAATAAGTATAAATTTGATTGAAATCTGAATGAGTTTAAATGCAAATTTTTGAATAAAATATTTTTTTCTAATATTTGAATATATATGTCATCTTATTTATTTTTATAAGTAAAAAAAATCTTAAACATAATTATTTGAGATTTATGTCCTTATCAGTCAAGACGAATGAAGGAATTGGGTTTTATAATTTGGAAAATAAGTGTATTTAGTTATAGATATTTTTGGGGTGCAGTATTTAGTTTCAATCCAAATTTTTTCTTATTTGGACAAAAGTTATAAAAATTTATTTTTTCTATTTTGATGTAAATATTTGAAAATTTAATCAGACATAAGTTGCAGAGAATAAATAAATAAATTTTAAAAAGTATAAAATTAATAAAATTTTACACTCTAAAAATTTGACAAACAAATCCTAACTTAAAATATCATAATAAATTTTGTGTTATTACTTTAATTGTTATTGTTGTTGTTATTATTAATGTCACCGTCACTTTAAAGTTAAAATGACATAATGGTACTTGCATAAAAACACAACAATGAAGTAACAAATAATGCATAAAAACACTACAATGAAGTAATAAATAAAAGTGTGATGCATGTACAAATTATATAGAAAAAAAAAATAAAAACGACCAATGCAAATCAAAACTAGCTTGTGTGTGTGTGTGTATATATATACACACCTTGATAGGGGTGTTCAGAATCCAATTTGATCCGTTCAATCCGTCTGATCCGTAGAAATCTTATCCGTACAAATCCGATCCGCGAATTGGTGGATTGGATTGGATTGAAAATTTGATAATCCGCAATCGGTGGATTGGATATGGATCTACTTCTATAAATCCGCAAAATCTGTGAATCCGCAAAAAAATAAAAAGTATTTATTTAATTAAAAAATAAAACTTATAAATATGGCATTAGTACTTACTAGTAAATAAATAAATTAAAATAAAGTTACATTAACACTATATTATATCTTATCTGATAATAATATAAAATAAAAAAATAATTAAAAAAACAAATATAACTTCTTAAATAGTTAATTTCCATATACTGATCTAAACAAATGAGATTTTTTTTTTCTTTTTGATGTGTTATATTTTAAAACTTTAAATATATTTTATATCTTTATTTAAACAATTAATTTATTTAAATCTTATTTAATTTTAAATTTGATCGGTAGTAAAATTATTTTTATATTAATTTTTTATTTAGTTAGTTCGTGCATTAGACAGAATTAAAAATTTTCAATCCATACCAATTTGGAAAATGATGGATTGGATATGAATTGGTCAAATCCGCATCCGATCCGCAGACGTATGAATTGGATTTGGATTGAATTTCACCAATCCGTGTATTGGATTGGATTGAAAATTTATAATCCGCAAAATTGTGGATCGGATATGGATTGATGTCCAATCCGTTAAATCCGATCCGCGAATACCCCTAGATATGATGATATCAAATGCTTTAAGTAAGTATTCAAAAAAAAAAAGAAAGAAAAACATTAAGTGTGTGTTGCACAAAATTAAGAGAATATGGACGTAACAATTCTCATTTGCCCAACTTAAAAAACAAATTATGATTAATTTTTCTTCGTATGCTTCTGGATTGTAGAAGAATTTAAAGAGGGGGGAAAACATTCGGGACAATCTTCTTTTGAAATATTTCTTAATAAATCATTTTTTTTACATTATGACATTATTATTTTTTAAATAAGGAATTAATTAATAGGCAATGGTGCTCACATTACAGCGAGAAACGGTCGTCGTTTGAAATCTTTAACTAATTCATTATATTAACTCAATTTACGAGATACGTTTTATATCCTTAAATGTGTGCTTCAACTATTTGCCTCCTCAATTATTATTTGTGCCTTTTTTGATGTTGTGTTAGTAGTATTTGTTGTTTTCAATTGTCCTTTTGATGTTGTTGCTATTTTATTTTTATTGTCTTTTTGTAGTTGTTGGTGTAGTGTGATGGCCGTGTCGATGGCAGAAGTGATTAACCATTAGTTTCTCTTTCGAAATATTTTTACAAGAGTATAGTTTCCTAGTGTGTGTTTGATCCTCTCGTATTGAGGCACTTGTAGTGAGTTTTTCTGGTGGCATTTTTCCTCTTTTTTTTTCTTTTTTTTATTAACATGATAATTTGTGTTGCATTATCGAGTACTATAGATGATACTTTTCTAATTTAAATACGGTCTTCACCTACAGTAGTTAATGTGGGTCAAAAAATGTCAAGATCAAATGAGACTAAAAAATTACCTTTTGTACATCATCAGATAAATCCCAGTGGTAAATTCATTTTCTTTTCAATTGACAAGGTTACTTAATAAACAGGGTTTGGGATGGGCATGGGTTGGGTTAGAGTGAGTTTGTGAGAATCCAACCCAACTTATTATTGATTGGGTTGAGAAAAAAATCAAATCAACCCAACCCAACAAATATATTCAATCCCAATTGTTGATGCCGAAAAATGACCTCAACAGCTGAATGTTTTCTTTGGGGAATAACAGTACAAATCCAAGCTCAAACGTCAGTCTGATCACAACTTTCTATACCTGCCAACCAGAAAATGCAATTAGGATATGACGATGGGGTTCCAACATAGACCCTTCAATGCTTAAGTCAAAAATTGTATATAAGGAAAGAAAAACAGGAAGAAAGAATTGTGAATAAGTTAAAATCAAGGAATTTTTCCGGTAGAGATGTTGAAAGTATTGTAGGAAATAAAAAGGCTTTTAGATAGGTGACTTGTAAAATTTTTGGTTGATTTTGCTAACCCCTTCCTCTGTTGCCCTCTTCAGCTTAAATAGGCCCTTGGTCGTGGGCGATTACCACCTTAACTTTAGCCCACTTTCTTCAATAGTTGCAAGTGTTGATTAATTGGAGGTGGTTTAAATAGCCCACTTTCTCTTTCGAAATATTTTTACAAGAGTATAGTTTCCTAGTGTGTGTTTGATCCTCTCGTATTGAGGTACTTGTAGTGAGTTTTTCTGGTGGCATTTTTCCTTTTTTTTTCTTTTTTTTATTAACATGATAATTTGTGTTGCATTATCGAGTACTATAGATGATACTTTTCTAATTTAAATACGGTCTTCACCTACGGTAGTTAATGTGGGTCAAAAAATGTCAAGATCAAATGAGACTAAAAAATTACCTTTTGTATATCATCATATAGATCCCAGTGGTAAATTCATTTTCTTTTCAATTGACAAGGTTACTTAATAAACAGGGTTTGGGATGGGCATGGGTTGGGTTAGAGTGAGTTTGTGAGAATCCAACCCAACTTACTATTGATTGGGTTGAGAAAAAAATCAAATCAACCCAACCCAACAAATATATTCAATCCCAATTGTTGATGCGAAAACGACCTCAGAATGTTTTCTTTGGGGAATAACAGTACAAACCCAAGCTCAAACGTCAGTCTGATCACAACTTTCTATACCTGCCAACCAGAAAATGCAATTAGGATATGACGATGGGGTTCCAACATAGACCCTTCAATGCTTAAGTCAAAAATTATATATAAGGAAAGAAAAACGGGAAGAAAGAATTGTGAATAAGTTAAAATCAAGGAATTTTTCCGGTAGAGATGTTGAAAGTATTGTAGGAAATAAAAAAGGCTTTTAGATAGGTGACTTGTAAAATTTTTGGTTGATTTTGCTAACCCCTTCCTCTGTTGCCCTCTTCAGCTTAAATAGGCCCTTGGTCGTGGGCGATTACCACCTTAACTTTAGCCCACTTTCTTCAATAGTTGCAAGTGTTGATTAATTGGAGGTGGTTTAAGAAATCGTGGCATACAACTTCCCTAAAAATTAGGCCACGTTATCTCGACTAGTAATTTTCCATGTCAAGTAGTTCTCAAGTCAGACAAATGAATTTCGAGGTCGGACTATCTTACTTACTTCCAGATCGGATTGGCGAATTTTTGAGTCGCCCACATAGGCTTAAAGTTATATTCTTAAATTAGGTCGTTTGCATAAACCTCATGTTGTACTTGTAAACAAGGTTGCCAACATAAGATCCATATTGTACTTGTGAGGTCTGTTCAATAGTAATAAATGCTAAGTAAATTAATGCTGACTCTATTTCTAGATGCTATCAAAAAAATCCAACCCGAACATCAGTCTCCTAGTTTTCAACATCGGAAAGCCATTATCGGTGTTGGAAACTAATTAATGAAAAATAGAAAAAAATTTACGAACCGAACCCCAGTCCTCTAGTTTTCAATACTGAGAAGATATGAACGGTATTGAAAATTAAAACAACGAATAAGGCGCAATATGGTCTCTAGCATAACAAAGGCAATGTGAAGCATAACAGAGATAATGTTGAGTTGAATAAGCTCAAAAGTAAGAATTTGGCAAGAATAAAATAAAATAAAAAGAAAGAGAAAGTAGGGGTGTTTAGAATCCAATCGGATTCTCTCAATCCGTCTGATCCACAAAAATATGATTCGTAAAAATTCGATCTGTGGATTGGTGGATTGGATTAGATTGAAAATTTAAAAATCTGTAGTTGGTGGATTAGCTATGGATTTACTTCTATAAATCTGCAAAAATTTGAGAATCTGTAAAAAAAAATAAAAAATATATATATTTATTTAATTAAAAAATAAAACTTGTAAATGTGGCGTTACTACTTACTAATAAATAAATAGGTTAAAATATACTTACATTAACACTATACATATATTATCCGATAATAATATAAAATAAACATGATTAAATAATTGAAAAACTAAATAAATAAATATAGCTTTCTAAACAGTTAATTTTTATGTATTGATTTAAACAAATGAGATTTTATCTTTTCACTGTATTATATTTTGAGACTTTGAATGTATTCTTCTATCTTTATTTAAACACTTAATTTATTTAAATCTTATTCAATTTTGAATTTGATCGGGAATAAAATTATTTTTATGTAATATTTTTTTAATTAGTTCGTACAATGAACAGAATTAAAAAATTTTATTTCGTCAACCAATTTGTAAAATGGTGGATTAGATATAGATTGTGTCAAATCTGCATCTGATCCGTAGATATATGGATTGCGTTTAGATTGAATTCGCCAATCTGTGGATTTAATTGGATTGAAAATTTACAATCCGTAAAATCATGGATCGGATATGCATTGATGTACAATCTGCAAAATCTGACTGGCAAACAACCCTAAAAGAAAGAACAAATAAAAAGGTGAGGTCATATAGAAAAGCATAAGCCATGATTTAAAGGTAAATTCGAAACATATATTTTGTCTTTTTCCCAATACCTTTTGGCTCATGTTTCGTCCCCATCCTCCACACTTTTTCACAATAAAAGTGAAATATTAAGATGCCGCCATCCTGCAATGTTTGTGCAAATCAAACAATTATTCTGTTGAGCCATAACCAAGCCTGTTGGTGAGTACCTCACGCGCCATCTTCTCTCTTGTGTTTTTTTTTTAATCCCAGATCTATATATATGTGTATTGAAACCAAACGCCTCTTTTTTTTTAAAAAAAAGAACTCTCCTCTTTTTTTTGTTTTTTGTCAAAACCCGAACTTCTTTTTCTTTTTGTTGTGTTTCTCCTTTCTTTTTCATTTCTGCTTTTTTTGTGAATGTCGGGCTCATGGTAGTTTGTATTGTTGATGTAGTGAATACCGCGCCGCTTGCTTTTGCCATTCCTGCATATTATAGAATCCATTCGGGTTTGCAAACAACTTTGGTGAGTTGCCTCATCTCAAGCATTATCTACTTGTTGCATTCTTGTATTTATGAATGTGAATTTTGTTGGGCGTTGGAATTGTTGTGCTATGTACTACGTTACGTGTAAACTTTGATGAATAAAGCAAAGTAGTGTTGGTAGTGGAGAGTTGCTATCATTTTGTTGGGCTGACAATGAAGATATTGATGTATTGTGTATTGGCATTGAATAAGGAGTTAGGTTTTTAAGTGTATACATTAGGTAATAATGGAATTTAGGGCGATAATGATTCCCTTTGTAGTATTCAATCGAGTATGGGTGGTAATGGGGAAAACGGAGGAGATAGTAAGCAGAGTTAAATAATAGTGCAGTAGAGAATGATTTTAAGAGAGCAAGAAGTGAAATGCATGGGCAAGTGAGTGGTGAATCTAATATACAACTTAGTGATGACAGAGATGAACATGAAGAATATGGTGTAAATAGATTGAATTATGATACAACAGAAAAAGATCTTGAAGAGTTAAGAAAGGAATATCACATTCTCAGCGATATTACGCTTAGGTTACTAGGGAAAGATGAGGTGGCCAGTAAACTAAGTGATGGAGAAACCATGATTTATATGGAGATGTTTAGACTTGGTTTCAGGTTGCCAATTCAACCTTATTTTGCCCGGATGTTGGTGAGGTTGGGTCTGAGTCATGGTCAGCTTAATCCAAATGGTTGGAGGATTTTAGGCTGTATATATATTGTGTGGGCTGAACAGAACAAGGTTGCACTATGTTTTAAGAAATTCATGCACTTGCATTTGTGTAATGAACATGGGGTAGGTCACAAAGGATGGTACTATTTTATGTCGAAATCAAAAAATAAAAGAATAGTACTTGATTTTCCTAGCTCATGTAAGTGTTGGAAAAATAAGTACTTCGCGGTTGGTGGAAATTAGGGTAGGGACGTAAAGCTGACAAAGGTTGGTTTAAAGTGCCCGCTCAATTTAGTAGACTAGGTAATGAAAGTTTTGTTAAGGTTGAGGTTGGAATTTTGATTATGAATTAATACTTGTCGTGTTGCAGTGACTTGAAAGAGGAATGTTGGCATAAGCGAGAGACTAAGGATTAGAGTTGAGAGAGGTTTGCTGCACACAGAGGATTGGAAGTTGTTGTTGACACCTAAGAGATTATTTAGCACCGACATCATTTCCAACTTTCCACAAAACAAAGAGAAAACGAGAACAAAAGGTAAAAGCTTTCTATGTGAATATCCTTATGTAATGCATAAGATTTACTAACTTTAGCTTTTCATTTACCGTTGTTATAGGGAACATGACTTATGCTAGGCGCACCCCAGCAAAGATTGCAAAGGCCTTGGTCAAAGAGACATTAGACGAGGAATGGGAACCGTATAGTAAGAAACTGCGACAAACGATGCACAAGAACAAGGCTGATGAGAAAAAAAGATAAACAACCCGCAACTTAAGCTCGTAATGTGCCACCTCAAAACAAAGATGATTGAGCTACTGACTCGCGTCCTCTGTGCATTTTACCTTCCACTACTTCCTTGATATGTCCGATAGGAAACTTACTTGAAAGGGGGAATATCGTGGGATCGAAGCGAGGAAGAATGGAGAGATTACTACCCATGCTCAATTTGGTTGCTCGGTCCATGAACCAAAATGCCCTCAATGACTTTTCTCACTTGACTGCCACTCACACTCTTGAATTGCTCACTCGAAATCAAGCCAAGGTAGGCATTAGGTTCTAGTTTTTAGCTGTTCTTTGATGTTATTTATGCGGCTAACATGCTTCACTTTCCAACAATCTTTACTAATGGCAATGCATATGGAGACCTTTATGAACTCATTAAAAGGCCAAGGAAAAATAGAAGAGCTCGAGCGTGCCTTGTCCAAAGCCAAGCTCAACAATGAGAAGATGGCAAGCAAGCAAAATCGGCTTAAACATGACCTTAATGCTCGGAATGAGAAAAACGCCCAACTAGCGGAAGACTTGATAGCCGAGAAACGATCCA
The DNA here is from genome assembly GCA_030449895.1 of Citrus mangshanensis. Taxonomy (NCBI): domain Eukaryota; kingdom Viridiplantae; phylum Streptophyta; class Magnoliopsida; order Sapindales; family Rutaceae; genus Citrus; species Citrus mangshanensis. The sequence continues at coordinate 108,595 of JASUUJ010000327.1, read as the reverse complement.
ATGCCAGCAAAATTTCACAGACTGCAATCGTGACACCCAAAATATGCTAGTATCGACAATGGTTGTGCTGACTGTAGGAGACGTGCTTCAGGGGCGTGCGTATGGGGAATACAATGGTCCTAGACTTTTTAGGGTTCAGGCAAGCCGACCCGATTGAGTTTGGAGAGTTTTGTTAGCCTATATGGCTATACATATTGATTTTGATGATAATAAACCACATGTATTGATTAAACAAAGATTTATGAATTGTGCTTTTTAAGAAAATGATGTTATGGAATTAAAGTATTTTGGACTAAAATGAAAGTATTTTAAAACCTTTGATATTGTTTTAAAATTTCGAATTTGGACCTATTTGAAACTATTTAAATATTTTGGGTCATTCTATAATTTTATCTAGTTTGGGTTAAGTCATAATTTCAAAAAATTTTGGGATTGACAAAGCATTGTTTAGAAATTCTAAAATTAGGCCTATTTGAAAGATTTCATAACGTTTTGGGTCATAATACAGTTTTATAAAGTTTTATGATCAAACTGTAAATTTAAAAAATATTTCACTATAGCAAGCGGCTTAGGATATGTGGCAATCAGTCCGATGAAACACGGAGCATAAACGGCTATTCGGATTTCAAAAGCGGCTAACCAGATAAGAAAAGCGGCATGCCGGATATTCTGAAATTCAAATTTTTGTCTTAACGGTAACATACAAGCGGCTAACTGAATTCCATAAACGGTAAGCCGGTTATGACCAAAATGTGCATAACGACTAGTTTTTGGGCTCAAACTATATAAACTCAAATCCAATTCATTTTCAAGCTCTCTTGCAAGCAAAAACAAAAAGCACACGAGATATCTTGAGCTCTCAATTCGCAAATCATAAAACATTGAATCATCTCTTGTTCTTCATTTTGAATATCTACTCTTTGAGTGAGTTTTGTCGTAACTTTTATTTCTTCATCTTAATTGTAAGTGTTTGAGTGTGTGAGACACTTGAGTGAGAGATTGAGAGATAATCTATTTGTTGTAAAGGTTCATTGACACCTTGAAGTCAATTGTAAACGGTTCAAGCCTTGGAAAGGCTCGGATAGTGAAATCCTCAAGCTTGGATCGCTTAGAGGCGTGGGCGTAGGCGGGGATTGCCGAACCACGTAAAAATTTGTGTGTTTGTTTCTCTTCTCCCTTACTCATTTGTTATTGTGTTTTTATTGAACTTATTGCTTTCGAATTTATTAAGGCGTTAGATTGGATTGTTGTGTGGCTTTGTTAGGATAATTTTTTAAAATACCAATTCATCCTCCCTCTTGGGTTGCACACTTATATTTCATTTGGTATCAGAGTAAGGTGTTCTAATTTAGACTTAACCGTCTAGAGCTAAAGATCAATGGCAACTCAAAATTATTTCACATTTAGGGAAGGACAGTCCACCACTATACCACCTTACTTTGATGGAAGTGATTACCCGTCTTGGAAAACTAGGATGAGAATTTACTTGCAAGCCTTAGATTATGAAATTTGGGAAATCGTTAATGATGGTCCTTTCATGCCTTTGACTAAAAATGATGCCAGGGAAGATATTCCAAAACCTTCACGGGAATGGAATGAATTCGAAAAGAGAAAAGCTTTTCTAAATTCCAAGGCTATGAATGCCTTGTTTTGTGCACTAGATAAGAAAGAGTTTCATAGAGTGTCTAGTTGCCAAAACTTGAAGTTGTTTATGAAGACACAAACCAAGTAAAAGAATATAAAATAAGTAGGTACACTCGACAATATGAATTGTTCCAAATGGAACAAAATGAGAATGTGTACTCTATGTATACTAGATTTACGGACATAGTGAACACTTTAGGAGCCCTAGGAAAGACCTTTTCAAATAGCGAGAAAATTAAGAAAATCATAAGGTCGCTACCTAAGGAATGGAGACCAAAAAAGACTGCCATTGAGGAAGCCAAATATTTAAACGTATTACCTATTGATGATTTAATTGGTTCTCTCATTTCATATGAAGAAGATTTGGCAGCAGAAAAAGGGCATGAGGAAAAGAAGAAAAATATTGCTCTTAAGGCTTCAAAACGTGAGAGTGATGAGAAAAGCGAGATGGATGATGAGGAGTTAGCAATGTTGGCTAGAAGATTCAGAAAATTTTACAAGAAGAATAATGAGCAGAGAAAGTTCAGAGGCTACAAGAATAAAAAGAAGAAGAAAGAGCCAATCATTTGCTATGAATGCAAGAAGCCCGGACACATACAACCAGAATGTCCTCTCCTCAACAAACTCAAGAAGAAAGCTATGGTGGCGACATGGGATGATAGCGATAAGGAAACAAGTGATGATAAAGAGCAACAAGAAATGACAAATTTAGCTCTCATGGCCTTTGGAGAATAATCATGTGATGAACTTGATGAGGTAAATGTTCTTCCTACATATGATGAATTACATGATGCCTTTAAGTATTTGCATGATGAGTTGATGAAGATTGATAAAAAGAAATATATGTCTTAAAAAGAAGATGATAGAGCTTAAAAATGAAAATGAATTATTTAGTGCAAAGATTACATGCCTAGAATTAGAGAATAAAATATTGCATGATAGAGTTGTATTATTTGAGAATTCCAGCACTCCACATGAGCACTTAGAGTCACAAGTGAATGACTTGAAAAATGAAAATGAAATGCTTAGAAAGAAGAGCAATGAACTAAATGAGATTGTGCTAAAATTCACAAATGGGCAAAAGATGTTGGATAACTTGCTAAACTCACAAAAATGTGTATTTGACAAAGGAGGCATTGGTTATAAGCCAAATTTGAAACAAAAATACTACAAGAATTATTTTGTGAAGAATACATCTATTAACAATCAAATTGTATGTCATTATTGTAATCAAGATGGTCATATGAAAAATAGATGTGCAGTGAAGAGAAATGCATATTATGGTGTGAAATGTATTTGAGTTCTGAAAGGAACCATTGCTAACTCTCAAAGACCCAAAAAGGTTTGGGTATCTAAAACTTGAGATTTTCTCTACAAGGCTTGAAGAAGAAGAAGAATAAGTGGTACTTGGACAATGGTTGTTCAAGACACATGACAGGAAATTATTCTTGGTTTTCAAGTTTTACTAAGATCGAAAATGGTGGAGATGTATCGTTTGGAGATAATTCAAAAGGAAAAATCATTGGCATTGGAAATGTCGGTAATGTATCATCTACCCTCATTGAAAATGTGTGTTTGGTTGAAACTTAAAACACAACTTGCTTAGTATTAGTCAATTATGTGATAAAAGATATAGAGTTATCTTTGATGAATCAAAATGTGTTGTTGAGAATGCATGTGATGGGAAAGTTTTATTTGTAGGAAATAGATGTGTTAATGTCTATACCATTAATATAGATTGTGCATCGAAAAATGATAAATGTTTCTCCGTATTGCATGATGATGGTTGGTTGTGGCATAGAAGATTAGGTCATGCAAGTATGGATTTGATTTCAAAAATCGTGAAAAATGATTTGGTTAAAGGTCTTCCAAAAATCAGTTTTCAAAAAGATAGAATTTGTGAAGCTTGCCAATTTGGAAAACAAATCAAAACTTCCTTTAAAAGCAAGAATCATGTCTCTACTTCAAAACCACTTCAATTACTTCACATAGATTTGTTTGGACCTTCTAGATATGCTAGTTTAAGTGGCAAATTTTATGCATTTGTAATTGTAGACGATTATTCTAGATACACATGGGTATTGTTCTTAGCTAATAAGGATGATACCATTGATGCATTTCAAATTTTCGGTAAAAAGGTCCAAAATGAAAAAGGTTATTACTTGTATTAGAAGTGATCATGGTGGAGAATTTGAAAATCATGCATTTGAAAATTTTTGTAATGACTTTGGCATTTAGTATCAATTTTCATCACCTAGGACTCCACAACAAAATGGAGTTGTAGAGAGAAAGAATAGGTCTATTCAAGAAATGGCTAGGACCATGTTGAATGAAAATTCTTTGCCTAAGTATTTTTAAGCCGAAGCCGTCAACACCGTTTGTTATGTTTTGAATCGTGCGTTGATTAGACCTAATCTTAATAAAACTCCATATGAGCTTTGGAAAGATAGAAAACCCAACATTGGCTATTTTAAAGTCTTTGGATGCAAATATTTTATTTTGAACACAAAAGATAATCTTGGTAAATTTGATCCAAAATCTTACGTTGGCATTTTTCTTGGTTATTCAAACTCAAGCAAAACTTATAGAGTGTATAATAAAAGAACTTTAGTTGTGGAAGAATCTATGCATGTTACATTTGATGAGTCTAATCCCTCCTCTATGGAGAAAGTAGTTGTTGATGATAATGCAGAAGAAGAACAACGAGAAGAAGCATCAATTGACAACCAAAAAGATGCACCACATTGAATTCAAGAGGAGCACCATAAAGAAACAAATGCAAAGCAAAATAAAGGTACTTCTCAAACACTCCCCAAGGAGTGGAGGTATGTTTCTTCTCACCCTAAGGATGTAATTTTAGGAGATCCCTCACGAGGTGTTACAACTAGATCATCTCTTAGGAACACTTGTGAGCATGCTGCATTTATCTCTCAAATTGAACCAAAATCCTTTGCGGATGCGGAAAATGATGAATCTTGGATTATAGCTATGCAAGAGGAGTTGAATCAATTTGAAAGAAACAATGTGTGGGAATTAGTTTCTAATCCAGAACATCAATCCATTATAGGCACTAAATGGGTATTTAGAAACAAAATGGATGAATTCGGTGTGGTTGTAAGAAATAAAGCTAGATTAGTGGCTTAAGGTTACAACCAAGAAGAAAGAATTGATTTTGATGAAACATTTACACCTGTAGCAAGATTAGAATCCATTAGGATGTTGTTAGCATATGCATGTCATAAGAATTTTGACTAAAATGAAAGTATTTTAAACCTTTGATATTGTTTTAAAATTTCAGATTTGGACCTATTTGAAACTATTTAAATATTTTGGGTCATTCTATAATTTCACCTAATTTGGGTGAAATCATAATTTTAAAAAGTTTTGGGATTGACAAAGCATTGTTTAGAAATTCTGAAATTGGACCTATTTGAAAGTTTTCATAACATTTTGGGCCATAATATAGTTTTATAAAGTTTTAGGATCAAACTGTAAATTTAAAAAATATTTCTTAGCGATTACTAACCGGATATGGTAAAGCGGCAATCCGAATTAGCGATAGCTTTTGGAGTATATACTATCCGATTTATGATATGAAATTCAAATTTTGCCTTAACAATAATATATAAGGATTCCATAAAGCAGTTTATAAAATAATGGCTAGTTTTTGGGCTCAAACTATATAAACTCAAATCCAATTCATTTTCAAGCTCTCTTGCAAGTAAAAACAAAAAGCACACGAGATATCTTGAGCTCTTAATTCGCAAATCATAAAACATTGAATCATCTCTTGTTCTTCATTTTGAATATCTACTCTTTGAGCGAGTTTTGTTGTAACTTTCATTTCTTCATCTTAATTGTAAGTATTTGAGTGTGTGAGACACTTGAGTGAAGAGATTGGGAGATAATCTATTTGTTGTAAAGGTTCATTGACACCTTGAAGTTAATTGTAAACGGTTAAAGCCTTGAAAAGGCTCAGATAATGAAATCTTCAAGCTTGGATCGCTTGGAGGTGTGGCCGTGGGCGGGGATTGCCGAACCACGTAAATATTCGTGTGTTTATTTCTCTTCTCCCTACTCATTTGCTATTGTGTTTTTATTGAACTTATTGCTTTCGAATTTATTATGGCGTTAGATTGGATTGTTGTGTAGCTTTGTTAGGATAATTGTTTAAAATATCAATTCACCCCCCCTCTTGGGTTGCACACTTATATTTCAAGTTTGTCGCCAGTCAATGACTTAACGTTGAAAATGGGTCTAGACGAAGCCTTACACACACTAGTTGGGAACTGAAGCTATTCTCCTGATGAGCCCAAGGCAAGGCGAAATCAGTCGATATTGTGCCACTTCCACTAGATTTGCTCTCGTAGTATGAGATACGGGAGTACCGCACGGGTTCGAAACCTCTCATCCTATAACAAAAGACTTCAAGATTGCCGAACTTAGCCATGAGTTGGAGAAAGTCAAGTCTGATGTTAATCAATGCATCCGGTTGGAAAAGTAGTTAAAAGCCAACGTTATTCAAACGTGCATTGAGTTATTTCAAGAAAAAGCATCCAGACATGGACTTTCAGTGGATGTGGACGGCTTATGTAAGCAAAAAAAGAGCTAGGTAGAAATCTTTAGGCGCGAGCCAAATAGAGAACTATAATCAAGTGCTTTAGGACGGTGAGGTCGAGATCGAAGGTGAAGCTTCCCTAACCGATAGGGTTGTAGAAGGCCAAGAGGAAATTTCCTAAGTGAATTCACTTTCCTTACCATAGTGTTTGCTATGTATGGGCCATGAATTAGGTGGGCTTTTGTTTGAACTTTTAATTGGTTTTTGTATTCGGATAATCATCGTTTAACCCAGACTTCTTACGCTTTTTGTCTTCTCGGGCCTATCAATGTTTGGATTCTATGAATTGCAAACCAATTTGAACTTTGGCAATTGAACAAATTTATCTCAACCCACAAGATAAGTTTTAAGGCTACGACTGACCTCAACAAGATAATGTCAAGGCTATTGTCGACCTCACTGAGGCAATAGCCGACCACAACAAAATTAAACATTATAGAAAATTGTTATGGCTATGATCAACCTCAACAAGATAATGGCCAACCTCAAAAAATTGAAAATTGTAGAACTTGAATGTTAAGGCTATGACTGACCTCAACAAGATGAAAATTGTAGAACTTAAATGTTAAGGCTATGGCCGACCTTAACAAATTGAAAATTGTAAAACTTAAATGTTAAGGCTATGGTCGACCTCAATAAGGTAATGGCAGACCTCACGAAGATTGAAAATTGTAGAACTTAAATCTTAAGGTTATGGTCGACCTCAACAAGGTAATGTCCGACCTTAACAAGATTAAAAATTGTAAAACTTAAATGCTATAATTATGGCTGACCTCAACAAGTCAATGGCCGACCTCATAAGATAATAGTCAACTTCAACTAAATTGAAAATTGAAAAATGTTAAGGCAATGGCCGACCTCAATAATTTTTCATGTTGGACTTTAATAAGGCCGAAAATGCCAATCTCAATCTCAATAAAATTAGACAAATTTTTCACATTAGACCTCAACAAGGCCAAGAGCCGATCTCAATCTCAATAAAATTGGATAAATTTTTTACATTAGACCTCAATAATGTCAAAATGACAATATCGATCTCAACAAGACCGAATTGCAATTCATGTAGGACCTTAATAAGGTCCAAATATAAATCTTACTTTAAATAAGACTAGATAAAGTTATTCACGTAAGACCTTAATAAGGCCCAAAAGTCGATCTTGATCTCAAATAAGACTGGTCATAAGTATATAAGTTGAGAAATAGAGTTGCAATTCTGAATAACGTCATTGATATTAATACAACAGAAATTACAGAATTGAACACAAACATATTGAAATAACAAATAAACAAACTTTCCTAGCATATTTAAAGAAAATAAACAAACAAGAACACAAACAGGTGCTCTGCATTCCATGCCTTGCTGACAACCCTACCATCTGGATAACCTAACTTATATGTGTCATTACCAAATGAGTGTAGTATTTTGTATGGTCCTTCCCAGCTCGGCCCCAGAACTCCATCAGCTAGTTTTTTCGTTGACTAGTTGCCTTTGCGAAGCACCAGGTTCTCCTCCTAAAATTGTCGTAGCCGAACATTCTTGTTGTAGAACTTAGCCATTTTTTGTTGGTAAATTGTTGCTCGACCTCTGTCCGCCTCTCTTTTCTCATCAAGCAAATCTAAATCCAACAGCATATGTTCCATATTCACTGGCTCATCATAATATTTTGTGTAGTGTGTCTCCATGCCAACTTCAGTTGAGATTACTGCCTCATGTCCGAAAACAAGCGAGAATAGAGTCTTCACTGTTAAAGTCTTCATGGTCGTTCTATAGGCCCATAACACTCCTGGAAGCACATCCACCCAATCACCCTTCTTCTCACCTAACTTTTTCTTCAACAACTGCTTTATAGTTTTGTTCGCCGCTTCCACTTGTCTATTTGCCTTCGGATGAGCAGGTAAGCTGAACTGAAGCTCGATATCGAGTTGAGCACAAAACTTCTTGAAGTTCTCATTATTGAATTGGGTCCCATTATCAGTGATAATAGCTTGTGGTAGGTCATATCTGCAAATCAAATTTCTCCTTATGAAATATGTTGTTCGCTTCTCAATTATCTTTTGAAGCAGTTAAACTTCAATCCACTTGCTAAAATAGTAAATGACTACCACCGCGTATTTCATTTGGCCTCTCCTAATCAGTATTGGTCTGATAAGATCCACCCTCATTGTGTAAATGGCTTAGTGCTCACCATTGTTGTCATGTTTTCTGGTGGCTCTGTTGCAATTACAACGAACTTCTGGCATTCATTGTATCTTCGGACTAATTCTCGCGCATCCTCATGTATGGTCGGCCAAAAATAACCTTGCCTTATTATGTTGTGGGCTAATTGTCATGAGACGAGAGGTTTCGAGCCCGTGCAGCACTCCCGTATCCTATACTACAAGAGTAAGTCTAGTGGAAGTAGCATAATATTGACTGATTTCGCTCTGCCTTGGGCTCATTAAGAGAACGGCTCCCGTTCCCAACTAGTGTGTATAGGGCTTCGCCTAGACCCCTCTTCAACGTTAAGTCCTCGACTAGCGACAAACTCTTCAAACTCTTCAAACTCAACCAAGTCAGCCTACTTGAACTTCAAAGAATCTAGTACAATTTTATTCCCCACATGAACACCCCTAAAGCATGTCTCTTACAATAAGGACGACCAGTGTCGATACTAGCGTATAAGCGCATATCTTGTGTGTTACGATTGCGGTCCGTGACATTTTCCCACCGCCATGACCATGCACGCCCTCGTGCATAAAGAGTACCTACTCGTGAAGGTCGCCTTGTCAATCTTTCCTATGAACTCCCTACCTACTCGTCCTCAATCAAGGGAGAGACCCGCGTACAGACACTGCCAGCCTCAGTACGAATGCTTGGAGGTGTAAAAACCCACATATTCGTCCTGCTTATCGACCCTTGCGCTAAAAAAGGTGAGGACTTGGGTGGTGCGACATTAGAGCGCTTGGCAAGCTCGCAACAAAAGCTTCGAGAGATGAAAAGTGTGGCTCTAATACTATTTTTCATGCGACAAGAGGTTTTGAGCACGTGCGGCACTCCCGCATCTCATACTATGAGAGTAAGTCTAGTGGAAGTAGCACAATATTAACTAATTTCGCTCTGCCTTAGGCTCATCTGGAGAACGACTCCCAACCCAGTGTGTGTCGCCAGACCCCTCTTAGCGTTAAGTCCTTGACTAGTGACAAGCTCCTCAAATTCAATCGGGTCGGCTTGCCAGAACTCCAATGAATCTAGGACCATTGTATTCCCCACACGCACGCCCCTAAAGCATATATCCTATAATAAGCACAACCAATGTCGATTTTAGCGTACAAGCGCATATCTTGGGTGTCACGATTGCGGTCTGTGACATAATGTCCTACATCTGCCGTGATCTCTACAAATTCTCTCGTCCACCTCTCTCATTACATAGTTGGCATCAGCCGAGCACAAACATTGTAGATAAGGTGAAGTATAACCTCTTCTATAAAGTATGCCTTCAATAATGGAGAAGCGTGTTGCCTGACATCATAGCCTTCTTGCCTCTGCTTTATCTTGAGGTTGTTCCCCAAATTCAATATACCTCATGGTAATCCAGCTCTTCTCATTTGCTACCATTCAAACTTCTATCTCGGGATCAACTATACGTGGCTTTGAAACTGATTCCAATAGGATTCCTCATGGGATCTTTGGGCATTCTGTAACTATCAGTCTTACTATATAATTTGCTCGGTAATTCTCTCCCCTCAGAAATTACTCTATTGTAGCTTGATAAAAACTACCCCATAGTTGCAGTGCTTTGCTCAAATACTTTGACATGTTCTCACTTTTGGCTTGAAATATCCTATTCAGGCGGTTCACTACCAGTTATAAGTCACTCTTCACCTTTAAATGTCGAACCCCCAATGCCCTTGCTAATTTTAGACCTGCAATGAGAGTTTCATATTCTGCTTTATTGTTTATAGGTTGAAATTGATACTTGAGAGCGTAGCATACTTTTTCTTGGTCGCGCGAAACAAGAACAATTCCCCCACCTGACCCTTCTGGGTTTGCAACTCCATCTACATTAAGCTCTCATACATCATTCTTTTTTTCTGCCTCTTTAATCTTCTGCTCAGCATCCATCTCTTCACTCCCTTCATTACAATTATTAATGAAGCCGACCAGAGCCTGTGCTTTAATTGCATACCTCAGTCAGTAATTAATGTCGAATTCACTTAATTCTACTGACTACCTAATTAGCCTTCCTGAAATGTCTGATTTGTGCAAAATTTGTCTCAAAAGTTGATTGGTGACAACCACGAGCTCATGAGCTTGACAATATGGCCTCAGCTTTCTTGCAGCTACAACTAATGTCATCACACACTTTTCTACAATAGAATATCTTACTTCTGCCCCTATAAGAGATCTGCTCGTGTAGTATACCAAACATCAGACTCCACCTTCTTCTTTTACCAAGACCGAGCTAGATGAATAATTTGAGACCGCCAAGTAGAGCAAGAGAACATCACCCACTAAGGGCTTAGCCAGAGTTGGTACGTTGGCCAAATACGCCTTTATTTGTTGAAATGTTGTGTCACATTTTTCTAACGACTTCAATCATTTTCTTTTCTTCATCAATTCAAAAAACGGATGGCATTTATCTGATGCTTTCAATATGAACCTGCTTAGCACGGAAACTTTCCCAGCTAGGTTTTGAATATCTTTACGATCCTTCGGTGACCTCATCTTGAGGATGACCTTTACTTTTTTCGGATTAGCTTCTACCCCCTTTGACTAACCAAGAAGCCCAAAAACTTCCCCGATTCCACTCTAAAGAGACACGAATTCAACTTCATCTAATTCTTTCGTAGCACTTCAAACGTCTCACGCAAGTGCGCTATATGGTCAGCCAACTTATCAAACTTAGTTATCATGTCATCCACATTTACCAACCTCTGATAAGTAGCTCTTGTATTTTTTAATCCAAATGGCATCACATGGTAGCAATACAATCTTTGGTCGGTCATAAAAGCTGTTTTTCCTCATCTTCTATGAACATACGAATTTGGTTGTATTACGAGAATGCATCCATAAAACTCATCAAGCCATGCCCCACGGTTGAATCCACTAACTGATCAATCTTTGGGAGAGGGAAACTATCTTTAGGACAAGCATTGTTGAGGTCGGTAAAGTCTACACACATCTTCCATTTTCCATTCGTCTTCTTAACCATTACCACATTTGAAACCCATTCCGAATAATTCACTTCATTTATAAACCCCGCTTTCAACAATTTATCTACCTCATCATGGATGGTCTCGTACCTTTCCTGGTTGAACACTATTCTTTTCTGCTTCACGGGCTTAAGTCATTTATCTATAGCCAACTGGTGACACATAATATGTGGGTCTATTCCCGGCATATTTTCATGGCTCCAAGCAAATATGTCTCCAAAAAAATATGTCATTGTACTCCACTAATAAATTCTGAAGCTCATTGGAAATGTCATTCGTCATTTTTGTTCCCACTCTTACCACTTTACTCGGATCATCCTCACTCACTGGCACTTGTTTCATTTCTTCATTAGGCCGTTGTTGGTATAATCTATTCTTAGCTAGTGGATCAATACTTGTGATCTACATGGATTCCCTCACAGTTGTAGCATAACAGCTTCGAGCTACTTGTTGCTGGCCCATCATCACTCCAACCCCACCTTGAACTCTAAACTTCATACATTGCATATGTGTTGAGCTTACTGCTCATGTTATCCTGTTGAACGGTCTATCCAAAATAACTTGATAAACGCTAGGCTCCTCAACTACCACCCATGTCACCATCATTATCTTTTGTAGTGGGCTCGACCCTATTTTCAATGGCAAGTCAATCACCCCAAGGGGAATTAGCTCAGCTTTGCCAAACCCTTGTAACGATGTTCTGACAGGATCGAACTTGAGGTCCCCTATTTGCAGATCTTCCAGAGTTTGCTTAAAAAAGATGCCGACCAAGCTACCCTTATTTACAAAAGCCCGATTTAACTCTTGCCCTGCCAAGGTAACCTTCACTACAAGTGCATCTTCTTGTGGATGTGCGACCGCTTCTTCATCTTCGTCTATGACCATGATTGGCACTCTTTGAATCTGCTGCTTCTTTGGTGCATGAACATTAAAATTCACCTTATAACTTTTTAGTGAATATCTGCTATAATTTCTCCTCGAACGGTTTGAGTCTCCTGCTAAGGTCGGCCTTCCCATATTCATCATCGCCATATTATCTCTGATGTCCCTCTTCTCCCACCTCTTCCTTGATCATTTACATACTCTTTTAGGTATTGATTTTGCACTAACCACTCAATCTACTCTTTCAAGTCTATGCAATCTGCGGTTCCATGCCCGAACACCTTGTGAAACTCGCAATACTTGTGGTGAGCACTTCCGCCCAAGCCTCCTACAATCGACTTTGGCGGGATTAGCAATCCCTTATATTTTATTACAGTATATATTTCTGCTATGCTCGTATTTAGAGGAGTGTATCTCCCGCCCTGCTCTACTAAGTTCACCCCATGGTCAGATCTCGATCCTCTCCGGTCTACAGGCAGCGGCAACCTATTATACTCTCTTACTCGATTTTCTCGCTGGTTTCTCTCATAGTTATTTCCTTTCTCTCGGACCTTACCTACTAATGAGATTTTTCTTCTTTCAAGATTTCTTTCCCAATCTCGAGCTGGCCTCTTTGGTCATCTGTAATTGAACAACCCTTCATCATAATGATGCCTATCATTCGTATTCCTCCTCAAGCTATACCCAAGGTTATCTCATCTCCTTCTTGGATCTCTCCTTCTCACTAGACCCCCTCTCTGCTCTTCCATTCTTCTATTTTCTTCCTCTACATCTTCAGTTTTCATATCCAATTTTTCTTGGTCGTATGCCTCAGCGTACATTGTTATCCCTTTACTATATAAGTTGTTCCACAATCGATTGATTCTCAACCCTTTCTTTAATCCTTTCAGGGTATCCAGATGATCAAAGACCCCTCAATTGGTGACTTCTTTATGATACTCGGTCACGAAGCTCCTCAAACCTTCAAATTCTCCTTGGACCAATTTTTTCAACCTGCTTGTATCCTGCTCTGGTATGCATGAACCTCTAAAATGCACGGCGAAAAGCTCACATAACTCTTTGAAATTTCCTATGCTTCTTTAATCTCCACCACTCCCTGTCCTTCTAGAGTTAAGGGAAAAACACGGCACCTTTGAAAATCATTCAAACCTTGAATCCCGGTCATCTCATTAAACCTCTCCACATGATGATTCGAGTTAGCTTTTCCTTCTTACACCATGGCTGGAACCACATACTTGGGTGGCAAAGTTACCGCCATCACCTAAGGTACCAAGGGGTATTCGTCATCAAGTAACAATCTTCCTACCACTTTCTTGCCCTCCATTTTCGCCTCTAATGCCTCTAGTTGCAACATTCTCTACTCAAGCTCATTTTCCCGTTAGGGGTTTCTCAAGTCTTCTCTCTCTCTTTCATGATTCAGGTCATTGATTCTCTCCATCAACTCGTTCACTTGTTCTCCTGCACTTTTGTTATCCTGTCATACCCCAACTTGTGGTAGTCCTATTCTGCTTTGTTGTTGACCACCAAGCTCTTCCCTTTCCCGCGCTCCACTACTCTCTGGATCACTAATTCGAACTTGAGACCCTCTGACTTGGGCACCAACCAGCCCCTTGATCATCTCCTCAAATTTTGTCATTTGCCTCTCGATCCCTTTTCTCCATCTCTTATATGTCGTGGCATTCATTTCCTCCGCCAATTGGCGCAAGGTCTACCTATCTCCGTCATTATCATCCATCGCCATTTCTAATCTGATAGCCTTCTCCCTCTAAATCTTCAAATGTATGACTTTTCGCACCGTTCCTCACAGACGACACTAAGCTGTTGATACCGAAAAATGACCTCAACAGCTGAATGTTTTCTTTGGGGAATAACAACACGAATCCAAGCTCAAATGTCAGTCTAATCGGAACTTTCTACACCTGCCAACCAGAAAACATAGTTAGGATACGCCGGTGGTGTTCTGGCGTAGACCCTCCGATGCTTAAGTCAAAAATTGTATATAAGGAAAGAAAAACGAGAATGAAGAATCAGGAATAAGTTAAAATCAAGGAATTTTTTCGATAAAGGTGTTGAAAGTCTTGTAGGAAATAAAGAGGCTTTTAAATAGGTGACTTGTAAAATTTTTGGTTGATTTTGCTAACCCCCTCCTCTATTGCCCTCTTCAGCTTAATAGGCCCTTGGTCGTGGGTGGTTACCATCTTAACTTTAGCCCACTTTCTTCAACAGTTGTAAGTGCTTATTAATTGGAGGTGGTTTAAGAAATCGTGGCATACAACTTCCCTAAAAATTTGGCCACGTTATCTCGACTAGTAATTTTTCTTGTCAAGTAGTTCTCAAGTCGGACAAATGAATTTCGAGGTCGGACTATCTTACTTACTTCCTAGATTGGTGAATTTTCGGGTCACTTACATAGGCTTAAAATTAGGTCATTTGCATAAATCTCATATTGTACTTATAAAAGCCAACATATTTATGAGGTTTGCTCAACAGTAATAAATTCTTAGTAGATTAATGCTGACTCTATTTCTAGATGCTATCAGAAAAATCCAACTCGAACACCAATTAATCCCACCCTTAAATCATTGGATTGATTAAAATAAAAAAAATTAAAAAAAAAACTATTTGTTACTTAAAATTAAATTAATATATGAAAAATATATATTAATTTTCCATCATAACTTTAAATGTTATCCATTGTATCCAAGATTTATTGATAAATAACATGACACAATATTCGAATATTTATCAACTTACTTTCAGTGAAAATGGTAAGTTTAGTTATTTATAGTTTAATAGCAAATAGTTGACATTAATCTTTTTATGATTTTTAGAAATTTTGGGTTGGGCTAAACTATATAAGAATATGAACCCAACCCAACCCAATCATCAATTGAGCTGAAATTTAAAAAAAAAAAATTGATTCAATTAACTCATTATAACCTAATCAATCTATGTCAATTTAATTAAGTTGAGTTGAATTGGATTAGATCCATCGAGTTAAATTGGGTTTACTCACCTAAAGGGAGTTTGTTCTGAAAGTCAAGCGTTAGTCTAGCTTTATAAATTTATTAGATTACTTATTTTGACTCCCTTATTCGGAGCTATCTTATTGTAAGCACGATGTGGCATTGTAATGTTGGTCATTTTAGTGTTGTTTAATTAGCATAACTACTCTTTAAAAAAATCAAAAATCAAAATTTTAAAATTCAGTAAACAAGAAGAAAGTTACGTTATTGAATGTAAATACTTGTAGAGATTATCCAGAACAATTTATGAATTTTGACAAATCTACTCTCTAGATTTTTTACTAAATAAATATTCTTAATTTGGATCCTCCTTTTATAAGAAGAAATTACTAGTTTGAATGTATTTATTGCAGTTCATTACATAAATTGCTAATCTTTTAACCATTTTGGGAAAGTAAATTAATTTTGGACGCATAAAAAAAACAAGGGCTTCACCCATTTCCACATCATCATCCATCTCTACCAGTCTTCTCCAATAGATTCAATTTTCTTATGTTCTTATTCTGAATTGAAATTTCAACAATTATTCAGAGAGAGTAAAAGTACTAAAATTTGGTAAGGGTCATATTATCTTTGATTCATTATCTTGTACTAATAAATTAAAAGATTTAAATAAAATTACAATGGTTTGCACTACATAATATATATATATTTTTTTTTAACTTGGTTATTTTCTTTTTCTTTTGTTGGATTATTATTGGCTGTAAATGAAGATTTGGAACAAGATTTAGAGACTGCATGCCTGCATGGGAAAACAAGGACCTTGTTTACATTGTGGAATTGAAAGTGAGTCTTCTGTTTTATTACATTAATTAATTTATCATTTCATAAATTACATATGAATCCATCAATCATTTTTAAGTACGGATACCCGTAATTTTGTATCACAGTTCTAACTCGGCAGTTTATGAATGGGCAAAATCAGAACCACGTCGTTTAGGATTTTCCATGTTTGGGCACCAACTTTGGACAAACCAGCCTTTTTTTCTTAATTTTTTTATTTAAGATATGTGTGTTAGTGAGTGATACAAGGAGTGAACAGGGACTCCGCTATGGCGAAATGGACCCCCTGAGAAACCAGTGCTTTGCAATGCATGTGGATCAAGGTACAGGCTAAGAGGAACTCTTAACAACTATGCACCAAAGCATCTTCAAAGTGCTTTTCCATTAAAGAAGAAGAAGCAAGAAAGCAAAATGATTCTGATCAATAGTTCCAGAACTGAAGAGAAAATTTATGATGTTTCAAGCAGCAGCTGCGATGATGTGTATAGTACTGTAGCTTCAGAAGGTTGTGAGAGTAATATTAATGATGGGTCAAGTTCTTCAGAATCCACAACCATTTCTTGCACTGAGGCTGGAAGCTGCTTTGAAAGTAATAAACATGAGGATAGAAGCCAGCCTTCAGGTAATTTATTTACATAAATATTTTCCGAATTCTGCAACTAAAGGGATTTTGTCACAATCTTAACCCAAGCTCCTCCTTATTTGTCGATATTAATCATTTTTTTGCTCATGTTTTAAAAACCCACCAACAGTAATACAATATAATTTCTGGACCACTTAACACTGGATTTAAATTGGAAAAAAATGGCCGTAAACAGAATATTATCAGCATCAGAGGGATTCTAGTGGTTTAATATATGACGGAGAAAATAATTAATGAATCTCACCAAAATAGAGAGGGATTTTGGTTTCTTTCCTCAGTTAGCAATGTTAATATAGACAGAAGCATTGAGTTTAATGGTCATTAAAGCCCCTTCTCACTTACGTAAGCAGGATTCGATTAATTATTTTAACTCTAGGGATTTTAACAATTGGACTAGTTGACATGCACAAATAGCAGTATGCTCTAAGCGGACAAGTTTATTGTTTGTATTTTCACATTTATGCATTGCCAGCATATTTTTGGTCAACAACTTTAACATATTTCATATTTATAAAAGTGCAATGAGTGAAGAAGAATATCAAAACAATTTTTCAAATGTATGATCATAGTAAATACCAAATGATCATGATTTTATTTCAAATGATGATGATTCTCTAATGGTCTAATTGCATGCATGCAGGCGAAATCCAACAGAGCTTGTGGGATGTTCATATTCCTTCAAGAAAAAGATCCTTAGTAGTCTACCAAAGTCTTTCGCCAATTGAAAGGCTTCAAAGAGACCTTAAAAAAATTCTAAGGCATCGTCAAGATCCCAATTCTAGTATTATTTCTGAATCTCAAGATGGTGTCCTCCTTTATAATCTCAACAACCAAATTATTTATCCTTCCGAAATTGGTCTCGGAACCATTCTTCTCAAATAATTAATCCTACTATTTTAGATACATGCAGGGTTGTTTGGTATGAAAGAAAATAATAGAAAATCAAAGAGCCATGATTGTTAAAAAAAAAAATTGTAATTTGATGTCATTTGATTTTCGTAAACAAGAATTGTTAGAAATGTTTTATATATGCAGTATTCCTTTGAAGTTACTTTCAGATTTGGTTTCTTTTTGTTCCTCAACTAATAAATTGCTATTGCCCATTTGTGGCTCTAATGAATATATTCAACTCCTTTAAATGGTATTGTGTGGCCAACCAGCAGCTTATTAGCTTTCAGAAGTGAAAATTATCCGGCATGTAGTTTTACACACACGTGTTCAATTTTCATGTTGCAAATTTAAAAAACAAGTTTCCCGAAATAAACTTAAAAACTTATTACTTTAAATGAAAATA
Source organism: Citrus mangshanensis (assembly GCA_030449895.1). NCBI lineage: Eukaryota > Viridiplantae > Streptophyta > Magnoliopsida > Sapindales > Rutaceae > Citrus > Citrus mangshanensis. The sequence continues at coordinate 90,512 of JASUUJ010000327.1, read as the reverse complement.
CATTTACAATTAGAAAAAAAAAAAAGTTTTGAAGTACTATTATATGTCGATGAATCCATAATATATGAGTTATATGTGAATGAACGACCATCATTAAATACTACTTTGAATTTCAATATTTTTCATCGTATTGCTTGAAATTAATGGTTAAAAATTTGCGTCAAAATTTCAATGTCTTTCTTCTTATATCTTACATGATTGGCACCCGAAAGCACCCAATAACAATACAGATTTTCCAGATAAAATACTTGCGAAACCAGAACAAGTTAAAGGAGTAATCATTATCGGTAGAGAAGCAATAAATTGGGGCTTAGCAGGACCAATGCTATGAGCGTTTGAAAGACAAATAAAATGGGATCTTCGTAAAGTTGATCATTGCCAACGGGGTTTTGTGGCGCCTTAGACTCCACAAAAATAACCATAGAAGTACTCTTCTCTGCCAATTAGTGTCTCAACGGGGAAGATAATTAAACAAGATCTCAGGATGCATTTTTGGCATTAAAACAAAATTGGGGATAGAAAAGAAAATAAATACAACATTTCAAAAAATGTCAACAAAACAAGAACCAACCAAAATCATGCCGTTGGTTTCTTGCGTGCAAATCTCTGCAAAGATGCCGGTAGTTCAACTTCCTCGGATAATTTTTGCTTCTTTTTAGACAATGATTGTTGATCCAGAAAAGGTCTCTTGGCTTTTGCAACCAGTTCTTGTTTCTTCTTGGCTTTCTTACTCGGTTTATTCCTACCCTTTGTTTTATTCTTCCAAACGAAGCCCTTAACGGCCTCAACAGCAGCTTCCATTTCAGCTTCTTTCTCCTGCTTAGTTGGTTTCTCTTTCTTCTTTGCTTCCCTCACCGTACCAATCTTAGATGGATTCAGCATGATTGTTTCAGGTGGGAGCTTGTCAAGAAGAGAGCGCACTTCCTTCTCTCTCCTCTGTTTAGATGTTTCGAATGGGTTTGCCACCCAGGAATCGAAGTTGGGCTCACCTGATCCGGGAACAAGAATACTAGACCAGCCCATGGAGTGCCCGATGCCTAACACATCTTCATATGGGCGAAATGAAACTTTTCCTATTTGGTAGCCTTTCACCATAGAATGACCCATGTACCTGCTATAGTTATGAGATCCAGAAAAATCTCCCAGAATCTGTACAAATGATCCAGTCCCAACAGCAAGCAAACCTTTCTGACTGAAGTCTAAAGTCTTTGCATGGCCGGGTAATGTCTGGAGAACCTCGTATTTCCTCAAGTCCCAAATCTTAATTTTACATTCTTTGCCAGATGTGGCCATGAGATGACCATTAGGATGGAATGCCAACGCTGAAACAGGCCCCTGATGACATAGCATCTTGATAAGGGGAGCAGCAGTGGTGGGTTTCCACATGGTTACCGTTCCACCAGAATGACCCAAAGAAACAACCCCATTGAAGGGATTCACCCGCATTACATCAGTACGGCCTAGACCAGTTCGAAAATTACCCACAATCTCACCCATTGTAACATCTTGATATCGAAGCTGCCCAAATTTGTTTATGGACGCCAAGAGAAAGTGGTTTCTCAGAAACTGAAGTTTCAGTACTGCACCATGTTCCTGCAAGATTAAAAGAGCATAAATTATTAGTCTTGCTGGGTTGTCCCACATCACCTTGGGCATTCTCAAATTTGAACGACCTACAGCTAAAAAGATCGAAGTCCTACAAGTAAACTTGCCTTTAAACAATGAAGTTCAGTGCCATCTCGATTGTAAATATAAGGGTACCTGTCAAAATTTAGAAGTTTTAGCTGTCATTCAAACAAAGCTACAGAATTATCTGAGTCCATTACATCATTGTTCATATTGATATCTAACCATGAAAAATATAACTTTGAGACAGTCATCAAAAGATGGCAAAACATAAAAACAATGATAAAAATGAAAGCTCATTTAAGGAACTACGAAACTGCGAGGAATTATAGAGTGTATGTGTGTGTCACCGGTAACAAAGAAATTTACTTATTACTTATAGCAGGTCAATACAATATATGAATAAAACCAGATGTCCAAAACAGAGCATGTTGGGAATTTGGGAAAAAAAAAAAAAAGAACTGGAGCACCTGAAATAGAACTTCATAATGAGTTCAGGTTGAAAAATAAACTCCAGAAAAACCAAAAACAATGAAGGAATGGTAACCTGGGTCAACTCAAACAAGTTATGCCTTCACGAGGTTCAAATTTAAGCCATATAAAGGACTTGGGATGACCAGTTTCCTATTATAGCCGACCACAGCAAGAAAGGGAATGCCAATAATTTTCCAATGTTGTACAGAATATGCAGCATGCTGCGGAGGAATAAGGATTCCTTTGAACAAGTGGTGATAATTGAAAGTCTCCAATTTTGTTCAAAAAAAGATTGTCAGTGACTGGTTAAAATAAAGCTAAATCAGGAAAATAACTAATCAGTTCTGCACATGATTTGCTTTTCCCTTGAATGACCTCATGCAGAATGATCAATTAGATTGATCAAGTTCCAGCGATATTCAATATAGCCAGCAGTGAAAATTCAAGTAGGACTCCAACCAAAATGGACCTCTGGTCCCAGAGACAAAAAATTCAATTAATTCAAAGTCTCTAATTCTTACGAAGGTTCCAAAAGATATCAGGCATCAAATATGGTTAATAATGCATCCTCTATATCGATGAACACCAATAAGTTTAGAGCATATGAATTACTATTCATTGAAACATTAAAAAATAAAATAAAACGGGCATACTTTTTCTGGGCAGCAGCAAAAAAAAGCTCATTGTGCAAGAAGACCACATCGCGTACTGTTTCTCTAACCTGAACAAAGCAACAAACAATCAGTATATCCATTTAATCTTCCCAGATAGACCCTGGAGGTCCAAACAAAGAAAATTACTCCATTAGAGTATGCTAAGTAATACTGACTTATCTAACAAACAGTAAGATAAATAAAATATCAAATTTGAGTCATTTGTCCTAGCATAACCTATTTTTCAAAATTCTAAATAACTTCTTGTTTGTCAACAAATACTAGGCTTCCTAGATAAACACAAGTAACATTGCAATCAGTTTGTCAACAGATATAAGAGGTCTCATCAAAAGAACAGCATACTTGAATTTCTTTAATTAAGTTCATATTTTTCATGTCCACAACAGCTATGTGCCCCTTGCGTCCAGCAGCTGCCATATATCGACCACTTGACGTAAAATCCAGAGTATATGGACCAAGTTCTGCACAGGTGGGACAAAAACAAAAGTTATCATTAGCAATAGGACACTAGACAGGCAATAGACCAATAAGTAAGTTTTCTTCAAGATGGTTGCCCAACAGAGCAGTATGAACATCAGTGAGTGAACCATTGATCAAGCAACATCACCAAAAGACCAAATGTACTTTTAAGTCATACAGAGGAACCGCAGCAACAATTTTATAAGGTCGTATGCAATGAAAATACATAGCATAACTATCTCAAATTGGAGAGAGCAGAAAATCAAAGAAGAATCCAAGAATACTTATATTTATACCTTATAAGATGAAGACATGGCACAAAACAGAAAATTAAAAGTTTGTACCCAAGTGTTGTTGTTTGTATTACAACCTAACAAAAAGTCCAAGATTCGGCTTTACCATACTACGGCCATGTTTGATACTGAGGTTGGGCAACCGTAGCTTTTAAGTTATAACACTACAGTGTTCGGTAAACATTAACTACTATGGCTTAGAAGCTAAGTTGATTTGATCCACCACTTGCATGATGGAAAACCTATAATACCTTTATTTTTTTTTCAAACTTACTATTTAAAAGTCATATTTTCTACACACTGCTAACTTTTATTTCATAGTTACAGTTTTTTTTCACAATAGGTGTAGCTTGAAAGCTACAACATCTAAAAACAAACAGGGCCTATATTTTATTAAGAAAATAAAAATTCCTTCTTTTACCAGTCTCTTCAAAGTTGAATAACAAAAGCCAAATTACAGATTTCACTCCTCAGACAGAAATTCTAGAGCAAGTGTATGATTAAGAACTCCGATCCCATTCTACTCATTTTACAAAATAAAACTCTTTATTACTTTTCAATTCCTTATCCACCTTCCCTTTTCAGCCAAAACTCTCAGAGAAGAATTACATATTTTCAGCAAACCTTAAAAGAGTTGCAATGATTTCAGTATTTTTCTTTCATAGTTTCTACACTTCTCTTAATTTTTTGCATTTTTAACTAATTTAAACAAAGATAATAGGCATGCAACTGCATAAGACATGCCACAATTTCAGTACGGGAACAAGAAAATTTGAAATTAAAATTGTCCTTAAATAGACAATGAGTCAAACAAAATCTTAACCAATGGAAATTGGTAGCAAAATAGTCAGGGAGCAGGCATCAACCCGGTAACACGATATCATATTGATTTCTGGAGCTTAGGATATCTACTTCCCGAGCAATTGCTTCTTGTTTGATCCGCCATGTCTTTTCTACACCTTCTGCCTCCAAATAGCCTCCCTCACTTGGCATAAGCCACTGGAAGAAAGGAGAAAAAATTTATTAATTAAATCACCAATTACCTTTGACTGCCCAACTAAAAAAGAAGTATGAGTTTAGAAACATGTAAAATCCGGTACAATGGAGTACCACAAAATTACACCACCTTAGAAAGAAGAAGTTTCTACCAACCACCCCTTATCTAAGAAGCAAGCTCAATATAATTCTTTAACAAAAATGTATATCATAAACATACAGTCCTGTAAAATTTTTCACCTTATCTTCTCAAAATAGAATTCGAGAAAATTTAATGACAGATGACAAGTTAAATAGGAAACTAAATTACCTTCTCAACTTTGGCAGCAGCTTTCGCAGATTTTCCATATAATTCTTCTCTGAGAGCAAGTTGACCCTTCAATTTTTTGTCTTTTAAAATCTGCAGAAATGAAAAGCCTAGAACTGAATAAATATCATAAACAATCAACTCTGACAAGAAATCTCAATCAACAATACCATACCTCCAAATTAGCACCCTCTCCTCTGAGATATTTCTTCACATTTGTATCTAATTCCTTGGAGATCTCCTGGAGATTAAACATATATCACGTCACTTTCCAACTTCGCAATAGAAATTTGGAAAATATATACAGAAAGTAGTTAAACCAATTGCTGAAACCTGTTCAATAGGAGGCCAAATACCTCCACCATCTCCGTTCTCTTCTTTCGCACCCATCCCGGACGTGCAATCTGTAGAATTTTGAGAAAATTTCCAATTTAACGTAATACAACAATACTAACATTTCATTTCCTTAAAAGGCATGCAGATAAACAATCAGAATATTATCAATTAGCACATTAAAAAAGGGCCAACAATAAAATATACCGCTAATGGCACATTAACAAACAGAGACAAGTTTTAAATCCTAAAATTAAAATTTTCAAAAATATAGAGAAATGCACATGTATTGATTAACAGAATTTTCTGACAATCAAATGGTCAATTAAATACACAACAGAAAAAAACTATGAATTTGAAAAAAAAAAATTTTACCTTCAACAGATGCCCAGGCCAGCAAAACCGACACCAATCAGCAATCAACAAGCACCGTTTAGAGAGTTAACAGAGATGCAGTGCAGCCGTGCAGCGGAGACTAGGTGAGCTACGTGCGGCGAAGATCTTAGTGAAGCAACAGTAACACGGTGATGGGGCCTAGCTTCCAGCCGCGGCGAGCTTCAAACGGCGGCGGCGGCTGCGAGTTCCAAATTTCAGAGAGAAGAAGAAGGAGAGGAGTGCCGAGCTCTAGGGTTTTAGTTTTTTTTTTCTCCCTTTTTTAACTGAGCTGAAACTTGAAAGGGTTTTAGACTTCTGTTTTGAAGGAGGGAGAGGGTATGTTTTGTGAATTGCAATTTGTTGTGATCCAAATAGAATTTATTGTAATATTTATATAGTAATTGTAAATAAGAATAAAATGGGACGATTTCAATATAAATTATGGAATTTAGGAACCTACTTTATATAAACCGTACCACTAGTTTTTGTCTTATGTGCCAGCAGTGTAGTAACATTTCATTGAACTCCTTTCATTCATTTTTATTTAAAATTTACCTCATAAATATTAAATTAATTTCTGTTGTATCCATATAAATATTATAATTAGAACCTTATACTATTTTCTATTTATACATTTTTCTTCTATATTGCACCTTTATCACAATACCCCCTCTCTTTATCAAAAATACCGGCATCCACTCCACCGGCCAAGGTTGGTACCGATCGAAAGATCGTGCGACGCCGGTCATCTCCACACCATCCTTGTCGTAAAAATAACCGGTTCAACCCGACCCAGATTTTGTTTCCATTTTTGGCTACTTCACCGGCCAAGGTTGGTATCGATCAGAAGCTCGTACGACGCCGATCAGTTCTATAACATCCTTATCGCCGTGAAGCATTAGGAAAGCTGCCAATCGAAGTCGTGAAAAGTCAGACCAATTGAATGATTCACCAGTTTAGGAGAAATGAACTTAATATTTGTGAAGTAAAATTTAAATAAGAATAAGTAAAAGTTCATGAGTCCAAACTAACAAACTAAATATTTATTTTCTTTTTTAAATTTTTTTAAGCGATCTATATCCCATCTAAAATGTCATGTTTTTATTGATAGGTTTCACAAAATACTTATGCAGAAATTGATTTCAACTTTTAGGTTTAGTTTAAAATTACTGAAATTAAAATTTTCGTTAAAATCGAACTACGATCAGGCAATCATCGCCCAAATAAAAAAAAAATTCGGCAAATTCTGTTGGACAAAATTTCGGACTAAATATCATTTTTCTAAATTTAATATTATGGTGTATTTTATTATAAGAATATGATTACATAGTTTATGTTTTAAATAAAATAATGCTAATATTTCATTTTTGTAGGTTAGAAGGGCATGCTGCTTGATCAACAGCTCATTACAGCACTTGCAATGGATCATGAAATTGTAGGTTTGAAGAATAATAAATTTTTTTGAATATTTCTGCTGACGATTCTGCCTGCAATTGTAAGGATCCGTTTGATACAGTTTTTCAAATAGAAATTATTTAATTAGAATTTTTATTAGTAGAATTTTTATAAATAGAGTTTTTACCTAAAAAACTTTAGCTATTTAATTGTCAATAAAAACTTTTATTAAAAATTTATAAAATTACTTTAATAGACAAACTTTTTAAAGTTATGTAATGAAAAGAATAAAATAAAATTATTAAATAAATAGATGATATTTTAGATATTTTAACATTTAAAAATAATTTTTCAACCTCTACTCGCAAAAGTTCAAAATTTAAGTTTTTCTTAGTAGAGGCAAAATAGCTTATTTTAGTTTCAAAAGCTTTATTAGAAGAACAACAAAACAATAACAAAAATTATGATAAGAACTTATGGAATTAAATAAACACTTATACCCATTAAATAAGCCGTACCAAATAAGCACTAAGTTTTATTACTTTTTAGATCCTGTTTAGATAGCACTTTTTGAAAATAATGGATGAATTAACTCTAAATAGAGGATACATAATATATCGGATATTAGCTGCTTGGGCAGCAATCAACCAGAAGTTTGGAGACCAATACAAATATCAAAAAGTACCAAATACAGTCTGGGAAAATTTTAAGCATGATCAGTAAGGGCATGGCAATTTGCAAGCAACAATATATTTTTAACAATCTCACATATAGTATGCTTAACAAAACTATGGACTTTCTGCATTTCCACATCAGTTTCCATCATTCAATGGAAATGATGGAAAGCAGCAACGATCATATTCGGGCAAAAATGAGGAACCGAATAATCCCATCAAAATCTCTCACAAAGCTACACATTGCTTTATATATGTATTCTACTTGTACTTGATAGTTCAAGTGAAAATGTGAAAGGTGAAAGGTCTCTATATATTTCTAGTTTCTACAAACTGTGCTTCTCCCAAGTCCCAGTTAGGCTTTCTACTAATAAAACTGTTACTTCTAGTAGCCCCACCTGGGTAACAATGACAAGTTAAGTTGGAAATTAATCAGAGACACATCATGAAAAGCAGTATCATCATTTTTTTTATCATCTGAGCAGAATTCAATCAGTTCAAAAAGAAGAAAATAAGTAGAATGGTGACAAATTCATGTAGGGAGGGAAGTGGAACCTGCGTCGGCTTTTATGTATAAAGGATCATTTTAGATGGAGCTTGATGGATCCAAAATTGAGCAAAAGCAAAGGGGACAGAGTGAGAGAGAGCATGCTAACCTTCAAATCAAATCATCTCTTGCGTTTTTTTAATAATTTCCATTGTTTCAGTAAAATTTCAACTCCCTCTTGTAGCCTAGCCCTTCTTCCTTCTCGAAAGTTCCACAACTCCGAGGTTATATACCTTCCACTTGGATTGTATTCATTGATCTCCAGTAAAGCTGTAGTCACTGCCTTGTACACTTCTTCACCCATTTGTTTCTTCAGACCTTTCAATTTTTCATCTTCTTCCTTTAGTATTTCCTGAATGGCTAGCATATGTTATGCACATTTTGAGGAAAGCAAAGTAACGAGGAGCTTGGGAGCAGTCAAAAAGAAAACGCATACAAAGAAACTAAACTATATCCAGAATTTGGACCAATAAAATGTATTACCAGTAAAATTCGCAGGAAACTCTGGAACATTTCTTGAAAATTTTATTTGAAAGATATAGACCATCTAACAAAGACATGCATAAATAAACAAACTGAAGCAGATAGAGCATTTCTCGAGCCAACAAAATGAGATGCACAGCCATAAATGTGTGCAACTGCTGAACTCCTTTTTCTTAAACAAGTGGTATATTTTAATAATCATGAATCATCATCACAAAAAATATACAGAGAAGAGTGCAGTGCATTCCAGAGTTCTAATCTGCCAAATATCTAGGAAATGGACAAAAATTACTTACTGCAGAACAGGGGAAAATCAAATTAAAAGAATATTTAAAGGTCAAATGGAATGAGAGTGAAAGCCAAAATCACGAGATCAATGAAATGCATACCTTATGTTTCCCTTCAGCTGTAACAACTTTGAAAGGATGCCAGTCTGAATCCCTAAGATACTCATCCCACAATGAGCACAGTTCTGAACCTTTTTCTTCTGCTTCTTCCTCATTATACCATTTTTTCATTGCTTCAAAGAATGGTTTACCATCAAGTTCTCCCATCCTCTTAAGACCAATATGAGCATGACCTGATGTTTCTTTCATGGCCTATGAAATTGGTAGATAAATTGGTAGCTAGGGTTAGAACCACAGAGCAGAATTAAAGTTAGCCTTTAACTAGAGTTCACAAATCATATAAAAACAAGAAAAAATTGAACTTCATCATTTCCCATTGAAAGAGATTACATAAACAGTCTGCACATCCTTCTCACATAATCAGAGTTTTCCAATTTTCTCATTCACTCGTGAGTTTCTGAGCCACCTACGGATTTCTGCCATCAATAACAGATAATTATCTGATAGCACAAAAAGTGGATACCGTGTGCCAATATATTCAAAATCCTTTCTTTAGTTCATATCTACCGTCAATACTACTATGGAAGGTCAGTTCAGGAAAGCAAAATAAATCCGGAATAACAGACAAGACGCCAAGACTAAAGTACATATTCTCACAATTCATGATCTTGTAAAACCATAATGGAAATCATCCAGTTGACTGCTGAAGTAGGTAGCTAGACTAGTGGAAGAAGAAATACTCACATTAATCAATTCTTTACGAGCATCCTGTAGGTCATCATTACTTTTACGTTCTTTAATGATTAGAGTCTGGTTCAATGCTTCTAGATCTTCAAGCTCTCCTTCCTTTTCTCTCAAATCTTTAAGCACTGTTTCCATCTTTTGCCGAACCTCTGCATCACCACCGTCACTCATATGCTTCATCACATTTGATGTGCCTCTCAGTCTCTCAATTTCCAGTTCCAGAGCTTGTTTTGCATCCAGTTGTTTTTCCAGTTGAATTATTTTGTTATGAAGCTCCTCCTTCTCTATCTGTATGAAAATAAAAGTAGCAATGACAGTCATCTATTGGTCTGGTTTCAGAGGAAGTGGTATGGATGCATCGTTGTGATGACCAGAGAATTAAGAAAGACAAACCTTCTGATCTTCGGCCAGTTTTCTAACATTGTCATCAGCCTTCTGTTGTTCCAGTGTAGCCAATTGAAGCGAACTGTTTCTCATTGCATTCTAAAAGAGCAATAAAAATTCATTTTGCAGCCACGCCTTTTAACATTTTCCTATAAGACATACAAGACAGAAAGCGAAATGTTCTAGTACCAAGATCAGTACCTTTTCAATCTCCTCGGCAAGAGCCTTTCTATCATTTTCATTCTTTGCCTCTCACTTTTGCAGATCTACCCCAAGGAACTCAAGCTCTTTCTTCTGAGCCTCCAGTTGCAACTTAAAGTTTTCATGTTCAGTAAAAATCCTCTGAAAGTGGTCCTGTGCACTAAGTTGTATTTTCTTTATCTCTTTGAATCAACAAAACAATAAAAATTAATTAATTAATTAATTAAAGCAGAAGAGAATATGACCACAATTTCATGATATCAGAAACAACCATTAATTGTTAAAAGTTCAGAAGAAAGGAATCTCAGATATTCTTGCTTGCAATCAAAGAATATAAAGTCATTGATTTTGTTCCTAGAAATTGAAGAATATATAGCGATGCCAATAGAATCCTAAAATGTATATAACTGGATTTCTGTGATCCGTTCTTGATAATTATTAAATTCTATGAGAAGATCTACCTTCATTATACCCCTGAACAAGCCTATCTTTCTCTTCCATTAAGTTCTCAATGAAGTTTGAAGTCTCGATGCATCTTTCCTTCATCTCTTCCAAATGTTTGTTCTTGACCTCAATCGTGTTTGTCAGATTGGATACAAGTAGATTCTTCTTTCGTGCCTCTTCCTCCACCAATCCAGAAATGGTTTTAAGGTCTCTGTTCTTGCGTAGGTGTTCGCCAATGATATTGTTCAAACTGTAGTCATCAGAACGGGCAACCCACCCATAAAGACCAGACTTTTCTTGATTACCATCATTCCAATCCTTTTTCCCATGATGATCTGCCTCATAACTTTTCTCAAAGGCCATGGCATTATCCAAACCGGGCCAGTTTTTGATGAATTGTACAAGGGCACACCCTGAATGACGCCGAAAATTCCAGAGTGATTGAACTCTCGTGGGGTGGAGCCCTCTCCTAATCAATTCATCCTTCAGCTTGGATCCACTTTCTCCGACAGACAGCCCATCCTGCCCCCTTCTTGTAGGAATATTGACCACAATACCAATCCAAGGCCACACAAACTTCCCATCGCTGCAAACATTCAGAGGATCAACTCCATTCACAGGTTTTGATTGACTGCCTACATCACTTAGATCTGTCTCCAAGAATTTTGCCAGAGCTAGATGATTTGCCTTTTCTTTTGCACTTCTTTTGCTACTATTGCCAATCCCAGAAGCATGTTGAAGGAGATCCTTATAACGGTAATCATGCTTTCTTTTCTTCGGACAGTAAGGGCAAGTAAAAGTTTCATCCGAGATTTTCACATTGTAGTTTCCACTCTTAAGTTTTTCATAAGATTTATCTTCATAATCGACCATTTCAGAGTCACTTATATCTGCATCCTCTTCTGAGCTGTGATCCATCAAACTTCCCCTTGAATCTCAAACAATACCTGAATTAGAATAAAGTTAAGAAGTGAGTCATAGATACAAAAGGAAAACAGTGCCCATTATTTCAGGTGAAGAAACAACAGCAACAATTTATCGGGACACCTTACATTTCTTAGATTTTACGTCTATGCCATCAATTATTAAACTTTAAACATTCCAAGAAAACTTTCTGTCTTGGGGAAGAAGTTCATATAACGCAATCAGAAATATCCATCAAGTGAAAAATCACAGGGCGAAAAACACAAAAACCTCAGTTGCATTAAGCATGGAAGCAAATATCTGACTAAAAACAATAAATAGGAATATCATTCACTGGTCTCCTTACTTACCAGCAAAAGACACAAGGATGAATAAAAACAAACCAAAAAATATATAAAAAATTTGGGTTTAAATTTATGCATCTTGAATAATAGTATTGTAAGAGTAGCTATAATAAATAGCATTAATGAAATGATTCCTCCCCCAACAACAACCAACAAAAAAAAAAATCAAAGAAACCAAACCCTCTCTTTTGAATCAAGTGGTCTAAAAACAGCAAGATAAATTGGGGGAAAAAATCAACAGGCATATACACATGTATTAACTTAAATTTCCTAATGTCTGCATTAACATTGAGCCAAATCATCAAAAATAATAATAATAATAATAACAAAAACAACAACAACAACAATAACAAAAACAAATACTAAACAAAATAAACTAAACTTATCTCCACAGTCCAGATATTATGATTAAACATTCAAAAACAGAAGCTAGCATGATATTTTAGAAAAATAACCAAAAATAGAAGCATATGCATGAATAATTTTTAAAAAATAATAATAATAATAACTGAAATTTTAGTAGAAATATGATTACAGTGAAAAGAAACCTGAACACAAATTTAGTCAAGAAAAAAAAGGTAAAAAATAATTATAAATTAATAAACAAATAAATTAAACTTGTCTCCAAATATCATGAATAAAAATTCAAAAACAGAAGCTAGCATGATTTTTTTTTTCTTAAAAAAAGAACAAAAATGGAAGCATGTATAACTTTATTTTTAAATAAAAATTACTATAATTCAAAAAATAATAATTACTAAAATTTTATAAAAAAATGTGATTAAATTGAAAAGCCACACCGTAACCCAAAAATAAAAAATACAGAAAAAAATCTCCAACAATTATTTATTATTTCAGCGAATAAAAGAAAAAAAAAAAAGCATGCATTCAAAACAAAATGATACTGAAATTAATGGGAGCAAAAGATAGGAAAAACTACACAAACTTTTCGTGATCAAAAAGTAAAAAGGTCGCTACTCTGATTTGTGAGTTAAGGTAAGGTTTTGATACTGCGAGTTCAGTGAAGCTGAATCGTTTTACATACAGTAACTTCGATCCACTGTGTTGGGTCTGGCGGGCTTCTCGCGGGTAAATAGATCCATGTAGCCCATTTAAAATTTTTTATTTTATTTTTTAATAGTTAATTTCACCAAAAAAAATTAATAATTTTAATTTTAATTACATCATAAAATTAATTGGCGTACTGCTTTTTGTTAATTAAAATGATTAAGATACAAATAACGATCTATCAAAGAGTAAGAAATGCAACCCTAACCCGAGGTGATAATTTTTTAAACAATCTTTAAATTGATACGAGCATGATATGAATAAGAGTTTATATAAATAAGCTGAAATTGATACAAATTATTAAATAGATTGGGTGGCATCACTTGGTTTCTGACATGATAACTTGTTTATGATATGATTTACTAATTGATTACTTGTATTATATTTAGGTACTTTCTTGTTAATTAGAATTGTGTTATACTTTTTTATATTTTAACAACCTTTTATTTAAATTGAAAACAAAATTAATTAGAGTGCAAATAGGTAGTACTACAAATTTCTTAGAACTATATAAAGACATGTAAAGGTGATTTTTTGAAAAATAAAATAAAATCATGTTAAATGGATAATACAATATGAAACGTTCATTTTTTATTAATTATCCAACTAGGCATTATTTGTATTATAACTACGGAAGCCTATAAGCAGTGACAGAGCCACATACAGACTTGTGGAGATAGCTGCCTATGCGAGTCTTAATTTTTTTAGAAAAATATTTTTTAAAATTCAACCAAAAAATTATTTATTACAAATAAAAATTTGAATTTATCCGTATGGATTGTGAATAATCTATAAAAAATGTAGGTTTGAAATTAAATTATCATCACTAAAATCACTTTAAGTGAGTGTGTTAAATCTAAAATAATTTAAAAACACTTGAGAAAAAATCAAATTCTTTTAAGAAAATTAAATTTGCCTCCTCCGCCACTGCCCATAAATACAGTCGTAGTACTCCATAATCCAAATTTTGCTGAACTTTTTTCACCAACTCAAATTACCACACGTAGAAGAGGTCAATTTGTGTATCAAATCAAATCTCCCCATATCCCCACTGAAAAGACTAATATACCCCTGCTCTGCCGCCCAGTTTTAACGCGTTGATTCCAAAACGGCATGAGTGCGTGCCTGTCTCAAACTATCAGTTATCAAATCAAATCAAACATCTCCCCAACTCTCCCCCGAAAAGACTAATATACCCCTACTATGCTGTCCAGTTTTATTAACGTGTTGATGTCATAAAACGGTAGTACTAGTTCATTTGTCGCGGGGGGTTGCGCCGGTACCGGCCCTACCCTTACCACTTTACCAGCCAGTTGGTGACCTATCACGCTCCAAAAGGCGCGTGAAATTCCAACCTTTCCTCCTCACACACGCTCAACTCAACTCCACCGACAGGTACAAGAGCTTTTGCTTCAATCGCACTACTACTGCTCCTGCTCTCTACTGCCCCCGCCCCCCACAAAAACCGCCACTCTTCTCTCATTTTCTTCACACGCCGCCTAAATATGGATTTCTCATTTCTTCACAAAACAACAAGCATTCTCATTCTCGCTCTCATTTCCTTCGTCTTCCTGTTGTTCCAATCATCCAATGCTTCGATTCACACTTACGACAACAATCCCTTCCGAGACGTCGGCAACTCCGCCCTTCTCCCCGGAGGCAGCGAAGGCCTCGCTGCCTCCCTCGACGGCGCCCGTTCTTTCATTCGGTATGTAAAATTTTAAAAATGTATTATTCGCTGGATCTACGACGTCGTTTTCTTGCTTTTTTCTTTTAATTTTTTTTTGGCTTTTTCAAATTTGTATTATCAAATTTTGGCTTGCTTATTTAGATCTGATAGCTTACTCACTGATCCTTTTTCATATTGAAACAAACTTGAGCTTAGCAGTCTCCTGCTGAACTATCCAAATTGCTGCATTGAAAGGCGATTCTTAGTTCTTTTTTTTTTTTTTGTTTCTTCAATTTGAACTGCTAAGTCAAGGCTGCTGCTTGTTTCTATTATTATTATTATTACTACTTACGTTATTTGAACATTGTTGATTTTGCTGTGGGATTGTTCTACGGATCTAAATTTTTTGTCTAGATGAACTATGAATGAAGTTCCAGTGACACATTTCATGCTATTATTGAACTTTTGGCTGTAGAGTTTGCTTCAAGTGTCTTATTAGGTGCATTGTCGCTTTCTGTTAGCTGGGATGGTTTTACGAGGAAGAAGAATTTATAAAATGGCATGATATAAGATTGAACTAATCTAATCTAAAACTTTAGTTTAGGGTAAGTAAACAGGGGCAAGTTGATAAACATCTAGATCTTTAGTTGTAATTTATATACTATTTGTTGGTTTTGCATTAATTTTGAAGGACCTTATCTTTCAGATAATTTTCTACTTTCTGATTTGTGAAACCTGCAAATGGATTTGATTATCTGCTTCCTTATAAATTATTATCATATTTTTAAAAGATAAATGCGGACATCACTATATTACTTTATACTTTTAATACATTTTGATTCGTTATCATTTCCTTTTCTTATAATATGATCTTTTATATATATTATTTGACTAGATTTGAGAATGTCACTTTCTGGAGGACTAAGGAAGCTGCTGATGAGCATTCAGAAATGGAGCACAGTACTGGGTTGGTACAAGTTGTTATTTTTGAGGCAGCTGATCGTAATAATATTGGGGGTTCCGCCTATGGTGGACAGAGGTCTATATGTTGTACCCTGATCTTGCTAAGCTGGAAGGCTGCAAGCAGGGTGAGGTTATTAGGATGCCTTCTGCTGCAGATATTAATTGGCCAATCGCTTTAAATGTACAATTCAGTGGGAACTACTTGTCTACAAAGATGGATAATGTGGATGTGCCAATTACAAAAACTGGAATGTATAATTTATTCTTCATAGCATGTGACCCTAAACTCAAGGGTCTGGTAATGAGTGGGAAGACAATATGGAAGAATCCTAATGGTTACTTACCTGGGAGAATGGCTCCACTAATGAACTTCTATGTGTATATGTCTCTTGCATATGTGGTTCTTAGTGTAATTTGGTTCATTCAATATGTGAGGTATTGGAAGGATATACTGCAACTTCAGCATTGCATCACAGCTGTGATAACTCTCGGATTGTTTGAGATGATTCTTTGGTTTTCTGAGTATGCAAATTTTAATAACACAGGAATTAGACCAGTTATAATTACAACTTGGGTTGTGACAGTTGGAGCAGTAAGAAAATCACTTACTCGCCTTCTTATTCTCTGTGTTTCAATGGGCTATGGGGTTGTGCGGCCCACTCTTGGCGGCCTTACCTCAAAGGTGCTTCTTCTGGGTGCGACATACTTTTTGGCATCTGAGTTACTGGATATTACTGAGTTTGTTGGAACCATCAGTGACATATCCGGAAGAGCAAGACTTTTTCTTGTTCTTCCTGTCGCATTCTTGGATGCCTTTTTGATATTGTGGATTTTTACTTCTCTTTCAAAGACACTGGAGCAGCTGCAGGTATTACTTTATTTATGGATGTGCTTTTCATTTTCTCTTCATATGGTATCACTTTAGGATGCTAAAGTTATTTTTATCCAGGCAAAAAGGAGTTCTATCAAGTTGGATATATATAGGAAGTTCTCAAATGCATTAGCTGTGACAGTCATTGCTTCAGTTATTTGGATAGCTTATGAGGTATGATTAAAGTCAAGTATTTATCACCTTTGTGCAAATTTAATTGATATCCTGTGATTTATCATCCTATCTTAGGGAATGAGTTTTTTATAATGAGGGAAAAAAGAAAAAACAGTTACCACTATATTATCTGGAACTGCTGTTATTAATGAACAACCACTTTGATGGTTAAGAAGCTCATTATCTTATAAATTTAGATTCTCAAGTTCAACGCATTCTGTTTGTTGATATTCCTGGTAAGTGGTAGATGGGACATCATTTATGCAAACTCATCTCTTAGTCTGAGTTGTATGGATTATTTTAACTGTGGTGGATTTGGAAGATCAAGGAAAGCTCTTTTCCTTCACCTTTTGATTAAATATTTTCTTTTCCTGTCCAATTAATATAAATTTCTTTACTTGATGTAGACATTAACTGGTTATCATAGTGTTTATTTTTGTGGAAATAATATGCTTCCTCTTACAGGTGTATTTCAAAGCAACAGATCCTTTCAATGAGCGATGGCAGAGTGCTTGGATCATTACTGCTTTCTGGGACGTTCTTGCCTTTGCCTTGCTATGCGTTATTTGCTATCTGTGGGCCCCATCTCAGAACTCCCAAAGGTATGTTGTAGTTTCACGAATTTCAAATAATTGGTGGAGTATCTGTGTAGGAATTAAAATGCCAAACTTCCTGGGACGATCTTCTAAAGAAAGCTCAATCAGCCTTCTGTCAAATATGTACTCTCATTTTCAATTTTCTTCATTTTCCTTTAATACACACCAAACTCCATCCTGGCCCCTAGCGTGAGCAAAATTTGATCCCAAGACAGCTTGTACTGTACCAAGACGTCTTACCAATTGAATTAACAGTACCAACTACCAATGGTGCAACTTTAATTGATATATACATAGTTTAGCTTTATTTAAAAATCATTAATGAAGAACCAAAGGAAAAGATTATTTGCCTCCACATTGCAATGTTAAGTCAACCTTTTTAACTTTATCAGGTACGCCTACTCGGAGGAAGTGGGAGAAGAATATGATGAAGAAACTCAGTCTTTAACAAGGGGCAAGCCAGAGGGTGATCTTAGTTTAGTCAAGCAGGAAAAGAAAGAAAAGGATGCCGGAGTCACTGCCGATATTTCTGACGAAGATGATGTAGAAGAGGACAAGAGGGAATAATTACTTGAAAACATACACGTTAGCAACGTTATTGATGGTGCCGAAACGTCTTGTCCAGTGTGAGAGAGATCATGGAAACATCAGCCTACTTCAACCTGTTAATGTCTTTGGAGCAACAATCTGTCCCGTATCCACTTGCCGTGAGGAGCTGCAAAATTTTGCAAAAATGTGATTTTTTTTCCCCTCAGATTGCTGCATTTGTTCACAATATAATTCGTTCTGTAAAGTAAAGCTTGGCAAATGGGTGATTAGCTTAGAGTAGATGAAATATTGAAAATCACAGACGGAAATCTCTGATGAGGGGAGTAGAGATGAGGTGTATCGTTGTGATTATCATTGTGATTTGTGATATATTCTTTGTACTACTACCTACTTTCCATGTTGTAGGTTACTCATTTGCTTGATTACTTGCATGTTCATTGTTCGATAATTTTAATAAGGGTGAAAAGGTTTCAAGGGTTCGCTGAGACTATTCACTATTGATTATTTTTTAGAATATTTCATTTGGCGCTTAAAATATTAACATCAAATTCTTTTTCTTATACTCTTAAAGATCTTATTGTTGTAAGATTTTTTACATATGAACCTCAAATTCTATTTGTAAATGTCTTATTTTATGCAAATAAGTCGATAAGTGCAAATGCCCATTCAAGTTATGATTTTCTCTACCATAAATTACAAAAGAGCTGGAAGCTCAAAGTATGAGAAAAATGGTACAGAAAAACATTCTGCACATCTGAAAGAAAGGTTACGAGGTCAGGAACTTAAATGAAAAGAGCTCTAAGATACTGGGAATAAAGATTAAATAGAAACGTTTTATGGGTATAAGTGATAAAGATAAAATATTTAAGGGCTAAATTGCAAATCTCCCAAATTTTAGAAGAGCAAACAGAACGGTCATCGTTTGATGTTACGAGCTGAAGAAGCAAGCAATGCAAGTGATGTGGAAGTGATAACCAATCAGTCACAAGAAAGGGACCAGTTGATTAAAAAAATAATAATTAATTAATTAATATAAAAATAAATAAATCGATGGGCAGCAGTAACGGAGGAGGAGACGAGGAGCTGAAGAGAATGGCAGAACTAAGCAAAACCCTAAAAGAAGGAGAGCGAATTTTGGCCCCCACGCGTAGACCCGACGGTACCCTCCGAAAACCAATTCGGATTCGGGCCGGTTACGTCCCTCAAGATGAAGTCGCCATCTATCAATCTAAAGGTGCACTGGTATGTACGTTTTAATTTGATTTCTTCTGTTTTCAGAAAATGTAGTAATTTAACTAAATAACATCGTTTTAAATCACTTGTACTTTTTCTTTATATATATATATACAGTCTATTAGCTGTGTTAGTTTTTATTGAGTTCAGCCTTTGTTATTTTGGATTGTGGTGGAAAATGAAGATTACGGAATTTGAAACTAATTTGAGAGTAATGCTAGCATTCCAGTCACAACTTGAGACCCAATTTGTTGTGGCAACTTATTAGTTAATAACCACATGGGGTTAGTTACTAAAGTTAAAAAATTTAAACATGACATGGTAGTTACGTATAAACTGTTATATCAATTGAGACTCTGAAGCTGAAATGCTTTGCATTGTTGTTAATTTAGTGGCAATTTCTCAGCTCATGGAAGGAATAGTGAGAGTCATCATAGTTGATGGATGATTTATGAGTAGATATGGGATTTTAAAGTAAACTTGGGTCTTGTTGTTGTTGGTTTTGATGCAGTTGAGAAAAGAACTGACGGCATTGCAGGAGGCGCCGCCAGGTTATGATCCAGAACTTGGTGCAAAACCAAAGACGAAGTCTGTAAAGAGAAACGAAAGAAAGAAGGAGAAACGGCAACAGGTATATTTGGTGTTCTCTTCAATGGTTCTAATCTTTTAGCCTTATTGAGTTTTGAGCTTGGTTTGCTAGGAAGAAGTTGTGCCATATATGTCTTTTTTACTATAGCGTGATTTCTTATGGTGCTTACCAACGTATAACAATTTCTTAGGCAAGTTAGTTTTTGTCTGAACGCCACTTCTCAAGTGTGCTTCATGAACATTATAAATGGTTGGCATTTCATGCAATGTCATGCATGTGTAATCCTTCATGAAATGTTACACATCAAAAGATTAGGAACATTTTCAAAATGGATATAAAATTTTCTGACATCTTCAATGCTAGTTTTTACTATGATCAGTTGTTAAGAATATGTTGAAATAACATGGTCTCCTTTGAGGATTAGGATCATCTCCTAGATTTTCTCTCTCTTTGTCTCTCTCCTAGTTTTCCAAATCTAGTGAAAAAAGTTGGCTTAATTGTAAATAAGGTGAATGCAAGCCTTCCAAATCATTTTGATGAGTAAAAACTCTCCAGCAGAATCATCAATCCACAGCTTCTCAATGACTTGCAAGTATATTGTCCTGAGGCTTCTAGCTTCCGTTTCCTCTTGTCTTCCTCCAATTCATCAATATTGATAATTTCAATACTCGACATTAGCGTTGCAAGTTCTTCAACCTCTCTATCATCAAAATTTCTTTTAAAATTGAAGTTCCAATTCTAATTCATACTAGGTGGAGAGAAAGCCATGCTAGAGAAAATCGAGATATTCTTAGAAAGGAATAACTTGTACAAGTGGGGGAATTTCCCACACAACAAAGCATCACTCCTCCATTTATCGCCCCAGAAACGAATAGCCTTCCTACTTCTAAGGCAACAAAACTAAGAAAAGCGGGGTACTCTTTAGATATGGCCTTCTAGGGGCTTCTATTGGACCCATTCCTAACCATGTTTGCATCCCATCCGTTTGGATGAATTCCATAGTTGCTGCGAATAACCGAGTGCCAAAGAGAGGTCCTCTCCAAGGGAAACCTCCAAAGCCATTTTTCTAAAGAGCTCTATTTTTCTTTCCACATTGCTGATTCCTAAACCACCTCTAGTTTTAGGCATTGCAACCTTCTTCATAACATGAGATCCATTTCCATTTTCATAACCTTTCCACAAAATTCAAGTTTTTATGTGGGCCTTGGCATAAGGAAATCAAATTCTGGAGAAGTGATGCAAAGAAAGTTTGCTAATTTTTGTCATTCTCCTTCTTGGTGTCTGATGCCTAAGAGAAGTGCAGAAACTTCTAACCATCTTTTTCTTCGCTGTTTGGTGGCTTCAAAGTTGTGGTATAAGTTGTGCAAAGAAGATAATTTTTTGAAGGTCATTCCGGCTTCTTGTGATTCTCTTTCTTATGGAGTATTCCTTTGCTTTTGGTAGAGGAACAAAGGCTAAAACTCTTTGGAAATGTGCAGTGGCAGCACTGTTTTGGGTAATATGGGAGGAAGGAAATGTTTGTACTTTTGAGAGGAAAAGTGCTGATAATGCTGATGATCTACGGGATAGAGTTTGTCTTCTTGCTTCACTTTGGGCTTCAATACCTTTTTCTTCATATATCTAAACTGGGTTAGGGTTTTGAGATAGGGAGTTATAGCTGATTCTAGCCTTGTAGGGGTGATTGGGTATACTTTTATAGAGCACAAATAGTGCTAGTATTTGTTTCCGAGTGGACAGCTCGTCCACAATCTGTTTTTAAATCTTCTTCATTAATACATTTTTGAGTTTCTTATCAAAAAAAAGAAATGTAAATAAAGTGAAAAGCGCTGGCTTGATTGTCAACATTAAAATCCAAAACTCAATCTTGGCCGCTCATTAAGCTAGGAGAGGCTACAGGGAAAAAAGAAAAGAAAAGAAGGGGGGGGGGGAGAGGCTAGGAGAGGAGCCTTATCCCTACATTGATCTCTTGTCAAGCCAGAAATATTGTCAATTCAGGAGTTTTATGGATCTGGATGATAACCTTATTTATCATGGTTAATTGGTTCTTTTATCTGTTTGCCAACTAAATTGTTTTGACAAAATTAGCCATATACTCTGTGGTTATAAATTCCAAGGGGGAGCACCAGATATAAAATCTTTCTTTCTACAAACTACGAAATTGTTAAGACATTTCTGCAACATAAATGGTGTAGGATGATTAATATGGCTTTTGCACCAATTGACACATGGCAAGAAAAGGAGGAGAGAGGAAGGAAAGAGAGGGAAGAGGAGATAAAGAATTTAACTTGGAGATAAAGAAGAGATAATTTAGAAGGAGATTGTAGGAAAAGCAATTCAATCTTCATATTATTTCTAATCACAGAGCTCCTCAAAGATAAGCATGGGGCCTCTCTATAGTGGCTTAGTCTTAATCTAATAAGAAACTAGAGTATGCTTCTAAATAGCTAGAGTAACCTACTCTGAATAACTAACAGAAAACTCAAACCAACAGCAATAAGTAATATATCAAATTTTCTGAGAAAATAAGATTCCAAAAGCCCTGGTATCCATAATCCCTGAAATAATTAATACTCTGAATAAGTAATTCCAATAAGCCATATAACCCATTGGCTCATTCTCCATTAATAGTTTATGAAATAATTTGAATGTGAACATGACAATGATTTCTGTTGCTCTGCTCATGAACCTCAGAATGCAGAATGTTTTAAGAGTGATTGAGGAGAAAATTCTCATGGAGGAGTTGTGGCAGAATAATATATCTTTATGCACCAATCATCCCCAACTTCCTATTTCACCATCACATGCCTGTTGAATAGTGTGTCAGTTAAGTTATTAGAGCGTCTAAAAAAATGAATGGGATGAAGTCCCTCCAGTCTCAATATGCAAACTTTCATTTTTTTTTTAGAACTTGTTCATTCAAGGATTATTTAGCATCTATGATCTTGGAAACTGAAAAGCTATACAAATATTTTGTTAATGTAAACTGGTTAGTTTAAGGAACGTGCTACTTTTCTGTAATGAACTTGAAATTATTTATTATTGCTGTTACTTTGGTACAAATTTCTGGTTTTTGCTGTCATGGTAATGGTAGGAAAAGGCTAATGTTCCTTAAGTTGCCAGTTTCATACAATCAGCTTCTTCCTCTTTTATATGTAATGCATGTTAATTTATCAAGTTACCTGCAGCAGGCTGCTCTTGAAAAGGGTAAAATTGTGGAAAAAGTGGTAGATGGGGAGATTAAGACGGAAGAAGTTGTATCTGCTGAAAATCTAAGTCATGGGTCAGCATCCACCGACTCATTGACATCTCAGATGAATGAACTGTCTGTTTCTGCAAATCCAGTTGTCGAGAACCCTCTGTCAGATGCCAAGGATCCTGGAGATGCAGGAGCTCCAGGACAAGATATTGATAAAAGAATCCGGGCTATTAAAAAGAAGGTAAGTTTCATTCATGGTTTTAATCTTGGGTCTAACAATTTGTCTAAGGAATTTATAACATTATACTTTTTGCTTGTGTTAAAAAACGGAAGCAAATATTTGACATCTCCAAGTTTTAATGGTGGAATACACATTGCAAGAGGATGCTACTAAGCATCTAACATTTGCAAGTTTGAAATGCGATGGTCGTGAAAGGAATTAAAAAAAAAATTAATATTGTACATTCAAACTAGTAGGATTTAGCCACTATGTACTAAATTCTACCTTTTAAATATGCATGTAACATTTTGACTAATCATAGTTGTTGGATTCTTTTTCATGGAAATACTGGAGTCGTATTTTATCTTAAATTATTCAATGGGCGTTTAATAAATTTTTTTAATAAAAGTGATTGTGGGAGAGCGTTGAGTGTCTCTAAACTTTAAGATAATACAACTTTTAACTTCCTAGTACATCATTAAAGGTGTGTTTGCAATTGATGTTGGACAGTTGTAACTTAAAAGTTACAGCACTAAAGTGTTTGGTAAACAGTAGCTGTTGTATCTTGAAGATAAGTTGATTTGATTTTACACTTGTATGATGGAAAATCTATTATATCTTTACTAATTTTGTCAAAATTATTATTTAGAAATTATATTTACTACATAATATTAACTTTCATTTCATGCTTATAGCTTTTTTTCCACAGCAGAAGTTACAACACCTCAATCCCAAACGGAGTCTAAATGTCATTGATGATGTTTGCTTTGTAGTTTGCACACCCAAAAACTTTTGCTTTATGTATTAAATGTTGACTTTTGTTTCCATTAACTCATGCATGCATCAATGTATCCGAATTTAATTATGTAGATGTAGTTGACACAAATATTTACTGGGAAAGCTTTGCACATAATTTGTCAGCATGTTAAAATCTTCTGCACTTCTATTAATTGTAAACTCTAAATGAGTAGTTGACATAAACATTTACTAGGAAAAGGTTGCCCCGTAATTCAACACAATCAAATTCGTCCAAACTATTATGGAATGCTTATTTTTCTTTTCTTTTTGCATTTATATGTTTCCTAGTCTTCCTAGTCATAACAGCTTCTCTCTCTGCTTCTTGTTTCTCTTTTTTGCTCTACTTACATCTTTATTTTCCGTCTCTCAGACTAGAGTAAATGATTAAAGAAAGGGGTTTATTGAGTATGCGTGAGGGGGACAGAGATAGCAAGAGCAAATGTCTGATGAGTCCAAGGCTCATTTTCTGCAATCTAGCTATATGAGGCTGACATAGACTTATTTCCTTATACACCTAAAGGACTCTTGTAATCAAGTAATTTAAGCCCCAAATGAATTAAGTTTGTAGAACTAGGCAGAATTGAATTGAAGTTCTTTCTCAGAAGAGAACTGGTGGTATAATGCTGGGAAGAAATGCTAAACAACGTGAAAATTCTCTGCCAACATTTGGAAAGATGGTAATGTTGTTCTAGAGTGAAACAGCTGCTACCATTTCCTCTGGTCCTTTCCTTTTTTCCTTTGTTTGTAACACTTGTGGAGAGTGTTTTGGGTTTTTTTGTTTGGAAAAGATTAGAAAAATACTTTTAAGATTCTTGGGATGAGGATTTCAGGTTTTTAGGTTAAAGCTCCCCTCTTCCTTGATTTTGGGTTTCAGTTCAATTCAAGGATATTGCCCTCTTTATAATTTACGGAAATTTGGATGCTGCTGTTGGATGACTTTGGTAATTCATGATTAACGTTTTTTCTTATTTCATAATAGTTTCTGTTGGTAAACTGCTAGCCCAATATTTGATAACTCATTTCCTTTATCATTAAAAGTTTGTTCATTTCTCATGATTCAAAAAACCCAAAAAAAAAAAAAAGGTGCAAGAATAACTTTTAGTGAGCGGAAGAGCTGCTTGTAAGCTATATGCATTTAAACTTCTCTTTCAAATACGTCATTTTGGGTGTCTTTTCTGATCTAATTCTTAATGACAATCTGGAGCATAGAATCAAGCATGGACTTATATGTTGATAAATCACATATATCAGAAGAAGTACATTGCATGTTAGCTATTTGCTTTTGGATCCATGTTATTGGAAGGATTTTCTGAACCTATGTAACATAATTAGGACTCCAGAAATTTTGTTAGATTGGAAAATGCTGCACTCATTTTGATGAAAAAAGTGATGAAGGGAGTTCAAGTGTCAGCTTATTTTTCTTTCAAAGAATGCGTTCAGCTCTTTAGCTTAGCCTAAATTGTGTTTGGTGGTGGTGTTCTTTTACCTTAACTTTGATCCAAAGTGGTTAACAAGTATGTCACTGTTAGTTGTTTTATTCGAAAAATGACTAGAGATCACTGTTTGGCAGCTTGCAAAAGGTCTACTAAAAACATCTTAAGTGTAACTTCAATACATTTCAAATTTACTTGTTCATGTATTTCTTTTTCCCCATGGCTGCAGATTCGACTCGCGGAAGCTCAACAGCAAAAAGCTGGGCAACAAGAATTGAAACCAGAGCAATTGGAGAAACTGTCAAAACTGGAAGGTTGGCGCAATGAGCTAAAGCTTTTGGAAGAAAAAAAGGCTGATCTGGAAGCATCATGATTCTGGAAGTTTGGCGCAAGGAACTAAAGCTTTTGGAAGAAAAAATGGCTGAACTGGAAACATCATGTTTTTGGTTTGTGTGAGTATGAAAAACCCCGTGTAGTTAGTTCTCTTTTATAGTGTGCTTGGTCAAGATCTGAATACTGAATCGAAGTTCATCTATCGAGATTTTGCCCAAATTATGCTATATGGGTTTTTAATTGAATGTCACTCTTCCTCCATCGTAAAACATTTAGCTTACTAGTTTCCAAATTACAGTCTTTTGATTGAACTGCGTCGGAGTTTGAAATGACTAAAGCATTCTAACCAATTGTGATGCAAACATTTTTGTGGTGTTGGTTTGCAGTAATGTATTTGTGTTTGGTTATTTGTCCGGGAAATGTATAGATTTGGAAACACGTTTGGCATGTTGAATCATAGTGTAGTACTTATAGGTCGGATTGTATTGTATTGCCATTGTATTCTATTGTTATATTAAACTAAAAGCCGCTTTAAAATTGGCGCATGAAGGTTGTTATTAGAATGTGTTACCATTTCTCTTATCTGAAGGATTGAGGTTGCAATCAAACATTCGAAAACGGACATCCTTTTTAATAAAATTTAAAAAAAAAATTAATTTAACAGCAATTAACCTTTTTTTTTACGCATGTGAATAGGTTTTAATATTAAATTTGCTATTAAAATCTTACCTAATTGACAGTTGTTAATAAGTCGGTTTTGCTACAGAAAACGTTCCAGGCTTCCAGTCTTCTTGTTCTCATTGAAACTAGAAATACTCGTAAGCTTGTTTTAGTCCATTGTATTCTATCTATGAAATATTAATCAAGTTACATTTTACAAATGTCTAAATTTTTTTTTTTTTTTGGTTTTTCAAGAGCTTCAAACTGTTTTTGTGAATTGAACAGTCTAATAAAAACAAATAAGTCTTAAATTTATTAATTAAAAAATTAATGACTTTGAGTTTTTCATGTTAATTTTTTTATTTTTAAAGAAAAACAATTATTTTAGAACATTGTTATCGAATACAATTCTCATGATTTTTGCTGACCCAAAATATTCATGTTGAAAAATGATAATTGCCCTTAAAGAGCCCAGCATGGGCACAGAAATGGCAGCCTTCTGCCGTCCTGCTGCCTTTTTCGGTCTATGCTTTGTGGCCAAAACAAAAAATAATAACAATAATAATAAACAATAATAAATAAATAAAATAAAAATAAAACAGCAACAATAACACGGCAGATGAGGGCTGCTGTTTCTGTGCACCTATCAGTGTTCAATTTTGTGTAGAGAAACTTATGAAATAAACGAAGAGCATCACACCAGTCAACAGAATGTAGTTAATTGTATCATCTAAGAAATAAATTTCATTAATTTCTCAATTGATATGTTCTTTTACTTCTATCACATGCCTTCTACTTTTACCGATGTGTGAAAAACAAAATCATTAGAAAATTATCATTTAAAAATAATACCACTCGTTCCCAATTCTCAAAAACACCACTTTTATTTTCATGACAAATCTCTACAACACTGATTTTATAATTTTTAGATTTTATTCATTGAGAATTTAAATTTTCTCTTTGTTCTGAGTCTTCTTAAATTTTTGAAGATCTTATGTTACTTTGTTCATTGATTCGTAAAGATTAAAAATACACAAGATCTTTGGAAACTCAAAGACTAATACAAATTCTCGAAAATGATCTTAAGATTCAATAATCAGTAACACGCAAAAATCCCATATGAGTAAATCCCAAATCAGATGATGTCATACGGTACATATCATTTTGTTTCTTTCTATCCAATTCTTCTTGGGGAACTGGATTGTTTGTTACTTTTCCAACCAATTCTACAGATTTCAAAACCGACAATTAGATTTCAGATTCTCAAAATTGTTGTTTAAGAAGCAACATCACTAATATATATATATGACATTACAACAAACAAAAACTCCGCGCACAGGAAGTATCACCAACCAATCAAACAAAACCTAAAACTTAGAATTACAGCCAATTCCAATCTATTCTCAATTAGCTTAGGCAGGAGCTTCCTAGTCCCCTGGATGTTCATGAATTTGGTATTAATATTTCAAGCACACTCGGGCATTAAACTACAAAATTTAGATGAATCTGCATAATTGCCTCATGCAGATTCAACGTCCGACTCATCAAGTCCTTCTCTGTAAAGTTCAAAATCCTCAGCACTCCATCTGCAGATTAAGTGAAGTTTGAAGGTAGCCATCTTGATGCCCAGCAATCGCTGCCAAAGAGAAAAGTTCAGTCACACGTCAACTTCTAAGCAAAGGTGAGAGCGAGAAAGAAGCAAGAAATAAATGAAGAAACCAATTACATCATGTAAAATGTGATGATCATAATAAATGCTTGGAACATCGGATAAAATAAAATAGTTGCAGATATTTAAGATCACAAACAACTAAAATGAAGGGGACCTAGCTTTTTTTTTTTTTAATATGAATACAATGAAGGAGACCTAATTAAACACAAGAAAAGATCAATAAATAATGACACAACAAAGCTGCTTTTACAAGCAAGATTGACATCATGGATGATGCCAATATGAAGATGCTGTATAAAATTTAAGGTAGAAAACAGACGATGCCAAACATCGACAGCATTCCATTTTCTGCTGATTCAAAAATGGCATAGCTAGAAAAAATGAAATACGAACTAGAACATTTTTGTTAGACCAGTGAAAACTTATGTTAGGCGCAAATATAAAAGGGCAGCGGCAGTTTAGTAATTTTAGGGACAGGGGCAGTTTAGTAATTTTATTTATTCATTAATTAGGGCTCAGATATAAATAAGAGATTAAGGAGTCATTTAGGGTTTATGCTGAGTTTTTCTAAAGTATTAGGAGGGATTTAGAGTTTCTGGGAGAAATTGACCCACATCTCGAATTATAGATCATGATTTGTTCTTTCTTTTAATTCAAGTAATAAAATTCAGCCCCAATTTAGCCCCAAGCCCTATCACTTTCTTACAATACAAAAGTGGACTTCTTCTGTTCTACAATACTCTTACAAGAAGGCTTTCCCTGTCCTACAATATTCTTATGAACAATATAACTAGGAAGCCAAAACATACCAGTATTCGAGCTGACTCAGGTGACAGAGGCTTTCCTTCTTCGCAAACAACAAAATCTGAAACAAGTTCCACCACACCTGCACACCAAGATAATTTAATATTACATCCAATCTTTGCATATTTTCATGTAACAGCAGAATCAGTAGAAGAAAGCAATAATGCACCTTTGTTCAACCGAACAGGCATCCCTTGTTTGCGCAAAAATGGCTCCATTTCATGTGTGAACTGTTCCAGAGGACCTTCTGGAAGCTCCACCTGAGATATTTTGGAAGTATATACAAATTATAATGCTATGAATATATCATGCATCGTATAAAACAACCAAAAATCACAGATGTTTCAGATCAACAAAAATTTATGAAGAAACAAAAGCATTATCAACCATGAAAAGTTTTTATACAACATTATCAACAGTGAAAAGTTATTATCTTAAACATAGTATTCTAAAAAGGGATGATGTTTAAATCCTATCCTGAGGTTATGAACCCAAATACTAAAATCTATGTATTTAATTCAAATTTTAGCTAGGCAAGCACGCAAGCTGTTTAAGAAATTGGCACATAAGCTCACAAACCTTTTCTGTTGCCATGCTTCCTGTCCTTGCAAAGTCATAGTCTTCATATTTATTAAACAAGCTGCAAATGGCGATTAAAGAAAAATAATTAGTTGAAAGTAGAAAATGTAAAACATTAAAATGAAAAATCTGCCTAGAAGAATGCCATATAAATCATCAGAGCAGAGTATTCAATTCAATTCCAAACAATTTCATGACTATAAAACTTACCTTTCAACCTCTTCCTTGGGCATATTTGTAAGAAAAAGTCCAGTATTTCCACAGAGAAACTGGAAGAACAAAATGATAAATCAACACTACTGACAACACTCTAAAGGGTATCTTATTTGAAAAGGACCTCATATAAGAGTACATGATAAGTGCTTCTCCAAAAAGCAGCCAAGAAGCAAGCTCACCTTAGAAACTTTGTGAAGGCCTGGCTGTATCTCATCGGATACCGACCGACCCAAAGCAACCTGCATGACTTTATTTGACCCCAGAAAAAATCTGAACAAAAAAAATGCAGTAAAATGCAAAATTAATTTCTTTTAAATACCCATTAAGTAGAAGTAATTAAAACTTGCAATAAAACAAATAATAACAATAATTAAAAAAAATCACCTGCTTGGTTTGATATGCTCTCTGAACTCTTTGAACTTGAGATTTCTCATGTTCTCAAAAGAGAAAACGTAAATTGATTTGTAATTTTCAACTGCATTCCTTATGGAATTTACTATTACTTCTTTGTGTTCCTTTCCTTTCTTTTTGGTCTTTGATAAAGTAACTGTAATTCATTCATTTTAACGCAATAAATCAATAATTCTATTTTTTTTTAGAAAAGAAAAAAAGACCGAGCTAAGTGTGAGACGGAGGGTGAGGAGAAGGAGGCGGCTCACCTGGCCGGTCACGTTTGGATTTCGGCATGTTGGTACGGTTAAAACGGCGGCTCGTTTGGTCTTTTCTGCTTCTGCAAATTACTCTTCTTCGTTTTTAGGGTTTTATGGAGAATTAGGACTGAGTGTCAAGGGGAAAAGGTTTATTGGGATAATCACAAATGAACCCCTCGTTTACTTATGATTTCTTAAGTACGGACTTCTGTTATGGTTTTGTATCAATGACGTCCCAACACGAAATGACTGAAGCACCCTTGTAAGGTTGAGTAAAGATGTCTGTCGGGCCGACCCCTCTGAAGAAGGCCTACGCAGAATAGTCGTGTGGTGGCCAGCGAGGCTGGCCCAGCCCAGCCTACGGCACGAGGCCGTAGACCAGTGTAGAGCCGCATGACGTGGTTCGGCCATTAGAAAAGTAAAAAGAGGTTTAGGTATTAAATACGTAGTTTTGGCCATTAAACAAGTCACACTAAATATGTACAGTTTTGATTAAAAGAATATTTGGTAAATCTTCAAAAATTTGTTTATTTATAAGTTTTCTTTGTTATAATACCTTTCAAAGGAAAAAAAATCTTTATTTTAATTGTAATTTTCAAAAGTTAGTAGAGTGTTGCTTTTCAAAAGTAAATTATAGAATAAGTCACCCACTCATTTTTTAAATTCTAATTATATCCTTCTTATTTTATCAAAAAGGTAATTACGTCTTAATTTTTCATATATCATACTTTATAAATAATAACCCTAAGGTACATTTGATACACTGTATTATATTATACTGTATTGCATTATTTTAATGCTGGCATATTGTATTATATCGTATTGCATTAGCACTGTATTATAATAATATTGTACAATATTTGGTGCTACACTGTAATATATTAATTTTCGTGTGATTAACTTAAATTATATATTTAGAAAATAATATTTATTAGTGCCTAGAAAAATACAAAATATAGAAGTCTTAAATTTTAGAAATTTAACATTATTTTTTAGTATAAATATTTAAAAAATAAATTTTCCATAAAGATTGAAGCTTATAGCCTTATAATCGACAACATAATATTTATTTTAAATTAATATTATTTAAATTTATTCATATATAAATATTTTTATTAGTTTATATTAAATATTTATATATTAATTACTATAATATAATTAAATAATGTAATATCAAGTTATATTCTTATTTTTATATATTTTTTAAGTACTTTATTAATTAATTTGATATATTAATTATTATATAATTAAATAATACATTATTTAGTAATATTTTTAATATAATAAAAATAAAAATATGATTAATAAATTATTAATTTATATTAATAATTATGATGTAAAAATAAAAGAAAATAAAAATTAATATTATATTATATTATATTAAAAAATTATATTATTTATTATTATTAAAAAAAGCAAAAGCAACAAAAAAAAAAAGAAGAAGCAAAAGCTAATGCAGCAGTTTGCTGCATTAGCATACCCTTTAATCCCTTGTAAAATTTTGCCAAACATGATATTAGTATTAAATTAATGTGAACAGTATTTTAATACCCTCTTAATATT
The DNA here is from genome assembly GCA_030449895.1 of Citrus mangshanensis. Classification (NCBI taxonomy): domain Eukaryota; kingdom Viridiplantae; phylum Streptophyta; class Magnoliopsida; order Sapindales; family Rutaceae; genus Citrus; species Citrus mangshanensis. The sequence continues at coordinate 58,652 of JASUUJ010000327.1, read as the reverse complement.
ATAACCAAACATGCCCCTAAAGTATTATACGGTCCTATACACATACATATCTTCTTTCTAAGTGAAAAAGTTACTAATGGTGTGTTTACTTCCCGGATTGGAGAATCAGAATCCGAAATCAGAATTATTGATGGTGTTTACTTCGTAAATATAGAGCAGGAATCGAAATCAGAATGGTGGGGCCCGTCACTATTTGGGAATGGGGAATGAGAGATTGATTCCCATGGGAGGTGGGAATGAGTTTCTCATTCTCAGAATTGACCATTTTGCTCTCCCACAAAATTAAAAATGTCCACTTTGTCCTCTTTTATAATTAATTAATATAATATTATAATTAATTAATTAATATAATATTATAATTAATTAATTAATATATTATAATGAATTATTCTCGTTCATAGCCTTCTCTATAAGAGAAAATGCTGACTGGTAGCTTTCCTAGGACTCTAGGGCCCTGAGCATCACTCTTAACGAGTGCTAGTGTTTGTTTCCTTTTCTTGTTGTCTTTCCTTAATCTTTAGTGGTTGGTCAGAATTCTAAACACAAAGTAAGAGATTACTCAGACACAGAGGGGTCATTAACACAAGGGAGAGTGAAAGGTTGGTGAGTGACTTTAAAGCAGGGTGTTGTTAAATGCTGAAATGAATAGCTGGCGTTCTGATTAAGCAATGGAAACCGAAGAATTAGTACGGATTTGTAGAGCCATAACACTTAAAAGGAGAGGAAGCTGAACAATTTATTTTTCAAGACCAAATGAAAGAAGGGATCTCGAGCTGTAGTTGGTTGTCTAGTTGGGAAGATTCTTTTTGCGAGAGGGGTTAATCGCGAAGGGCTGAAAATAGCTATGCATCAAGCTTGGCGTACAATACGAGATTTTAAGATTAAAAGCTTAGGAAGTAACATACCAACAAAGTTGATTTTGGATTTTCTTTCAAGTTTCATTTGTTGCGCTCAGGAGTTGAGACGGACTTAAAGATCTCCCACAAAAAATACCTCGTGATTAAGACCAGAAAAAAAAAAGGCTTAGGAAGTAACAGCTTCTTGTTTTAAGTTCTCTTTAGAAGCTGATAAAAGGAGAGTTCTAAATGGAGGATCATGGCACTTCGACAGAGCTTGCATGGTGCTCCAAGAACTAAGTGGCATTGGTAGTATCAAAAAGCAATCTTTCTCTCATGCTTCCTTTTGGATCCAGATTCATAATGTGTGCCACTGATGTGTATAGATTTTAGTATAATCAGGGAAATGGGGTCAAGAGTGGGGAAGGTTGAAGATACAAAAATGGATGCTCAAGGTGAGTGTTTTGGGCGCATTCGAGTCTTAATGAATATCACCAAACCTCTGAAGAAGCTTATTGTCCTTAAACAAGAAGGTGAAGAAGGCATTCCGATGCCGGTTTTGATATTTATTTACCTTTTATTCTATTGAGACCTAAAATAGTACTTCAAAAACTTTGAAAATTTACTACATAGTAATATAATTGTATTTCCTTTCATGTGTAACTGTGTATTTAGTATTTTGGAATACCCTTAATACGTACTGTACTATACAAATCATATCATTCATGGCATGGATTACAAAAGTTATAAATTAGAAGTTAAACAAAGTACTCACACAAACTGTGTGCTAGCTACAAAGCAGAGTAAGTATATTTTCAGTTTCCTCGGCCAATCAGCAGCTAAATGATTGAGCAGATTGGATATCAACTCTGGCAATCTGAAAATTTACTTGTGTGCACTTCAATGATCCCCTTTTTCGCTAAGGCGGCATCAGAGAGGAACTCTATAGGACGGATCAACCATTTTCAAAATGAACAGATTCCCTCTATTCCCTCTTGAGATTCTTAATTAAAGAGAAAACATGATTCAATGTAAATAACTAATGTTTTGCACATATCATCATCAAAGAAAATAAAATAACAATAGAGAGCAGTTTTTGCAAGACTTATGATTAAGTGATTGTAAATTCCGAATGCTAGAAAAAATGACACAGAACTTAAACTATAGTTAAAAGACCGAAAACTTGATTATCGATTAGTGCATTTAGTAGTTCCGCGAAGGCTGATTTTTTTTTTTTTGGGGGGGGGGGGGGACATTCACTTCAATTTTGAAAGCATTATTAAAGAGCTTTAAATGGGCATTAGAAAAATTTTTAATCAAGCCTGTCAAAGTAATTGAACTGAGCATACTATCATTTGGTATAGAAACGTCGAATTATATTGATAGTTGTTATCCCATTTTTAGTACGTGTTAACTCAAAATCTAGCAAATAAATAGTTTTTCCCCCTATTTAATTTGTATATGTGAGAATTTACCGTATTAGCTGGAAATTTGCACTTCATACCTTAACTCCTCGTCCAAGTATGTAATTTCCAATTGTCCACGCCCGCTACCAGGTGACTTAATTGGTATCTATGTCACAATAGATTAAGGTTAGTTGTTACATAAGTACATATTAAGAAAATAGTGCTACTTTATTATTATATTAGAATTTGCACTTGCTCAATGATTCTGCCATTGCACATACAATATTTACACCCAAATGGAGTAGGTTCAAGAGACACAATATTAAACACAATCTTAAACACACATTTTTAACCATCAGATTACAACTCATTCAAGGGTTCAGATTAAGGCTGACATGGAATATATTAATTTTAAAAACTAATTAATTAATGTCGGTCCACTATGATAATAAATTATTTACTTATTCTTCTCTCTTACATTTCTTTATTTTGTTTCTCTCTCTTCCTCACTGCCGTAGAAGAAACAAAAGACTTCTAGTTCATGAAGATGCAATTTCTACTTTTATTAAGCTTGCAAGATTCAGAAAGGACATTGTGCTGATTAATTGAATTGAGTTTATTCAAAATATAGATTATGGGATGAATCATTACAGAAGGAGGAATAAAGCCGCATCTCCCACTGCCTCTTTAGCCTCTTGAACAGAAGGATGATTTAGGATCCAAACTCACAAAATTGGATGGGCTGATCCATTTTTATATTCTCTAGCAAGATCTGTTTTTAATCTTACATGCATTATTAATTAATTCTGCAAGTTGGTTAAATATTAGCATCATGGATATTCATTCTGTGGCAATGTACAGCACGGTTTATATTCCTGAAATTTTAGAAAGATTTGTTCAAGATAATTAAAAAAAAAAAGGTTAGATTTATCCTAAATTAATTTGAAAATGAATTTTGAGCACTTATCAATTGTAAATTAATTTGAGATAGAAGTCTTTCTGTTCTCTTACATTACAGAGGAAAGGGAAAAAAGTGGAGGAACACCTTAATAAAAAAAAGAGAAGAATAGGTAAATAATTTATTATCATAGTGGACCCACATTAATTTACTAGTTTTACAATTAATATATTCCATGTCAGCTTTAATCTCAACCCCTTAATGAGTTGTAATCTAATGGTTAAAAATGAGTGCTTAAAATTATGTTGAATATTGTGTCTCTTGAACCTACCCCTATATATATATATATATATATATATATATATGAAATTGGATACTACATATCACATACCAGACCTGCAATTCTGAAATAGTCAAATTTAACAGCCACTCTTTTAGAATTTAGAGGTACCAAGTTCGCTGTGGCCTGCAGAAATATTGATACATTGATCTCAAACACGATATTAAATAATATATAGCATCATAGTAAATTAAATTGGACACATGTACCGAGTAGATTTTGCTGGTCAAAGAAACTAGCAAATTAAAACTCAAATTGGATAACAGTGGAATTGCTTTCTGGCAGAATCAAAATGGACTAGATGGAGAAAAAGAAGGATTTAAACATATACCAGTTCGTTTCATTTTTTTAACACTACTCTGTCTTTAATTTGTAGCTATCAAAAAATAAAAATTCCAAGTATTACAAATTATATAATATGTAAACAATGAATGTCAAAGAAACTAGCAAATCAAACCTCACATTGGATAGGAATGGAATTGCTTGTTGGCAGAATCAAAGGGACTAGATGGAGAAAAAGAAAGATTTAAACATATACCAGTCCGTTTCATCTTTTTAGCACTACTCTGTCTGTGTAGCAATCAAAAAATAAAAATTCCGCGTAAATTATATAATAGGCAGACAATGAATGTCAACTGATATTATTGAACAAGAAAAATGATCACCTGATTAAAAAATGGGCAAGTTTCTATATTTTGAGCTCTCAATGTGTCGATATTTATTGCCTGGTAGATTTTTCCATTCGGTCGCAAGAATTTTGGTCTCTGTCACATCAAAGTGATGAAAAACATTTTACTTTAATAATGCTAGGAGACTTGCATATAAATGTTAAATCTAAAGGAAAAAAAGTGTAACTAAAGTTAAGAACTGAAGCAGCCGGGGGGGCTGAAGAGCCAACCTTTGTCTGCAGAAGTGATTGAGATGTAGTATATAAAAGCTCCCATTTCCCATTCAGTAAGTTAGACTTTAGAGGTTCCTTTATATCATTCACTGCCTCAAGTTTGCAAGCAATCTGATCGAAAAAAGAAGTTTTACAATCCCACTATCAACAGAAAATTTCAAACAAATTTAAGTACATAGATAAAATTTAAAGAAATAATTCATCCTAAAATCTCTTTCTTAAGTGACACAACTAAAGAATTTTGAAAATGGAATAACTTATATATACATCTTCAATAAATCAGCGGCTAATAGAAATTGTAGAGTAAAATGATGAGCCAATCTCTTCTTGCACGCTGTGCAGGAGTAAAACGATGAGCCAACCTCTCCCTTGCATGTTGTAAAGAGTAAAACGATCAGCCAATCTCTCCCTTGCTTGCTGTGCATGCAATGAACCATAGCCAATCTACAACTCTAAATATTGCTCCTAAATTTAATTTTCAGTATAGTACAACTAATGCCTAGAAATTTTCAGTATCAGTTGTGAGCCATGGCTCCCTCACCATCTGATTAATTACCTCAGATTAATTGTTAATGAATTAAAATTTTCAACCTCTATAATACACATTAATAACTAATTTACCAGGCCAATTACATATAAACTGCCGCATTGATTCATATTAATCCAAATTACGCACATATTAATCGCAAGCCAATAAAAGAGGGCCCTCATATAAGTACCCAAACAAAAAAAAGGTAAAAGCTGCAGCATCATTTCTTAATAGTATTATGATATTAAAGAAAGTTTTATTAAATAGAAATATAACATAGAGTAACTTATACCAATAGAACTTTTATTGTCAATAAAAAAGAAACCATTAAATGTGATATTTTATTATTATATATTTTTAGAAAGCTCTCTAAAAAAAGAGAGTAAATTTATTTAAGTTAAAAACTCTACTAAAAAAATAACCAAACACCATAAAATTTTTAAAAAGTCTTATACGATTTAAATAAATAAAAAAAGACTAAAATTATTGCTTTTCATTCATACTACTTTATTTTCTTCCAAACAAGCTAGGTATATCAATTTATAAAGCTCACAGGAACAGTATGAATCAAATCACCTGATCAACACGTGCTTGGTCCTCAGGAGAGGCCTCGGCGCCACGATCAAGGGGCTTTATTGCCTGGAAAAGCTCCTCCTTGAAGCTCTCAACTCTTTTGGTCGAAAATCCTGAAAAGAAAGAAACTCTATTCCTCCATTTGTCGGAAACCGAAGAATTCAATGGCTTTTGGTTTCGGGGGCAAAATACCAAATGGGTTCTAATTATAATATTTGGTTTTGAATAGGATAAATTAAGCGAAGAAGAAGCGGAATCAGATGAAAAACAATTTAGAGATGAAGAAGAACAAGCGATAGCCATAGATGACAAAGAATCATTGCATGATATCACATATTTTTTAATTTTATATATTTTAATATTTATTTATTTTAAATGTTAGTTTTCGTGGTTATTAGTGGAGAATGAGCGAAAGTGACTCGACTTAAGAAAATCGAGTGCCCTCAGGTGCCAACTGCGCCCGGTACACCTTCGTACTTCAAAAATTATTTTAATACCTTAAAATTTATTTTTGTCAAAATTTTCATCGATACTCTTTAAAAACTGATAAAAAATTACTAAGTTATCCTCATTTTAAAACATTTCAACTCAACGGACAGCACCTCTCCCTTCTCTACTGAAGCAAACAAACACTCATCTGCTGTAATTCCCTCCATTATCAAACTCAAACAAACAAACACTGCAATTCCCTCACCGGCATCACCTCTGCAATTCCCTCACTGGCATCACTTCTACCGAAACAAACATTCATTCTCTATACATGGTAAATCGAACTTCAACACGAGAAGGGGAAGGGAGAAAGTGAAGCATAGTTCGTCACTACATAATTGCCGGAGAGAGTTGATCATTTACTGTAAAATTGTCAGAATGTAACTAGTTGAGACAAGTAATTCCATGTAATTAGTTTTCTTGTTAATATTCAAGGGAAAAAACAAAAAGTTAGGGTTTTATATTGAAAAAATAGATTAATTAGTTGTGGGTCTCTCATAACATGTTTGAAAAAAAATTTCTAGTTGTTTTGCTGCATGCAAATTATGAAAAATTAATGGATTGTGCTGATTATAATTTTGTTATGTAACACAAGATTTGGTCGTGTAAGGTTATGTAAGATTCAAGGTTGTGTATTACACGACCTTCATGTATTGCACGTTTATACGACCTTCATGTATTATACAATTACACGATCTTCTTGTATTACACAATTAAACGACCTTCAATTCCAGATTTTGTTTCTTGTCAATAGAATCTACACATTACATTTAGTTTAATTAGGCTCACAATAAATTGGAATGGTGCATATACCTTTACCTTGTAAAATGTCATTAGTTAGGGAGATCCTTAATTTCCAATTATAAGCCATGGTAAGTCATGATATGTCTAGTTATGAGTGGAAATATTTTATCACTACGAATGGTGTTCTTATGTGTATAACATTACATTAATTTCCTATAGTTGATTTTTTTTAATTGATTTCATGGATTAATTATATGCAGGCATTCCTCATGTATGCTTGTATGCTTGGCCAGAGGAAGAAAGCACTTTGAAGATTAAAAAAAAAAACTTTTTAAATGGCTGTAATATGTTTAATTGCGACTTTAAAATTACACCAATTTTTCCATTAATCATTAGATTAATTTAGTTCTTTAAAGACTCAATTTGTGCTAAGAATTTATATTTGCTGCTATGCAGAAAATGTCAATGAAAATTATTAAAAAAAAGAAGTGAAATTAAATTGGAATCTAAAAAAATTCCACATTATCATTGGTTTGAATTGTAACTGGTGGCATAGGATCAGATGTCTTAAGTTTGAACTTCATTGTGATTTCGAATTCCGAAGTATCTATATCAATAACTTCAGCTATCTTCTCCACCAATTCGGCATATGTTGTCGATCGTGGTATCATTATCCCTTTAGCCTTGGAACCTTTGAACTTATACTCGTCATTTTGCTCAATCCATTCACCATTGAAGAGAATAGGCACACGTACCAAAACCATATTTGATGATACAATAAAAACAATAATATTAAATTTCATATATAAGTAACTACACGACCTACACGACAGTATTACTTACACGACTTACACGACTATATTACTTACACGATTTACACGACTATATTTCTTACACGACCTACATGACTAACTATATGACGTACACGATATCAAAAGAATGCACGACTCGAAATATTTTCGCCATAAATAAGTTATATTGCTGAAAAAAATAATTAAACAACCTACATTGCATATATTTCTACATATAAGAAAAAATGGTGAAAATAAAACATTGTAATATGAGGAAAATTTCTAAATTTTCCTCAAAATTAAAAAATTTAAAACCCAACAACATTAACATACCTTATTGGGTTGTTTAATAAGCAATGCACCTTTAAAGAAAGAGTGGGTGTTAAAGAAATGAATACATAATTGTATTTGTGTAAGAAGTTATGAGAGATTTTGAGAGATTCTAAGAGATTTTGAAAGAATTAGCAGCAAAAATAGAGTTGGGTGAAAGAAATGAGGAAAGAAATATGAAGATAATTCATTGAGTGAATTTGATGCATTCATTAAGGGTATTTCCGACTTTACTCACATTTGTTAGGGTATCCATGAAAACTAAAGAGGGAGGGGGTATTTCAATAATTTTGAAACTATTAAAGGGTATTTAATTAAAAACCCCTGCCCTCAGGCCTCAGCTAGCACTCTTGTGGGCAACGAGAGCGTGCGTGTCGTTTTGCTTTTTCACAACAGTAAAAAGTGAACTGCACAAGGGTCGAGGTGATAAAATGTGGCAAAAATTTTAAATTATTGAGTTTTTACTTTTTAATTGGTTAATCTTTTAGAGCCCTTTCGAATTATTTTTAGAAAATATAAACGTAATTTTAAAAAGTTAAAAATTAATTTTAATATTTAATAATTTTTTAAAAAAATTATTTTTGACAAAATTAACTTATCTTACAATAAATTTTAAAAAATAGCAAAAAAATAATTTTAAAAATCTAATCACTTTTATAAGACATAAGTGGGTCATCCATGATCGAATGACCCAAATCAATCTATTAACTATCCACCCAAGTGGAAGTTGCAGAGTTTGAACACATAGGGATGGTTGTAAATTTGAATAAGAAGTTGATGAAAGGTTAAATAACTTCATCATCTTAAAATTCTTTTAGTTAGCAGTACTCTCGTTCTTCTCCCCTTACCCAAAAACATGGGCAACAGAGACATGACAATAGCAGATTATATTGAGAATATTTCCAGCCGATTGCATTGATTTTAGTTCTTACTTAAGGCTTTTCGACATTTCTGTGATTGCCTTATGATCCTAAAAACAATAATTTAACTTTCATCTTGTGTGCAAGTACATTAATTGTTTTTGTGGGGGCTAAAATTTCATTCACAATTATGTAAATAATTGTGTGAAGGCAGTGTTCTCTCTCGAAATGAGAGTGGAGTGGACATCTCTTATAATTGGGGAATGGGAATAAAATATGTGGGTTCCACACAATTTGGGAATAAAAAATGAGAATCTCATTCTCATAGGGTGGTTGGGAATAAAAATGAATGAATGAGAATGGAATAAATGTTTACTTTTGTATCCCTCTATGTTTTTCATATTTTCCAAATTACTCTCATTCAAATCACAATTAATTTTATTATTTTAAATGTCATTAATAATAATTATTATTATTATTAAATTTTATTAACTTTATTATTTTAGCTATTATTAATTACTTTTATTAATATTATCATTATTAACAATAAAAATAATAATGAATAAAAATAATTAATTTATCATTATTGTTGTTGTTGTTATTATTATTATATTGTTTGCTCGAGAGTGTACTGAGTCAGAAAAGATATGACCCCACTCCACTCTAATAAATTGCACTTATGTTATTAGTTTTGTTCTTATGATTGTCGTACGTGGACTATAGACTCAGGAGCGACATATTACATAGCTCGAGATCATGGAACTTTTGTGGAGTATCATTAGATGAGTCAAGGGATGAGATGAATATACGTGATGAACAACTCTAGAGTTGAAGTAAAAGGAATATACACTTGCAAATTGACTTTATGTGGTGGTCAAATCCTTCTCCTTTAAGATGTTTTCTACACAATTAATCTTTTGGGAAAATTACCCTAACAATTAATCTTAATCCATAATAAAATTAATGGAAAAATTATTTTTATTTATACAATTAATCTTTTGGGAAATAAAATAAAAAAATTGTTAAATTATATTTATTACTAGGAGTGGATCTATAACCCTAACTAATTCAATTTCACAATTTTTCTTAAATTTAATTGCATATTTTTATTTTCAATTTTAATTTGTTTTATAAAATTAAATCATTTCTCTTTAAATCGACCTCGGACTCTTTGAATCAACCTCGAATTCACCGAGTTATAATGTAATAAGACATTCTTATACTTAGGAGTTATAAATCACTTTTAAGACATGTCAATGGGGCAGAAAGAAGGAATAAAATATTGTTGGAAATGGTTAGGTCTACAGTAAGTCTTCCGGTTTCTTATTGAGGAGATGTTTTATTGATTGTTGCCTACATACCTAACCAAGTTTGCTCTAAATCAGTCGATTCTACACCTTATGAGTTATGGATAGGAAGAAAGTCCAATCTAACTCATATGCGACTATAGGGGTTTGCAGCCTACGTTCACGAACCATCTCATAAATATGAAAAATTGGGAGCAGGAGGTAAAAAATAGATTTTTATTAGATATTTTGAATGTTTCAAAAGGTATGTGTTCATTGGTGAACGTACATATGAAAGTGTGAGTGAATTGGAATCACGAGATGTCACATTTATGGAGAATGAATTCCTTAGCATCAGAGAAGTTGGCAGAAACATCTAATTATGTAAATTGGATAGTCCTCTTGATTATGTCACTTTCAATATAGGACGATAGAAGCAGCGGTGTGGGCTTGCCTTTTCACGCGTTCCCTTAGGCCAATTTGGAAATGCATGGGACCACAATAAATAAAAAATAAAGAATAAAGAATGGAAAAAAGCAAATCAAATATCTTCCTTTATCTTTTTCCTTATATGTTATCCACTTGTTCTCCTCCCTCCCCAGCCACTCGTTCTCCAGATTTGTTTAATCCCCTCCGCTCGTTTGGAAACGGTAGCACTTCGTTAACTTCGTCCCCTTCGTTAACTTCATCCCCATCACCATCCAACGCTGCAAGTATTATCAGAACTCGTCCCCAACGCCTGCTGACGATCGATCTACAACGGAGCTGCCACCAGCAGAACAACCGGAAACGAACAAACTTCCCTCCGTTTCAGTCATCATTAAGGTCATGTTTAACTCTCTTTATCTCTCATTCGTACATAATCAATATTTTGCATCAATTTTTTTTCAAATAATTAAAAAATAATAGTTTGTTTTGAATTATGTGATGTATTTTATTTGTGTATGATAGTTGTGTGAAAGGAATAATGATAATTATGTAAAAAGAAAAAATTAATTAAGTGATTTGTGATCATTTTTGTGTGATAAGTTGATTTGGGAAATATTGTATTTGTGATAATTTTTGGCTTTGAAATGCTCACTGCTGAAGAGTCCATTAAAATGGGACATATGTAGAATACGGGCAGTTTCATTTACCAGTAAATAAACATAAGATTCTAGACATGTCTTTTAACTCTTTTAAGAAAAGTCAAGTTACAATAACTCCGCGCATTCAAAAGGATATTAAATAAAAATGTACATTCAAAATTTAGTTTAGAATATTTATGAATGAAACTTACGGAGGCAGCTCTTTCAGACTTCAATCGCTTCTCAACAAAGTTAGCAAGTTTCTTTGCATAAATTTCTCCAGCATCACTGTCTAGAATATTTATTTGTGATAATTTTTGGCTTTGAAATGCACCGAATTTTTGCATAATATTTGATTTGAATAGCTTTGCATTTTGCATAATGTTTAATTTAAGAAATAATTAGTGATGATTTGTTTTGTTTATACATATTAAGAGGATAGTTACTGAATTTTTTAACTTTTCCCTCTAGCAGTTCTATATCTTGAGATGCATGGTTAGAAATTTAAATTTATTACTAATTTTAAGTAACATAGTTCTTACTAATGTTTTTGCATTTTGCATATAATATTTGATCTGAATTTTTCCAATGTAAAATTCAAATGCCTACTCAAAGCTGTTATATTGTTTTCAAAGGAAAAGGCATATATAATTCTTGGCTTGAATGCCAGATGCAAGTAAATGGATTCAAAGGGAATTCTTATCAATCCTATAAATCTTTGTTAGATGCCAAAATAGCCTACAATGATTACAAAAAAAGGCATGAAAAATTGCCAGATACATCTAATATATTAAAAACTACAAAATTTATTGTGGAAACACTCGAAAAGGGGGTGCAAACTGAAGTGCCTACATGCGACAAAGCTGTGCAAACTGATAAAGGCAGAAATGATAGTATTATTTGTTAACATATATGTTTTCATAATATTGATTTTGATGATAACAAACAAGATTAAGAATGATTAATCTTTTAAGCCCAAATTATTTTTTATATATTTTAAATAAATCATTATTTTCACATTATAAATGTTTTATATTTAATGAAAAAATGATTTTATGGAATTTATGATTGGTGAATGGATACATTTTTTGTGCTTTCTTGACGCATTGTTAAATATGCATTTCTTGCTCTAAATATCAAACAATAATCATCATCAATCCACAATGAAAGCAACAATGCATATGAAAATATAGGTGCATAATATAATAGAAAACTATGGTAAAATCCAAAATAGAACAAGTAATAAGCTAAGTAAGGGAATGCAAAAGTCATAAGAGCATAATGTCAACAATTCAAGCTCTATAATTACTAATTATATTTTTGAAATCAAGACAACTAAACTCATCAAAAATCTAATGTGACATTTTAATATAACTTACACTCTCATATGCGCCAAGATCTCAATGATCATGTATTTCTCCCTCTTTTTGATATTTAAAGCAAGAAATGCATATTTAACAATGCGTCAAGAAAGCACAAAAAATGTATCCATTCACCAATCATAAATTCCATAAGATCAAATTTCCTCAAATACATGTAATCATCAAAGCATATTCTTTATCTCAAATCTTAAGCAAAATATAAGTACATAATATCAATATATAGATCATCAAAATCAACATATGCTTAAGAATCTCAAAGTAGATGTATTTCTCCCTTACATCTCATATCTCCCTCTTGATAATCAAAAAGTCAAGATAAGCACATTAGTTCCACATTATCCAAATATAAAACATCCAAATATCAAACAATAATCATCATCAATCCACAATGAAAGCAACAATGCATATGAAAATGTAGGTGCATAATATAATAGAAAACTATGGTAAAATCCAAAAGGAGAGCACACTATGGAAGTGGTAATTTGAAATACTCAAAATGCACAAATTCGAATTTTCAAGATATTGAGTAAAATGAGTAAGTTTGAATCAATTAAAATGATTTTAGACACAAGAATGGATGGGGAATAATTTATATGAATCAATTTGGATTGAAAAACGAATGAGAATGATGGATTTTAGAATGAAAAAGAATGAAGGAAGAAACCATTTTTAAAGAGAGAATGAGATCCAGTTTGCCAAAATGAAGAAGAAGATGAACAGTTTAAGAGACCCTCGAATCCGGCTTGCCGCATGAGTGATCCGATTGGCCGGAAATGGACCCGAGAGCAACAAGTTCGAAAACGGCTTGCCGGTTTCCTTAACCGGTTGGCCGGATATGAACCCGAGAGCAAGAAGCATGAATTCGGCTTGCCGGTTTTCTTAAACGGCTGGCTGGTTTCGAGAAACACTACAAATTTGACTTTCCGGATTGCCTTGAACTGGAAATTCGGTTTTGTTCCAGCAAGCTTCCATGCGAATTCGACTTTCCGGTTTTGCTAACCGGTAGACCGGTTGTGAGGCAGTGAGTTGCCTTCCAAATTCGGTTTGCCGGATTGAAAATCCGGTTATCCGAATGATGACCCGAGAGCTCCAAAATGAAAAACGGCTTTCCGGTTGATTAGTAGTGGTATACCGGTTAAGCTTTGGAAAATATTTTTGAAATTTTGTAAGCTCTTAGACTTGTATTATAAACACAAATTTATTTTTGGCTTAGAAATTGATCAATTTTAAAAATCATTTAACTTTTCAATAAGTCAATTAGTGCATGAAACATATATGCATACAAGACCAAACATATGAAATCGTATCAACCAATGATGTCAATTTTATAAATGAATGATGATATAACACAATTAACAGCACAAGAATTCACACATATAATTCATTCATCATGTGTATATTTTACACAATCATGAAACATATAAGCATTCAAAGATTAATAATTCAAGCATATCACTCATTTATCAAGCTTAGGCATTACATAATCATCAAAATCAAACAAAACTATCATGATGAGTTAACAAGCTATCATCTTATATATATAACCATGCATCATGATAAAGCACTCAATGTTAAACACAATGATAATTTGATCATGTAAATATACAAGTATACTTTCACAAATTCAAGCTACTATCCATTTATCATGATCCATTCAACAAAATTAATATGTTAAGAATTATTACCAAAACAATTAAATCATCTTGCCTCATCTTTTTCTCCTAAATCATGCTCAAATGATTCTCCTCACAAGCTTTCATCAAGGAACTTCTCCACCATTCCTTGATTGTGGTACCTACAAAGAAAACATTCACGTTGTGCCCTTTGGTACCCAAATACTCTTGGGTCCTTGAGTGTTAGCAATGATTCATTTTGGAACCCAAACACATTTTACTCCATAATACGCATTTCTTTTAATTGGACATCTATTCTTTATATGACCATTTCCACTACAATAATGACAAACAATCTTATGATCACTTGTGGAGGTAGCCTTAACAAAATAATTCTTATAATATTTTTGTTTCAAGTAAGGCTTATACCCAAGTCCTCCTTTATCAAATACACATTTTTGAATGCTTAGTAATTTTTCTAAGTTCTTTTGACCATTTGTGAATTTTAACACAATTTCATTTAATTTATTGCTCTTCTTCTTAAGCACTTCATTTTCTTTCATTAATTCATCAACATGTGATTTTTCATGCTCATATGAAGTACTTTGTTTACATTTAAATGATGCAATCCTATCATGTAACATTTCATTATCTAATTTCAATTATTTGATCTTTTCATCTAATGAATCATTACATTTTTGCATGGTATCCTCTTCATTTGTAAGTTCTAGCATTTTCTTCTTAAAGCATGCATTCTTTTTACCAAGTTTCATCCACTCATCATGCAATTCTTTAAAAGTATCATGTAATTCATCATAAGTAGGAAGATCATTTATCTCATCAAGTTCATCATCCGATTCATCTCCAATTGCCATAAGTGCCAAATTCGACACTTCATGAAATTCCTCCTCGCTCGTAGTCTCCTCATACACAATTTCAAGTTTTCTCTAAATTTCATAAGCATTAGAACAATTTGAAACTCTATGAAATTCCTTTTTATCTAAGGCACAAAATAACACATTCATAGCCTTGGAATTTAAAGACATATTTTTCTTATCCAATTCACTTAAAGCATTCTTCCTAGGAATGAATGAACAATCACAAACTATTTCCCATATTTCATAATCTAAGGCTTGTAAAAACACTCTCATTCTAGTTTTTCAATAAGGATAGTCATTACCATCAAAGAATGGAGGTCTAGTGGTGGATTGGCCTTCTATGAAAGTTGAACTAATTTGGGTTGTTATGGATCTTTAACTCTAGACGATTAAGTCTACACAAGAGCACCTCGCTCTGATACTAAATGAAATACTAGCTAGGCAACCCAAGAGGGGGGTGAATTGGAATTTTAAAAAATAAGCTAAGCAAACCACACAACAATTCAATCTAATGCCTTAATCAATTCGAAAACAATACTTGTTTATTTCAAAGTTTTTAAAATTCTTTCAATTAAACCATAAACTTTGAAAAACAACCAATTTCATAAAATCATTTTTCCATTAAATATGAAACATTTATAATGTGAAAATAATGATTTATTTAAAAAGAATAAAAATAATCAATTTCATAAAATCATTTTTCCATTAAATATGAAACATTTATAATGTAAAAATAATGATTTATTTAAAATATATTTTCAATAATTTGAGCTTAAAAGATTAATAATTCTTAATCTTGTTTGTTATCATCAAAATCAACATTATGGAAACATATATGTTAACATTATTATGCCTATATTATCCATTGGATGTTGTATTTTAGGAATAATCATTACTATATGTATTTTGCAAAAATGAAATTGTACCATGTGTTATGTATAAATTTAAATAATTTAAACAAAATTATTGTTATGTATGAATTGTAATGTTTAACTATAAGAAGGAATAACTTTTTCCTCTAGACTCTATGCATGTCTAAAGATATTATGTGTATTAAAAGAAACAACAATAATGCAATGATACACAAGTCGCCAAATTTAACATATATCATTGATCCATCACTACAATTTCAAACATTTAAAGTCAAATCTAACACAATTTCAAACATTTAAAGTCGGATCTAACATATATCATTAATCCATCACAATAATCTCAAAAACTTAAAGTTCAATTTAACATAAAACATTATTCCATCACTACAATTTAAAGTCAAACATCATGATTGTTATCTTCATTACACTATTGTTGCTGTAGTAACTGTTGGAAATTCTCACTTTGAGATCCTTGATAGGTCATCGAAGGAAAAGAATAATGCAACTGAGAAGGATACGGTGGGACTGGTTGCTATAATACATAAAAATAAACATCATATTACATTACAGAAATATTAAAATATAAGTATACATTAATGACTTGTCAACAACAATTTACTGTGTGTCAATTATAAAGAAATGACTGATAAATATTGCTTCCATTGAATTGGGATGGGTACATAGGTACCTAATCAAATAATAAAATATATGTAAAATTCATATAAAAATCTTAAAACTAAAATTTAAATAATTTAATTTTTACATTATAATAGCACATAGTGCCGCATTGGTTGAGATTTCCGTAAATAGTACTTCCTTCTTATAGCATCTACATATACTCAATCTTATACTTAGTTACATATCCTCGAAATAAAAGACAAATTCACAAAATTTAACGTGGCTATATTGCTCCCTTGTGTGGAGATTTCATTAGGCACATGATAAGATGATGGGGCATTTTCTTGCAAATTCTACAAGATTATTAAAGACAATTAAACTAAGACCAAATTAATTAGAAAAGAGATCTTTATTTTAATCATACTTTATTTTTCTTTGCGGTCTTGTTCCTTTGAATGGATTTCTTACGAATCGAAGATTCTTTCCTTAGGCAAGGTGGACGGCCTTTACGACGTGTCACTACTGGATCATTCAGTGCAAGTTGAATATTATTGCTGCTACAACTTACTTCGCTAGTAATAGTTCTTTCCACACTCTCACTGGGAATTGTTGTTGCTACAACTTGCTCCACCAATATTAGTTTTTTCCACACTTTCATAGCAAATTTGCTTGGGTAGATCCTTAATTGCTTTCTCAATGCAATCCAACACCGTTTTATAGCTATTTTTATCATTAGAGGCTATGTCTGCAACCTTACTGAAAGCGTTACACATTTTTTCATATCTTTCTTGTTGGACGGACAAATTCTGCACACTATAACTAACTTTCACCTTACTATATCATCTCCTCACATATTTCCTTCACCTTGATAAAATATATCTTTCTAGAAGTAATTCAACTGGGTTACGCATTAACACTGCAAGGGCATACCTGCAAAGAATCCACCTAAACTGGAATTTTGAACATATACAATTAATTTCACACTCAGCTTCTTCGAAAACAACCTCAAAGATGCCTCTCCGACCTTGCCAAAATGATTCAATTATTTTATATATTGATCCCACAGAATCCAATATATCACAATACATCAGTACAGTCAATTCTTATTGGATTTCTTTAAACTTGGAAATTGTGTACATCTCTTCAACTTACTTCTCCATCTCATATCTTGATACACATGATGTTCTTTTACTAAACACTTTGCATCTACTTGTCATTTTAATTCAGCTTTCCTCCTCAATGCATTTTCATATTGCTTCACAAACTATTTCAGATTTGTTTTTGAGTTAACAAACCCATTAAAAAATGCATTCATACTTTCATTTCGCTGAGTTGTTGACATTTCTACCCAAAAACAGTCTTTTAAATAGCATGGGACCCAACGATACCTCTCCTCGTATAAACCATTTAACCCATCATTATCCCATAAATCATATTCTGTAATCATGTCATGTCAAGCTTCCTCAAACGCATCAGAACTCAGTGAATCATAAACAGCAGAAAGCATGGAAGATATAATACCTTCACATTCTTTAAAAGCCCCTAACTTCTCAGGCACCTTCTTCATTATGTGCCATAAACACCATCGACGCCTAGTAGTAGGAAAAATATTTTCAATTGCCTTTTACAGTGCCTTATCTTAATCTGTAATGATATCAAGGGGAGGATAATTAGACATGCATGATAGCCACACCTCAAATAACCACGTAAATGTCTTTGTATCCTCACGTGAAATCAATCTGCATCCTAACAAAATAGATTGTCCATGGTGAAATACAAGTTATGCAAGCCAAGAGAGGGGTGAATTGGGTTTTTAAAACTTAAGCTAAGCAAATCATACAACAATTCAATCTAATGCCTTAGTAAATTCGAAAACAATAAATTCAATGAAAGCACAATAATACAATAAAAACTCTCTCAAAGAGTAGATATACAAATTGAAGAACAGAGATGATTCAATAAATGATGATTTACGAAATTAAAGCTCAATATATATTGTGTGCACTTGTTTATACTTGCCAAGATTACCAAAAATGAACTGAATTTGAGTTTATATAATTTGAGCTCAAAAACTAGTCGTTATGCACATTTTGGTAATAACCGGCTTACTGTTTATGGATATCCGGTTAGCCGCTTAATATTACCGTTACAGCCAAAATTTGAATTCTTGAACATCTGGTATGCCGCTTATGAAATTCGGGTAGCCATTTATGTTCCAGAAGCTTATTATCCAAATCCGGTCTACCATTTGTTAGGATCTGAATAGCCGCTTGCTACAGTAACTGCTATAATGAATTATTTTCTAAAATAATAATTTGCCCTCAAAACTTTATATAATTATATTATGGCCCAAAACGTTATGAATCTTTTCAAATAAGTCCAATGTCGGAATTTCTAAATATTACTTTATTAATCCCAAAACTTTCTAAAATTATGAGATGACCCAAAATATGTGAAATTATAAAATGACCTAAAATATTTAAATATTTTTAAATAGGTCCGAATCCGAAATTCAAAACAATATTTATTAAAATCAAAGATTGTAAAATTCTTTCATTTTAATCCATAACTTGAAAAACAACTTAACTCCATAAAATGATTTTATTATTATAAAATCACAATACATAAAACTTTGTTTAACCAACATATGTGGTTTGTTATCATCAAAATCAATATTTATAGCCATATAGGCTAACACATGGTGATTAACTCCGACAAAGGGAGCGAATGGCATGTCATACTTGTTTGTCATCTATATAGTGTCAAATGTGATGACATCTCTAAAATATTTGTAAGCTATCCTACTCCTCGGATCTGCCCAAAACACATTCTTTAATCAATCCTCTTCATTCAAATCAATGCTAAAAAAAAAAAACCCATTACATTTTGCTTGCTTTTTCTGGAAGTACTTTAAAAGTGTCATAGCATCTCCTTCCTCAAGTTGTAATCGTCTTGTTTTGTCAACAAAATTTCTACAATCTTTTTCTAAGAATGACACATTTTCATACCCACCAGCTCCAACAACAATAGAATTGAAATTTTAGGCAATTTTAATTCCTGCACAATCATTCATTTCAATTCGCTTTTTAGCACTTGCACTAATTCTGTGATTGCATGGGAAATACCTAGCTTTGTCTGGACTCAATCCATGGTTGTGTTGAAGATTTAAAGTTCGAATAACCCATTTTCCATCTTCATTTAGACAACCTCCAATTTTTGCATCACAACCATTTTTCACATTAGGTTTCGGCTTCAATGCATTAGCAGATTTACTTTCCGACTTGCCGCTACGCCCACATGCAAATGTTGCATATTTTACAATTCCATCAGTCCCCTTCTTAGTACTTCGAACCTTCAAAAGAAATCACTCTTGTTTACCATAAGCTTTGCAAAATGCACACATTTCTTCATGACTATCAAATAACATTCCAAGAGTTGGCTCACATTTTTCAGTTGCACAATTTCATCTACATTGTTAGCTCTTGTTTCTTGCAACTCTTGAAATGCATGCTCATTTTCCAAATTCTCCATTTCTACAAAATAATTAACATTTGTATTAAGAAACTTATATAACATTTTTGTCCAGTAACAAAAAATCCTAACAATTTAAATAAATAAAACACATACACAAATTTTTATAATTTATTCCATTATCTCCAGCAATTTAAATTAAAAAATCCTAACAATTTAAATATATAAAACACATTCAAAAATTGTTATAATTTATTTCATTATTTCCAGCAATTTAAATTAAAAAATCCTAACATATATAAAACACTTCCAGAAATTGCTATAAATTTAATCCATTACTTTCTAACAATTTAAATTAAAAATTCTTGACAATTTAAATATATAAAACACATCCATAAATTGTTATAATTTATTCTATTATTTCCAGCAATTTAAATTAAGAAATATCCTAACATATATAAAACACATTCAGAAATTGTTATAATTTATTCCATTATTTCCAGCCATTTAAATTTTAAAAAAATCATAACAATTTAAATATATAAAAAGCACAAATCTACGAATTTTTACAATTTAAATTAAAAATTCTAACCAGTTAAATATATAGAACACAACAAAAACTTTATTTGAATGTAATGAGAATGACCAATTTATCAATTAATCAGTACCAATTTTATCAAGTTGCATTTGTTTGCATATCCAAATCTAACTTCTTCCTTGTGGCTGCTTTTTTTTGTTGTTGTTGCTGAAATCGAGCAAATGCAGGGTTGGAAATGAGGATATTAGTTGTGTGATAAACAACTAAAAGAGATGCAAGATGCAGAGAGATAGAGAGGACAAGAAACTGATTGTTAAATGTAGATATTGGCTCACGTTAAATGCATAGCTAAAAGAGAGGCGAGAGATGCAGAGAGAGAGAGAGAGAAGGCAAAAAACTGATTGTTAAATGCAAATATTGGGTCACACGCCATGTTAAATTTATTTTTTTAAACTGATTGTGGGCCCATGACTGAATTCACGCATGCAGGGAAACTAAAGAGAGAGAGGACGAGAAATGGCAACATGTGTTGCCGTTTCTGTCTTCTTTTTGTCTTCCCTGAGTCTAAATAGCAGCACTCTTATCGAAATATCCACTCCTAGCTGGAGCGAAGGACCAACGATTTGGTTTCACCAAATGAACCAATTCAAAATCATAAGCCTATCTTATGTCATCATTTTTAGATAGAGGGTGAAGCTCTTATGATTGTTTCTCATGATAGTGGGGAGCCTAACACTTACAATGAGGCTATTGGATCATTTGCTAAGGAATTGTGGATGGAAGAAAAAATGGAATCTATAAATGTCAATCATGTCTAGGACTTGGATGATTTTTTGCCTAATCATCGAGCCATTGAAAACAAGTGGTTCTATATATAAAACATAAGGTGAATTGCACTATTTAGAGGTATAACACACGATTAGTTGCTAAAGGATATACCCAAAAGAAAGGTATAGACTATAAAGAAACATTTTCACTGGTGGTAAAGTTTGCATATATATGATTAATCCTATCCATTGTTGCACATTTTGATCTTGAATTATATTAAATGAATGTTAAAACTGCATTTTTTAAATGGATAACTAGAGGAAGAGATCTATATGGAATTTTTTTGCCAAAGGTTAAGAGCGCAAAGTTCGTAAGTGTAAAAGATTAATTTACCATCTTAAAGAATTCTTTAGACAATAATGTCTTAAATTTCATCAAGTCATGGTCTCTTATTGTTTTCAAGATGACTGAAGAGGACCATTATGTGAATGTTATAAGATCCGAAGACAATTTTGCTATATTATTTTTATATGTGGATGGCATTTTCAAGATGACAGTTTGTCAAACCATTGAAGAATTGTTATTCTCAAATTTTGAAATCAGCGTGCTTATATTATATAATAACTTTTATACTTAATGCAATTCCATTAATATGCTCATATATATTATAAAAGTCTTAACATATTCTTATTAATTAGGAAATAAGATGACTAATTTTAAAGAGATTATCATTGTTACCAATTAAATTGAGATAACAAAATAAAAAATAAAATTAATAATATAAAATAGTTATTTTAGTTATCAGTTATTAAATATACACAATGAAAAATATTTTGACACGTGCTTATAAATGTGTAAATAAATTTTATTTAACATTATGTTCAATTCAGTCATTTATGTTCTTACAACACTTTAACACTATAACTTATACGATTGCTTTTAAAATTCACAACACTTTTAAAAATAAATTTTATTAAACATATAACAGATTCTCTTTACAACTGATTATTTCTATAGAACAACTAACATCGATTATTCTAAACATTACAGTATTACCAAACTAACCCTTAATCTTTACAAGGATTAAATTTATTCTTAACTTTCTTTAATAAGTACAAAATTCATACCTAGGTAACAATCATAAAATTATGTTACATTTTTTATTCTTTAAAAATTATTTACAACTCAAAATTTCTTCCATAACTGATTTTATAAAACAAAAAAATAAATAACATGACATCATCAGTGTGGCATTATCTACGTAACATATGTCATAGTTCGTGGCACAGCTAATATTTTGGTTCAATGGGGAGCCGTCAATGAGATATTTTATATTTTTGTAGGATATAAAATAAAATCAGTTAAATAGAGAGCACTATGTTGAGGCTTATAATAAGGAAACCATTTCAAAAAAAAAAAAGTATTAGGCAAAAACCTAAAATCTCTCACATAGAGAGAGTTTGAGAGAGGACTACATTGATTAAAAAAAAAGATATTAGACTCTTTTTTTTTTTAAATGAACTTCAAGTTTGAACAGACATATTAGACTCTGTTTATATCGCACTCTCGGATATGATATTAAAAAAAAAAAGATTGTACTGACATTAATTTAACAAGTGAAGAGAATCCTAATACACCATTTTAAAAAAAAAAAGTACCAGACAATAACCTAAAATCTCTCACATAGAGAGGACTACGTTGAGGCTTATAATGAAGGAACCATAAATTTGTGCAGGCTGAAAGTGTAAAAATGAGCGGACAATCCGACCACAATTTAACTTATAGCGATACTGTGGGCACCCCCTCAGTATGCTTACGAAACCCCCATTTTTTTACATTAACAGTATTTTTACAAGATAAAATTACATAAAACTACAAATACAAATTAATTAAACCCCAATCCATATATTTCTTTTTCATATAATTGCTTCCCAGTACATGTCACCCACGCATCATAAACTCCTTATTTTCAGGATCTAATATATTTTGGATTCACTTTTTTTTTTAGTTCCGAAATGATTTTGAAGTAATTAAGAGAAAACGTGTGAGTAGTTTATCAAATCTTTATAAAAAATAAAAATAAACAAAAAACAAAAACTTTATCAAATTTATTGAATTTTCTTTGCCAAGTGAGCAATTATTTTATTTACAAAAAAATTATTATAAGAAATTAAGGCAAAATAACAAAAATCCCAATAAAGTAATTGATTGAGTTTGAAGAATTAGTAACAAAAAGAAATTAAATTTATTTTTTCTTCTTTTATGTAATTTTAACCGAGAATAAAATTATGAGTTGGACTATTGGCACCCCTCCAAAATTCTTTTGAAACCCCTTTTGAAATAATGCTAGGCTTAATGCCAAAAATACCCTTATTTCTAAATAAACACATTTAATTTGTGAATCTTTTAATTTTCTATTATTTTCTTGCTCCTCACAAACAAATTTTTATGGGCGATTAACTTCTTAATAAAAATCAATTAATTAAATAAAATATCTGTAAGATTATGATGTAAAAATATTTATTATGAGCCTTAAAAAAGACAGATAATTTTGTCATAATGTGTTTTGTTTATTATGAATAGATTGTCTTAGTAATTGAAAAAAAAATTATAGAGAATTTGAGAAAAAAATTACATATGTGAGTTTGATAGTAGAGAAAATACAAGAGTTTTTTTTATTAAGAGAGAAAATACAAAAATTTGAATTGAGATAAAATAGATGTGAGATATATTAGAATATTTGTCCTTAAATATAATTGTAGCAGAAGAGAGGTTTTAAAAGAATTTTGGAGGGGTGCCAATAGTCGAACTCTATAACTATTAACATGAAAATGGGATTTCAAGTGAGTTTGTAGGACGTGCCAGTAGTATCACTTTTTAACTTATTGACAAAATAATAATAATAATTAATTTGTGGATCAAACGATAAGGTCTGATTTGAGGATGGACTTTTTGGTTTGAGGCCTCGTATTGGCAAAATACTTTCAAAATGTAATTATATAATGATTCTACTGCCAAGATGAACCTACCTACATCTTTAAATTGAATAGAATATGCCAATGTGTTGCAACATATTCATTATTAATATTTTGAAAAAAAAAATTAATTTAGACATTATTAAAAAAAATTGGCGAAAACGGTATGGACAAATTTAATCATTTTATAGACAAAAATCTGAACTTTTGGATCGAACACTAATGTGTTACCTGAGTAATTTACTTTTTGATATTTAATTTACCCTTTTAATTTGCTATTTTGCCCAACATTGGACTTCAAAAATATCTTAAAAAACTTACTACACAATAATTGTATTGTCAGCATTTGAACATGAAATTCAAAACTAGAAAAATTCCCCAATGTGTTACCGCAAATTCGATGCTAAAAATAAAAATAATTTTAATTTATCCAATAGAAAAAATTGAGCGGGTGAATCAAGCATTAAGGTTTTGGGCTTTTTGGAATTTAAATTAAATGCTTTTGTTTAGCCCTAACAATGTACTTCAAAAATAATTTAAATTTTATTTTTTTATTTTTGGTTGAGCCCTAACATTGAACTTCAAAAGCAATTTTAAAATTTTAGTTACCTATTAATTCCATTTTTAAAATCTGAATCTAGAATTTTGAGCTTTTTTTTTATCTATGCAAGACAATAATATCAGTGAAAAAAGCGGGTCGTGTGTTAAAAACCCAAACCCACCCATTTAATAATCGTATCAAAATATTTGGAAAAATAATCGGGTTACCCAATAACCCGTTTAATATCTATATATTGAATAAAAATTACATCAAATATTTACACACTATCATACATACGTATGTACATACATACATACATACATACATACATACATACATACATACATATATAATTTATCGATATTATAAAATATATATATCTACATACATATATATATATATATAATATTATATATCAATATTATAAAATATACATGTCTATCAATTTTTACACATTTACACTATTGAAGCTCTAAATGTATGTAAATTTTTATAAATAAAACACTGTGTTTATATTCACCCTTTTAAAGAATAAAAAAAAAAGAAAATCATCTCTAATATTTGAGTTTTAATTATAAGAATATGTAAATTATTTTAAAATAGAAAATATAATCGGGTCATTGATCGGGTAAATGGGTCAAGAATTTTAACCCTAACCCGACACGAAAAAAAATCGTGTTGACCCGGACCCGACCCATTTAATAATCGTGTTAAATTTGACGACCCATACCCATTTATTTATGTCGTGTTCGTGTCGGGTAATCGGGTCGTGTCAAATTTTGCCAGCTCTAATATCAAGTTTAAAATCTGAATCTAGAATTTTGAGCATTGTAGCACGACGCACTTTTTAATCAAGCAGGTGGTGCAGATATTTTAGGAGAATTACGGGTAATTTAAAGTATTTTCAGATATTTTCAAACTTTCATTATATATTAGAGTGGAATATTGATAATTTTTTCTTAGGACAATGATTTGATATTTCACTCTCATGTTTTCCGTAAAACCATCCCCTTGACGAACCCACCCTATAGAAAAATTTAAAATAAATGCATTTTGTAAATCCATCCCACAAATACCAAAAATACCCCTTTTGAAATGTCTTAATGATCGTTGAAGAGTACATTTATGTTTGCTTTTGAAATCTAGCATCAAAATTGCATCTTGTCTAAGGACCAAGGCAACGGCACTAATGGGAGAGCAGCACCCTCACAAGTGTGAGGGCATCAGTTCAAGCCCTCTCACAAAAGTATTGTGGGAGCTAAAATATTCTAAAGTCCTTCTCCCTTGCGAAATGCGAGTGGAGCGGAGACATTCCTCCTCTGTAAGGGTTATTTGTCTGGACATGTACTTCATATAATTTAATGTAATAATGTAAGTCACAGTTATATATATTTGATTGTAAATATTAATGTAATGTCTAATACAATAGCAGTTGTAAATATTTATACAATACAGTAATCTAATGTGTAATCAGTATTAAAAAAAAATAAGAGAGCAACTGACATGATTCCTTCACCCATGATCTGTAGAGAAAATGACAGCGCAACAATTAAGAGGATTGCCTCCAATTTCTTTCCTTTGCAAGCTCTTGATACTTCTAAGTATAAACTACTTCTTAATACCACATGAATGAACCACTTTTTAATTAAAAATTACTTTTAAAAAAACAAAACTTGAAACTTACTAATTTTGTTTCAAATTTTTCCCATGCCATATCTTCTTCCTCTATCAATTCAATATTACATAGTTTTTCTTCTCTAGATTCCTCCCTTTCTTTAACCACTCGTGGTCGAATCCCCACAAACGTACTATGTGGGTAATTTCTTTCCTAATTATAATGTGTAATTGAGTAAAAACAGTTTTCTCGCTTACCAAATATGAGTAAAGTAGACATCCCTTAAATATTAGTGAAGGTTAAAAATAATATGAGCAGTACATCATAAAAACTGATAGAATTGATGCAAGTTATTACCAAATGTGAGTAGAGTAAACATCTCTCGAATATTAATAAGAGTTAAAAATAATTTGAGCAGTACAAATAAGAATTGATAGAATTGATGCAAACTATTCTCAGTAATAGTTTGATTTGTAAATATCAGTTATAGTATCATGTAATATGAGTTGTACTATGAACAATAGTTTCATGTAATAAAAAAAAAAGATTATTCCCTTTCTTGCTCTTATATCATTGCAATATTTACTTCTTTTTTTATTTGAATGATTAGGAAAGAGTGTAAGAATATAAAAACTCATAAGCTTATGGTATACTAAATTTAACTTATAAATCATAATAGGCAATAATTTAACTAATAATTATTTATGTACCTATTTTAGTCATTTCAGCTAATGATAATATTGTGATTATATAAAATGTAATAAGTGGATGGTTTTATACAAAAGGTGAGGGGAATATCGCCACCATTTTTCTTCTTTAATTTCTTTTAGGGTAGATATATTTTCACCTCACTATCTTTGTAAATCCACCACACTTTTAGAAAATAATTATAATAAGATCACATTATTTTAAAAATATGCAAATCAACAAAAAATTTTGACAATAAATCAATTAAATCAATCTTATAATTTTTTTTTGGACTTAGATATCTTTAACTATTAAGATTGCTCTAAGATAAGTTTTATTTGACTATTTTGCCCTAATAATTGAAATGATTAAATTGTCCAAGAAATATAAGCTCTTGTATGTAATAGTTTAATTATTGAATTTTAGTTGATTAAATCTCCAGGCTTCATTTATTTGCTTTCTTAAAAAATAATAACTCATTGTAATTATTTATTGGAAATGAGGTGGATTTACAAAATTTGTTGGGGAAAAAAATCAAGGTTTTTTTTATGTTTATGTTTTTTATCTAGTAAAACTATATTGTATTTATTATTTTTTAAAAGTTATTTAGTCATACTTTGTAATTCATATCTCAAAACTAATTTGATATTAAGAGAATAGACATTAAACTATTTAACTTCATTTTTCTGTAGTTTTAACAACGGTCGTTTGCCTCGCATAGGGGCAACAATTTGATTGGACCACTATAAAGAAATTATAATTTTTTTTTAGCTATAACATAAAATTAGTCAAATAGAAATGGGCCAAAGTTGGGGGCTTATAATAAAGAAACCATAAATTGAGTAGACTTTAACATAAAAATTGTTGAAACGAGAGGACAATTAGAATCTAATATAAAATTTCAAATTTTTCCTTATTGTTTCTGTTTATTTGTTATTTTTTTGACCTTGAGCAGTGGAAGAGTAGAAAACTATCAACAGATGTAATTTTATTTTGTTGCGTTGTAGGATCATATTTTGTCATTATTTCATTAGCATAACGGAGAAACAAATTCATGAGAGCAAAGATAATTAATTTAACAAAGCAAGAACTAAAATTAGTTAAAAAAAATCAGAAAATATATATAGAAGTATATAAAATAAAAAATAAACATATAATTAAATTGCATCAACATCCCATTCAAAACCATCCAAGCCCCTGTTCAACCAAATTGGTAGTGCCTTGCAAATTAATCACCATTATCAATCATAATATAAGAAATTAAGGTATCTAATTATGAACTTCAATTTCATTATGAATATTATTAATAAGACAAACACAATTAATGGATGTTCATTGGCTTAAAACAAGAAGAAATTTGTCTGCATTTGTTCCATCGAGATAAAGGATGATTTGCAGGCACATTATGGTTTTCTTAGATGCACTAGTTTTACGGCCATTAAAAAAATAAAAAAATAATTAAAAAAATAAAAAAATAATTAAAAATTAAAAAATTTACGCACTGCAAACAAAGAAAAATACTAGTAATAACATAAACACATTTAATGACACTTATTAATGGAAATATTTGATGCAAAGACGGCGTGGTGAAACTTGTGGCAAGAAAGTAGATGCCATAAAATATTCCCGACATTTTGCTCATATCCGTGTAGCCGCACAACCATTCTATTTTATGGATACAATTGAAAATTATATATTGTAAGTGACCAAACAGAAAATATAACCACTTATAACCACTTATAGATGCCGCATATTCCATAAAATTTATTTATTTTTGAACGGCCATAAAATTTATTAATTCAAATAACTGATGTATTTCACATTGATAACCTAGTTCACATCGACTCGGGATTATAAATCAATTTCGGATAAAATTTATAGTTAAATTCAAAATTGAGATCAACGACCATCAAATGATTCTCACGAAAAACCTAGAGAAAATGAATAGTAATTAACTCGGAAATGTTGATAAGTAATAACATGTGGTTACTAACAGAACCATGTGTTGAGAACTCGAATGGGAACAAAAATAATTATTAAGTATAGCAGTAGATGCCATAAAATATTCCCGACATTTTGCTCATATCCGTGTAGCCGCACAACCATTCTATTTTATGGACACAATTGAAAATTATATATTGTAAGTGACCGACCAGAAAATATAACCACTTATAACCACTTATAGATGCCGCATATTCCATAAAATTTATTTATTTTTGAACGGCCATAAAATTTATTAATTCAAATAACTAATGTATTTCATATTGATAACCTAGTTCACATCGACTCGGGATTATAAATCTGTTGGGGAAAAATCAAGTTTTTAAATTTTTTATAAAACCTTTTGAAGATCGCTCTCATATAATATATAAGAATTTGTATTCTATAAATCGTACCTTGAAAATCCGAGTTGGCTTTTTCCGCTGAAGTGATTTAGGCTCCTAGATCACGATCCGCCACCACCACTCCTGTTAGATCACGATCTGTCACCACCACGCTTGTTAGATCACTGTCTCCAATGATCTTCCACATTATGACTCATGCTCGCGTGTGGGGCGCTTTATCACTAAAAAGCGAGAAAATTTTTTTCTCAGCAATAGAGAGAAAAAATCTTATTATCCGATCTGTATAAAGTGGCTGCTACCTTTTTTTTTAGAGAAAAATAAGCTTTTTATATCACCCTTTAGTGAAAACCCTAGGCTCCTAGATAATCAAAAAACAAAACACACGTTATTTGCTTTTTCAATAGAGGACCCACATTGTAAAATAACATAAGGCCTCTTACACAAAAGCTAATTAAATGGAGCCTCCCACTAAATGATATATTTAGGCTTTTAACCCAAATAGCTAGTTATCTTACTTGTTAGTCCAGTAGTGGTGCAATAAATTAAATGAGCTAACCCGGGGATCATTTGGGAACATACAATAGTGGCTACAATAATTAGGCCTGTAATTAAACTAGCCTAATTATTTAATTCCAAATCTACTCCACTAAAAGATTGGAACTGACTTCCATAATTGTATGCTCGAATAATAATTCGTCCCAAGCCACATTAATTTCTTTTTATACCACATCGTTAATTAAATTGATATCTCAACTGTTCAATCAATTTAATAACATTTTATTCCTTGATCCTTACTGGTTTTCTCTAATGATCATTTTCAACATACTAAATATGTTGATACACTCTAGCCAGAGAATTCTATGATCAAGTGCCGAAAACCCATTAAGAGATGTGTTGTACAAATTCTATATTGTTAATCCATAGCTCCAATACTCAAATTGCTCCCACCAAGATACTGGGTAATCTTGACCACAAGGATGTGTCATGCCCATTGGTAACTCAAATGGAATAACAATTACAATCATGAAATCATAATTAACTCAAGATTAAGATTACAGTAAAATCAACGCCTATGAGATTTAATAAGTCTGACAGTTATTATAAAGTTAATTAAATCTCATATGTGATCCTGTTCAATGTAGTCGTACTACATCAATAAATTCATACATGATTAAGACAAATCATTCAATGAATTTATTACAGTCTATACCTAAATAAAGTGCCCAACTTTATTTATCTAACTGCGAACTAAATTTATTTAATCATAAGATAACTTGTATTTATGTCTTCTGTGAATCCACATGGTAATCACATAAATACATATAATATGATTAAATGGACTTTAATACAAATATTAATGCAATTAAGATATTTGAATAAAATACCTCATTTATTTTATTAATCAGAAAAATTATTTATTACAATTAAATAAACACATATGCTTTTCAAGAGCATATTTTCCCAACAAAATCAATTTCGGATAAAATTTATAGTTAAATTCAAAATTGAGATCAACGACCATCAAATGATTCTCACGAAAAACCTAGAGAAAATGAATAATAATTAACTCGGAAATGTTGATAAGTAATAACATGTGGTTACTAACAGAACCATGTGTTGAGAACTCGAATGGGAACAAAAATAATTATTAAGTATAGCAGTACAAATCATATTAAGAGAATGAATGGCGAGGATTTCGATTTGAAAAGCATTTTGAAAAGCATTTTCTCGATAACCTTTCATCTCTCAGTCTATAAATAAGAGATGGAACACTGAGAAATTATCTTTTTGCTATTTCTAGAATTAGGTCAAGAAAAAATCCAGATTCAAATTAGCTTTTGAAATCTCCAAATACTGACATGAGTGTCGTAGTATCTTTTAGAGGTATATGCTCGAGTCCATTTGACCTATTTCTAAAAGATTTGAGAATTTAATTGAGGATCATTAGAGGAACTAGGTCCCATTATCAATTAAGCACTTTCATATATAGAATCACTAAGCAAACAACCTCCATATTTGGTTTTTCAAATAATTTTTTAATTTCCTCCCATATGTTATATTTTATTAGTTTTAAAAACTTGAAATTCTTTTGACAAAGAAAGTGAAATTACTGTTGTAATCAAATTATAGTTTTCCTTTACAATAAGAATCCATATACTTTTTGATCTCAAGCTTTCATTATCCGCAACTAACACACACATGAATATAAATTGTAAAGGTAAAAAAATATTCATGAAAAATATGTTGGAATCGAAAGGATACCATTTTGCATGAATAAATTATAAATTATAAAATATTGGTATTTTATAAAATATGAATATCCCATAAGAAAAGAAAGAGTGACTTAAAAAAAAATATTGAAAAGAAAGATAGCTATATTGCTTATATAAAGAAGTCAAACTTAACATAATAATAACTCGCGCGTGCTTTTGAAAGTTTATTTATATAAACCGTTTCACCTATTTAATTTGTTAATTCATTCAACCCATTTACTTAATTAATATGATTAATCACAACCCATTTATAATTATAAAGAACAATAAACATGCAGTCCAAAATGATTTAATTAGTAACTAATTAAATAATTAATTATGGGAATAAAAATAAATTTTAAGTTTCAACACCTTATTTATAGTTTTAAACCACTCATTTATAATAATTAGGAAATAGAACCACGCTTCGCGTGGCTTTTAAAAAAAATTTAGTATTATCATTTTTTTTATTTTACTTTTAACGATTTGTTCTATTCGATTAAGAGATAAGACTTCCAAAAAAAAACATGAAAAAATAAAGTAAAGCTAAAACCAAAAAGATTTTTTAATTATTTAAAATTGCATTAGCTAAATTAACATCATAGAAATAGAAGTACCATAGATGCACCTTGTCTAAGCCAAAACCTTAGAAACCTGAGGCTGATATCACTGCGAGATCACTGCGAGATCACCTGGAGAAGGAGCAGAAGATGCATCACAGTAGCCTCTCAGTATGTTCCCTTCTTCGGTAGTGAATCCGAGAGAGGTGAGCATTGCAGACCAGCAATTACGGGTGATGATATCAATAGTGCAGCAACAGTCAGGGCCAATATTAGCCTGGCTATTAAGGAAGAATATAACAATCTCATTTGAGCATGATTTCAGCTCCATTAACGCGTTCCAGCACTCCATTAGACCTCCGCTAGCTTCAAGTCTTGTTGCAAGATCGTAGCCTGATTTCATATTGTTGTTGAGGCGATCATTCCTGCTAGTTGCATTTGCAATATTTGGCATGATCAGGCAAGTGAGGGCAAAAATGAAAAATACATGTTTTAGAGCTTTTGCTATTTTCTGTTCTTTTTATTTTGTGTTTATGTTTACGTGAGATATCATATTTTTTGTTACTATTTATAAATTAAGGTGAGGTAGAGGAGAAGAGTGATTAAAAATGTTTATAAATTATTGCTTAATTTATGATCAATAAAGTTTCAATTAGAGAAGAGAATGGGTCTTTTGATGAACTGTTATGTATTAATTGTATAATAACAATCAAATTAATTATGTGAAGATGAAAAGTCAAATCTGAAAAAAAAATTTCTCTATTTATTAGATAATAAAAAATATACAAAGATGAGATATAATGATGGCACATCACCTCTTGTAGTTCTAACTTTATATAAATATATAAATAGATAGATTAATGCGAAAATAGTAGTTCAAGTCCCATATTTTTAATATAGGGGCTCCATTTCTTCCTCAATTAAAGGAAAAGTTGGGGCGGTGTGCAGTCTAAAAAAAATCATAAAATTATTGACACAAACCACCCCAACAATTTTTTTTTTTAAACATTATGATTGAGGCGAGCCGGTCGGTTCACCACTTGGAATTTTATTATTATTATTATTATTATTTCATAAAAGAAAATACGCAAATTTTTTTTTCAATAAAAATAGATTTTGAAATCGCCTCCAAAGGGGCTCTCTTGGCGCCCACAAATTCCTTCATTTTGAACTAATCTTCTGTTACACTCTTTTCTCTCTCCCTCAGCCAGCAATGGCGTCTGCTTCTACCGAATCCTCTCTCCTCTCCAAACTCGAAACCTCCGATTCAACTCCAATCTACTCTCTCTTCGCCGACTATCTCCGCCCGTTCTCAGATCTGCAAAACGACAATACAAAACCAAATCCAAAATCAAAACCAAAAGCAAAACCGAATCAAAACCTAATCCGTCCACTCGCCAAGAAATTCCTCACATTCCTCAACAACTCCATCACCATTCTCCCCAAACGCCTCTCCAATTTACAATCCAAAGACGACCACCAAACCCTAGTCGACGAGCTCCACGACACCTACAGGCTTTGCTTGAACTGCCTGGAGTTAATCTCGTCGCAGTTGGCGTGCAAGCCGTACACGATTCAGTTGCAGAGGGTGAGGTTCGTGTGTTGCCTTGTGGCGTCGGGGAAGGGCGAGGATGCCGTGAGGGAGGGGCTTAGGGTTTTGGAGACGCTTAGAATGATGGATTTTGAAGGGAAGTGCGGTGATTCGGAGTTTGGTAAGGTGTTTGTGGAGGCTGTGGCCGCGATAGTTCAGTGTGCGGCCGTGGGACGGAGTAAGGATTGTGAAGTTTATAGGAGAGTGCTTGGCTTGTTCCAAGAGGCTAAGTGTTGGTTCATGTGATTTTCTTATCTATTTCTAAATGAAATTATGTTTTTGCGTGACGTGAAATGTTGGCTGTTGATTGTTGTGCTTTTGCTCAACTTTGAAAGCGCAGTTACTAAACTATTTGATAAACACGACAGTAGATGTAGATCAGAAGGCCCGACACCTCATTCCAAAATGTAGCTTTAAGAAAATTGAGATTGTGGTTATATATGCTTTTAATTATCATTATGGCTTTCTGGCTTACATGTGATAGTTCTTTGTTTGTTTGTTTGTTTGTTTGTACATCAAACATGCAGAAAATAGAGTAGTTGAACCTCGCTATTTTCTAGGGTATTGTTGTCTTGAAAATTTTGATGCAACCTTCCGTGACTTTTACGAGCGAACTGAAAAATTCATTGGCTTAAGGTCTTAAGAGAATTGATTTTAGTTTCAGGGTGCTATCAGAGTGGTGTCTATGTGCTTCTTAATATGCAAAAGTATGTAATGACTTTGGATTTTAATTTTGCTAGAAGGTTTAAGCTTGCTGTTTAGACTTCAGATATTGGTGTGTAGTTGATCGGTTAATTTATCTGAGTTTGAATATTTCAGGGTATTAGATGCAAATGCGTATGCGAAGTTGCACAGGGTGCTTGTGTCCTATCTGGGGAAATGCACTCAACATTTGGTTGAAGAGATCATGTGTTTTAATAGAGATTTGGTACGTGAATTCTGTGAGGCAACATTGACTGAGTATGCAAAGTCATCAATGAAAGATCAATTTTACAAGGTGAATGTATTTTCACTTTCCTCCAATTTATGTCACAATGAACTTTAAGCAATTGTTTGACTAACTTTCTGCAGTGCAGTTTTGTCGTCGGCTGTGCTTCACTCTGTTCTCACTGCAGGAGAGTAAGCCCTCTCTTATCATTGAAATAATACTTTGTGTGTTGGACTCCATTGCCTGTCAATGCAAGGTAAGATTAAGAGAATAATAGAAAAAGAAAGATTCTTAACAGTTAGGGAATGTAGATAATGAATCTAACTTTATCTATAGTGACTCTCAGTGTTATTTTTCTTGACAATGTATCTTCAGATTACAATATGTGAATTCTATTTAATTGTATGTTATTATATATAGGTTCAATATATTAAATCTGATAAATTGCTCATGATTCTTCATTCTTAATACAATTTTGAGTTTCTTTTAAAAAAATTTCTGATAAATTGCTAATTGTTTAATGGTATCGAATGATTATTGCTAGCATTTCTGTTATCCTCGTTTAATACTTATATGGATTTGATTCAAGAAACCTGTTTGTAGTTAATAAACTAGCATGGAACATGTCAGGTCTGGAGTTACTCGTTTGGTAGGGCTTTTTGACCTGGGGAGTGGGGAATACAGTCTTTTAAACTCTAAGTGAAGATTTTGTCCTTCTCATTTTACTCTGTTTGTAACTAGTTTTTCACCTCGGAAGTTGGATCTTTCTCTGTCTAATTAATTTTAACTGTGCTGTTTTTTTGTGATCAACTTCATTATTAAGGTATCAGCGCTCACATGTTAGCTGCTTTCTTAGGAATTTAGTTCTTCCTTGCAGGGTATAATGATAATATCATGTGAACTTCAGAACATTATGATCTTTTTCACGTCTTATTTGTCACCTAAATTTGAAACATATTGTTGTTTTGTTTTCAAAAAATTTCCAGCTTTGGATTAGCAAATTCATATTCCTATAAAATTTCTAAGAACTGTTTATGTTTTCTTTATTTTTTAAAATAGCTTAAATGTTAGAATTTGAGTATTGCTTATTGCAGGAAAAAAAAAAGAATTAGGACTTTGAACTGACATAATGATAGATAATACTTTAACAGAGGTGATGAAATAACTACTATTTAATGATTAGCAAGTTATGATGTGAATTCTTCCTATTCTTTGGCTATCCATTAAATTTGTCATTTGTGGTTCAAATATTGATAAATACCAGAAAGTCTAGCCCATAAATAGGAAGAACCAAGGTTATCTTTCATGCATTTTTTGTACTTTTCCTTGTCCATTTTCTTTGAATGATGGGGCTAAGTTGCACTCTTAATATGTTTTGGTCTTCTATTTTCTGTATCAAACATGAAAATACTTGGTTTGGACCATTTATGTAGTGGTTTCTAAGTTGTAAGAAAATGCTGGTTGTTAAATTAAACTCTAATGTTTGGTGGATTCAACACTTGATTATTAAGTTCTAACCAGAGCCATCCCAAAGTTAATTTCTTATTTCTTCAGCAGGTGGAATCGGATAATACTGGAATAGAGCTGGTTGAACTTGTCTCTTATTGTGCCAACAAATGTCGCACTGCAGGTACAATTTTTTGCAGTACCGTTGCAGGACATCTGAATCACATAGGTGGCCACTTTCCCCAGGTATCTTGTGCACACACTCTGCTATTTACGGCAT
Source organism: Citrus mangshanensis (assembly GCA_030449895.1). Taxonomy (NCBI): domain Eukaryota; kingdom Viridiplantae; phylum Streptophyta; class Magnoliopsida; order Sapindales; family Rutaceae; genus Citrus; species Citrus mangshanensis. The sequence goes on along the minus strand of JASUUJ010000327.1, from coordinate 22,242 downwards.
TATGTGCATCTTTAACCATTATTTAGTTGGGTTGTTTTTGTATGATTAATTCAAGTTGAACTAATGTGGCAGGTTATAACACCTGTTGATTTGATTCTGAGGCTTTATGCTACTGGGTTGTACTTGACCAACTATGAGGTTAAGTTTAGAGGTGGTGATTTAACATCCACCAGAGCTGCAAAAGATGAGTTTGTGCCTAGTTGTTTGCCCGATGATGGGGATCAACTGCACAATTTAGCTTCTTTGCTTAGTGCATTGGGAAGTTACTTTTCTTTTTGCTGCGCCAAGAACTTTGTGTCATCTAGTGTGGAATGTGAGGATTCTATCAGCCAACTACATTTGCAGCCAGATTCTGAGTCCTCTATAACTTCCATGCAGAAAAATAGAGAAGCTTATATGCTGTCATACTTAAATGCTTTGAAATTCTTCTGCCTTCCACTTGCTGAACAAGTAAATTTGGAGAAAAAAGAGTTAGTTTCTGAAATTGAAGCTGCTTATATTAGCCCACAGCTCTGCAGCATACAGGATGCATTTTATCAGTTTTTGATGTTTTTTCTCTCAGAGGTAAGTGAATCAAAATTCCCAAGTGTTCACTTGTTTGCTTTAACTGTCTCCAATGAGTTGGTTGTGCGCTAAGAGAGTTCTACTGTTCTGTTCTTTTTTGATTGGAAAAGTTCTGATGTTCTGTTGTGCACTTAATTTTTGAACTTTGGCTATTGAAATGACTTTCATAATGGTCTGTAAGCTGTGTCCTAGTAGCTGCTTGTGCACTAAAAAAGTTGTTATGTTCTGTTTTGTGTTTTATTTTTAAAATCTTTGCTATAGCAATGACATGAGTAAAGGCTAATTATCAATATGCTGAATTTTTTTGTCTTAAGGTATGTTGTCTGCTACAAAATTAATGTCTTTGATTGTGCTAGGAATAAATGTCTAATGCCCCTATAAAAAAAAAATGAAAATGATGTTAGATTGTAACAGCCCGTTTGAGTATGAGATTAGAGTTATGGATTATGCTGAGCTGGTGTAGATACATAGGACTTGGAATCATTTCTTAGAAACATTTTTTGTTTTTTAGTGCTTCTTTAATTCTAAAATTTTGCTTATTTGTATGTGCAGCCTTGCATCTGAAAGAAAGAGAGATGGGCTTGATGATAACAAGAGAATACTTAGTGTGACTGTGGCTGCTTTCATTCTTTCCATTACAATGGATCGTAAATTGAAGGTGGCAATCTTAATGTGTAACGCAGAGATGGCCTGAATTTTTTTTTTTTTTTTTTATCTCGATGTTGCAATCTTCATTTACTTATTATTTCATATTGAAGTATTTCACTATTGCTTAGCTAATTTCTTCTCTTTCTTATTTCAGAAGACTGCGCTTTTGATTAAGCACATCATTGCTAATGAATGGATTCAACCTGAAGGACTAAAATATCTATATGCATCCCTTTACAATATTGGTGTACTTCTGTACAGAAATAAGCAAGTGAAGGAGGTACCTTTAAGGAGTGATGTGGTTTCTAACTTGCATTCTATATGATATTAGTGATTCTTGCTTTATACCTTTTTAATAATTGAGTGACTACCAATCCCAAAAGCTTCCTCTAATGGGTAAGGGCCTAGAGTTGTTAAATAAGATTAATCATTCCCCTTGACATGTGCACTTCAATCGAACACAATCTGCACCTGATAAATGCGGCAACAAACACTAACAACTCTCTGTAGTTTAACTAAATACAGTGGAGTGTATATAAACAAGATCACTTGGTCAACCTTGTAGTGATACTGATGTTAAACTACTCTTCAACCTAAAAGCATAAGTTTACAAGGATTTAAGTGCTCATGTTACTCATAACCTCGATCTACTTTAACAAATAATAAATAGAATCATGTCAATTTGACGATTGGGTTCACTAAGTTTCTATTGGTCTATTGATGAAATTGTTATTTGTGGCTGCAGTTTGAATTATTGCAGCTTGAAGATGTATTTCTTTAATAAAAATGGTCTTCATGACAGCTGTTTTATGCTTTTACAGTTTCTTTAGTTCTCTTTCTTTTTTAAAAATTGTTTGTAGAGGCATCACATCAGATTGATTTTGTTTGGAGTCAATAAGAAATAACTAGATTTCAGAAATTTGGTTTTATTATTTTTTTCTGCTACTGCTGCTCATACTTTGGCTGTCTGCTGTCAGTAGGACTGAGTCAGTTAGCCAGATAATTAATTGATAAACATATCTCCAAAAACATAGTTGACTAGATTTAAGCTCTACCTTTGGTAAGGTTTCCGGATGTTTGGAAATTAAGTGATATGAACACATTAGTTAATCTAGGAAAGAAATTGTTGGCAGTTTATGCATTTTTGTGGCAGTGTAGACCTCTTTCCACTGAACCTATACTTTTGTTCTGATGATTTTCTTCAAATTGAATGCCACTTAGGAGCAGTGAAAACTGTCAAAAAGCAAATATTTCTGCTTCACAGAGGCTTGAAACTCTCCAATATTCATTATTTGACATAATTATTTCTGGGGTTTGCGTTCATTACAGGTGTATCTAGGTTTTTCTAAATGAATTCTGAATCCCACCACCAGAAAGTGGAAAAGGGAAGTTCTCTAGTTTTAAAATCACTGTGCATATAATAACCAAAAGATAATATGAAGATACATAGGTACGGACACTGATGATCTGGGAAAAAACGTATTTGCATCATGAAAAAGAGAGTTAGCGGCCTATTGAGACTTGTAATCATCAGTATCTGCAGAGAGGATATTGGGGAGTAGAGTTCATTGTTGACACATTCACACGCACATATGCACTCACATCTTTATCTGCAGAGAGGAGATTGGGGAGTAGAGTTCATTGTCGATACATTCACACACACATATGCACTTACTTTTTTCTTAGCTTGTGAAGTCAAGAAAAACAAGTATTTGTGTTGAATTCTTTGTGTTCAGGGCTTGTGGCTTGTATGAGTAATTGATCTTTCTTTGCAGGCTTCAAAGGCATTAAAATTATGTTGTAGGGCTGCATGGGCTTGTGTTGCCCGTCTATCCCAAATGTTTGCATGCAACTGCAACTCAGATGGGTTCCATGGTGGCATGACAGAAGGTGCTATTGTAGATTTTGTAAACGAGGCATGTACTAGAAGTGCTTTTCTTCTGGATGTTCTCCATCATTGTGGCAGTCAGAAGATGGAAAAAGTAATTGTAGATAGTCTGGAGAATTGGTCTATTGCTGCAATTTTGTTTAAAACACTGCCAGGTCCTTTGCCTTTGGTGAAACAGTGGGTTAAGGTAACATATGATAGCCGCAAATATCTTAGCTACGATTTTTCTTGTTTCTCCTTCCTAATTGTTGATTGATTGTCAGATAGAATGCAAACATCGTAAGAATTTAGATGTAGAGGATGATACTCCAACTTTATACTATTTGCTGTCATCTTCTGGAAAGGTCTCAGAGAGGACGATCGGCATTATTTTAGAGCAGGTTTGGCCTCTTTATGAAGTGCTTATTTTACATTTTAATTTGAATGGAATTTAGCTTATGATGTTCCTCCCTATATAATATATGGGTTTTTCCTTTTCCCCCTGTATATGTAAACCATATTTTTGGTCCCCGAACCATTTCAGGAGCTTCATTCATATGAAGAATTGTATCCTTTGAGCCCAGAATTGTCTCACAGAATGCAAATGAAAATCAGTACCATCCTTCTGCAAAGTGTGTACAATTCAAGGAATAGTTATTTTCAGAGATCAAGAATTCTACTCAGAAAAGGTAGGGCGTTGAGGGCCAGGGGAACTGAAGGTCTGAAGGACTGTATTCAGTGTTTGTCAGAGGCAATATGTGTTATGGTGATTTCCTTAGTTCTTGAATTGTTCTTCCCATTTCTTTGTGGTTGATAACACCAGCATTTGTGTATTCTTCGTCATCTTTAAAGTTGGGACTTGTGATAACTTAAAGTAGTTTCTGAAACAGAATGACATATCTGGAGACATGTCTCAACATGAAACTTTGCATTGTCATCAGTTAGCAGTGGCATACTGCTTACGAGCATTATGTACCCAGGAAGCTGAACCAAACTCTAAGGTGTTGATGTGTAAAAGGCTAGTCTCCAGAATTGAGTGATTAATGTCTAATGATATTAAATGTTACCTAATATCTCTGCTTAGTATTTCTCCTTACCGAGTGTTTGCTTCGTTTTACTTACAAACAGCAAGTTATTGAAGATATTGGGGCTGCCCTAAATCTGTGGTTGAGCGTATCAATTTGCTTTGAGAGTGAATGGTGCAATATGGTCTCTGAAAATACAATGCTACTACTCTATAATGTAGTCGATTTATTATCATTAAAGGTATGCTTGTCTGCTGATTAGGTGGTGTTAAGTTTGCAAGCAAGTGTATGTGCTGGAAGTCTGATTTTTTTCTTTTTGGGAATCCCAGGGTTTCATCGAATTTCACAATAACATATATAAACTGATGCTTAGATTATTTAAGTGCAAGAATGTTCCATTGGAAAAGTATTTGTCCATTCTGTGGGAAAGTAGAAGGCTCAGTCATGCTCTTTGCATTTCACCTGTAAATGACGCATTCCTTGTGAACTTAGCGGAGCAATGTGGTGAACTTTCCAAGTCTATTGAATTCTGGATGGGCTGTTTACAGGGATCCCAACCATTACTGGTTGGATTCCAACAGAGTCTCCTATTTTTATTTGCTAATTCTTCTCATGGCTGTTACATTCGCAAAAGTTCTGTTCAGCCATGCATCACAATCAATGATGTTAAAGAGGCTGCTTCTGAGCTCATCTCAAGTGTAAGAATTTTCAATTTAGCACAAATTTTCTCTTAATCCTTTCTTTTTTTCTGGTTTTGTTATTTGATGTAAAATTATCCCTTTTTCTGCCTGCTACTCTTTTAGGTTCCTGTAACCCCTCGTTCTGTTTTCCTTGTTGGATATCTTTACTATGACTTATGCGAAAGACTCATTGCAAATGGACGACTGTTGGAGGTAACCAACATTAGATTTCCTTTCAAATTTGAGTTGACCAGTTCTTTTTGTTCTGAGAACATGTGCATGAGTTCTAGACTATAGATGTAATTTACACTTTGATGTTAAGAATGCATTTTTCTTCACTCTATTATTGGATTCCTCTCGCTCTGTCCTTTTTCCTTTCTTATTTTTGAGAAACTATTTTCATTATGAAGTATGGATAATAGATTTTAGCTATCTATGGATTCCTCGTAGTTGCTCAAACGCTCTTGACAAGTACGAAGCTTTAGTCCTCTCTTGGGCAGCTGTGGGAACATTTTGAGTTTTTATGTCATTAGCTGGCTTGAAATTGAAGTGAGCTAATGAGCTGAATACTGAACATTTTTGTAATCACATGAGGACGCATCTTTCTTTTCTATGGGGCTAATGTCATTTGCCAGTATGGATGTTAATTTAGTTGGGTTTGCTTTGTGTAGATTGATTTCTCAATGTGGTCTATCTTGTTTTTAACATGTTGATGATGTTCAGATTGTGACATGTATTGGAGTGATTGGCTGCCACTTTGATTGGTTAATATTCCTTCTATCAGGCTCCACTATTTTGCCATTTCTGTTTGAACTTTATGGAAATAGTGTGTTTATCTTGACCGGATGAAGGAGTTCATTTCGTTGCACTAACCATATAACTTTTTTCAAGAGCTAACATTTTTTGATATGTTTCAGTTTTGAATGTTCATTGTTTCTGCACTGAAGAATTTGCTTTGATTTTTATTTATTTATTTTTGGAATTCATATTTACTGACAACAGTGGCAGAGCCATGGGAAGCTGCCCCCGTTCAGTCCTTATTTATTTAATAAAAATTTTATTTGTCACATGTTTTCTATTTCAGCCAATGCTGGGCTTGGGCTTAACATAAAAAAAAGGCCCAAATTTATATTTCAGTGTTAGAAAACTCATATTAAATGGGTAGATCAGGCCCAAAATCAAATGATTCAAAAAAAAAAAAAAAGGGCCAAGTTCTTTAGGTAAATCAAAATTTGCCCATTGGTTCAATAATTTGGTTTTCCTCCAATTAAGTTTTTGTCTTTCCAAAAACTTTCTCCTAATAATCTCCTATAGACTCACTCTATACGCAAATGCACAGACACATGCAAACTTGCACAAATTTGAAGGCATAAGGCATTTTTATTCCTCCCTTATGAATGAAAGTAGATTGATAAATTGGTGGGGATATTTTTGGTATTTAACGTAACAACATTTTCATTTTCCCTGATTGTTTTAAAGTGTATTCCAGTTGTTTCAATTATGCAAAGTTCCTGAAATAGGACTTGACTGATTTTGAGTTCTTTGACCTATTTCAACCTTTGTTTTTAATTTACACGGAGAAATCTTTACAGCATATTTTCAGTGGTTGCGGTATTATTTTTTCCTGTTCAATTGAAAATGCCGTTTCTGGCATGTTTTGTAATAATCAGGCCCTTTCATACGCTAAAGAGGCCCATCAACTACGTACTCAACTCTTTCAAGAGAAATTTTCATACTCTGTTGAGAACAGTGTCAAAGAGTACAATGATGCTGGGGACATCAGTCAGAAACTACATTCCAGTCCTAAAGGTTTCAAACCATCTAGTTCAGTTGCAAGTGAAGTTTGGTCTTTCGATGGTTCTTCATGGAACGTAGATGGCTGCTATCTCAGTCCATGGAATGTGCTACAGTGTTATCTTGAAAGTGTCCTCCAGGTTTGATTTATCTTTCTTATTTATTCATTTTGAAATATTGGAATCAACATACACCCCTTTTATCTTATGGGCAGTGCTTTTACTTTTCACACAGGTTGGAATCATCCATGAATTAGTTGGAAATGGAGTTGAGGCTGAAGCCTTTTTACTGTGGGGAAAAAGCATCTCTTGCACTCAAAGTTTGCCACAATTTATAGTTGCCTTTTCTTCTATTTTAGGTATGAAAATCAACTTGTATATGTCCTGTTCACGGTTGTGACTCCTTTTTCTATGCCTACTTGGTTTTAAAGGAGATGTTGCTAAAGCTTTCTCGTTACTCTTAAATATCACTAGGAAAATTGTACCGTAAGAAACAGCTTTGGGATCAGGCAGAAAAGGAGCTTAAGAATGCTAAACAAATTTTGGTAGAGAAAAGTATAAATTTATCATGCTTGAAGTGTAGATTGATTCTGGAAGTGACTGTTGATCAGCAACTTGGTGATCTATCACGAAGTTATTCTGGTTGTGATGATAGAGGGAATACTTTGATCGAAAGGCTGTCTAATGCTGAAAAACTCTACAAATCTGCCTTAGACAAATTAAATCTTTCTGAGTGGAAAAACTTGATTAGTCTTCCTGAAGAAGCTAGGTTGGAGAGCATGCTGCCTAAAAAACCTTCTATACAAAATGTTGAACATGGTGCTGGCAATACTTTTGTCCATTCTACCTTGCATCAGCCAGATACAGTGGAACTTACAGCAAGGAACCAGTTGAGTGCAAAGGTGGGGGGAACTAAGTGTAGAAAGACTAAGAATGCACTAAAATCGTTGGTAAATGATCAAAATTTGGACCTTGATCCCAATTCCAGGATAACTCGTTCCAAGTATCGGTCTTCTCAAAACCAATCTGTTAACAATTGTGTTGAGGAACGATCAGGTGTTTCAAAACATGCTAAAAATAACAATTTATCTGATCTTCCTGACATTCTTAGTCAAGGGAAGTCAGTCTTGGAGGCAAAAAGTTTTGTTGATACTGGGTATCAAGCTGCTTGCATCTGCAACAAAATGAAGTGCTGGCAATGCCTTCCTGGGGAAGTTATTGAATCTGGGTTGCTATACAATTTATTACACGTGAAATGGGAGTTCACTCGCAGGCGTCTATCGCTGAGAGTACTCGCTGGTATAGGTATGATTGCAACTGCTTGTTTGAACGTTACTGCTATTATGCATGCAAACACTCATGTACACACTCACATTAGTTTGTGTGAAACATGTAAAATTTTAACTAAAGATGATATGCTTACCATGTGAAACATATCTTTTGATCCATCCTCCTAAACATTAGGTCAGGTTTTAACTGTTTAATATGTGGTTATTGTGTCATCAAATAGTTGTTTAATCTTATTTCATTTGACATAATATAATTACTTCCTGTTGAATATTCTAAAGTATTTTGATGTCATATGTCTTCTCAACTGGTGAAGGTGCTTTATAACAATGCACGTTAACTTGCTTCATAATATGTGTTACAAAATGGGGCTCTTCATTATGACGGCATATATAGATATGTATGTAGATTGTCATTGGTTAATATCCTCTTGATTAAGCAACTCCAGATTCACCAGTACACTCACGTAAAGGGTGATTATTTTGGAGTTTTAGAAATTGGGCTGGGGGCAGTGGGGGATGGATGCTGCTAAATTAATTGTAAGATCGTGAACTAGTTTGAGAAATGGTACTTATTTACAGCCAAGACCACCAATACAGAAGGAGTTGAATTGTATCCAGGTTTCCTTAGAATATTTGTTATTTTTTGCATGAATTCTGAAAGTTCAAGTTCTTTAAATTGTAAATATTCTTCGTTTGATTCTTTTATGCAGATTTACTGACAGTCTGGTATTTGTGTTCATGTGTTGGTCTAACACTTGAAAGCAGGCTGAAAAGTTGCTTACCAAGATTTTAGTTTTAGAAACAGTCAGGGAAGGTAATTGGGGTTTCAATTCCCCCTATTGAAAGTTTTTGGAGATGATAATAGTTTATCTCCCTACAGGGGCCGCCTTTCTGGGATTTAATGTCTTACACTAGTGTCTTGATATCAAGGTTTGGGGTCTGGCAGTAGTCCCCAGTTTCAAAATCGGTATAAATAACAAGGGATTTCCATATTGTCCATAAAAGAGACTGAAAGTGGCCAGCAACCTGAAACAGTGAACTGTCTTCATCTACCATTGTTTTCCTTTCAACATGAGTTTGTACCTGGTCTGCTTGAACCACAAGCCAAAATGTATTTTCCTCTGGTACAATGTTAAATTCAGAGATGACTGAGTTAAGGCTGATGGGTCGTGTGCACAGACACACCATGACGGCTTATTGTTGGGTTTGCTTAGAAACATAAAAGAAAGAAGTCTTTGCTTCAGGTGGCTCTTGAAGACCTCTACCATAGAATAATTTCAAACTTAAAAATATTATCTTTCTTTGTTAATTTGGAAACTGTCTGTGAGAAATTGATTTATCCTTTCATGTTTGGCTATGTTGATGGGCATAAGGGCTAGAAAAAAGAAAGCTCCTGCTAGATTGATAGACCAAATGTGGGGTAATGACGATGCAGCTACTGTGATGCATCTTTTATATGGTTCAAATCATGAGCTAACCCGGGGTTTTCTGAGCTCTCACCTTCCGTAGACTTTATAGGTATTAAATTCTTGTTGTGACTTTGACCATTGCTTATGATTTCTGGGAAAGATTGTGGAATTTAAAGATTCTTCTTTCTCCTTCATTCATCTAAACTAGGAAGGGATGTTGGCTTAAATCTGTGTTTTTGAGTTTGTTTTTTGTTGTGAGATCTTAAAAGTCGTCATATATAAAATCTGATCAGTGTTCTATTTTATAGATCTTTTTGGATTTTATAGATCTTTTTGGATTTTATAGATCTTTTTGTGATCTTATTGGAGTTCTTTTTTGTACATGTTTTCATTCTTAATACAGGTTTCTTTGTTTGCAATTCTCCCCCGCTACCACCACCCACACACAAAAAAATTTTTTTTTTAGCATTAGATACTTATTTTTAGCACAACATGTTTCCCATCTCACGTCTACATAGAGAGGGAAAGTGCTAGTGTGTCTTTAGATGGACATAGATACTTATTTGTAGAAATTGATATATACTTGTATAACCTCACTTGCATGTGAATACTTATGTCAATGAGTAGTTTCTTATCCCGAATCATAGACCAACCTATGATTTTTTGAAGAGCCTCATTTTCTTTGTTTGCTCTTAAGATATAATTATCTTTTTTCTATTTCAGGAAAATGCTTTGGAAATCGTGATCAGACTCATGAGGCACACAAAATTGTTGTTCAAAGCGTATCTGTCCTCCTGTGCAGAAACTCATTTTCTCATACTGACTCTTCTCTTCCGCTGACTGTCTTGCTTGATTTAATTGGTAAGGAGTACTCAGAAGATGTTTTTGCTGTTGAACGTGCGGGAGTACTTTACAACCTTTGTTGGTTCTCTTTGAAGGGTTACCGTTCTATGAAATCCAGGTACTTGTTATTCTAGGTATTGATGTCTCTGTATTTGTTTATTGAGTGGTTAGTGGTGTTTCAATTTCCAACAGAATTAGTCTTCTTTTTCCTTTACAATTAAGAAGGGTTCAGGCATGGGTTTTTGCAATATCTTCCTCAATTTTTTCCTCAGCGCCATCAATGAATACCACCATTTGTGGTGCTTTAGTTGGATAATTTAGAGTCATCAAACATTTAATCATCACTGAGAATCACTAATTCCGTTATTTCTGCCTTCTCAAATTCAGATCAGAAGAATATGCATTTGTCAATGAAATGTTACTGTTGCCAAATACCGGCAAAGGGCGGTGGAAGTGATTGAGGAATTAATTGCCCAGCTTTAGCCTTGTTAATATCTTGGGTGGGGTGTTTATGGAATAAGGGTGGATCTTGAGACTTTTACGGTTTTCTTAATTGGTTAGGATGAGGAACTGCAGTAATTTATTTTGATAAGAAAAATTACAAAAGCTATTATTTAGCATATTCATGTCTTCTGAGGTTGGCAAGATAAGAGAGAGGGAGTAGTTGGGGAGATATGTAGAGATATCAGATGTAAGGGAGAGAGGTGGATGAGAAAGTATTTGCTCTCCTGTCCTGAATGTTGTAAGTCTGAGACACATTTTGAGGCTGAATGAGTGTGGAGAGTTATGACCTCTTTTTGTAAGTAGTAATTAGCTAGTCAACTTATTATTCATGGCATGTCTGTGGTAATGGTATTAGACTCATATTGATAAAATATTTAATATGATATGCGAAGCTTGACACTTTTCTTCTAACAGATATGGATGCTGTATGGCTTTGGACATTATTCAACCTTTTTTCACTGGGTCTAATTCTTTTCATGACTAAAAAATAATCACTGAAGTTTCACTGGGTCTAATTCTTTTCATGACTAAAAAATAATCACTGAAGTTTAATAGACAGCTGTAATTTGAATGCATGGTGCAATTGAACCCCCTGGTCCCTAAGGCTGTCTTAATCGTCTAAGCCACTCATAATCCTCCATTAAAGTGTTTGTGATATTGTATAAGCATAAATTTATGCAAGATAAGAAAATATATACATATATATATTTTCAAAACTCCCCCCTTTGGGTTCGAGATACATAATAACATAGCCTAATTTGTAGTTTTGACATGTAATTGCAGCATTAGGAGGGTAGCTTTGTTATTGTGATAATGGGTTTTTGTAGTCCCTAGATTACATTTTATTATTCTGACTTGTGTATATTATTTACGCCATTTTTAATTGATTCAGCTCTGATAGCTTCTTTACAAGTGTTTTTTCCCCCCCAATTAACTTCCTTTTGCTTTTCTCTTTATTTACCATTGTCCATCAGGAACAGTTGCTGTGATCTGTCTCACTTACAGTTGCAGAAATTAGTTTCTTGGTTGATGTTGGCCTTTGTGCTTTACTGTGAGGCTCCCATTATTTTTCAAAAGGTTAAAATGTTACTCTTTTTTTTCCCTCCTGGTTTTGAAATTCTCTCTTATTGTTGTACATAACATTATCTAACATGGTTTAAAAATTTCAGAAAAGGAAGACAAATTGCTGATTTACCATTCCGTCATTGTTTTTCTATTCATGAGTTTTTAAATGTGCTCCATTTTGAGTTTGTATTTGTGCAATGACGTGTAAACTGTGGCTTATAGTGCTAGATAATTCATATGGAGATATATGGAGTTGTTGAACTCTCAATAGTTTTTCAAGACTGCCCATGTTGTTGTGGGACTGTATCATTGCATGTGAAGTATCAATTCCACATTTCTATCTCTGCAGGCACCTGTGTACAAAAGTATAAGAAAGTTGGTGGTATTGATGCAGATTGATGTCGTAGAAATCTTATTTCAGGATAGTTTATATGATAGTGGAACCTTTTTTTTTTTATAACCGTTTCAAGCTTTTTCTTTTTCTTCAGATGTTATATCAGAGGATCTTATCTACGTAGTTTCCGAGTTTTCCTTTTTGAATGGTCTTTGGCCACTCTAAATAGGACAATAGGACCTTACGTTTATGTTCTTTTAGCATATTTGATTATTGATGTAATGAAAATTGGATTTCTCCCTAACTTCTCTGGTTTTCTCTCTTTACTAATTCTTTCTTTCTCTCCTTTCTGTTTTGCTTACTATCCTGCACTGCGTATGTTGAATCTACTTGCAGTATGACGTCAAGTGTTGACTGTGTTCAAACAGGAATTATTTGAATTTAAATAAACATGTCCAAATCAGATATGATCTCAGTCCTCAGTGTGTAACACCTTCTGAATTTAGGATGTAGAATTCTTATGGAATTTTCTGTGTTTTGCTCTATATTTAACTTAATTTTCATTGGTCCAATTGCAAGTTATTACCATTTATTTTGACAATTGTTGGTATTTTTTCCTACTTCTTTTGTCCCTACCCCCCCTTCTCTGACTCTTCTTGATGTTTGAATTATTTTTTTGTTGATTTTGATAAAACAGGTTTCTAAACTGCTCGCAGTTATTTATGTACTCTCTTCCACAAGCAAGCTCTTTTCTCTGTCATCTTCCTCCAAAGTACTCTCTGAAAGTCATTGGGCTTCTTTTTTTCATCAAGCTTCACTTGGAACTCATCTTAATTACAAGTTCTTATCAAATATGAGTTGGCGATTTAAAGCACAAGACATTGTGGATACTGAGGTATGTCTGCTTTCTTCATAAACATCTTGGTCGCTTAGCATCCAGTTGTTGTATGTCAGAGAGGACATCCACCTTTATCTCTCTTTTTATCTTTCCCAATATCCTAATAAGTACGTGGAATTGAAAACATAATTTTGCTTGGATTTGGTAATTTATAATTGCAGGCCTCGCATGTAACTGGCTCATCTTGCATCAAGACAGAAAGCGGGCAAATTAATCAGGTCTGAGCTGCTGCATTTTCAGGACACATTTTTTTGGGTTAAATCACATCTTACTAAATCTGTCTTTATTTTATTCTCTGCTGTAGGATTTCTCCTGAATCCATCAAAGATCTTGAACAATTTGTAAAGATTTTCTTTTGAGCCTTCCTTGCACCACCGTAATCTGTGTGACTTTGCTAGGAGGTGCTTATACTAGTTTATTACAAGAGTTGCTACCGCTCCCTTCATGTGTTCATGCATGGATGATGTTGTCACGCTTCAATTCTATAAATCAGCCTATTGTTGTCCTTCTACCAGTAAATGCAGTACTACAAGGTACTTTGCTTTATATAGAGATTGGGAATCCTTAGATCATTCAAATACACACAATTGTACTTCTCTATGTTATAACTATTTGCCGTATTTATCAGAGGATGCAGGCTATGATGATGATGATGCAATTACTAGCTTCAGGGAATTGCGTGAGATTAAGGATTGTGGTAAAAACTGGCACTGCCCCTGGGGTTCCACCATAGCGGATGATGTAGCTCCAGCATTTAAACTAATAATGGAGGACAACTATTTATCGTCAAGAAGTTCCTACGGAGATTCACTGGGGCAAAGATCATTGTGGTGGAACCGGAGGACAAAGCTTGATCAGCGTCTTTGTGAATTTTTAAGGTAGTCGCTTTCTCGATCTATCTATGTATCATATGTTAATGATGGCACAGTTGCCAAACATGTCAATCTAACTTCATGGTTAGAGTTCTTAGTTTTCCCTTGGATGCACTTTGGTGTATATGACCTATAGTACTTTTCTTCATTGGAGCTTAATGTTATATCTAGGCCATTTCATATGAGCTTAAGCTTTTTGTGTCAAGTGGTAATTTACTTGGTGTTAGAGCCAGATAGATGATCTATTGGTATTCTGTTGGGATACCTCTACTGTATTTATTAAACCATAACGAGTTGATATTTGTGTTTGTTATATTTATAGTTATGGTGATGTTTGATCCATGTGTTGCACCTGTTAGAGCATAATACTATTCTTAGTCCCTTACCTATAAACTTAATTTTTTTTAATATTGTGGTCTTTAACAAACTTATTGAGCTATTCTGGTAATGGCAGCTGAAAATTCCATACAATCATAGGCTGCCATCTGCCGTGGTTCATATTTTATCCTCGGCTTGGAAGATTAAATTTTCTAGAACTGATATATTAGTATCTCCTAATTATCTTTTCATATATCAGGAAATTAGAGGATTCATGGTTGGGTCCTTGGAAATACATGCTTCTAGGAGAATGGTCAAACTGCAAGAACCTGGACACAGTACATAAAAAACTGGTCCGTGATCTGAAATGTAAATGCAAAGCTAACATAAACGAAAGCCTTCTTAGAATTGTTCTTGGAGGTTTGAAGGGTGCTTTTAAAGGCGAGGAATGTATAGCACAACTGTGCTTCAAGAAAGGTTGCTACGTGGGTACAGTTGGATATTCTGATAACAGTAGTTGTGGGACCTCATCTGATGCATCAAATGGAGTTGAAAGACTTTCTGAGTTGGCCCTTCAATTAATACACGAAGCAGTGGATGAACTAGAAGAGGACTCTGGACATAGAGAACCTACTATTCTAGTGCTGGATTGTGAAGTGCAGGTGAGGCTTTAAATCCTTCATCCTGTGTGTTTCTCTGATATTGTTTTTGGCAGTTGGCATTCAATGTCTATTTATTAAGAAGCCAGTTTTTGTTTTTTTGGATAGCTGTAAAATATGTTTAGTGATTCAGTTTCTTCTGTTATTCAATGTGATATAATAGGCAGCTATCAACTCCTTTCTATTATTTGCTGGTTTGGATATAGATGGGGTTGTGTAGAGGTGTTTATGGTCTTAAGCAATGGGTTCAGATTAGTCCCTTTCCATTTTGGAAGCGTTAAGCTGGACCTTCCTTTGTAGATGTGTTCTAGTAAGTGCATCACCTGAATGAAAATCACTTCATATTCTTAATGGTCATATTTGGGCTTCACACATATAGCTGATTTTAGCATTTAACATTTTCTAATTCAAACCTGATCAGTGGATTTTATTGGCATTATTTTGGAATGATGATGATTTGCCCCTTCTTAGTAAACACACAGATGTATACCTAACTGATTAAACTGGTGACTGTTGGCAGATGCTACCATGGGAGAATATACCTATACTGAGAAACCATGAGGTCTATCGCATGCCTTCTGTTGGTAGCATAGCTGCAACTCTGGAGAGAATCCACCACCATGAACAGCTTGTTAAGGGGCTTCTTGCTACTTTTCCTTTGATAGATCCCTTGGATGCATTTTATTTGTTAAATCCCAGCGGCGACCTCAGCGAAACACAACTTCTGTTTGAGGACTGGTTTAGAGATCAAAATTTGGTGGTATGTCTGATCTGGCCTTTTGTAAGAAAGAGCATGATAGAAAGGCCAGATCTTAAAATCACATTGTAGACCCATTGCTCTGCACTTTCTTGTGGACATAAACATGCACTAATAAGTACTTGCATGAATCTCAATTCTCATCATAATACATCAAAGTCGATTCACAGAAAAAATCTTTAAGCAATTTTGTTTGAATTACAGGGGAAGGCTGGATCTGCACCCACAGCTGAAGAATTGACTCTAGCCTTGAAAAGCCATGACCTCTTCATATATCTTGGCCATGGAAGTGGTATGCTGAATTAATTAATTTGTAAATGATAGAAGGGTGTTCCATCCGTCCTTTTGTTTCCTCTGTTGTTTTGTTTGACGAAAGTTCCCTGATTATTGATTTTTTATCATTCTGGCCATAAAGGTTCACAATACATTTCTAGGCATGATCTTCTGAAGCTGGAGAAGTGTGCTGCTACTTTCTTGATGGGATGCAGTAGTGGTTCTTTGTCACTAAACGGTTGTTACATTCGCAAGGTACTCCTCTGTCCTATCTGCTAGCCGGGTCCCCTGTAATTGTTGCCAACCTTTGGGACGTTACAGACAAGGACATAGACCGTTTTGGGAAGACCATGCTTGATGCTTGGTTAAGGGAAGGTCAAGTGTTCCCGTGGGCTGTGACCAATGCTCTTCAGTTCAAGATGAGGCCAAGAACGGAAGAGGCAAAGTTAACAAAAAAGAATGTCGCGGAAGAAATTACCTGAAACTTCGGATATTAGTTTATGTAACAATGGTTGTGATCATAGACCAAAGCTTGGATCATTCATGGGCCAAGCTCGTGAAGCTATGTAAACTCCCTTTCTTGATTGGGGCTGCACCGGTGTGTTACGGTGTCCCAACCGGTATAAGAAGAAAACCAAGTTTATAGCACTAGAAAAGAAGTCATTTTCTCTTGCCCGTTAGCAAATAGCAATCGACAATATAGTTGCTGTGCGAATGAAGGTTTGGCAAGTATTCACTGTTTCAGTTTCACTATTCCCCATACGTAATATAGGTCTATCAAACACGGATTCTGTTCAACTAAATTATGTAAATTTTTGTGTACCTTATGTAATCCTAGTCAGATAGAGTGGGGGAAAAGGAAGAAAGAAAGAAAGAAAATGCTTCTCTACTCCCTATTTCTCCTTCATTTTGAAATCTTTTGGTCCGGGTAATGGAGAATTTTTTTGAGCATTTACCAATTAGAAATGTGAAGAAATTGTCCACATTTGTCTCCTTAACTCTTAAGCATGTGATAGCGAGGAAAAATGTTTTACTAATTACTACTGAATACTGATCACCTCAGGGAATTTTCAATGACGTGTTTAAATTTCAATCATGGATTTGTTTACAACACGTACTATTTTTTAGCTAGGATGATTGGCATCCTTGAGAATCAAGTGAAATGGGATGACATCCTTCATCTCGGAGAGTTTGGTTCCTTTCTGAAGATGTTCAAGTGGAATGACAATTGTCAAAGTAAAATTCCTATTTCTGGGAGTAACGAAACACCACTAGCTCAAAAGATGGTAAACGAAAGAAGTCAATGACGGTGTATTTTTCTACGACACAACATCCGATAGAATGACCACACACTTAGGTGGGGGTCACAGCCGTCCAAATTCTCGTGCTCCTAAGCCGAGATTGCAAAATGCCTCTGATTTTCTTTGAACGATCTTAATCTCACAGATATAGGGTATTTACTCACAGATAGAAACTGCATTACGTTGAACTGTGTCATGTCAACGGCCAATGGGGTTCTGCAATTTACTAACCGCTATAATCCGTCTGGCTGCCAGAGTTGGATTTAGAAGCAGTAAGATGCAAACCAATCAAACTTATCCACAATCAAAGATCTAATAGTCACTACATACATTGGAAACAGTCAGTCATTTACATGTTTCCCATCTCAAATAAATTCCCAGGTAATAATGTTTCCCTGGGCACGTTCAGATAAACATGCTTATTGAAAAAATTACAATGAACCTAATTTCACAGATGACCAAACAAATTACAAGGTTTACAAGGTTATTTGCACGATTAACAATATTTATGGTTAGACATACAGGAGGTAGAAGGAAAAAAGGTAACTGGGAAATTACATCTAAAATTACATAACAGGAAAGAAATTGGTTTTCTACCTCCCATTTCTTCTCAGCCAATCTATCATGTAGATTTTGCAAAACAAATGAGAAGTACACCAACACATCAAGTCAAAATGCTTTATATTTTTTATTTTTCTAAACTTTCATTCTCCTACGACTATGTATCAACAGACCTTTTCCCACCCTCCTCTTTGTCTTTCAGTGTGATTTTTCTTTAATTATCTACCTCTAGCCTCATTGACTTCTCTACGCCTACGTCTCCTACCTGAACGGTTCAACAACACTCTGCCATGGCGGCGGAGGCGGCTAACCAATGACATACCTTCATGGTCATTATTACCGTCATTGTCTTCATCATGATCAGAGAAATCCAAACCACCGACAGGAGTTGTATGCCGAATTCCAACATCATTCTCATCTGATGTACGGTGTAAGGTCCTCTCTGACTGCCTTGCTCGCCTACTGAGGTCATTCCCTGCTCCAAATGCATGCAACAGCAAAAAGACATTCACCAAATTACCATCAAAGCCTGCCTCAAACCCTCCATCTCTTTCTGCAGAATCAGCAACAAATCTCCCATCCTCTGCATCAGTGTCGTAGCCATAATTATTTCCTTCTATTACATAGTCTCCAAAAACCATTGCTCCGGGCATTGTTGACCTTATTGTGCTGATCACATCGTCTCGCTCGCGCTCGCGCTCAAACCTTCTCCATTTCTGTTCAAGAAGTGGATCCACTTCACGTGGCCTTGCAGATGGATGATCTGCCTTCATGTGTTTCCTCAGCTCCTTGTAAGTTCCAACAAAAGAGCAGTCTTCCTGCATACAATTTCTCTGTTTTGCATTAAGAAATTCTCGCGCAGGTTCCACCACAGTCCAACCTTTCACCTGGCCTCTGCAAAGGGGGCATGCAAGCTCCATAACTTCACACTTCTCTGTGGGCAAGCTGGAATCAGGTATCAAGAGACTATCAATTGAACCAGGCAAGGACTGTCCATGATTAGATGAGATTACTTTGGTGTAGGCTTTCTTGTACTGGTCAAGGCAGTTTGAAAATCGGAAGCTTGTTCCACACATATAGGAATTCAACCCTTGTCGTGAGAAGAACAAAGGAGAAGGACAGCATTGTGTGGGCACTCCATGCACACAGAGCATGTTGCATCCTCCCAGTCTTTCTTATCCAAGGCTTTGGAGCACTTTTTTGGGTACAATCCTCTGCCGGTTGTATTGTGATTAAGAGATGGAAATGAGTACGGGGTTGGCCTGTGTTGTCGGGAAGCAACCCTGCACCTTCCTCTGCTGCCTTTTGCCATTTTCAAACTACTCCTGAAGAACACAACTTTACAACCTTATAATTACCAAGTTCCAATAATAAAGATATGCAAGAAACCATGCATATCTTTCTGTTGTTTCTCATTTGTCAAGAAACAAAGTGTAAAGTCCGTACAAAACTATTACATTGATGAAAACATATATTTCTAAGAACGAGATATCATTTATCACGAACTTCGAAGTGGGAAGAGAAAGGGCTCCAAAGACATGTAAATAAGCAAACATCAATTCCATAATATCAAGAAAAGGTAGCTTTCTGCACAAAGTATTGAACTGCTTTGTAAAAAGCTACTAGGATACCCATATCATATCATAACAGCTCAAAAAATCTGAAAATTTCAAAGCAACCTGCTAGCAAACAACTAGTCACGTTCATACATTACATTATCTATTGGCTGCTTTTCTAAAACCAATGCATCATAGTTAGACAGCTGCACTTTTCTCCATTCTCTAGAAAGAAATTGATTTCAAGAAAAATGAACTAAATCAACACAAGTGAATACATCCTACCATTAGAAAAAGGAATCCCTTTTTACCATACACAGTTAATTGAAAAATACTCGCATCTCCTCATTAAAGCATGCAACTCACAGCACTCGTGAAAACCCAAGAAAAGAAATTTTGTAGAAATAACAAATACCAGCTACCAATTACTGCACTATTTCCTACACTGTCTGTTCTTCAAATCAACATGAAAATGGACTTTAGTCATCATACTTTACATAAATTCTCTCAAGAATGAGTGAAACAGAATCTTTAATAACTTTTCCCCCCCTCTTCATTTTTAATGTCCTCCCTTTCAATATGGGAAAATTGAAAACCAAAAGTTGCCAACAGCGGCTGAACAAGTATATTGAGTGTATGGGAGAGAAACATCAATTATTCATTTCTTCGGAAGAACAGGATGAATACTTGACAAGCATCGGTGCAAGAACAAGAAAAGCAAAAGACAATAAAACTGTAAGTTTGAACTTCAAAGCCCTCAAACATAGATTTATCATGCACTTTGTAAAGACACCAACAAAGCCTCAAAGATTCCAGTGCTATTTTGCATCATACTTGCTGATTTTTTTTTGTAATCCAAAGTAAATAAGCACTAAAATGTTTTCTGAACATAAAAAAGATGTCAAATGGCAAATGCTATTTATGTGTGGTCAGGCATCACTGAACTTAACAGAAGACGGCATATATGCATGGTACTTATCTTTTCCTAATATATCAATTCTAGTGCCAACTGCATCCTTGTTGATAGTCTTAAGCTGAAACTACTCATAGCCAAATCATCACCGAAAAACATGTTCATATCCCAATTTCCCATGGTTTCAGTTAAGCAATTCAGCTTTACCCGTAACACATATGATATGAGATTTCAGTCAAAAGAACAGATAAAATCTATTGGCTAATCAATGAAACTCATTACCATCACTAAGGAATTCTCACCGCTCAATTGTTCCAGGCAAGTCACATTCAGTGCACAAGCACTTGTCTAATTTTGATTCAGAATTGCACCCACACTATTAAGGCAGTTTCCAAAAACAAAAAATGCCATTGAAATATACAAACTGTTATTAAACAAATATTGATAAGACAGTTAATAATTTAAACACAACAACAAAGCAATAGGTATAGAACTCTGAAGAAACGAACAGACCCATTACATAGAGCAATCAAAAAAGCATGTGGGTATATACAGAAACAGTAAAAAAAAAATATATTACCTGCCTGGTAAAGCGCAAAAAATCTAGATCGATGAACGAGAACTAAGTGAAGAAACCAAAGGGCATCTGATAGAAACATTCATAACATAGTCAAGTCTTTACATATTTATATAAAGAGGATAAAGCAAAGAGAATCAAAACAACGTGTTTAAGCAAAAATTCACGCTACAAGACAGATAATACCATTAATATAAAAATATTAGAAGAACATGAAGCTTCAATTTTACCCCTTGGATCTATACCTATCCCCCAATATCCATTTCAGATCCACAATCAATATTTTATTCCAAATAAACAAAAAAAATATATTTTTTAATTAAAATTCAGCAACTGGCAGTAGATTCTAAATCGAAAACATAATTTACAGGAAAATTAATTGTACTAAAATGAGTGATTAATTGAGATAAGAGTCATTACCGGGAAAATGTTGATATGCAAAAGTTTGCGCGAATTGAAATTAAAATGAGTTTAAGAATTTATAAAATTTAAGGTGAAAAAATTAGGGTTTTAAATGGGTGACGGAATCGAGGCAGAGGAAAACTAATCGCTTATGGAAGCGGGATCGATTGCTGAAACATCTCATTTACTTTTATCATTTATGGGATTCGTTAGCAGGTTGTTCGGACGCTACTGCACGAGGCCGATAATAAGATCCCTAAAGTTAATGTTATTTCAAATAAATATATAATATGTTTATTTGTTTCAAATGAATCCTAGTAATCATTGATTACTGTCAAAATGACTGAAATAATCATGTGTTATACGTTATGGGTTGATTGGTACGGATACTAACAATTAAATCTCCACCAAGTGGTGTCCATCTATTGAATAATAGAATGATAAATTTAAAAGTTATAAAATTTACTATTTAATAGATGAAGTGGCATGTAACATTTAAAAATTAAGTTACGGAATTTATATATTTTAAAATTTGTAGCATTATTGATATTTAACATAAGAAACTTAAGATGAGTGATTCATAATATTTAGAAGCTAAGTTAGGTTTGTAGTATCTTTGCGACTTTTAAAGATAATTCTTTAATAGCGTATTTAATAGAAATGTCCCAGTGGTGAAGAGGAATGGAAGTTAAATGTTTGGTAAATTTTATTTCAAAAATCACATGAATTTTAGAAAGCGATTATAGGTGTTTGGTAAATCTTATTGTTAATGCCCATTGAAAAAATAAATGTTTAAAATATCATAATGTAGGATAAAATTGACATATCGTATAAAAATGTCTGGCGTCTGATATCTTGTTGAATAAACAATTTTTTATAGAGCAACAAAATATAAAGAAATAGGAGTAGCGAAGGAATTAATGCGTTAATTACAATAAAAATTATTAAAATATTGATTTTATTTTCAATTTAAATAAGAGATAATTTCGGGTTTATTAATAGTGTAAGGATATTTATGAAATTATATTAAAGGATAAAATTGATTCTCAAAATTAAAATGAGATTCACTGTTCACTGCTTTTAAAATTAGGTAGCAGGAGGAGTTGATTACATGAAAGTGATTTCCCAGTTTTT